>CM028680.1:42435332-43099066 GCA_016760335.1 Gastrodia elata | reverse complement strand
TGGTGGAAAAGTGTTCTTTGTTCTCAATCTCATCGCATCCTCAAACACAAGTAGTTGAATTGACTAGGCTCAAATATCGAGCCACTGTTTTGTGGGTATAGCATCCCTCAAAAAGTGATAAACAAAGCAATATTTTCTAGGGACCCAGCCTGAGGTCCCAAACGGGACGGTACGGACTACTCCAAACTGGCCATCTACACTATAGATCATGCTGGTTATATTGGAGGTGAGATTGTGGTGATGCTACTGAGCTACAACATCTTGTTTTCTACCTGTGCACCTAACATTTCATGCAATATACTCATTGAAAGGGCACATGAAGATTGGCCTAGTTTGATATATTTCTAATTGTCACCCTCCCTATGAAATATTTAATTTGAAGCCCCTAAAGACTGCATATAGTTTAGCTTGGCGAGTGGAACAAGTCCTCTAGCCAGATCTAGTTGTCCAGGACATTTGATGTCACTGCCATTTCTAATGCATCGACTGGTGTGTCTCCGAGTGATTCTCCACCCTTTGTAGATCAATCTCCATGCAATAAAATCATTTTGTTTGACCAAGAATGATCTCATGTTAGGGCGATATCACGCCTCTATAACATGTACACATTGGAGGTCCATCGTATTGATGAAACTACGCTTGTGTTGGGCACCAAAATTCGCCTCCAAAGTTTGAGGTTTCTAATGCCAAAATTGTTAGTTTAAAGGGGCAGACAGACCTCCCATATGATGTAATGCATTCCATTGGCCTTTGTGCCCACCCAAAGGAATTTGCATATGATAACCTCTTTCTCCAACATGCAAAAAGATGTAATAAGAAATACAAGCTTAGCGTAAACTGGAATGATGAAATGGACATATCATATCTGGCAAAGGCAGTACAAGGAAAGGAAACAGTTGCCCCAAGAGCATATCTTGGTGCAAAGCTGTGTTCACTACACTGCGTGATGATCCGCTTTCCTCAATAGTTTGCCACTCCACATGATCTCTAAGTATTGCTAGCTCTGTACATCTCACAAAGCTTAGAAGGGAAGCTATCTGTCTTACTCATGGGTCAGGGTTCTCTTTCTAAAGATAATCTGTGACTTGCATGTATTCACAGATTGCCTTATCCAGCTCCCCATAATTATTCGAGGTTGATACACTTGTCTGCCATTGGCCATAGTAGTCGGGGCACCAAGAGAAAATCCTATCGTTTGCATAGAAAAAAGTGAGAAAGCTAGGACTTCCTCTATCAGCTGATACCGATTGATCTGTCGATTCTCATATGGTAATTGACAAACTATGGACATCAACTTCGAGCACAAAATGATTAAGGGACATAGTGCTCCCTATGACAAAACCCTCTCTCCTCCCCCCAATCCTGAGGAGCCCTTTCAGTTCACCAGGATGATCAACATCTAGGTGAACATGTTCAAGATCCCACTTCATCACCTCGGGGGAAACCAAATCTAATGAGTGCCTCATATAAGTAAATCCCACTCCCATCCTATCATATGTATCTGCCATTTTCATCTTGACTTTCATGTGCCCCACAGTCAAGGTAGAATAAGCGAAGTGCGACAAAATTTTACGTGAGACTACTCTTACTGATGCCTTCCTGACACGAAAGCGCCCTACTCTATGGAAATTATCTAACAGGAGAGTATTTGTACGGTTGGACAATGACCTTGGCAATGATTTTGTACAATGTGTTTATACAAGCTGATGAGCTGAAATTGCCTTGTCATCACTTAAAAAAAGTGATGGATGGCCGCCAAAGTATCCTCCTCAATGATGCTCTAGTAGCCTTTAAAGAAAGATTGGGTGATATCATCAATCCTAGGAGCTTTGTTGGAACCCAAGCTTGTAGGGCACCCAAATCTTCTCACTCAAAATGGGTTTCTCAAAAGAGGCTATATCATCAATGAATGAGCAATTTAGATTTGGAAAAAAGGGGCAACTAGAAACGCAAAGGAGTTCCACTTAGCCTTGAAAAAATCTAACAAATGTGACCAATCTCACATAGGTTTGAAGTTGTATCCTCATTATCTTCAGACTCCAAGGTGGTGTTAGCTTTGCACATTTGAGCTGCTAATCTAAAAAAAATTGTATTTGAAAGCTTTTATATGAGATAATGTATCAATCCAAATATAAGGTTTCTCATATCAGTCTTCAAATTCAGTACAAATATCAAGATATAGAAGATTGATTTAATATTAGGTTTGATAAATTTATTACAAAGTTGATATTTTAAATAGGAAATAAGAAATATTTTATATTTATTTGGTTACTATCATTCTCATTATTATTTGCATCTTTTCATTTTTTTATTAGGACTACTCATTCATCACATTTTTTTTCTCTATCTTCTTTTCTCTCTCATCTTCTGCTTTCTTTCCTCTCTTTTCTTTTTCTTCTTCTTATTTTTCTTTTTTGTTTCCTTTTTATATTTTTTCCGTCTTATTCTTTTTCCTTCTCTCTTTTCTTTTTTTTTTTTCATCATGATCATCATCACCTTCTTCATTATCTTTAATCATCTTTCTTCTTATTCTTCTTCTTTTCAATATTTAAAAATTACCAAAATAACCCATCTTACGTCCGAGTCTTTTTCTCAAGTAGCTTCTTTTGTCATACAATTCGTTTATTAGGTTTTGACCATTTAAAATGACTACTTTTTTTTCGCTACATCAAAGTTAAACACTCTTTTAAGTTCTGTCTGATAGGTGAGGTCTCGTGTCGGAGTTAGTGATGTATATGAAATATATTATGAACTGCACTAAGATGTATTAAGAGTCGGTAGACTATCTAGTCGACTTTAGCTGTGATTTCAAAAGGACCATTGTACTTCAGATTTAATTTTTTAGAAATCCCAAATCTAGTAATTCCTCATGTAGGACTAACCTTTATGTAGACAAATCACCTCTTGAGAATTCTACTTGTGTGTTATAATCAAAAAATATTTTTTGTCAATCTTGAACTATTTGGATACGGGATTGAAATTTTCTAATCTTTATAGTAGCTTGGTCTGTTAGGTCTTAACTAAATAAAAATTTTACTCCCACTTCTGCCCATATCATAATAGATACACTTCTTTCATATGATGCGAGCCAATTGTTGATTGACAATTATTATTATATGTGAATTTGATTAAAGTGATCATCCCAATTATTACTGAAATCTTGGAGACAAAAGTAGATCTCTTAAGATTTGATTTACATAGAAATTCAGTACCATCCGGGTAAAGCAAACGTAGTAGCGGACGCTCTTAGCAGAAGGGGAATGCTAAGTGCCATGTTCTCCTCCAAACACTTGTAAGAAGAGTTTAGAAAGATGAACTTAGAACTTTTCTCCAAGGATGGGCTTGAGTAGCATGCTCAACTGTAGCCATCGTAGGATCTATGTTCTTGCAACACTTAAAAGATTGCTCAGGGAAATGATGAAGATCATATAAAGGTCAAAGCATATATAGAAGATGGTCGCCGTCCATATCTGTATCTATAGTGAGGGGCCTACATCTATAATAGAGGTAGAATTTGGATCCCAAGGGGCACAAATATTTGGATGTAGATTTTGAATGAAGCTCATAATTCTGGCTACACCGTTCATCCCGGAACCACAAAATGTACAGAGATTTAAAATTAGCATTATGGTGGCCTGAACTCAAAAGAGATGTGGCAGAAATTCATCACTAAATGCCATGTCTGCAACCTAGTCAAAGCAGAACATCAACGACTAGGTGGTCTTCTCCACCCCTTAGATATCCCCGAACGAAAATGGTCGGGACATCTCCATGAATTTTGTTGTATGAGTTTTCCTTAAAGCAAATCAAAAGTTGATGCCATATAGGTGATAGTGGATAGACTAACCAAGTCCGCCCACTTTCTCCCCATCAATCAGGTAGAATGTGGAAAAATTGGCTAGGCTATACATCAAAGAAATTGTTAGGTTGCATGGGATTCCTAAAACTATAGTTTCAGACAACGACGATAGATTCTCTTCCCGGTTCTGGCAAGCAGTTCATCAAGATTTGGGGACTATCGTAGCTTTGAGCACGGCTTTTTCATCTGCAAATTGATGGACAAACAGAAAATGTTAATCAAATCTTATAAGATCTTCTGCGCTTATGCATTCTGAACTTTGGTGGAAGTTGGGATGAACACCTCCCATTAGTAGTATTTGCTTACAACAATAACCACCAAACCAATATAGGAATGACCCTGTATGAAGCTTTATACGGAATAAAGTGTAGCATCCCCCACTAACATGGACAATAGTGGGAGACGTACAGCTTTACGGATCGAAGTTAGTTGCTAAAACAAATAGAAAAATCCACCTCATCAAGCAATGAATTATGACAATACAGAACAGACAGAAGAAATATCATGATAATAAGCACCGCTCCATATAATTTCAAGTAGGGGATCATGCCTACTTAAAGGTTAGCCCGATGAGGGGAGTTCACAGATTCAGCGTATCAGGAAAACTAAGCCTTAGATACATCAGACCATTCAAAGTAATAGCCAAAGTCGGCGACAACGCTTACAAGCTTAATCCACTTGAGAAGTTTGCAGTAGTTCATAACATCTTCCATTTAGCTTCATTGCGAAAGTGCCTGCTGAAGCCTTCCTAGCACATATCTGTTCCAGCTATCAAACTCCAGCCTGATCTAACCTTCAAAGAAGAGCCACGCAAGATCCTGGCCATCACATTCTTATGGTAAGAGTTCAGTGGCAGAACTCGACAGCAGAAGAGGTCACTTCGGAAAGAGAAGATTTAATGAGAAATAAGTACCTAGGACTGTTCTACACTTAAACTAAGAAGTTCTCCCCTAGTTTATTTCTTGCTTACTTGTGATGTCGATGACAACATCGTTTTTAAGTAGGGAGTCTGTAACGACTTGCGTCATTACAAAATATATTAATACTAAATAAGTCATTAAATATTCTAGCCGCTTTGCCAAAAATACTCCCAAAAATAATGGAATGAAAATATCACAAGAAAAATATTTGTATTATATTTTATTATTTTATTTTCATTAAATAAATGAGAAAAATAAATTGATCTTGGATTGCAAAATTGGTATTTTTGAATTTCTCACACCCAAATTAGCTAGAAGTGAAAGTTTCATTTTTTCAGCACAAAACGGAGGGAAAATGCACAAAATACAAATAGAATAAATCCATTTAATTGATTTATTAAAATTTTATTTGGCGGAAGATCTGTTGCAGGCGCACCGAACAACGGACACCATCCGATGCCTGCACGATTGTTGGATCAACCAATTCAACGACCCGAATTTGCTCGATCTTGACTGCAGGGATCCCGTGTGGCGGGCAAACATGGAATAGCTTGATCCGGGCCGCCCTTTCATTTTTAAATAGAATCGGACAACCCATAATTCACCCGAATCGCGGGGCCAGATTAGGCCATCAGATCTGATCCTGGATCCGACGCCAAGATCTCTCCCTGGCCTATCGCCCCACTTGCAATGTATGCGGGCTCGTCCCGTTGCTGTCTCATGGCAGTCGAGCTCAAGGGACCACTTTGAGCCACTTGAGCTAGCCAGATTAGTCCAAGTAGGCCCAAAGCAAGACTAGCCTGAATACTTCCTTATGTAGAATGGTTCAAGCTAGCAGTACTCTTTCTAAGTTGACTAACCTATAGGAAGGATAATCACTTCCTTGGAAACCTTAAAACCCATCAAGCCCATTGTGCTAGCTTAAGCCAGCTAACTTAACCCAAGATAGGGTTGAACTCACATCCTAACCAAAAATATTAGAATTTATCTCTTAAAAATTGTTGTGACCATTCCCATCCATTGAAACTTTAAAATCTAGATTTGGGCTAGTTAGGGAGCATTTGCTCAATTCGGCTAGCTGTAAACTAGCTCAAAATATCTCTAGCCCAGAATGATTACTGAACCTCTAAATCCATTTCCCAGCTACAACTGTGATTTTGAGTTATTAACACAACAATCCTAGCACTATTAACACCACTTATAACTTGAAATCAAGAATTAGCCAATTGGGCTAGCCAAGCTAGCCCAATCTGGACACTTATCCAAGTTTAAGCCTTTTGATCACTTTAAACTTTTCAAAACATTTTTTTTTACATTTAGTAAATATTAAGTCATAAGAAAACTTTATACAAGGGTCAAATTGCTTATAGCACTAAATCCACTCTTTACTGCTAAAGGTATCAGATATTTTCTTTACTTTTGTTTTAATGCTTTTACCCTCAGCTTCATATTATTTTGAGAAAAATTGTCTTTAAGATCACATAAAATGATATTTGAATGAGTTTGAATAACTGCAATGCACAAAGGTTCACTGTTGAAACTATTCCTTATTATTAGTTTGATCAGACACTGTTAGGACGTGGCTGTCGATATTGGGAGATATAAGGAGCCTATACTAGCATTCTTTTGAGGGGGCAAGTATAGAGGGAAGATGAAAATGATATGTAACACAAACCTTCATTTTCTTTGATTTTGTATTTGCTCAACAAAATCACTAGACCGCATCGCCCTAGCAGCTAGGACAACAGTATTTGTGACAACAAATCTCTTTGTGCTAGGTTTCAGCGTAGCTGAAACAAGTTTTGCATGAATAAATTGTTAAGCTTTTTATTGCCTGTCAATTTGATTATTTTGCTTTTTATTTAACAATTGTAAATTAATATCATCAGTACTTAGTTTCACGACTAACCGATATTCGAATGCTTGCACTTTTGAAACGTACCCAAATCTGGAGCTCATTCTGGAGGAGAGGCTATGTGGATCAAATAGCGCTGCTTTTACTGCTGATTTACCGTTTTAAGCACTTGCTTATTTGAAGTTTGTGATATTAAGATTCTTGTTCAAGTCACTGTACTGTGATATTTTTAATTCATATATAACTGAGTTATGGTTGATGCGTATATATCATTTTGTTGAATCACTCAATATGATTATGCGGCTAGGGGAGTATACTTAGTGTTGGTTCTATAGATTCGTTACAATCAACAACTCGAAACCAAATGAAAATTAGAGCTTATATAAGACATAATGTATGTAAAGGTTCAGTACTAGCAATATAAAGCTATGGAACTTATGAATACATGTGATCTCATGGCAATTTTGCAAATTTACATTGCTTAATATGCTTACAATATTCACGTACTTGGTCATCGCTAATTGAATTCAATTCATTGGCACTTTTCATGTATCTGATTCAAGAACTTAGAGCGTTGCTTTGATTCGTCGAAGAGCTTGTTGATGTGCCCATTAGAGGCAAGGATTGTCATCATTGATTTTTATTTCATTTTGTTTTCATTTTAATTTAAAGTTGTAATATGTTTAAATATTTAATTTGACTTTTGATGGTTCATTAGCTTGTGAATGTCAAACACTTGTTTTTATCAATGAATGAATTTTTATTTTCTTATTTCATAATATGATCTTGGACCATCACAAATAGAAAGCACTGTGATTAATAGAATGCTTCTGGAGTGTTGTGCAGTCGAGAAATTTTACTCAAATTGAGCATCTATATGATTGCTATCTTACTTGGGGTTGAATGTTAGACAAATAAAGAAAAAATTTATCAATAAAATAAATGTTATAGTGATGAGGATGCTAAGGTGAATGAGTAGGTATACATATAAGGATAGAATGAGAAATGAGCATATAAGATTAAAGAATGTTATTTTTAGATGATTTTGACATATTAAGTATAGACCGTGTAATTAATTTTGCCAATGTTAAAAGCGGAAGAGAAAGACTAAAAAGTCATGAGAAAAAATCATTAGAAATGATTTCTCTATTTGGGACATAAGGGGATTTTTATTTGATGATGCATAATAGAAACAACTGGTTTATATAACTGACCTCACCTAGTGAAATTAATGGTTAATATTGTTATTGTATAATATTATATTTTAAATTATATGGGAATAAGGTTTTATTATAAAACTATTATTAAATAATTTCACTAATCTTTGGTACATAAATAAATCATTATTAGAATATTTATATTTAATTCCTTAATATCATTATTTATAATTATATTAAATGTAATTATGAAACTTGTTAATTATACAAATTATTTTTTCAATATTTTTACTAATCTTTTTGTAAAAATAGAATTTATTATTTAGAATTTTTATACTTAATTCTTTAATATCATTATTTAGTCATATTAAATATAATTGTGCTACTTATAATTATACATAATTAATTAGGTGTATTAATTAATTAACTAGCAACACTAACTAGTTAATTATCATTAATTACATTAATGATATTTATTATCATTAATTACATTAATTAATTAGTTACATGATTATAATAATTATTAGTTTACTTAATTAAGTATTTTTATATTAACTGTAATAAAAAGACAGAATTTATAGTAATTAATTAATTTTAATGATAATAATAAAATACTTAATAATATTACTTGTAATTATTTGTAAGCACATTAGATATGATTATGCTTAATCATAATTATGATAATTATAGCAAGTTAATTAAATATCTATATTAATTATATTAATTATTTGTAATTAATAATATATAATTAGTTATATAAAGTTGATTAAAATGAATTTGTATTTTATTATATTAAATAAATAATGACTTACACATAAATAATCAGTTCAAGTATACTAAACTTTTTTGCTATTTTATCCTATATTCTTTTCATCCCAATTTCTTTCATGTGAAAAACTACATGCGATCTTAGAAAATGCGTTTTAATCAGCTATATTAGCATATATTATTTTTCTTTGAAATAGATTTGAGAAAAAATTTCTTTAAACGCCTATGAGTATATCTTGCAGATAATTGATTCCATTGTTGCAAATCGAGATGAACTAGGACCCTGGAGTCTTGATATTTTCAGAAAAAACCACGGGTCTTCTTCATGGCAAATTGACGGAGTAGCTAACAGTTTGCATTCCGATGCTTCAACAAAAGATGTAATCTTTTTCATTGTTATATCTAACGTTACCTTTTCAATTGCGGGTAGATGTAAAAATTAGCATTTTTTTTTTCTTTTTCAAGGCATTACAAAAAATTGCGGGTGCTCAACTTAAAACTTCCCAAGACACATCCGAAAAAGATGAATCCGGTAACATCCTTTCTTTGTGTTAAAATTTATCTTTGATGGCTGAATGCTCATTTATTGTTTGTGCTTTAAATTTTGCAAATTCAGGTGAGCACCAACCTCTGGATTCACCAGCAAAATTGGTCCGAAGGGTATGCCCTCAGTTCTTTCGCATCATATTGGGCTCTTAGGTATATAAGTAGTTTATATATATATATATATATATATATATATATATATACATATATGCTTGCTTGTCGCTAACTACACTTAGAAATTCTTCTATTTATTAAACTGCTTTCTTAATAGAATTTTTCCAAAAAGTTTGTTGCATTATCTTCATAAATTTGCAATTTGTTTCTTGTTAACCGTGGAACTTGCCTCATATGAACGGCTATTATATTTCTTTTTTGTCTGTGTTGTAGCAATTACGGGAGAAGCGTCGAGAAAAGAGGGTGAAAGACTTGATTCACATTGATAATGAAACACTAATTAAGCTCGAAAATGCTGCTATTGAGCGTTCAAAATCAGTTGATTCTGCAATTCTGGGGAAGTACAATATCTGGAGACGAGATAATGATAATGAAAATTCAGATTCAACGGTTAGGCTAATGCGTGACCAAATGATTATGGCTAAGGTATATTCTTTTCTCGCCAAGACTAAGAACAATACTAAGCTTAATTTGGAGATACTGAGTCGGATTAAGGAAAGCCAACGTACACTGGGGGATGCCAATACTGATAGCGACCTTTCTCATAAGTGAGATGTCTTTTGTTTTCTCCATCTGATCCATTAATTGATCTCTCTTGTTGAGCCTTTTTGTTTATTTAAAAAGTTTTGATTTAATTCCTGCAGCGCTCCTGAGAAGATCAAATTAATGGGTCAAACTCTGTCAAAATCTAGAGAAGAACTGTATGACTGCAGGGCTATCACTGAGAGGCTTAGACTGATGCTTCAATTAGCAGAGGACCAGGTCAGGGATCTGAAGAAGCAGAGCACATTTCTTAGCCAATTAGCTGCAAAAACTATTCCTAATGGGATTCACTGCTTATCTATGCGTTTAACAGTTGCATACCACCTTAGACCTTCAGAGAAACAAATATTTCCAAAGAGTGAGAACTTAGAAAATCCAAATCTCTTCCACTATGCTCTCTTTTCTGACAACGTATTGGCTGCATCTGTTGTTGTAAACTCAACTGTTATGAATGCTAAGGTAATAAAAATTATGAGGGATTAAGTTAGTGTCAAGACATTCATTTTTTGTCAGCATGTCCCTAAGATTTGGACGTTTGTCATAAATTATTCTTCACTGTTATTGCTCTTTGGACGTATGTTCATATCTTAGGGTCGTCCAGACTAATTTCTTTCTTTCATATTGTTATTGAATAGGCTCCTAGTTATCCTCAATTTGGTAAAGTTTCTGAATTGCAGGAGCCTGAGAAACATGTGTTTCATTTAGTCACTGATAAGCTGAACTTTGCGGCAATGAAGATGTGGTTTCTGTTGAACCCACCTGGGAAGGCAACCATACATGTGGAAAACGTGGATGATTTTAAATGGTTAAACTCATCGTATTGTCCCGTTTTACGGCAGCTTGAATCTGCCACCATGCGAGAGTATTATTTCAGGGCTGACCAGCGTGCCAGCCTCACTGCCAGTTCATCTAATTTAAAGTACCGGAACCCTAAGTACTTGTCCATGCTGAACCACTTAAGATTTTATCTTCCTCAGGTTTATCCTAAGCTGGATAAACTACTGTTTCTTGATGATGATATCATCGTCCAAAAAGATTTGACGCGGCTGTGGTCTATTGATCTGAAGGGAAATGTAAATGGTGCAGTGGAGACATGCGGTCAAAGTTTTCATAGGTTTGACAAGTATCTTAATTTCTCAAATCCTCACATTGCTAGGAATTTTGATCCCAATGCATGTGGCTGGGCCTATGGGATGAATATTTTTGATCTCAAGGAATGGAAGAAGAGAGATATTACTGGAATATACCACAAGTGGCAAGACATGGTTAGTATATGTATTCATTTTCAAGCATGTAGCTAAATGTGCAATATTTTTTCCCATTCATTCTCCTCCCAATGAATCTGATCTAACCTTTCCTAAAATCGTGTACTTTGTAAATAATATTATCAAACCACAGTCCCACTAAGTGGGTCAGCTACATGAATCATTTGTCACCATTGTGCCCTATCAAATAACTATCCTTTTCTAAACATCATGTGTAAGATCACTCCTAATGGATGTTTGCTATTTCTTTTTTTTTTAATATTGAAAAATGATTAAATCAACTCTTCTAATCGAAGTATCTAACGCTATCTGCTATATGTTTATAACATCTATGATGGCCTTGCCTGAGTTATCCTCAGATGGAACTACCCCAGCTTTGCCACAAATTTACTTATTTTTCGTAATATCCTTTTGTGCATAATCACTCACTCACCCATCTTATAGCATCATCAACTCTGTAGCATTTATTATATTAGCATGTTTTTAATTTATAGGTTAATGTTCTACTTAGATAATATTGATCTTACAACAAAATTATAACACTTGCTTTTTAATTATGAGTGGAATTTTTCAAGCACACATCTCAGGAATCCCTCACTGAATCCTGCGATTCACGTTGCTTTCCTTTTCGCTATTATTTTACATGATAGAATAAGATATCCAAACCGGTGACTCTTCTCAATAATTGATTTTTCAATTGCTATTTCATTGATATTATAACTTTCAGATGAAAACTGTTTGATGCGGCCTGAAAAAATTCGCAATCTTCCAAGTTGATTATTGTATTGCTATATAAATTCTGTGGCTTAAAGAACACTCCTATGTTTCACATCTCCACTACAAACCAATGCACAATAGCCTCTATCTTTTTGCATTTTTCCCGCTTTATATGGAAAAATATATTCTGCTTTTGGTTTTCTGATCTCTCTCATCCAACAGAATGAGGACAGAGTCCTGTGGAAACTAGGGACACTCCCTCCGGGCCTGCTGACTTTCTACAAGCTAACGTACCCCCTGGACAAGTCATGGCACGTGCTTGGCTTGGGCTACAACCCCAGCATAGACCGGTCTGAGATCGATAATGCTGCTGTGATTCATTATAATGGTAATATGAAGCCTTGGCTGGAACTGGGGATGTCTAAATACAGGCACTTTTGGTCCAAGTATATAAAATTCGATCATCCTCACTTCAGGAGCTGCGGCTTGGGCCAATAGGCTCTCCTTGTCAGGATCATCTCAGTACAGTAATACTCTGCTTTGGCAGCTCGGTTCTTGTGAATAAATTTCAGCATTTTCCAACAGAGATTAGCTTGATTTTGCTTTTACTTTGGCTAGAAAGAAGAGTAGTCTTTTTCCTTCTCTTATTTTTTTGTATTAGATTTTTCATTAAAACTAAACATCGTTTTAGTCAAATTGGAAAGTAGTTAGAGAAAAAAATAAAAATAATTATTTTTGTATTTCCAATTTGAGAAAAGCTACACTTCCCAACCCAAAACCCAAGATGCGTCGCGGGAAGGGAAGCAAAAAAATTATTTTCTTGCCCCCGTGCGCTGCTCGCCTTTTTCTTCGTGAACATGTAATAACTAATAATGAAGAAAATTTGATGTTGTTGCTCTTTCTTTTTTTTTTTTATTATGTAAAGTTAGTGTTGTTGATATTTTTTGGTTTGAATAGTAAAGTGTTTCTTTAGCCCTTGGGACGAGAACTTTCGTGCATTTGAACTAACATTTGTGCGATTTGAACGAGGATCCTAAACGAATGTTTGTCATTTTACATCGTCATCATGCCTTTGCAGAAATCGCAGCAAGAAAGAAGTTATATAATACAAAACATTAGCAACACAAGAGGGATAGTGAGGTACAGAGCAATGCTCCGCTCAAGTCCTACTCATCCCTGGTTTTGATGATTGGTGCTGGTTTTGTTCAGCTGTTCCACCAGGATTCATTGAATTACATGTCGAAGCAGGTGAACATTGCCAGTTTCAAGCTTCGGCTGATTAGCTTTTGCAATTCTAATTTAGTCTCTAGGATTTTTATTACGGCTGTCATGACTGGATGGATTATCGACTAGCATTTCGAGGCAGAGCAAACCAAGCGATGACTTTAGAGGGAGGCAGAGACAGGCCTCCAGCCCTTAGGCAAAGTACTGTCGACGATGAGACTAGCCATTAAGGCTCAAGCTGCTCGTTTTGAGGGAGGCGGCTTACCTGAATGACTTCAGTGACAACGAATGATGGCAGTCAAGAATTTTGATAGGCATATTGATGGAGAGCTATCTGGAAATCTTCTCTGCTGATTTGAATGTTTTTAAAGTGGGAGATGGAGATATAAAATAATAATAATAATATGAATGATAGAGTGGAGTTTGAGCTGAGTCAGCTCATACTCAAATTCTAATTAAACTTGTTTGAGTTATAATCGAGTTCGTTTAAGTTATTTTAAATAGAGTTCTAGTCAAGATGTATGACTTAAGCTCGATTTTTAAGTTGAGTTCGGGTCAAGTCAAAATATCTCAAGTTTGAATCGAGTCGAGTTCGAATTTTGAGTTTATGTTCATATTTAAAGGTTACATAATTTTAAAATAATAATAATGATTGTGATGATGATAATTAATGTTAGGCAGATAGTTTTATAGGGTGCGAATATAATTAATGTTAGGTGAATAGTTTTATAGGATGTGTTTAATATTAATTTTGCTATACTTCTCAACTAATATCCTACTAATAATTTAGATGATATTATATGCAATAACCGTACTTAAGGATGTGAACGTTATTATTTTAAAATGGGTCAACATTTTAACTCTGGTTACTCCATTTCTATCGGATAGAATTTGGAATATTCTTTGGGAATTATAGCATTTATTTAATATTCATGTACTACTTTAATAATATCTTTTTAATATTAAGTTTTTATTTATTAAAAATAGATATAACATTTTATTAAAATAAAATTATCAAAATTGACAAAATTGTGCCTTATACTCAAATATCAAGTTTAATTTATTCTTATTAATTTATTTTATTTATATTTATCTGTAAAATGTAAAATTCCAAGAAAAACATATTAATGGATAAGCGCACCTTTTAGGGTCATGCAATTTAACACATAATATTAGATTATTTTTATTAACATAACATCGAGTTGTTACAAAAATACAACATAGGATGTGCTCAAGTGCACCAAATCCATCACTAAGAATGGATAAGCACACCTTTTAGGTGCACCCAAATGTGTAAATAAGTGTGCCCTGTGTGGTGGATAAGGTTAGGCCAAACTAGTGATCGACTAGGATCAACCAACACAAATCTATTGCACGCTCAAACTTGTGATGGCTTGCGACTACGCATGCGAGTCAAAAAGATGCCCGCCCCAACAATTAATTCTCTAACTTATTTGTACAGTTTGGAAATGCCCATTTGTACCTAAACACACGAGTTGGGTTTGTAAACATGTCAATTGCAGAGAAGAGAATTTTAATTTAGAAAATAAGGATACCACCACTCAGCCAGGCTGATGCCGGGTGCTACAACGTGCTGTAGCGCTCGCAGCCCAGAACTCACATTTCTGATCTGCATATATATATATATATATATATATATATATATATATATTCTTAACCCCGTTTTTAGGGTTAAGTGAGGCAAAATCGAAAATATTATAAGCCTCCATTAGTTTTGTGTGTGGTGAATGCTCCATTGCATGGAAGAAGAAGCTCTTAGGGTTTGTGTAAGGGCTTTTTAACGCTAAAACTCATTATAATCTCCTCTATACATAGTGAAATCTTTTGATCTCCTCCCCGTGGATGTATGTGTTAGCATCAAACCACGTAAATCGCTTTGTTGTTATGTAATTGCTTGCATGCATGGTTTTCTTGCTTTATTTGGATTTTTGATTTGCTCAACGTTCTAAGCTTATTGTTCTACATTGTTTTGGAACCCTAACATTCGCTCAAGAGATCTCAGCAAAGATTTAAGGTCCCAACAAGTGGCATCAGAGAGATGTTTTTTTTTGTGCTTGAAGGTTAAGGTTTGCTTTAAGTTGTGTATTGTTTGCATTTGATCTTTTTATAACAAGAAGGATAAGCATGATAGATATAGGAGAAGAGGCGGTAGTGTAACAACCATAGGTTGTTATTTAACATAATCTTAGCTTAATCACATCATAATTATTATTCCATTTGGTTCATCTGGTCATTATTGTCAAACCCTGCAAATTTGGAGCGATTCATAGCTCAATATAATATTATGAATATTTTAATATCTTTAATTAATTAAAAATTGAGATATTTAATTTGACCTCGAAATTGAAATTCGACTTCGCCATTGCGCTCATTACTTTAAAATTAACTACGGGTAATGTCTTTGAAATTTTTGAAAGTCGTCGGATTTTCTCGAATATTTTAATATAGTTAAATACTAGAAAAAATAGAATAATTAAATAGTTGTCGAAATCAAAATCTGACTTTATCGTTGCATTCATCACCCATAAATTAGCTAGGGATGAATTTTTAGGATTTTTCGGAGCCCGTTTATTCATCAAATTTTAATTAGGGAAATATGTTAATTTAAAATTAAGTAAATATTAATTTATTAAATTTATTTATTTTTCTCACTCCTTCTCTTATGTGTCTGGGACACACTCCCCCTCTTTCCTGTTCGTCGGCCTTTCCCCCTTCCTGCGCACGCTAGGAGCTCCCTCTCCTTCTCCTCCATGCTGATGGGAGAGCTCATGTTGAAGCAATGCCTCCATCTCCCTTAAAACTAGAACCCCCAGCCCATGCCTCATCCTTTCCTTATCTTGCTCCTTTAGCCTCAGCTCCTCTCTCCATTTGTTGTCAGCTAAAGCTCCCTCCTCCCAAGCTTCATCCCAAGCTAAAGAAGAAGTTCTTTCCTTCCCAAGCTCCATTCTAAAGCTAAAGAAAAAGCTCCTTCCTCGCAAGCTCCTGCAAAAACTAACTGGAATCTCCATTTGCAAGCTAAGGTACTCTCCTTGTATTCTTCATTGTACCTTCCAATTCCCCCATTAGTTTAGTCCAATGGCTACTTCATTTCGTGTGTATGCTTAATATTTTTTTCTCAAGAACCTTCATTTGAGCAATCGAGCTCAATAGAGCTCGATCCAAATCCATTATAAAGAGAAGATGAATTGTGCAGTGTAGTGAGAAACTTGCATAGATAGCTAGGGCATCATTGTTTGCACTGTTAGAATGGCCTTTTCATGTCGATTTTGGTGCTGATGGAAAGACCTTTCTATCGGTATATGGCACAGCACTTGAGATGCCCTGAATCAAGAGTATTTGGGTGTAATAGGGAAGACGTAACATTTTTTGTCCAAGCAAAATGACCATCGAGCGCTATAGTGCGCCGTAGCGCTTGACTCTCGGCTAGGCAAGCGCTCCAGCACGCTACAACGTCTGTGTCTCAGGAAATCTGGTGCCATAGTGCCTGAAAGCACTGCAGCATGCCACAACGCTCGCGCCTCAAGAAATCTGGCACTACAGCTCATCGTATCACCTGGTTCTCAGTCATAGAAAGCTACAGCGCGCCGCAGCGCAAAACCCGATGTAGCACCTAAAAGCATTGTAGCGCATCGCAATGCAATGACATGCCACGATGCGTTGTAGTACTTGGCTCTCGGCGTGCTGTAGTGCGTAGAACAACCCATTTTGCTCAAACTTCATATTTTTCGCATTTTGATGACTTCAGAACCCTAATTATGCAAAAATATATAATAAATATAGAGGTGATTTTTAAATATGAATTCTATGCTTATGATTCTTAAACATATTGAATATATGCTTGTATGATAAACATGCACTTGTAGCCTTTTTCTTTTGATTGAATCAATGTATTATTATTTCTTAGAACCCAAGATAATCATTTCAATTAAATAGCTTCATTATGTTACTTGAAATATCGAACATTAGGCTTGAAATATTGTGATAAGTTATTATGATGCTTATAAATTAATTTGTTCAATTAGATTTAAATTCTAAAATTTTAAATCGCTAATTAAGTACCAATTGCTTTAGCTCATAGTGTAACAACCCTTGTTATTATCCTAGCTAGATCTGGATTAATTGAGCTAAATCAAGCTTTGATTTTGATTCTAATAGACTCAATGGGTCATTTAAACCTAACCCAAGAAGTTTGGAATCAATCAGAGATAAATCAAGAATTTTGGTATTTTTGGCTATTTTTGAATCCTAGAAAATACTTAAATTAAATTGATCTCCAAATTAAAATCTGACTTCATTTTTGAATTTCTCATACTTTAATTAGCTAAGAGTGAATTTTTGGGAATTTTTGGAGCTCATCTAAACCTAAATTGGATTTATAAATTTAATAGAAATTAATATAATTAATAAATAGATTTATAATAATTAATTTAATTATTTAATTAAAAATTAAGGCTAGGATTTGCTGTCGGGACTGCGGCAGATCCGCTGCGGGGTCCTGACAGCGACGCATGGGAATGAACCCGTGGGATGCGCGGCACGCGTCTTAGCGCAAGGTATCGAATGGCGGGATCTCCTCAGTAGGGCAATCTAATCCTAAGCGTCAAATCCGTCGCTCGCATCCGACAGCCTCTATCTATTTCGTTTAAGCAGCCCCATCTACGCCATTCATAGCCAACGATCGATCCATCCGACGGCTTTGAAATCCCCAGGCATTGTGGATCATCGTCCACCTCCCGATCTTCCCACGCGCGCTGGTCCCCCTGACAGCCAAATCCTCCGTGCCTCGTGGCAGTACAGGAAGACCCCAAATTCCCCCTTTGGCCCTCGTCTCGACCTCCTACTGGTCGTGCTCTCCCCGAATTGCCCCAGGTCATTGCACCCAAGGCTTCCCCTCGGCCCGAGCCTCTTCTCCAAGCCCCAAGCTCTGGAAGCCACCCCCATACTTCCCTAGACCTATAAATACTCCTAGGATCTCACAGTGAGTCCCTTTGCTCACTGTGAATCCTTGATTGCTCAGCCAAATTCCCCCGTAGCTCCCGTCTCCCTCGGTGATTCCCAAAGCTTGCTGGAGCTATGAACCGCTGATAGAGGGCCTGTCTGGTGTTCAGACCCCCTATGAGCACTCGTCTAAGAATTGGGAAGCTTCAGCTCACCTCATTTTCCTCGACCGTTCCTACAACCTCAACTTCAGGTACAGATTTTTCCCACTAAACTTAGAGAGCTCAGTTTCCATTTAAGCTTCTAGTTAAGCCTCTGGATGTCGCCTAGATTGTCTTAGCAACTTAGGAAAACCCAATGCGATTGCTCCTAAGGTATGGATTAGCCTACATTGATCGATCATTCGTCTGGTGTGTGCCGCGAGCTCATAGCCGAGCTCGAGTAAGGATCCACCAATCCAGGTCATCTTGAAGCTCGTGGCTAGAGGGCTTCGATCTGCCTCACCACCAGGATGGTGTCGGGATCGAGCTCTGGCCAAGTGGTCATCTCTATGAGGAGAATTTACTCCTCACAGTAAACCCTAAAAGCTTCAAGTAAGACCGAATTCACCGAGTAGCCATCCAGCGATCCAGTGCATCCCAGAGAGGGATTAATGGTGGGATCGATGCATCTCGACTCCAGGAACGTGTAAGGATCAAGTTTAGCCGCTGCCATCACCTGGGTGCCTGGAATTTCAGTGCTGTAGCTTAGCTGGGACGGGGTCAGTCGGGAGGAAGGAGACGAAGTCACGGGTCGGGCCGACCCGTGACCCGCATCTTTTGATTTTGGGCTGCGGCTATTAGCGAATTATAGGATGGTATTTTTTATGGTTAATTAATTAATACATGCATTCATATAGTTTTAATTTAAATAAAAATATAGAATAAATTATTTGAATAACTTTAGTTATACTAATCCAAATGGTATAATCCAATATACCATTTGAATTAGAAAAATATAAGGAATTTAAATAAAAAATAAAATTACAATCCAATGGTTGGATTTAAAATAATTGCTCAATCCTCTTCTATTCTTAATTAAATCATATTAAATTAAATAAATGCCTAATTATGAAAAATAAGGGCTTTGATTACTCATATGACCCTAGAGAACAATTGTAGACCCTTAAAACTAAATTAAGATATTTAATTTCCTTAATCACCTCTTAATTACCCTAATTAGGGATTAGTGAATTAAACCCTAATTAAGCCTCTAATTTTGGTGAGCTAGGTTCCTAATACCTCATTAAGGATAGTGGAGCCTATAAATACAAATGGATCACCTTAGAATACCCTAATTTTCTTAATCCCCCTAATTGGCTTAATTAGGTGATTAGTGCTAATTAGTTCAATATAGGTTGCCAAAACCTAAGATAAGGGTATTTCCCACTTTATTAATCAATATAAAACTCATTAAAATAGATTAGAATCAATTTGGTAGCTAGATCCTAAAATCTCATTTTTAGCCTTAAAAGGGGTATTTTGGTCATTTTGACCAAAATATGTTTAAGTGCCTCTTAATCCTTAGAAAATTTAGCAAAATATCTTTAATTAGATCATCAGCACCTCTCTAAACTAATGATGTTAATAATATGGATATTAAGTTAAGAGATCTTCATTTAGCCTTAATTAAGGTACTTAGATCTTAAGTGATCATAAAGGAGTCACTTTGCCTTAATAATTGAATATAATAATTTTAGATGTTAAGTCTCAATTTAATAAGTTCAACTAAGTTAGTTTATGAGCTTAAATTCTTAAAGAAACACATTTAGAAAATCTTAAGTTAAAAACCTAGCTTAAGTCTAAAGTGATCAAATCTTAGATCTTAGATCCTAGATCTTAGACTTTAGATCTTTCACTTGAATTGAACTATCTCCAATTGAAATCTTTAAATTAATTATTGTCTAACTCTTTTGAAGCCTTCCATGTGGGTATAGGATTGATTCAATCTATAAGATAATGAAATTATCCAAAATATTGAATATAAATCTTAGAGTCTCAAGTTCTTAATTGATTATTTTATCTTATAACTAGTAGAGTAGCCTTTCACTAAGTTTTTAGCTCTTGGATCTTTCAGCTTATAGGATTCTTTATCTGTAACTTTGGTATTAAGTATGAACCCTAGATCCTTATTAGGACATCACCTTGGATTTAGGATTTGAACACTAAGGTGGAGTTTAAGTCCAAAATCCTTAAATCTTGATTTACTTAATCAAGTCTGCCTCTTCAGTTATTGTATTGTTATAGAATAGTCTCAGACCTAGCGTATTGGATGTCTAGGATGGTTATAGACTTATTCTATGAGTTCAACTCAGGCCTAGCATATTAGATATCTAGGATGGTTATAGTTGAACTCTCAATTTAGAGGCCCTGTATGGCCTATTATCTGGTATGGCAGTACTATATCTTAGGCTTACTGCTACTATAGTCTAGTTTTTAGTTTTGCTTACTGTGCCACATGTTTCAGTGGACTTTCTTACAGTACTTGCTTGCTTTACCACATGTCTCAGTGGCTTTACGGTGCATTGATTATTTTGCTTTTTGCCACATGTCTCAGTGGTATTTCCTTTTCATATCAATCTGCATGTTGTATGTATACTCTTAGGATTAGCTATATATATTGGCATGTTTAGAATATTAGAATTTCTTGCAGTACTTGTGTTCTTTTATACTCAGCATATTTTAATGTGATCATAATCATGTTAGGATCAAATTTATTACAGTAGTTGCAGTTACTTTTGCTTTTAATTTCACCTTGCTTACTTTTGTATTTTGTATGTTATTTCACATACTTGCTGATTGCTATAACTGTATAATTTATAATTACCTCATTTCTTGTATAGCTTGTTGTACCTCATAATTACTTGCATGATAGATTAATCAAATGTGATATCTTTAATTAGTCAATTCATTTAAAATAGCCTAAAATATACTTAGATAATTATTTAACTGTAACCTTTTTATTTTGTTGGTTGGGGCCCAAGCATTTGTGATATCAAAAAATGTCAGATTCGGACTTGTTCATGGGCAGTGCTGTAGGAGAGGAGCCAGTTCTGGAGAAGAATCGTTCTACTGCAGTTTAGATAGACTTTGCATTTTTATTTCAGTGAGATTGAGAGACTTTTATATTTCTTTTAATTCAATTTGTAATAATTAAATTCTGGATGTATTTTACTTTTTGCACTCGAGCTAAGTTATTGTTTCCTTTGTATTTATATACTATGTTATGCCTGTGGATGTTACATTTTATTCTTTGCTTTCGCTACTTTGATATGTATTGATGTATGTTTATGTTGCATCAAGTGATAAGTCCTTGGCTTAAGGCAGGTTGGGTTTCACCCGACTTTACTTAAGTTGGGGATTTGCCACAGTTGGAGTACCGTACTCTTTACCATTAGTACGGGGGACCCCACACAAAATTAGTGAATGCTAGCATTTATTTTCTAATTAGCATTATTGATTTATCATGTGATCTTAGAAGATTAAGCCTTATGATGATAAATATAATTTAATTATCTTAATCAAAGCCTTAGATCTTCTTGATTTTCTCTTAAGCAACATAACTAGCATAAATTGATTCGTAAAATATGATTGATTTGCAAAACAATCAATTCTTAAGAGTTTTATAATTTTACCCCATAATTGGAGTTTTAAATTGAATTCGAATATGAAAGATTTGCATTGTGGGGCCCCCCGTACTAACAATAAGGAAGTACGGTACTTCAACTGTGGCAAATCCCCAACTTAAGTAAAGTTAGGCGAACCCAACTTGCCTTAAGGCAGGGACTTGTCACCAAGTGCTATAACATTCATCAATATAAATATCAAAGTGGCGGAAGCAATATAAAAATAGGGTAACATCCACAAGCATACATAGTAGGAAAAGAAATGCAATATAGTAACTCATCACAATGCAAAAAGTAAAGTACATCCAGAAAGTTTAATTATTACAAACTGAAATAAATAACTGAAAATGAAAGACTCTCGTCCTCATTGGAATAACAAGACAAAGCTAACTAGACAGTAGCTGGAAGGTCCTCCTCCTGAATTGGCTTCTCCTCAGCGACACTGCCCACGAACACATCTGAATCTGATATTTGTCGATATCACAAATGCTAAGGCCCCAGCCAACAAAATAAAAAGGTTACAGTTAGATAATTGTCTAAGTACATTTTAGGCTATTTAAATGAACTAAATATTAAAAGATATCTCATTTAATTTAACTACACATGCAAGCAGTAAAGGGTGCAACAAGCTATGAAAGAATTGGAATACTATAAACTATCTATTTATAGCATGCAACATACAAAACACTAAATAAGCAAGGTAAGGCTATAAGCAAAATAACTGCAGCTACTGAATAAATATGATCCTAATATGATTATGATCAAAGTAAAACATGCTGAGTATAAAAGAACACAAGTACTGAATTCAATAAAATTCTAGCATCCTAAACATGCCATTCATACATATATCTAAGCCATAAAAGTATACATACAACATGCAGATTAAGATTAAAAGAAAGGCCACTGAGACATGTGGCAAAAAGCAAAGCATATATGATAAGTAAAGCCATTGAGACATGTGGCAAAATGAGCAAATACTGAAAAATAAGGTCACTGAAGCATGTGGCAAAACAAACCAGAAAACCAAAACAATACAATACAGGTAAAGTAGTAATATGCCTAAGTTCTAGTACTGACATACCAGCCAATAGGCCATACAGGGCCTCCAATATCAATCAATCAGTCAATCCCCAGCCTAGCCATCCAAATATGCTAGGTCTGAGTCCAATCTATACAATACTACTACTGAAGAGGCAGACTAAACTAGGTCATATTCTACTAACTATGATAAAACAAAACTGAATGATATGTAAATTCTATACTAGCTTAGGATACATCATCCTAAGTTCTCCTATTATACTGAAGGGCTAAAGCTTAAAATCCAAGGTATGCAAAGCAATCTAGTCAAAGTAAGCAAGAGACTCAATATAGACTTATGTGATATCTGTTGTTGTCTAATTTCCAAATCTAACTACTCTGAGAAGGTACAAGCTTAGGATCTCCAATATCCAGCTATCGAGTAGAATCTCAGATTTACGTCCTTAAAGTCAAAAATTAGAACTTAACAAGTTCTAATCAAAAATCATGTGATGATTATATAGTTTAAGTAAGCAAATCAATGACCTAATTTTATGAATATTTTACTCTCTTACCCAAATCTTGATCAAATAAATCAAGATTTAAGGATTTAGAACTTAAACCCTATGTTGAGTTCAAATTCCAAATCCAAGGTGATACTAAATTAAGATCAAGGTTTCTCACTTAATCCCAAGGGTAAAGGTTCCTATAAGTTGAAAGATTCAGGAACTACGATCTTAATGAAAGGTTATTCTATTAATTATAAGATAAAATAATCAATTAAGAACTTGAGAATCTAAGATCTATATTCAATCTTTAAGATAATTTCATTATCTTATTGATTGAATCATCCTATACCCACATAGAAGGTTTCAAAAGATTAAACAATCAATCATTTAAGAATTTCAATTGGAGGTGGTTTGATTCAAATTGAAGATCTAAGTCTAAGATCTAAGATCTAAAGATCTGAAATTTGATCACTTTAGACTTTTAATTAGAGTTTTGACTTAAGGGTTTTCATTTGTGATTTTCTTTAGAATCTAATTTCATAATTAACTATAAGGAGCTTATTAAGATTAAGAATTGACAATTCCAAGTATTAGATTAACATTAAACCCATTTTGACCTTCTTAGGCTACTTAAGATCTAAGGGTTTGAGTTTTGATCACTTTAGAACTTAAGCTAAGATTCTACTTAGATATTTCTAGTTCCCTTTTTCTTTTAACACTTAACTCTAATATTATCTTAACTGAACTTAATAATGAGGTAACTGACCATTTCAATTATTAGACTTAATTAAGTTAAGGTCCAATGATCTTTATAAGGAATGCTTAGATTTAAGTATCTTAATTAAGGAATTAATGAGACCTTATGGATTGGTGATTATTATTGTTCTAGGATTTCAGAGAACATTTCCAATCTATGTTATAGTGGCTTACTGAAATTTTCAATCCTTAAAGAACACTAAATCACATTTTGGCCAAAATGACCAAAATGCCCCTCTTAAGGCTAAAATTGGGATTTTAGAGTTTTGTTGTCCAAATTTGTTCTAATCTATTTTACAGCATTTCATATGACTAAATGAAGTGGGAAACACCTTTACTTTAGGTTTTGATGACCTAAATGGTCTTAATTAGCACTAATCACTTAATTAAACCACTTAGGGTGATTAGTGAGATTAAGACACTTTAGGGCAATCTAACATTCTACTTAGGTTATACTAGATCTAATATAATATTAGGAACCATCCCCACCCAAATCAGAGGCTTAACTAGGGTTTAATTCACTAATCCTTAATTAGGGTGATTAAGGAGTGATTAAGAAAATTAATTATCCAAAATTAATTTCAAGGGTCTGGAATTATTCCGTAGGGTACAAGGAGCAATCAGAGCTCTTAAACTCATAAAATGGACAACTAAATGATTTTATATGATTTAATTAAAAACAGAGAAGGTTTGGCAAATATTTTTAAATCCAACCATTAGATCTGAAATTTTATTTTATATTCAGATTCCTTGAATTTTTTTGATTCAAATGGTATAATGGATCATACCATTTGGATATGTATAACTAAAATTATTTAATTAATTCATTCTATATTTTTATTTAAATCAGATCTTTAAGTTTTAATTAAATTAAATCATAACTATTAAAAATACATTCCAATAATCGTTTAATTAACCATGGCCCAAATTCCAAACCGCGCGGGTCGGGGCTCGGCCCGGCCCAAAATCGGTCTTCGTCTTCCTCCCGACGCATCCGCAGCCCTAATTTCTGAGACGGGATTCCAGCGCCAAATTCACCGCGCTCCGGCCACGCCACGCCGCGATTTCGACTGCTACACGTTCCCTGACCTCAGACGTGTCGATTGACCTACGAAGCCCTAATTGGGAGGTACGGGATCACTGAATGACTACTCAGCCACAATCCTCCAGCTGGCGCACCTGTGAGGAGTAAATCCTCCTCATAGAGAGCACGGGTCGCCTTGATCTTGATCCCTACACGTTCAGGGATCAAGGAGGAAGCAATAGGGCGACACGCGAGGCTCTGGGGTAGTCTGGATCCTTGGGGTCTTACTCGGCGATTTCTGCCATTTAGGCTCGCTACTGGACCGATCAATTCCAGTCGAATCGATCGATCTGGTCGCACCCAACCATCGATACCCACTTACAATCATTACTGAGGGGTATTGATGATGAATGAAGGCCCAATGGCTCGAGGGAATGCTGAGATCGAGCCAAAGAGGCCTGGCTGCAGTGTGCATTTCAGACGGTGCTTATGCCGTTTGGCGCACTGCCAGAGCTCACTAGAAGCACTGGACGACCGCTAGGAGCTAAGGGAGGGGTCCTATCACAGCATCTAGGCTTGAGAAGAGGCAAGTCAAGCTGAATTCAGCTCGACAGAGGAGATAAGAATGGCTGTACCTTGGTTTGCTGCGACGAAGGAAATGCCGACTGCTCTGGGGCTCCAAGTGATCGTAGGAACAAGCTGGGGGTCTGAACGTCAGACGCACACCCACTATCAGCTGAACCAGCAGGTCCGGCCGCCGGGGGATCTGGGCGCACCGGGAGAGAGGAGCAGAGGGAGATAGTGAGCAAAGGAGCTCACTGAGGGGTTAACGGGGGTATATATAGGCTTAGGAGGGATCGGACGGTTGTTGCCGGGGCTCAGGCTCGGAGCTGGCTCGGCTCGAAGCTCCACCATAAATTCCCAAAATTGGGGAGAGCCCGACCTCTTGGCTCAGCCAGCTAGGCTCGGCCACTTACGGGAAGGAGCCAACAGTCGAGCTGACCTGGCAAGAAGATGGCAGATAGGTCCGACGTGGCTGGGTACGGAGAATTTTCCGCTGTCGGGCCGAATCCTTGCGAGAACGAAGATGAACAGTGCGGGGCTCACCGCAACCGTCTGATGGCGAGCCATTGCAGATCGACGGCTTGATCCGGGATTCAAATAACGGAACCACAGATTAAATCCTGCGCGTACGATCTGAGATGCCGATCGGGCGGGTAGGATTAGATCACAGCGCGCGAGATAAGCGTCGTTGGATTAAGCGCGCTGAGATGCGTGCTGAAGAATCCAGTGGCCGTCACGCGTGCGCCGCTGTCGGGACCTCGCAGCGGATCTGCCGCGGTCCCGACAGCAAATCCCACAGAATAAAATTAAATAAAATTTAATTTTTAATTAATTAAAATTATTTAATTAATTCTTAATTATTCTAAAATTCCCCAAATTCAATTTAGGGCCAAATGAGCTCCAAAAATTCCCAAAAATTCACCCTTAGCTAATTAGGGTATGAGGAATTCAGAAATGAAATCAGATTTCAATTTGGAGATCAAAATATTTTATATATTTTTTAGGGCTTAGAAATAGCCAAAAATACCAAATTTTCCAATTTAGCTCTGATTGATTTCAAACTTCTAGGTTTAAGTTTAAATGACCCATTGAATTCAATGGAATCAAAATCAAACCTTGGTTTGGCTTAATTAATCTAGTTTTAGCTAGGGTAACAACCTAGGGTTGTTACATGCATACTTGACTTTTGCATCTGAATCTTATGATTGAACTTTTAAACATACATCAGATATCATTATCTTGAATATTTAGAATTTAGCTGATGATTTACTTATGATAATTAGCAATTTTAGATCTTTAAATCACAAAGACAGTCTTAAGCTTAAGTAAATATTATACCTTTAATAGGGTTACTTTTGAGGTAGGAAATGCCTTAATTGTCTTATTTTGGGATAGGCTTTTAGATGAACCCCTTAAACATTAGATAATTGACCTTATATCCTTGACCTTATATTCTTATGGTAAGATAACCTAAGAAACATTAGTTCGAGGCTATCTAATTGTCGTAGAACACCTATATTGAGTGACTTTTAAGTCACAATTTTGGGACCCCATTGCTTAGTACCCATAATAGAAAAATGGTTCATTAGTTTATATATCCTTATTTATTAACTAAATTTGTTAAAATATAACTATATTGTACTATTATATGGAGATGATAATGCATATTTATAGATTTGATTTAATCAGTAAAAGATAGAATTGGTTAATTTACCCTGAATAGAACTGTAGAGTATTGGTCTTATCTTAGGTAATTAGATAAGTATTGTAACAACACTAATATTGTGACCCATCAATTAGAGATATAATTGACTCCATACCTCTTCCATTACTATTATAATTATGTTAGGAGTTTCCATCTCAAATTTTGTGCAATTTGAAGATCGTTTGACAGTTTTCAATATTTCCTAATTTTCTGATAATTTTGAAAATATATAATTTATTTAGACCTCAGAATAAAAAATGGAGTTCACCATTGGACTCACCATACCCAAATTAGATATGGGTGATATTTTGTAAGTGTTTGGGAGTTGTCAAAAATTTCATCAATATTTTAATATTATTTAAATACACAAAAAATTAATTAAATTAAATATACTTCTAATCACATTTTTGAGTTCCTCACCCTTCAAATAGATAAGGGTAAAATTTTGGATTTTTTAGAACACGTTTGGATATTTAATTTTGATTAAATAAATAAGATAAATAAATTAATAAAATATTACATTTAATTATTAATAATATAAATATTAAACTGATTTTTCTTTTTTAATGACATTATTAAGGAAAAGAACGGAGATTCCCTATCTAACTCAATGCACAAAACAACCATCTACCTTAATCTGAACAGTTGCATTTAAATAGAAGCAATCAAAAGGCCCATATTACATCTAGATTGAGAGTTCATCCGACCGTTAGAACACCCGATCCAACCAACAGTCATAATAGGATCCCTGTACGCTTCCTCAGTCCTGGCCACAATCGCAAGTAGAATATGCAGAGGAGTGGAGTACGGTGCCTTAGCTAGCATTCCCATCCAGCTTAGGCTTCTAATTTCCTAGTTTCAATACACATGCCATCGAAAAGCCTTGGCGAAAGTGAAATGCTGAAGGAGTAGCGAGCTGAAAGGAATTGAGATTTTCTAAGTGATTTTCTCTGTGAACCAGCTGTCATTGAGGCCAATTGAGCCACCACTATAACCCTAGAGGTTAATACAACGAAGACAGTGAGGAAGATCGAGCTGTATTATCTCCAAGGCTATTAACCCTAAAACGTACACTGTGAGAATACAAGTATGTCAAATTTGATTTCATTTACCTATATATGACTTTCTTCCAATAAAATGTTAGTTTCATTTGAATCTTTCTTTTTTTACGAATACTAAGTATCAATAAATCATCCAATCAAATCTTATATATGATTTGATTAAATCTCATCCCTTTTCATTAATATATGTACTCGATCTCTAGTAAAATATATTTAGGACATCTTTAATAATGGTGTTAGAATCATTTAGTGATAGGGCTTTAGCACACTTTCTGCTAAATAATGAACGAGCTCCATAAAGAGAGCTCGATCCTGCCCAGAAATGGTACAATTAATTTTTGCGAAGATGCCCTAATTATTCCCTTCTCGTTTCAGTCGGGGATGAAGGAGATGAACTCGAATCGGGTTCACCTTTACGCCTTTTTCTAAACCAGCCTGGTTCTCTTCAAGGATGCTTTGATGGCACTACGGGGCCTGCAGTGATACGTGGCTCCCTACAAGGGATGACACACGTCCTCCTGGTGTACTCATTCTCCTTGCCGACAGCAAACCATAGCTTATCATCATGTCATGGAACTTTGACTATTTGTTTTTCTGAGTTGCATTAATTTTTATGTTAAACCATCAGTTAATGATTATAGAAATTAGTTATTAACATAACTTAAATATAAATAATTTATTCATATTAAGTTTAATTGTTGAAATCTTCATTTATTGATAATTTACAAAATACACAATCAAATCATAGGATATACCATTTCGATCGTGAGAGCGCATAGATTAATAATATGTTATTTAAATTCTATTTGGATGATTATTTAATTACTCATTATTTTAGATTTAATTAAATAATTATAATTTAATCTTAAACTTATAAGTAGCATAACTTGATCAATTGAAGTCCAAACTGAACACTTCAATAGTCTATCACTTACAAAAATGTGAGGAACAATAATATGAGATCAAACATAAGTTTTAAACCAGGATCTCATATTGACATTTTAACCCCAATTAGGACCCCTCAAAATCCTAGAAAATCAATATTGTTCAAATTTAACATAATTAGTGTTATTTTACTCCTTAAGGTATAAGGATCACATTGACAAGTATAAATTATCAATTGGATAATATTTGGATAGTTTAGATATTTTGCTCCTTAATTTAGGATAAATGTTAATTTTTTGTTTTTCAAAAATACTTATTTTAGGATGTGTGAATCCTAGGATAGCAAGCTTATTTCATTTATTATCTCCTATATAGTTTAAATTGTATGTTTAAATTTTACATTTTCATAAATGTGATGATTAGAATTGTTAAATGCTCATTCAAGTTAAATTTTCTCAATTGTAGAATTACTTAGGAATTATTTGAATTGAATGAAATGTATGTATATTTTTAAAATGATTATTCAAATCATAGTTGCTAGCTATTATACTAATGTAAATGATGAATTAGAAATACTTAGGAACTTTAATAATTGATTATTCTCATATGTAGAATTAATACATGAATGAATTAAATAGAATAATTGTATAACATATGCTAAATTTTATCCTTCTATTTCATGTATGTTTCATATGGAATTTAGATTAGTTTAATAGACTTGAATATATTATCAAATTTCATTTAACTAGAATTTAAAGTTACATGTAAATTGCTTATGTTAGAACATAATTAGAATTAATATCTTATGTTTTGAATTAAGTAATTGATAAGTCTTTAATGAATTGTTCTTTTATTTTATATTCTAGAAAGCTGAGAATTATACAACCATATCATGTTTTATTTTATTTGAGAATGTTATATGCATACTTATGGAATGTAGTTTCAATTACTTGTCTCATGCTAAGATTAAATTGGAATAAGCAATCCTATGTAATTGATTGACTTAATGTTAGCTTTATATTATTGATCTTTCCAATTAATCTTCCAAATGAATGGAAGACTTTCATATTAATGTCCTATGTGTTTCTTTTGAGCAAATACAATAGAGTTCATGCCAAAATTATTAAAATTGGAATGAGATTCTTATGTTCCTACATGTTTTATTTCTCTTATAATGACATATTATATTTAATTAAGAATCTTTCAATTTCTTTTGTATTCTATTTAGCTTAATACTTTTAATTGCTAATTTGATGTTCTTTAAAAGAACTCATAATAAGACTAGTGCTCAAACAATCACTTAGATAATTAGTACATATTCCAATAATCTTTAACCTTCCAAATTAGTTATCAATTGATTTAAACTAGAGAACAATAGCTTTCTTACATATTTTAAATAAGCAATTAGATTTCTATTTCCCTACAACTACAAATAAATTATTACTTGTATGAGATAATCTATTTCTTTCCTTACTTTCAAATGCTCAACATCAATTAATATTAGATAACTTCATGATTGAATTGATTTGATACTTTCTAGTTTGTAAGCTAACTAGATGAAGCTAATAGAATTTTCTTTAGCTTAGCAAATTATAAACTTTACTCTTTCTTACTAGTTTCCTTAAACTTCAATTATTAATCTAATTGATTTAATTAGTTTAGAACTAGTATAGAATAAATTTTATTTACTTAAAAATACTATTTTCTAACATTTCTTTCTTCTACTATTAATTAGAATTGACTTAAAGATCAATATCTATAAGTCAATTAGGAGCTCAATTAGCTCCAATCATTAAGTAGATCATTAAAAATTAGATAACAAAAGGATATCACATAGTTTACAATTATTGAAATTTATTGAATGCTTGCATAGCTTTGAGAATTTTCCTTGAACATTCATACAAGATCATTGTGCATAAATAAAGCTTTCATAAAACTTTATGGGGAATGCCTTATGGCAATTTGAATAAGAAAGATAGCAATTTTAATAGGACTTCATATTTTAGAGATGATAAATGTGAATGTTTGACCCCCCCATTATATCTAAATAGGCATACGTGCTTAACTCCTTATCCCATTCTGTTGAACACTGCGCATGATGAGATATCTTCTAATTATAACTTTAACTAATAATGTAAGAGTCCTAGGCTATGTTTATCTTAGACCAAGAGTCTAAGACACTTCTTTACTTTCTATGCTTTATACTCTCTATTTTCAGTATTATGTTTTGCTTACTTACAGTTCAATTAAAATACAGTGTATGTTTCTTAATTTAATTTAATGATTCACTGTATTTCATTGCTTACTTAGCATAAATTTTATTGAACATGTATTACTTTTATTTAATTTACTTTAAATGCACACAGTAGTTTCTAGCCTTTTAGGATGCTTTTCCCTTATAATTTTTTGGATGCAAGCTAGGACTTATATACAAGTGAGTATTTTTATTCAGTTTATATTATACTATCTTTTTTATAATAATGTTCTCTTCCTTTTTCCATACTTGATAGCTTTTATAGCTCCACTGCTTAATTTAAGTTATAAATTAATACTTGTGATATCCTATTAACTTAAAATATAACTAATCTTAAAATGTGCTTAGACCGTTTAGTCTAACAATAGCTTTTTTTTATTAGATTTGCCCTATCATATTTAAATTCCAAAATATAATAGATTAAAAGCTTTTTAATTCAGGTAATGCAAGTCTAAGTGCTTGAAGAGCTTCTAAAATAAAAGACTTCCACTTTTTATTTAAATTTTTTTGCACTTTTGGTTTAATGAATATAATAGTTGTATTCTATCTTTTCTTTTCATTTAAATAGATTTGTAATAATTAAACTTAAAACATCTTGAGTTTGTTTTTACCTATCTTCGCATATCTGTGTTGTGATTACTTATTTTGTAATTGCTTAGGATGAATGAGTGGATTATATTAATTATTTGCATTGTTTATACTTGCAAATGCTTACATGTATCTCCTTAACATGTATCCTCTATTGCTATTCTTTATAATTTTACGTTAGCTTAACATTTGCTCATAATATATTTGATTAATTTTTTTTTAATTGAGTATTGGGTGCTAAAGTAACATCACAATGTTGGATTTATCTTCTATCCAATTATTGGGGTCGTTACAAGTACAATTTAGTTTAGGATAAATATCTTAAGCCCAAGGTGTGTTATAGTTTATGGATTTAATAGCTAAGTTTGAGAGAATAAACTATAAAAGGATTCTGTCCATTATCCATGTACGCATCGATAAGTGCAGTTAAACAAATTAAGTGTTAAAATTATCCTTTTTAGGACGTGCTAATCATGCATATGTACTCTCCCCATGTGATAATTTAGAATATTATTATAGAATGAATATTAAATTCAGTGGAATTAGAATAAAATCATATAATCTATTTAGTTAAGGTTTGAATCATGGAGACAAATGAATTTATTTGTTTAGTTTGATCATTTTCTGGCTTTAATGTTTTAAAAGTATATAATTATTAAAACCTTAGCATATCATGAATTGCATAAGTCATATCATTACATTAGCGAAGTGTTGTGCTCACCTAGGATCTGTTAGTGGAGCATTGTGCTCACCTAAGAATCTGTAGCAGAGCGTTGTGCTCACCTAGGATCTGTTTATAGAGCATCTGCTCAATTAGGATTCTGTGGGATGTCATGTGACATCAGGTTACGCATATTTGTGGCATACTGTTCTGTGGCATATTCAGATATATATACATATATTCAGTGACATACAACATAGATTTAACTCAGTAATTTATTTAGTTTCAGCTTCTTTACTATTTTTAGTTTTCAATATTTAGTATTTCAGCCACTTTTTTTACCTTACTTTTAGTTTTGTATAGTTTTATACTTTTTAGTTGTTTTAGTGCTTTCCTACAATACTATTTTTATTTACCTAAATATTAAACATTAGATTATTATAAATTTATATAGTAGCTTTAGATGTGTTAGACTTATTATCTAACACATGAAGTTTTTGGGATCCGACAATTTGTCAGATCCAGAGTAGTCTGTGGAGCAGGCTCAAGAGGCTTCCCAGGAAATCCAGGAAGATTTTTTAGGGTGTTAGATGCTCAGCCTTCAGCATTTATTTCTGCAGTGAGTGAGAGACATTTTACTGGTATTTTAATTAAAGCAAATAGTGTGTAATAATTTAACTATGGATGCTTTTTTTTTAGATGAATAATTTTTACTTAGCTTATATGATGAAAGATCTGGATGAATGCTTTAGCTTCTGCACTCTGTATTTATTACTACTTAAACTTAGCATTGTGATATGATTAGCTTGTAAGCAATGTTAATACTCATATATATTGAATTCTTATTAAAATCACTCTCATAACTCAATGTATATAACTAATACTTAAGATAAATATTATACTCTTATCTTAAGGATTAGTTCTTAGATCTCATTTGGGGTTGAGTTTCAGCAGCAGCAATAGTCTGGTAGGTTTAGCAATCCTTTTAGAGTAATGCACCATTCCACTATTGTAAAAACCTAAGTTATTACCCAAGCCTAATTAGGACTAATCAAAGTCCTAATTTTGATCTTAGTGCACTAATTAAGTCATTAAGAGTTCATAGTGAAGACCTAATCAAAATCAGGGGTCAAATGGATCAATCCATGATTTTGGAAAATTCCAGAAACCCTGGAAATTGACCTAATTATTTTGACATCAAATTAAAAATTGGAATTCGCCATTGCGCTCATTGCCCCCAAATTAGTTAAGGATGCTGTTTTGATGGCAAACAGAAGTCGTCGAAAATCTGTCGAATATTTTAATCATATTTAAATACCCTGAAAATTATGAAAATTAAATACTCGTCAAAAATAAAATTCGACCTCATCGTTGCGTTTCTCACCCCTCAATTAGCTATGGGTGATTATTTAGAAATTTTCTAAGTGCAATGAACCACTTAATTTTAATTTGGAAAATTATTAAATAATATTATTATTTAAATCATCCTAACGGCGCCATCCCTCTCTGGCTTGCTGTTACCTCCTCTGCCGTCTGATTAGATGGCTGATCCAAGCTGACAGATCTGCGATCTGAAGGCGACACGCCTCCATCACGCTCCTCGTGCCTTCCACGTGCTATGTCGTGGGCAGTCACCGTCGCGTAGTCCACGCATGCGAGCCCCCTCGGTGAGTCCGTTGGGGACTCATAAACCACCTAATAGTGCCCCTCCGCTCGGATCAAATTCTGGCACGCTTAGCGGGAACCCGGAGTAACCTTCCAGCCTCGGACCTTCCCTGACCGTCCATCAGGTACCCACCAATCCTCTTCTACAATTATGCAAACCTAAATCTAACTTTTCGATGCATTATTGCATTACTCTGATTGATTGATGATTGGGTCTGATCGGGTTAGATCGAGCCCGATCGATCGAATCACGATTTTGGCCCACAGTCAAAATCATCATTAGCAGTCATTCAAACCCTATGGAACCCTAGCCTCATAGGGTTTGGAATCACGGGCGTGTTAGGACATATCAAGCATCAGTCTAGCCTCCGTCATGTAGGTCTCGTCGAGACCTACCATCGGCCGTGCGAGTCCAGTGCGTCCGCCGGTGAGAAGGCTGCTAAAACCTATGCCCTAGCCACTTTGTGTCGGGCCCGTCATGGAGAAGATGGTATCCTGTGGGTCAGGTTGGGTCAGCCCGACCCACGTCACCTCGGGCGCAGCAGCGAGCGGTTGGCCCAAGCGCCACGTGTTGAGTGCATGTATGCTGAAGGCTACGCTGGGACCCGCGCCGCGTTAGCGATCCCTGTCAATCCTGACAGCGTGTTCCGCGGTTCTGCACTAGTGCATCCCTGTTCACTGTGTGTGATATGGTGGGCCCGTAGCCACTGTCACCTGTAATAAATGCTTGGAGAGATAATTAGTTTAATTAAAATAATACTATTAATTTGAATTAAATTAATTAGTATTAATAATTTAATATAGAAACTTTAGGCATGCATAATTTTTAATTCAATAATCCAAATATACAAAATATATAAAAATGAGAGGAATAATATGGTAGTGTCAAATTTTTGTAGGACACATATTTAATATAGTGAAATTTTAAGACCCTCACACTTGTACCAAAACTTCTCCTAGCCATAACTTTGTACCTAGTGACCCAAACTTAGCCAAAATTAGTCTCATTTTAATTAGAAGAGTGTCTAGTTTAATTTGGAAGTATTTATTTTGTTATTTGCCCATTAGTGTGACTAATCACTTTTAAGATGTTACCCTAATCACACTTTTAACCCTAAAAATTCATTTGATCATAACTTGGTCAAATGAACTCCAAATTAGGTCATTAAAAATACTATCTAGATTAAAAAGTCACCACCAACAGTAAACTGAAATAAAATTAGGATTTTGACTACTAGAAACACTAAGTTGACAAAAATATCTCTAACTCTAGTTAGGTTTTAACTTGACCAATTGAGGTCCATTTTAGGTTAACTCCAAGTTAAAGTACTCAGTATTTTATAGGGAAGCTATAGCCACTGAATTATCTGAATTTGGATCTTAAATGGAAAAATTAGGTTTTTGATCCCTCTTAACTCTAGAAATTATATATTTACACATGAACTTGGAATCATCATAACTCAATCAATAGACATCATAATTCAGTGTTCTTAGATTCTATAGAATCTTTGAATGGTAACCAATATTAAATTGCACAAATTTTTAGACTTCATTAGGTGTGTAACAACCCGAGTTATTACCATAGTTGATTAGGACTAATCCTATTTGAAACACAATTATAAGTGCTAATTATGTCAATTGGAGTCAACCTCCGAAACCCAGTCCAAATCAGGAGTCAAATGGATCAAATATTGATTTCTGAAAATCCAGAAATCCTAGAAATTGACCTATTTAAATTGACCTCAAATCGAAAAATGGACACCGCCATTGCGTTCCTTGACCCCAAATTAGCTTGGCGTGAAGTTTTCGTGTCAATCGGAAGTCGTCGAAATTTCGACGAATATTTTAATAAAAAAATACCCCGGAAATCGAGGTATCAAAATACTCGTCAGATCAAAAATCCGACTTCGCCGTTGAATTCCTTGACCCCAAATTAGCTAGGAAAAATATGTTCAAAAATTTCTGGAAATTAAAAAAAAGAAATTAATTAATTACTTAACGGTCGCCGTTAAGTAATTACTGTTACCGTCAACTGTAGCTGACGGCGCCGTCAGATTGGACGGCGCCATCGCAGCCGTTGGATCTGATCCAGATCCAACGGCTACAGGGCCGTCTCCCTCGGCCCCGTCGCCCTCACGCGCCATGCGGCGGGCCGCCGCGAATTCCGGCCAATTCGACCCCTCCCCGGCCGACGGGTCTATAAGTCCTCGGCCGACCTTTGGGCTCCGGGTTTGCGAAAATTCGAGCCCAGATCGAGCCAGATCAAGCCCCGAAGCCCAGCCACCCATCCGCTGTTGAACTTCAGGTACTCCCGATCTCCCCCTCCGTTCAACATCTCGCCGTCGCGTAGTATAGGAATTGTAGATCTGCACTAGGATCGACAATCAACTGGACCTGATCGACCTCGATCCGGTCCGATTGACTCAGGCCGAGGCTTAAAGCCTCGGGCCACATTTACGCGCGTCCACCGAAACCCTAAGACCTAGGGTTAGCCATAGCCACCGTCTCAGGCCACCTCCGGCGAAGGTCCGCCTGCTGACGTGTAGGCCTCGTCGAGGGCTACTGTCGGCCGTGCGGGCCGAGGCGATCCAGCGCCGGGAAGGCCGGCAAAAGCCGTGCCCTAGGCGCCGGCCCTCGGGACGTCTCCGCGAGGGAGGCGAAGTCCGGGTCGGGCCGGGTCTACCCGAGCCCGACCCGCCAGAGCCGGGTCCGCGCCAGCCGGGTGGGGCTGACCAGGCCACGTGGCGCCTTCTGGGCCTGCCACGTGTCAAGTGGGACCCACCAGCCGAAGTCGCGACCCTTCCGCTTCGGCCGTGGGGCCCACAGCGCCACGTGGCAAGTGGGACCCACTGCCCGAGCCCGCGCGGCAGTTCGGCTCCCTAGTGGGGCCCACAGCGCCACATGGCCGCCTCTGGGCCCGCCACGTGGCAAGTGGGACCCACTGCCCGGTCAATCGCGGTGGTTAGGCTTCCTGTGGGGCCCACGGTGCCATGTGGCAGCCTCTAGCAGTGCCACGTGTCAGGTGGGGCCCACTGCCCAGTCACAGAGCTGACTCAGCAGCCTCTAGCAGTACCACGTGTCTAGTGGGGCCCACTGTCTGATAATTAAATTATTAATTAAATTACTGTTAGTGTTAATTAATTACTGTTAATGATTAATTAATTACAGTTAGTAGTTAATTAAATTAGGATTAGTATTAATTACTTTTAAACAGTAACATTAATTAATTAAGTATAATTAGAGATTAATTATGGTTAATTAAATGTTAATTAAACTTTAACAGTAATTAGGATAACTAATTATTATTAAATAGTAAAATATACTTAAATAAATATAGACAGATAATTAAGACTAATTAATAATAATTTGTGTTAATTATTTTGCTGTAGTAAAATATTAATAAATATAATTTAATTAATTAATTAATAGATTAATTAATGTTAATTAATAATTAAGCCTAATTAATCATAGATTAATTAAGGATTAATAATTTCAGAAATTTTATATAAAACTTTAGGAATGAACAGTAAAATCATTTAATTTGAATAAATGGACAGTAAAATAATACAAATTGTATTTTTGAATAGTAAATCTTAAAAGTTTAATAACTTTTTATAAGATGGTCCAAATATAGCCAATAAAGGTCTTAAAATACTCAGAAAAATGTGAGAAATCAAATAACGTAATATAAAAATTTATTTCAGGGTACGTATAACGAGGTAGCATTTTAGGATCTCTTTAGAGCATCATAACTTTTTACCCGGTTATCGAAACATAGTCAATATGGGTCTTAAAATGCTCAGGAGAGCGGCCCCATCACTGTAGTAGTATTAGTTTTCTCATTTGGGCATCAGAATAAAAAGTCAACCCTAGAACTTAGAGTTGACTTTAGTGAAAAATGACCAAATTACCCTTGGAATTCAAATGGCCATAATTTGGTCAAATCAACTCCAAATTCAAAAATTCAAGAAGCTATCTAACCTAGAATTCCAATGTCATCATTATACTAAAATAATATTTAGGATCTAAGTCCTAGAAATTTAAGTAAATGACCAAATTACCCCTAGCCTTATTTTAGTCATAACTTGACCGTTTCTCGCCCAATTTAGGCGTACTTACTGTCTATCTTCAAGTTAGACAGTAAGGAATCAATTGGAACTATTAGAATTCAATTCTGACCTCTAAGTCAAAAGTTGACTTTTGACCCTTAAAGTATGGGCAAAATTGTCATTTTGCCATAAGATTTGATTAAGTACCCTTACCCTTTGGATAATATCCCAAAATACTAAAACTAATATTAAAAATCATTTTTAGTAACAATCAAGTGAGTGAAATCAACCCTTAAGTCAGATTCTAATAATTTATGTTAAGTCTTAAGCACTAGACCTTAAGGACCTTTCTTGAGAATAGGAATAGATCCTAGGCTAGAATTCATTCATTGGGTAAATTGGGCTACCCAATGGGTGAAACCTTGGTTTATTAGTTTCTAGAATTTCTTTTATTTTACAACTCGTTCTGATTTTTTTTTATCTCTTAACCCTAGATTTAAGGTAGGAGATTCATCCTATTAAGTTTGATTACTTAATAGGATTTGCCTTAACTAGTAGATCACTTATAGAATAAAACCTAAAACTTAGGTCTTATCCTTTAGATTATATGATTAAACCTAATTCTCGTAGTGTTTAATCCATAATCTATAAGTTTAGAAGATCTTGATCAGATCTTAGTTAGAATATCTAAATTCATAAAATTAGGATGTATGATTTATTGATTTAATTCGTAGTCATCTATCTGATTAAACTAGATTAGAACATGATCAGTTATAATCCTTTTTAACTTATAAGGATGAGTTTCTGAGTTACACTCGATAGTAGGAAAACAGTGATCCTGAACTTGTGTAACTTGGAATAGTTAGAATGGTTAAGTAGAAAACAAATGATATCACCATATTTAGTATAGTCCTTTGCTTACTTTGATACTTTGTTGCTACGCATTCCTTATATTTCTGTTCCATATTTCTTTGAGCATATCATATAAGACATTTGATGCATGAATAAACTGTTAGGAAAATATGGAGACTCCTTAGATTCCTTGTGAAAATATTAAAATGATTAATGAAAAGATGATAATTATATGAGCTGCCTCTCAGATATTTCCTTGTTTCCTAGCCTCCTTATGTCGCTAGGGGAAGGACCTATTTTGTTGTGTGCCTAGTTTACTAGCCTCCTTATGTCGCTAGGGGTACACCATTGGTGCCTTAGCCGTACTGGTGTTAAGGTTGCCTTGTATGCTTAGTTTACTAGCCTCCTTATGTCGCTAGGGGCATACAGTTGGGCCTTAACCATACTGGTGCTAAGACCCTTCGCTTGCTTTGTGTGCTTGTTTGCCTAGCCTCCTTATGTAGCTAAGGGTACATAATTTTATGACTTAGCCATGATGGTGCTAAGCTTCTTTGATATTCGATGGGCTAGATTAGCTCTTTTCTATATGGCAGTCGATGCACATATGGTTTTATATGCAGTTGTTGTTGTTTACTTTTCAGTATTCTTATTCAGTCAGCTATTTCCTTATACTGCTTTTTGTATATATTTAGGATGTTAGAATCTTGCTACTATATATATGTACCACTGTTGAGTTAGCTTATTTTAATTAGCATATTTTCTATTGATCACTAGCATGTTTAGGGTGTAGGACTTTTCTTACAGCACTTGTTTAGTTATGTATATTTATATGCCCTTCCTTGTTTAGTTTGCATGCGAGGCATGTCTCAGCCTCTTTTCTTTTCTTTTCTTAAGTTATAAATGATGGTTTATAGCTTTCCCTTTTCTTTAGTACTACTTGCTGCTCCTTTATACACACTGTTGCTTAGAAGTCGTAAAATGGTGATATTACATAACCTTTATGATAATCAGCTTAAAATATACTTAGATAATTGTCTAACCAGATTTTCTTTTCTTTGACTGGGGCCCTACATTGTGAAACTGACAATGGCAGATCATCTTCAGTCAGATGAGCAGGAGTTAGGAGTGGAGCCATACCCAGAGGAGGAGCTCGTAGAAGAAGCTGCTGTTTAGCATTTATTTTATATGTGAGGATGAGAGTATTTGCATATTCTATTCTATTTGAACTTTTTAAATGATGTAATAATATAGGTACCTCTGACTGTGTATTTGGATTATATGCTTATGTTCTGAGTTCTACGTTTGCTATTTATATTGTGATACTTGGATGATTTACATTTCCTTAAATCGCTTCCGCACTCTGTACGTTTACTTATATAGTGACTGTTATATTAATTCTGTGTTAATCCTTCCCTAATCAGGTGGATTGTGGAGTCTATCATAATCCAATGGTAAGTGAGGGGTTAGCCAGAGTGACACCCCACCCTTAACCTAATCCTTTGGTAGATTAAGGGTGCGGGGAGCCACAAGGTGAAACTACCAAACTGCCATCATAGGTTAAATTCCTTAATTTAAACTTATATGACTTAATTATTGTCCAATTTTAGTGAACTTACTGTCTATCTTTATATTAGACAATCAGGAATCATTTGGCATTAAAAAAATCTAATTTGGAACCCTAAATAAAAAAATAATATTTTAGACCCTTAAGTAGGAGCAAAATAATTATTTTGCCCAAAATTTAGGTTAAGTACACATAATGTAATGACCCCAATAATTAGATAGAAGATTAATCCAAACATTGGGATGTACCATAGCACCCAATACTCAATTAAAAGAAAATAAATCAAGTATAGATGCTAAGTTGCCAAGTCACTTTGTGAGTAGTTGTTAAGTTTAAATAAAGTTATAGAATTGAATGCAATAAAAGATACATGATATGGAGATACATGTAAATACAATATTGCAAGTATTTTCAATACAAGCAATTGGAATAATCCACTCATTCATCCTAAGCAGTTATAAAATAGTAAACACAATACAGATTAATTAAGAGTAGTTAAAAGTAAACTTAAGCAAACTTAAGCAGTTTATAATTTAATTATTACAAACCTTTTAAGAGTAAGAGTAAAAGATAGTAAGTAGGTCACTCTCTCACTTATAACAAAATACAAGTAACCAATTTAAATTTAAGCAAAAGCAAAATTCCTTATAAGCCCTTCAAGCACTTGGACCTGCATTACTTGAATCAAAGAGCACTTGATCTATCATATTTTAGTATTTAAATATGATAGGGCAAAGCCAAAGAAGAAGAAAAAGTGTAGTTAGACTAAACAGTCTAAGTACATTTTAAGATTGACTATATATTTAAATTGATAAAATATCACAAATATAATTATACAATTAAACTGAGCAGCGGAGCTATAAAAGCTGTCAAGTATGGAAAAAGGAATTAAGCATAACTATAAAGGACATAGTATAAAATAAGTTGAGTAAAAATACTCACTTATATAAAAATTCTATCCTATATCCATAATTGGTAAGGGAAAGCATCCTAAAAGGCTTGAAACTACTATGTGCATTAAATTAAAATAAATTAAAAGTAATATATGTTCAATGAAATTTATGCTAAGTAAGCAATGAAACATAGTGAAACATTAAATGAAATTAAGTAATATATACTGTGTTTAAATTTAATTGAAGTAAGCAATACACAATACTGGAAATAGAGAGTGTAAAATATATGAAATAAAGAAGTATCTTAGACTCTTGATCTAAGATAAACATAGCCTAGGACTATGAAAAATAAGCATAACTAAACAATTATGAAGAGATCCTACAATCAATAAGATTGTAAAAGAACTCTTATATATTAGTTGAAGTTATATTTAGAAGCTACCTCATTCTGCAGGAGTATTCAACAGAATGGGGTGAGGAGTTAAGTGCGTATGCCTAACTAGATACAGTGGGGAGGTTGAACATTCGCATTTACCCTCTTTAAAATATGAAGTCCTATTACAAGTGCTATTTTTCTTATTCAAATTAGCCATAAGGCATTCCCCTTAAAGTTTTATGAAAATCTTTATTTATGCACAATGATCTTAAATGAATGTTTAAGGAAAAAGGCTCAAAGTTAAGCAAGCATTTAATAATTTTCAATAATTGTGAATTTTGTGATATCCTTTTGTTATCTAAACTTTAATAATCTATTTAATGATTGGAGCTAATTTAACTCTAAATTGACTTATAGATATTAATCTTTAAGTCAATATTGATAAAAGTAGAAGGAAGATAAGCTTGGAAATTAGTATTTTCATGTAATTGAAGTTCATCTTATACTTATCCTAAACTAATCAAATCAAATAGATTTATGATTAAAGTTTAAGAAAACTAGTAAGAAAGAATAATATTTATAGATTTTTAAGTTAATGAAATTATAAGCTAAAGGATAATCTAGTAGCTTTACTTATTTAAGTTATAAACAAAAAAGTATCAACTCAATTTAATCATTAAGTTATCTAAGATTAATTGATATTGAATATTTGAAATTAAGAAAAGAGATAGATTATACCCTACTTGAAATAATTTGTTTTAAGATTGTATGGAATTAAAAATTTAAATGCTTATCTAAAGCATGAAAGGAAGTGTTACTCTCAATCTAATTGATTGAGAACTAAGTTAAAGACTATTAAGTTGCACACTAGTCATCTAAGTAATTACTTAAACATTAATTAAAATATAAGCTCTTTTAGTGATCTTAACTTAAAAGATTGACAAGTTGACCTTGATAGATTACAAAGAAAATTGAAAGGTTCTATTTTGACCTTACATGCAATTATTAGAAAAGCATAATACTTATAATTTAAGAATTTCATTCTAATTTCTAAATTTTGTTGGCATGGTCTCCTTTGTATTTGCTCAATTAAACACATACAATATCAATATATAAATCAATCATTTGACTATTTCTAGTTCTAATAATTTTAACAATTGTATAGAACATTAATTTATAAGTCAATCCATTGACTATTTTATGTTCTAATAGTTTTGACAATCATAAAGAACATCAATTTATAAGTCAATCCATTGACTATTTCCAGTTTCAATAGTTTTGACAATTGTAAGGAACATCAATTTATAAGTCAATCCATTGACTATTTCCAGTTTTAATAATTTTTACAATTGTAAAGAACATCAATTTATAAGTCAATCCATTGACTATTTCCAGTTCTAATAGTTTTGACAACTGTAAAGAACATCAATTTATAAGTCAATTTATTGCATATTTCTAATTCTAATAATTTTGACAATTGTAAAGAACATCAATTTATAAGTCAATCCATTCATTATTTCCAATTTTAATAATTTTGACAATTGTAAAGAACATCAATTTATAAGTCAATCTATTGACTATTTCTAGTTCTAATAATTTTAACAATTATAAAGAACATCAATTTATAAGTCAATCAATTACATAGTATTGGCTATTTCCAATTCTAATAATTTCAAGTGAGAAAAATTTAATGAAGCAATTTGCTAACCTATGGTTCACACCTCTTAAATCATACATTTATGAAAAATAATGAGAGGCGCAGTAATTAAATTAGTATTTAAAAAGGGGCAGGATCATTTGATTTAATATGCCATAAGTAATGGCATTTGGTTCAACATATATATTGATATAATTTATAATTTAACCTACAAGGAATAATAGTATTGAAGTTAGCATTCATTTATATAATTGGTCACATATGATCTTAAATAAAAGAAGTGACATTATTTGGTTTCATTTGATCTTTTTGATCTTACATTAGAATAAAAAGGCAACATATGATTCTAATATATACAGGGCAGCATTTGATCATTTGACCTCATATACAAAGATGACTGCAATATGACAGCATTTATTCTCATATAAATGGCAGCATTTGATTCTTAATATAAATGGCATCATTTGTTTCTCAATATAAATGACAGTATTTGATTCTTAATATAAATGGCAGCATTTGAATTTATTGAAATAAATGGAAGCTCTTGTTCTCACTTACATTAATTGACATCAATTGATTCAAATGAAATAAATGAAATATAATGATTTAAGCTCAACACATACTATGTAGTCTTCTATTCATTTTACTCATGCCAGTATTCTACATATGAAATAATCAGCATTGAAATCCTTTTGCTTAATGAATATAAAATATGAAACTAGTGAAATAAGCTCATTAATCAAATCATTTTTTTTTGCATTTAAATATTAATATCACAATCAACCATATTCCATTAGTAATGCAATTAAAAGAAAACTAAATCAATTGATTTAAATTTCATATAAGGGCAATATATGATTCTATAAAAGAAGTGATTGCATTCATTCTCATATTCCATTAATCTCATATTCATATAATGATAGCATATGATTCATACTTAAATATACAACAACTATCCTTACCTTACCAGGAAATAAAAGCATTTAAGCTCTCTTAATATTAATGGCAACATATGTTCTTACACATAATAGATAACAGCATTTATTCTCTCATATAATTGATGGCATCATATCCATTTAGTATTATGAAGTGTTTAAAGGTTAACTCAGAATTATAGAGTACAACAATATAAATCCAATGATGTAAAGTATTACAACATTTATCTCAGCATATAGAAAAATGGAATACTTCACTTAATATACAAGGAACGACTTTACTTAGATCATATGGATTTGATTTGAGTTTTATGTATTTTAATTATAGGTATTAAATAAGTATTACGGGTGGCAGTTTGTAGTAGCAATGATGAATAAGCAGAGTATAGAAGTTGGAGATCATGTCAAAGAATAGTAGATAAATCATAATCAATTTATCACTTCTCTTTAAACATTTGATTCCTCTTTTTGAATGTTGTTATTATTCAAATTATCTTCAATTAACCATTCTATATAATCAACTGATGATTTATGCACAGTCGATTAACAAAATAATCCCATCCGTCTTAACATTCCATACGACACAGTTCGTCAATGCGAACCAGCCGGTCTAACGACAACGGTCCTTAGACCGTTGTCTTCTTGACAGGAACCAGGCGAAGAGGAATTAGGGGCATCTGTCAAATGATAAATTGTTGATATCTTTCAAATATAATGAAAATCACATAAATGCCAATAAGTAATTATGCTGGCTGGAATTAATCATGCTCCAATAACTCTATTCATAAGCTTCAGAATAAATTGCTTTGTTTGCTTTATGAATCTTTCTTTTCTAATTCATGTACTAGCTCATTCTATAATTATTTTTCATATGTATCTCCATAGTTCTATTTCAAGTGCAAACATAGCCCCAAATATGATGAATGGCATCCAATATCAAATCAGTTTAATTTTTTTTAGAAATGGCATAGTGGAACTCAAGAGTTCTGGAAGTAAGGCAAATATTCCTTTCCACACTATTAAATACCGACTTTAAAAAGTACCATAGTAGTTTTCCTGTATGCATGTATTATATGTTTACACATAAAATGTTCAAATTTCAAAATAAAAAGAATGTTAATCATTTATCATACTTTATAGAAGGTATTCTTAAAAATTACTGAACCATAAATACTCTCAACCTTTAATGTTAAATAAAAAATATAAAATACATCAGTTGGGATAATAATTGGTCACTTGGCTAAGGTAGTGTTTTAAGGAAATTCTAAAGTATTTAAAAAGGTTGATAGCACACAATCATACACTTTTTACAAGGTGCAAGAAATAATATGAAAACAAAAGAAGCATTACCAAAGTCAAATAGACTACAGCTTTATGAAAAAAAAATAATTACAATCATGTTAAGAGTACAAAAGAGCTATAATTAATAAAGGTATGCTGGGGGAAATTTTGTAACAGTATAAATATAATTTTATGTAAAGGAAGTCGGTGGAGAAAATTAATGCAGCAATAAAATTTGGTTAATATCCACATTTTCCTAATAGTTCACATATATATTGACATACACCAAATAGTAAAGCTTGCAATAAATACTACTTGTACTAAGTCATTTCCAGCCTCTATAATCCATAACTTAATTAAGTTGAGATTTGGAAAGATTACCAAAATAATACGGCAAGTTTTTCTAGGTTATCCATATACCAAATATCTTAGCCGCGAAAAATGGATAAACATGAGAAACAATTTTACTCTCAAATTCCTATCCAATATTAATAGGAATGTGTGAGATAGCAGAAATATAAATGAAGACAAAGGTAGTACACGAAATTAATACTTGCTGAAAATTTATCATTGAAATCTCTTCGAGTTCATTAGGGTGCTTATGAGTCTTATTAACTCATTGATCTATCAATAAATGAGTTAACATACCCATCAATTGCAAATCTGCTAAATATGTACCTCTATTTGCAATTTATTTGAAAATTAGACAATGATAGTATGAGATCCGAGCTTCCTCTTAACTCGATTTGATTTGAAACTATGAGTAAATGATAATAAGAAAATCTGCTGCGTTATGGATTTAACGGAACAATTTCTGAGAGCATTTGATTGAGCTAGACAGGGCTCATCAAGCAGATTTAAGATCAATACGATATCATTTGGAGTTTAATTAGAGTAATGCTAGTAGAAGATGAAGTACCTCACAGAGCATCTCCTTTGCTTTCGCCAGCCAAGACTTAGGCTTGCAGGCACTGCACTTTCATCGGCAAGCTTATGTGGGCTAGGACACAGTTGCTTCAAGCGGCAGCAGGATCCTTTAGCAGCCCCTCAACGCAGGAATGAAGGTAAGAATCATGGAATAAAAGGATTAGGTGAAACTTAGAGTCACGGAAGAGGGGAATATTGAAGATAAGGACTGACCAGCTAAGGAATTCGTACGCCTCCCTCACCTTTCCAGAGCATGATCGTTGGTTAGGTCAGGTACGTACATAGGAGATGTCCGAGCCGTTGGATCTTACCCACGATCCAATGATCAAATGAGATCCGTGACTAACAGCCATTTGATTTGGATATTATTTGAATAGATGGTTCAGATTGAGGAGGTTGGTTGATTTGTGCAATACTTATTTCAGTAGATTTCCACCATTTAGAATAGCAGATCGAATACAATTTTAAAATATTATTTATTTATTTTAACATATGATAATTAAATCAAATAAAATATCATTAAATTATCCTTATTAAATTCTTAAATTTAGACACTCAAACGCATTCCGAAAAATCCCAAAATTTCACCCTTATATATTTGAGAGGTGAGAAACTTAAAAATGCAATCGGATTTTTGATCGGAGGTGTACTTAATTTACCTAATTTGTTTGGGTATTTAAATATTATTAAAATATTCGTGAAATTTTTGACGACTCCCAAACGCTTCCAAAATATCACCCTTAGCTAATTTGGGTGTGGTGAGTCTAATAGTGGACTCTGTTTTCAATTCTGAAGTCTAAATAAATTAGGTATTCTCAGAATTATCGGAAAATTAGGAAATGTTGGAAATTGCCAAATGGTCTCCAAATCGCATAAAATTTGAGGTGGATACTCTTAACTCTAATATAAGAGTTATGGAAAAGGTTTGGAGTCAATTAGGTCACTAATTGATAGGTAACAATATCTGGGTTGTTACAGACTCCCCTCCTTAAAAAGAGTGACGCCCTCGACTCACAACATTAAAAATACACGAATTTGAAATATATGAAGGAAGTCTATTGAAAAATAGTTAAAAGAATATGAGAGAACTCAAGTTGTTTGTTTAATGAAAGAATTTTATGAAATTCCTTAACTGATTAGGATCTCTTGCCATAAGCAATATATAAAACTAATACACAATAAAAAGACTTCTTTTTGAGCTTTGGTTATTCTTGATCTTAGAAATGATTCGGACTGAATACAAAAAATTGCACAAATCAGCAGATCTGATCGGCTCTAAATTCAATCTCTCAAAGTTCTTGATCAAAGAATCATTGCATCAAAGTGAAGTTAAATCTGCCTTACTACTTAAGGCATCTAATAGTAATTAGTTTTACCTAGATGGTATATAACCTCTAAGTTTACATATTGATTCTAGACTCCTATGCTGACGACAGTTAAGTTCTATCGAGTGAAGATGTACTTCAACTTTTGATATTCAGTAAATATCTCACACTTAACTCTGTACAGATAACGTCTCTATAATTTTAGAGTAAAAACTACACCTACAAGATTTGGATCATATAAAGGATAGTTTCTCTCTTTATGCTTTAATTATCTAAAAGTATAAGCTATAACACGACGGGTTAACATTTGAATACAACTTAGTCCTACTTTAGAGGCATTAAAGAACACCTGAAAGTCTTTGCCTTCCTGAAGTAGTATTAAAACTAGTGTGAAAGATAACTGTTGTCTCAAATCCTAAAATACTTCTACATAATTAGTGATCCTAATGAATGAGACTTCAATACTAGACATTTAAGTTAATGAAGATTCTATTTAGGAAGATTCAAGAATTCACTAACAATAAGGGAATCCTAAGAATCTATCTTTACTTGTTGAAGGGAAAAGATTAATCTGATCATGATCCATTCTAAGAAGAATAAGAAAGGAAAATTAGAAATTTGTGAAAGAAAAGATTCTCATAGAATTCATTAAAAGTTGCAGTACTATGAAAAAGTACTCAGAAAGAATGGAAAGAAAATAGAAGCTACAAGTCATAAGTGACTTTGAAATGAATTATGATGAGTTCAAATATAAACTTTAAATTATTCTATCTTAGAATTAATTACTTAATTCAAATAGGATTCAATCAATTATTGATCTTTGAAGTTCATTCACTTTCCTAAGATGACACTCTTTAAGTACCTTTACCTTTCTGTGTTATTTCCTTGGATGAGTGGATATCTCTTTTTAACTTAACATTCTCAACCTTGGCTTTGATACCAACTGTAATGACCCCAATAATTGGATAGAAGATTAATCTAAATATTGGGATGTTGCCTTAGCACCCAATACTCGATTAGAAGAAAACAAATCAAGTATAGATTCTAAGTGGCTAAGTCACTTTATGAGTAGTTGTTAAGTTAAAATAAAGTTATACAATTGAATGCAATAGAAGATACATGATATGGATATATATGTAAATATAATATTATAAGTATTTTCAATACAAGAAATTAGAATAATCCACTCATTCATCCCAAGTAATTATAAAATTGTAAACACAACACAAATTAATTAAGAGTAGGTAAAAGTAACTTAAGCAAACTCAAGCAATTTATAATTTAATTATTACAAATCTTTTAAGAATAATTGTAAAATACAGTAAGTAGGTCACTCTCTCACTTATAATAAAATACAAGTAAACAATTTAAAATTAAGTGGATGCAAAATTCCTTATAAGCCCTTCAAGCACTTGGACTAGTATTTCCTGAATCAAAGGGCTCTTAATCTATCATATTTTAGTATTTAAATATGATATGGCAAAGCCAAAGAAGAAGAAAAAGTGTAGTTAGACTAAACAGTCTATGCATATTTTAAGATTGGCTATATTTTTAAATTGATAAGATATCACAAACATAATTTTATAATTAAACTAAGCAGCGGAGCTATAAAAGCTGTCAAGTATGAAAAAAGGAATTAAACATAACTGTAAAGGAGACAGTATGAAATAAGTTAAGTAAAAATACTCACTTATATAAAAGTTCTAGCCTGCATCCATAATTGATAAGGGAAAGCATCTTAAAAGGCTAGAAACTACTATGTGCATTAAATTAAAATAAATTGAAAGTAATATTGGTTCAATAAAATTTATGCTAAGTAAGCAATCAAATATAGTGAAACATTAATTAAAATTAAGCAACATACACTGTACTTAAATTTAACTGAAGTAAGCAATTCACAATACTAAAAATAGAGAGTGTAAATCATAAGATATAAAGAAGTATCTTAGATTCTTGATCTAAGACAAATATAACCTTGGCTATAAAATATAAGCATAACTAAATAACTATGAAGAGATATTACAATCAATAAGATTGTAAAAGAACTTTTATATATTAGTTGAAGTTATATTTAGAAGCTACCTCATTTTGCGGGAGTATTCAACAGAATGGGGTGAGGAGTTAAGCACGTCTGCCTAATTAAATACAGTGGGGATGTCGAACATTCACATTTACCCTCTCTAAAATGTGAAGTTATATTATAAGCGCTATTTTTCTTATTCAAATTTTCCATAAGGCATTCCCCTTAAAGTTTTATGAAAATCTTCATTTATGCACAATGATCTTGAATGAATGTTCAAGGAAAAAGGCTCAAAGTTAAGCAAGCATTCAATAATTTTCAATAATTGTAAATTATGTGATATCCTTTTGTTATCTAAACTTTAGTAATCTGCTTAATGATTGGAGCTAATTGAACTCCAAATTCACTTATAGATATTGATCTTTAAGTCAATATTGATAAAGTAGAATGAAGATAAGTTTGGAAATTAGTATTTTTATGTAATTAAAGTTCATCTTATACTAGTCCTATACTAATCAAATCAAATAGATTTATGATTAAAGTTTAAAGAAACTAGTAAGGAAGAATAATGTTTATAGATTTCTAAGTTAATGAAAGTATAAGCTAAAGAATATTCTAGTATTTTTACTTATTTAACTTATAAACAAAAAAATGTAAACTCAATTTAATCATGAAGTCATCTAAGATTAGTTGATATTGAATATTTAAAATTAAAAAAGAGATAGATTATATCTTACTTGAAATAATTCATTTTAAGATTGTAAGGAATTAGAAATATAAAAGCTTATCTAAAGTATGAAAGGAAGCTATTACTCTCAATCTAATTGATTGAGAACTAATGTAGGAGGTTAAAGATTATTAAGTTGTACACTAGTCATCTAAGTAATTGCTTAAACATTAATTAAAACATAAGTTATTTTAGTGATCTTAACTTAGAAGATTGACAAGTTAAACTTGATAGATTATAATGGAAATTGAAAGGTTATATTTTAACCTTACATGCAATTATTGGAAAAGCATAATACTTATAATTTAAGAATTTCATTCTAATTTCTAGAAAATTTTAGCATGGTCTCCTTTATATTTGCTCAGCTAAACACATACAATATCAATATATAAGTCAATCCATTGATTATGTCCAGTTTTAATAATTTCAATAATTGTAAAGAACATCAATTTATATCAATCCATTGACTATTTCCAATTCTAATAGTTTTGACAATTGTAAAGAACATTAATTTATAAGTCAATCTATTGACTATTTCCAATTCTAATAGTTTTGACAATTGTAAAGAACATCAATTTATAAGTCAATCCATTGACTATTTCCTAGTTCTTATAGTTTTGATAATTGTAAAGAATATCAATTTATAAGTCAATCCATTGACTATTTCCAGTTCTAATAATTTTGACAATTGTAAAGAACATCAATTTATAAGTCAATCCATTCATTATTTCCAGTTCTAATAATTTTGACAATTGTAAAGAACATCAATTTATAAGTCAATCCATTCATTATTTCCAGTTCTAATAATTTTGATAATTGTAAAGAATATCAATTTATAAGTCAATTCATTGACTATTTCGAATTCTAATAATTTTCACAATTATAAAGAATATTAATTTATAAGTCAATCAGCTACATAGTATTGGTTATTTCCAATTCTAATAGTTTCAAGTGAGAAAAATTTAATGAAGCAATTTGCTAACCTATGGTTCACACCTCTTAAATTATACATTTATGAGAAATAATGAAAGGTGCAGTAATTAAATTGGTATTTAAAAAGGGGCAGCATCATTTGATTTAATATGCCATAAGTAATGGCATTTGGTTCAACATATATATTGATATAATTTATAGCTTGACTTGCAAGGAATAATAGTATTGAAGTTAACATTTATATATAAAAGAAACAATAATCATTTAAACTTAAATCTATCATAGCATTTGTTTCTTACAATGCATTTAATGATATTAGTTAATTTCATTCAAATAATATAAAGGTCAATATTAAATCTCACATGATCCATTAGTTCTCTCATTTATATAATTTGTCACATATGATCTTAAATAAAAGAAGTGACAGTATTTGGTTTCATTTGATCTTATTGATCTTACTTTAGAATAAAAAGGCAACATATGATTCTAATATATACGGGGCAGCATTTGATCATTTGACCTCATATACAAAGATGACTGCAATATGACAGCATTTATTCTCATATAAATGGCAGCATTTGATTCTTAATATAAATGACAGCATTTGTTTCTCAATATAAATGACAGCATTTGATTCTTAATATAAATGGCAACATTTGAATTTATTGAAATAAATAGGAAACTCTTGTTCTCACTTACATTAATTGACATCAATTGATCTATATGAAATATAAGGAGCACATATTATATAGTCTTCTATTCATTTTACTCATGCCAGTATTCTACATATGAAATAATTAGCATTGAAATCCTTTTGCTTAATGAATATAAAATATGAAACTAGTAAAATAAGCTCATTAATCAAATCATTTTTTTTGCATTTAAATATTAGTATCACAACCAACCATATTCCATCAGTAATGCAATTAAAAGAAAACTAAATCAATTGATTTAAATTTCATATAAGGGCAACCTATGATTCTGTAAAAGAAACGATAACATTCATTCTCATATTCCATTAATCTCACATTCATCTAATGATAGCATATGATTCATACTTAAATATATGACAACAACTATCCTCACCTTACAAGGAAATAAAAGCATTTAAGCTCTCTTAATATTAATGGCAACATATGATCTTACACATAATAGATGGCAGCATTTATTCTCTTATACAATTGATGGCATAATATCCATTCAGTATTATGAAGTGTTGAAATGTTTATTCAGCATTATATAGTACAGCAATATAAATCCAATGATGTAAAGTATTACAACATTTATTTCAGCATATAGAAAAATGGAATACTTCACTTAATATAAAAGAAATTACCTTACTTAGATCATATGGATTTGATTTGAGTTTTATGTATTATAAATATAATTGTTAAATAAGTATTACGGGTGGCAGTTTGTAGTAGCAATGATGAACAAGCAGAGTATAGAAGTTAAAGATCATGTCAAAGAAGAGTAGATAAATTAAAATCAATTTATCACTTCTCTTTAAACATTTGATTCCTCTTTTTGAATGTTATCATTATTCAAATTGTCTTCAATTAACCATTATATATAATCAACTGATGATTTATACACAGTCGATTAACAAAATAATCCCATCCGTCTTAACATTCCATACGACACGGTTCGTCAATGCGAACTAACCGGTCTAACGACTACGGTCCTTAGACCGTTGCCTTCTTGACAGGAACCAGGCGAAGAGGAATTAGGGGCGTCTCTCAAATGATAAATTGTTGATATCTTTCAAATATAATAAAAATCACATAAATGCCAATAAGTAATTATGCTGGCTGGAATTAATCATGCTCCAATAACTCTATTCATAAGCTTCAGAATAAATTGCTTTGTTTGCTTTATGAATCTTTCTTTTCTAATTCATGTACTAGCTCATTCTATAATTATTTTTCATATGTATCTCCATAGTTCTATTTCAAGTGCAAACATAGCCCCAAATATGATGAATGGCATCCAATATCAAATCAGTTTAATTTTTTTTAGAAATGGCATAGTGGAACTCAAGAGTTCTGGAAGTAAGGCAAATATTCCTCTCCACACTATTAAATGCCGACTTCGACAAGTACCATAGTAGTTTTCTTGTATGCGTGTATTATATGTTTACACATAAAATGTTCAAATTTCAAAATAAAAAGAATGTTAACCATTTATCATACTTTATAGAAGGTACTCTTATAAATTATTGAACCATAGACACTCTTAACCTTTAATGTTAAATAGAAAGTATAAAATACATAAGCTGGGATAATAATTGGTCACTTGGCTAAGGTAGTGTTTTAAGCAAATTCTAAAGTATTTAAAAAGGTTAATAGCACACAATGAGACACTTTTTACAAGGTGCAAGAAATAATATGAAAACAAAAGAAACATTACCAAAGTCAAATAGACTACAACTTTATTAAAAAAAAATAATTACAATCATGTTAAGAGTAAAAAAGAGCTACAATTAATAAAGGTATGCTGGGGGAAATTTTGTAACAGTATAAATATAATTTTATATAAAGCAAGTGGGTTGAGAAATTAATGCAGCAATAAAATTTGGTTAATATCCACATTTTCCTAATAATTCACATATATATTGACAAACACCAAATAGTAAAGCTTGCAATAAATACTACTTGTACTAAGTCAGTTCCAGCCTCTATAATCCATAACTTAGTTAAGTTGAGATTTGGAAAGATTATCAAAATAATACGGCAAGTTTTTCTAGGTTATCCATATACCAAATATCTTAGCTGCAAAAAATGGATAAACATGAGAAACAATTTTACTCTCAATATCCTATCCAATGTTAATAGGAATGTGTGAGATAGCAAAAATTTAAATGAAGACAAAGGTAGTGCACGAAATCAATATTTGTAGAAAATTTATCATTGAAATCTCTTCAAGTTCATTAGAGTGCTTATGAGTCCTATTAACTCAATGATCTATCAATAAATAAGTTAACATACCCATAAATTGCAAATCTGCTATATAAGTACCTCTATTTGCAATTTATTCAAAAATCAGACAATGATAGTATGAGATCCGAGCTTCCTCTTAACTCGATTTGATTTGAAACTATGAGTAAATGATAATAATAAAATCTGTTGTGTTATGGATTTAATGGAACTATTTCTGAGAGCATCTGATTGAACTAGACAGGGCTCATCAAGCAGATTTAAGATCAATACGATATCATTCAGAGTTTAATTAGAGTAATACTAGTAGAAGATGAAGTACCTCGCAGAGCGTCTCCTTTGCTATCGCCAGCTAAGAGTTAGGCTTGCAGAGAACTGCACTTTCATCGGCAAGCTTATGTGGGCTAGGACGCAGTTGCTTCAAGCGACAGCAGGATCCTTTAGTATCCCCTCAACGCAGGAATGAAGGTAAGAATCATGGAATAGAAGCATTATGTGAGGCTTAGAGTCACGGAAGAGGGGAAGATTGAAGATAAGGATCGGCCAGCTAAGGAATTCGTACGCCTCCCTCACCTTTCCAGAGGCACGATCGTTGGTTAGGTCAGATACATACACAGAAGATGTTCGAGCCATTGGATCTCACCCACGATCCAACGGTCAAATGAGATCCGCGACTAACGGCCATTTGATTTGGATCTTATTTGAATAGATGGTTCAGCTCAGGATGACCCAAATAGCCGTTTGATTTAGATCTTATTTGAAAGGCATTGACAGTTCGATCAGTGATCGAACGGTCAGGATCCGACGTTCATTTCAAACGGCGGGGCTGACGGCACGAGAAGCGAATGGACGACGTCATTTCGATTTAATTATTTAATATAATCTAAATGAAATTCCTAACCATTTTCTTAATTAAAAATAAATTATAAAATGATTTCCAAATAATATAAATAATTCCCACCTAGCTAATTTAGGGGTGAAGAACGCAATGATGAAGATTGATTTCGATTTTGATGATCATTTATTTTTCTTATTTTTCGGGGTATTTTAAATATACTAAAATATTTAACAAAAATTCAATGACTTCCAAATGCTTCCAAAACATCACCTTTAGCTAATTTGGGGGTGATGAGCACAATGGCAAAGTCATATTTTTGATTTGAGGTCAATTTAAATAGATTATTCTCCTAATCATCGGGATTCCTAGGTTTAGTTTTTTGATCCAAACAACTTCTGATTTGGACCAAAATATTAGGGATTCCTCATAATAGCTTATTAAGGTTATTAGAATCAAGATCATGACTTGGTTAAGTTTTGATTGACAAGGGTAACAATTTTGGTTTGTTACATAACCGTCGGGCCACGGGGCCCGATTGAAATATCTTGCCGATAGTGGGAAGGACCTAACAACTCTACTGAGGTGGACACGCGAGTGGGGGACAGGATTGGCAGATGGCATACAAAAGATATTCTCTGTCGAGGATGTGAGTGAGTGGGGACAAAGATCTATAGTGGCGGGACCTTCGACGGCTGTCTGATTGATCGATCAGAATCGCAGAACGGTTCTGATCTTCTTGATCCTAACGGCTGGATCTAGAATGATCTGGATCATGGGATCCGCAGGACGGATTCAACCCCAGATCGGCGCTCTTGCTAGATTGAATCTAGGCCGTCGAGTGATCAGGAGCAACGATCAGATTTGGGATGGATCCGCTATCGCAGGACTCGGGCACCGCAGCGGATTGCCTATAGTTCGCACAACAGATCCCAGATGGGTAAGCTCGTTAAGAATATATTTTCCACACCCCTTTATACTGTTTTCCCAATTTAAATTAAATTCAATTGTGACTTAAATGTCCTCTAAAAATTCCCAAATTTGTATTCCTAGCTAATTTGGGGATGTTGAATTCAAAAATGAATTTGATTTGTAGATCAAAATATTTTGGCTATTAATTAGGGTTCCTAATTTGACAATATTGTCAATTTGACCTAATGAGGTTCGATTGACCCCAAAATTTCATGGTTAGTTCCTAATTATCTTATGAATACAATGGATTAAATTTTAAGGTATGATTAATCTTAGGTTAATCTTGGTGACAACCTATGGTTGTTACAGACCCCCCACTAAAGAATGATATCATCTCCTACATCATCCTAAGAAGGGAAAAGAAGATGAAAAAGTTAATAACAGAACTTAGAAATTAAGAGTACTTGAGTTTTCTAAGAGACTTGGATATTTATGCTACATATTGACTTCTTTCTCCCAAGTGGATTCTTCAAGAGAGCGATTTTTCCACTAAACTTTCACCATGGGGATAGAATGATTCCTTCACTGCTTCTGATCATGGGCTAATATTATTGATGGGATTTTCCACATATGAAAGGTCTGACTGAAGGGATACTACTGGAAGTTGAATTAGATGAGACAGATCATGAAAACATCTCTGTAATGATGAGATATGAAAAATATTGTGCACTGCATAGAAATCTTCGGGAAGTTTTAACCTGTATGCTGCAGAGCCTAGCTGTGCTGCCACTTTGAAAGGTCCGACATAGCAGGGAATAAGCTTCCCAGCCACATCAAAATGGAAAACTCCCTTCATTGGGTTAACTTTAAGGTATCCAAAATCTCCAACATTAAAATCCAAGGGACGATGATGAGCATCGTGATATTTACTCTGGTGAACTTATGCAACCCTAATTATTTGCTGAATTAATTGAACTTTTATGTCCGTTTCATCTGCCAAATCTGATCCATACAGTTGAACATTACCGGTTTTAGACCACACAAGTGGAGTGCTGCACTTCATGCCATTAAATGCTTCATATGATGTCATGCCAATACTTGCTTGAAAACTGTTATTATAGACAAACTCCACAAGAGGAATATGGTCTTCCTAGAAATCATTGAAATCTAAAATACATAATCGCAGTAGGTCTTCGAGAACCTGATTAACTCATTCTATCTGTCCATCAATTTGAGAAAGGAAGGTGGTGCTCATGGTCAAGGTAGTTCCTAGGTCTTGATATACCGTGTAACAACCCAGGATTGTTACCCTTATCATTCAGGACTTAATCAAGTCTTGATCTTAGTTCTGACACTCTTAACAAGTCATTAGGAGCTCACTCTGAAGTTTTAATCCAAATCAAGTGTCAAATGGATCAAACCCTAATTTTGGGAATTTTAGGAACTCTAAAATTTGACCTATCTAATTTAACCTCAAATCGAAGATCTGACTTCGTCATTGCGCTCATCACCTCCAAATTAGTTAGGGGTGATGTTTTGGAATCATTTGGAAGACGTTAGATTTTTGGCAAATATTTTAATATATTTAAAATACTCCAAAAATTAGAAAAATTAAATGCTCGTCGAAATCAAAATTCGACTTTGCCATTGCATTCCTCACCCTTCAATTAGATAATGGTGAAATATTTAGAATTTTTGGAAGTCAATTTATAATATATTTTTAAATTAAGAAAAATGTTAAACATTTTATTTAAATCATATTAAATAATTAAATATAAACGACGCCGTCCATTTTCTTATTGCGTCGTCAGCCAGCCGTTTGAAAGGAACGACAGATCCTGACTGTTCCATCGTTGATCGAACGGTCAGTGCCTATAGTTCCCGCGTCTGTCGCGCACGTGGCGCGTGGCTTGCATGCTGCGAGAATCGTTGCGTGTTGAGCGATCACCGCTCCTAGCCTTCTCCTGATATCGGTTAATGACCTCTTGAGCTCTGATCTTAAGCTCTTACCTTTGGATCTATCGGCAGCTGAAATTTTTGAATCAAATCAGGATTCATATTGAGTAAAGCTTTCTTCATTGTCGGAATAAGGTACCCTCTATATTTGTTGTTTAATCATCTGCAATTCCTTTCAATTATAATTTGATTGATTATTCCATGCGTTGTAATACTCTATTAACCATTATTAGAATGTAATTAGCTGTTATTGAGCGCCAATTTTGAAAGTTACCACAGTCGCCTACAGTGGTGGCACTTCCCGTCCGAGCATAGGGTCTTAGGGTTAGGTCTATCTGGCGAGTCAGGCTGCTTCCAATGTCGAACCGCACATCATTCGAAGGGTCTCTCTGAGGCCTTTCTAACGACATAGGTGCTGGCCTCCGACATCACCGGAAAGAGCTCCAATTTTCAGAACCCTAGGTTATCTTTGCGGTCCAGCAGGAAGGGAAAGCGCCAATGTAGCGCCCCGCCCCATCGCCGTGCACAAAAGAAATAAAATCATAAATTCGACGGCGGAGCGGTGCGCCACTCGGGGAGGAATAACCCGTCTCCCCAAATAGCTAAAAACTAATCCCATCTGAAGGGCTGCTAACTCACCCTTAAGGAGGGTTGAGAGCTAATACTTAAGATAAGAGTAATATCTTTATCCTAAGTATTAGATGAATACATACATTAGATTTAGAATACAATAGGAATCCAATATATGTATAAGATATCAACATTTCCAATATACTAACCACATCACAATATTAAGTATAAGTAGTATATAATAGAGTGTGGAAGCTTAAAGCAAACATCCAAAAAACATTCATCACAAAAGTTGTATGAAAATATGCATCTCAGAAAAGAAAAAAAATACATCCAGAATTATTACAAACTGTTTACTAAAATAGACATAAAACTGAACTGAAAATACTAAGCAGAAAATAAAATTGGAGGAGAGTCTACTAGTCCTCCACGGGCTCCTCCTGAATCTCCTGAATGTCTTTCTGACCTGTCTCAATATACTGCTCAGAATCTAGCAAATTACCGGATCCCAAAAGCACCTCATGTTAGATAATAAGTCTAACACATCGAAACTAATCTAACAGTTCTAATTATTCATTTAACATTTATATAATGTAATTAAATCTGTAGAAAACTGTAAAGTAACTGAAAGTACAAAACTGTCCAAAACTGTACAAAGCTAAAGTGATGTAAAGTAAAATTGAACTGTAACTGAATACTTAAAACAAATCAAAATAGTACTGAATTTGAAACTGAGTAATCATATGTACAACTATGCTATATATCATTGAAACTGTGCATCTTAATATGCCACCATATTGTATGCTACTAGTATACTACCAAAATATCACTGAATTGTTATGAGCAGTACGGTCCAATGTATACATACATCTAGTTGGGAATACTATCTACTGATGATGCCGATTGCATCCTAAAATTCCCCATATAATGTATGCAACATTCAGTAACTCATAAATCATCACTGATACTTATACATCATTCTGATACTCACACATCATGCTTATGCTCATGCTCATGCTTCTAAAATATATGAGATACATCCAGAAAATGCTTTAAAATCTGATAATAAATTCTAGGTCTCCATTGTGCAAAATTCCGCTAAAAGGATTCTAACCCTTGAATTCTAATCTCGATAATTGATTAAAGTTGAGAGTTTACTTAAAAATCATTAGCTGGGGAGATTATATACACATATTTAGCATATTTGCAAGAAAGGTAGATTTAACATTTAGCTTGTTTAAACTGCACTTATCGAAGCGCACCACGATAGGAAGGCAGAACCCGATCACAATTTACATCTCAAGCTAAGCCATTAAATTCCCTAATTACAAGCATACTTAGTGGTCTACGCAAAGTGACTTAAGATACTTAGTTTACTTAAGCTGCACTTATCGAAGCGCACTACGATAGGAGGCAGAGCCCGGTCGCAGTTTATATCTCAAACTAAGGATCTTGTTCACTAATTGTAACACTCTTGGTCTTGGAAGATTTACTCTAATGGGACTGTATTCAGCTAATCCCATAGGTAGCACCTGATTATAAGTCCACATTGGAGTGAATCAACCAATCCTGAATATTACTGAAGTAATCCAGTAATATGGGTTTATCCTACTATACCCAACTAATAATCTGAGTTCAGAAGATTCTATTTAATCAACAAGGATTTATCAAAACTATTAATCCTTACTCTAAATAGGTGTAGCCTACACAAGGCTCTAAGGATGTGATCAAAGGATCACTCAACATAGGTTGCTACCACAAGGAATGAGCCATATTCTAAGTACTTTAGGTGATTCCTACCACAAGGTATCAAGTTCAACTTCTAAAGTTATGAAGGATCAACTAAGTTTCGACCTCAATAAGTTACAAAAGTTCTTCCTACCTCAATATATCATTAGTTAAGGTCTTTAACCATTTCAATGACGAATCCTATAGCGAGACCCTTAAGGTCTCACTTTTCTACTTCTTAATGTTTACTTATTATACTTATGTTAAGGTGATTAGATTAGATGAGTAAAATTCATTTGATTCTTTCCTATTCTATAATCATGGGATAAAATCAAAGATCTTATTAAGGTTAGATCATTGCATGAATCATTACAATTTTATTTCCATCTTATGCTAATTGTCTTATATAAGAGAAAATCAAAGATCTAAAGTTTGGATTCAGATAGTTCAATCACACATATTCAATATTATCCTTAGCACTTCTAATTTGATGATTTAAGATCAATATCAAATCATATGCATTATTGGAATAATGTCAATTGAATTATATTACAATCAAGTTGATTAATTAAGTGATTAAGGTTTAGATCTTAATCAAGACAAGCTAGGGTTTAACCCCTAACCTTTCTATCATTAAGACCAATGTTCATTTAAAGATCAATGACAAATCAATATTTTATTAGTGTATTATTGATGTCAAACTTTAAATTTGGATTAAGTATCATCTACTTAACCAATTTATCAAGATTCTTATGTTCAAGTTTAGTTTAATATCAATTCAAATATATCAAGATGTCCAATTGAATGTTAAGGTTTTCTAACATACATCCTAATATCATAAAGGCATATAAATGGAAAGATAACATAAAATAAAAAGGTGATTAATGCTAATCAAATCCTAAAATAAATAAAGGGATTATCACTTAATCACAAGTCTAAAATATCTAAGTTTCATGACATTTAGGTTGTTAAGATTTACTTATTTGATACATACTTTTAAGGGTTCTATTACTTAGCATTTGGCATGACAAATATTTAAAGTACATAGTAGATTGTTGAGCACATTAAGAATGACAAAGTTTCAAATTTAATTTGAACATAAAATTTTATACAATGTTCATTTTTAGCTAAAATAACTTAGCCCCACTAGGGTTCAAGGGGTCTTAAAATATCAAAACAGTTGAGTTTTGGTCATTTTAGCCAAGACTGGGCAGTTTTACAAAATCTAGGCAGTTTCTGAAATTTCTGGGAATTTTGCAAATTTGGGAGCTGCAGCGCGCTGTAGCGTTTTTCGCGCGGCAGCACGTGGTAGCGTCATTGCATTGCGGCTCGCTGCAATCTGCTGCAACCCTCTGCAGCGCACTATGGCGCGTTGTAGCAGTCCGATTTGCAAAATCACTGTTCAATTACCTTCATTAAATGATTTTTATGATTTTCGCAGAATTACCACTGCAGCGCGCTACCGCGCGCTGTAGCGACCCATTTTGCAAATTACTGTTCAATTAGTTTTATGGCCGTTTTCCTAAGCTTTTCATGAAATGCCGCTGCAGACCGCTGCAGCGCACTACAGCGCGCTGTAGCGGTTCATTTTGCAATTGTACTGTTCAATTAATTTTATTAATATTTTCTCTAAGTTCCTACCGAAATGCCGCTGCATCCCGCGCCCTGCAGCGGCCTAGCTCTGCAACATCGGGCGCTGCAGCGCCAGAGGGTGATTTTTGTTTGGACGAAACTCTAAGGGCCTATTTGTGAGCTTAATTACTCCTAATCTAAATCGTTTCATGAGGGTGCATCCGATACCTTTCCAACAACACTAAAATCAACACGAACAAAGTATTCTAACTATACTAAAAATGTAGGTGAATGACAGAGTATATGAAATAGACAAAAACAGAGCATATTTCTTTAAAGCTTTTAAGAGCCATAATGGCTTTTATTCATGCATATGAACTTCCAAGGCTATATTCTAGCATAATAACAACATGTAGAAGACAAAAGAAGTGGAGCAAACAGGTACCTTTATGTTCTTAGAATGAGAGGAAGAGGAGGACCCTTTTGTTTCCTTCAAGACCTTGGGAGGGGCGTTCTTCTTCAACACAAGGACTTATCAATGGAGGGAGGGGAGATGATAAATTTTCAGCAAGCCAAGAAGGAGGGCTATGCTTTTCTTTTAAAGGAGGAGAAGAAGAGGGGCTTCATCATTAGCTAGGTGGCTATGGAGCTAGGATGAGGGGAAGGCATGGGGAGGAGATGGGAGGGATGGCCTCAACCATCCCTGCTTGCAATGAGGGAGAGGGGCCAAATTGGGGGGCTAGTGTCAGGAGAATTAAGGAAAAAAAAGGGGGAAATTGCAATTTGGGGAGTGCTTATTTACCTATTTATTTTCTTAATTAATTGAAAATTCATATTTTTGAAACGCACTCCGAAAAATTTCAAAAATTCACCCATAGCTAATTTGGGGGTGAGGAATTCAACGGCAAAGTCGAAATTTGATTCCAATGATTATTTAATTATGCTAATTTTCAGGGTGTTTAATTATATTAAAATATTGACGAAAATTCGACGACCTCCAAACGCGTCCGAAACATCACCCCTAGTTAATTTGAGGGTTACGATCGCAATGGCAAAGTCGGATTTCGATTTCGATGTTAAAATAAATACATCAATTTTCTAATTAAATAATTATTAAAATAATCCAACATATTGGATTGAACTACGAATTGCTTCAAACCTTCAGTGTTTGGTTCTAATGACTCGATGAACTTAATGGAATAATAATTATACTATGATTATGCTAAAATTAAGCTGGGTAATAACCTTGGGTTGTTACAGCCAACCCATTTCTTGCTGGGTCGGGTCAAGCCTGACTCGAAGGATTGAGGCAAACCTTGCTGTTTATCTCGCTGACGCCGAAGCGTTGGGGTCTGCGCCTCTTCCTGATCTGTCGCACAGGTGGGTCCTGCTCTCTACCGTGTTGACTGTTGTACCGCGGCTGTCTGTGGGTCACACAACCCAAATCAGCTGTTAACCATAATATTACTTAAACTGAATGATTTGATTTAAATAAATTTAAATTAATTAATTACAATTATTCAAACACTCGTACCTCTTAATCCATTAATCCAAACATATTAAATATATACGTCATTTTAATCAGCAAAATTCAAGGAATGTTATGGTAGTGTTAAATTTCCATTTGGATGAGTATTTAGCATAATGACATTTAAGACCCCTAATTAATGACCTAATCAATCATAAAATCCAAAGGCTCATATATTTGCATCCATAGTTCCAAACATTACCAATATAGATCTCATTTTATCAGTAGAATCCTAAAATTGTGCTGATAGTATTAATTTTGCTATTTGGAGTATAGTTTGGCTAATTATTGATATGTAAATACTTTAAATATTACACAAAATTTGGGAAATATATTTATGAGCTGAGTTTTTGTATTAATTAAATAAGAGCATCACTCATGTAGGGAATATTTTAAATAAAGTATCATACACTTTATTAATAGTGAACTCACAAAAATTATTAATTAGACCAATGCCATGTTCTAATGTATATAAATAAATGGCCACAATAAAAAGCCTTGCTTATATTAGAATCTCATAACTTTGGATATAAAATAGAGGGGAGCAAAGCATGTTTGTTCAATAAATATAATCTCATGATATATATTTCACACATATTGATTATTTTATATTTCATAATAAATTTTTCATAAAATTACATAATATTTTATATTTGTATGAACAAATATTGAATTGAAAACAAAGTAGTTCAATAGTAGAAACATCATTCTTTTGTTATATAGGCTTACAAGCCTTGTGAATTATATTTTGTATGGTATATCAAGCATTATGACCTGTCTTACGTATAATACTATTATATGTTAATGATAAATTAATCAATCGATGAATTTTATGATCCAATATACAAGATATGTTAACTTGAGATATGTACAAATAGTCAATAATCTCATAAAATGATATTTACTGTAGACAAGGGTTTTGAAAGTGATAACATTGATGACTTGTTGTGGACAATTTTCCTTAAATGAGTTAAATATGGAAATAAACCTCTAGTGAGATGATTATGATTCAACTCTTCCAATCCGAGCTAGATTACGCAAAAGACGTCGATTAATTTCGAGTTATTGATTGTAATTTGTGTATTTAATTCTTCGCTCATCTTCTCTAAAATATAACTATCTGGGAGTCTCACAACTTGATCTAAGATACTTGGTGTATAAGTAAAAATATCAAAGAAGAAAGCCACAATGCTACAAATACCAACAAATGCGGGCTTGCGCACTTGGGTGCGAGCCATCTATTTGCGTATGCGCTTGTCACTTTTGCAGTACAAAGCACAATCAGATTGGCTTTCTGCACACTATGGTCGGCCCCACAGGCCTGAGTGCCAGCCAATGGACATTTGGGCACGCTACTACTGTGGCTCAGAGTGTGGCCTGATTAAATTCGAGTGCATTGGCTGGCTCTATTACTTGGCCATCGCCTCTTCTGCCTTAGCAGCAATGGCTATACATACTCCTAAGTGCACCCATAATTGGGTCTGCGCATGACACATCTGAGCGCATTATCAATTGCTTTTGATTGTCTAGCCTAATAAAAATTGGCTATATCAACTTCATATAATTATGCTATTCTGTGTTATTATAATAACGCCTAATAAAATCTTACCCTTATTTAGTGGGTGCGTAACTCTAATTAAAGAGTACAATTAAGTATTTTTTATTTAAATTTCTTATAAATATATTAATTTTCTTTTTTTTTACATCATCTTTGGAAAGTATCTCTCCGCGAGATCGTTCGAGAGTTTCATGATAATAAAAGGGTAACTCTAATGTAAATCATCGTAATGGAAGAAACCGCCCCATAGTCGCTCCGCCCACCCTTTATTCTTTTGGCAAGTCTCCTTTCTTCGTGTGTTTCTGGGACGTTTCGGCCCTGGAGTCGAACTGCGCTGGCAGCCGCAGGCGAGGGAGGTTATGCTGGCAGGCGTCGAGGTCTCGATTTATATTCTTTCTCTCTTTCTCGCCTACCTTTCAATTATTCCACGTATCTTTTGTTTTTCATGCTGGAAGAGTTGAATTGGCGCCGTTTAGGGTTCGTTTTATGCAGGTCGCATTATTAGATTTCTTGTTGAAATTTTTTATTGTTCTATTCATTTGACGTTGTTCTTGATGTCAGGTTTGGTTCGCGATTAGGCATGTTTGTCTTTGCGTTGATTGAATCCAAGGGATAGTTTTTATATGAATTTTGTTTTCTCGTTATTAAATTTGGTGCGTGATTGGCTCGTGCATACTTTTGTTTGCGGTGGTTTAATCGAGGGATTTGAGAGGAAATTCTGATTTATATTTTCAGGAAAATATATGTACAAGAAAAGGATTGACTAATTCTGTAAATTATTGATGTGTCATAATAACACCACCGAAGCTAGACGAAGTGGTATTATTGAATTCATTGTTTATATGATTCGGTGATTCAAAGAGATGTCAAATCTTATACGTAAGGTGACCATGTTATAGGATGGGGATTTTATCAAATTTATTGTTTTTGGAATTATTACTGACTAGATATAAAATCTATTCACTATTAATTACTAAGTTATTAGACTATGATTTAAAATTTTTAATGATCTTGAATCATATTACTCTAATAGGCAATAAAAATTTAATCCGAATTGTGTGGAATTGATTAAACTTTGAGCTGTACGAGATTGAGATTTAGGATTCATATAGTAGCTACAAGTGAAAAATTAGCGGATCTTTATTGAATAGTAGGATTCATATAGTAGCTACAAGTGAAAAATTAGCGGATCTTTATTGAATAGTACAGATCACCAGGTTGGATGCATCAATTTAACTTGTTTCTGCTAGAATCAAGTATCTTAGTTCTATTGCAACAGAAGTGTGCTTTGAGCTTCTTCATTCTTCCGTGAGCAAATTTGCAATGTTGAAACATTGAGATGTAAGTTGAAAGACTTGTTTTTCATTTTCATCATGATTGTGGCAGCAAGTCAGTTATAGTTGATTTATTTATTAGGGGGAATTTTTATAATAAAACACAAATCTTTCTTATTGGCATATTGTACATATAATTAAATCTTTAATATGTCACCCAAATCCTCATCTTTACACCATAACTATTGCCATCTGGTTTTTGATCAGTACAATTGTAACAGACTCTTTGCATAAAGTAAGGCTACTTGTTGGTTTTGTTAATATCAAACTTTTGGTGTTAGATGTCTGGTTATTGGTTTTCAAATTTTTAAACTTTGATGGTTGTGAACATGTATGCGTTTACCAATTGATGCTGCTAATAAAGCTATCTTTAATGATTGTGGGGAATCATTATTGTTATCATTGTAAGGGAAAAATTTAAATGTCTAGGCTCTATAATATTCTATCATATCTTGGAATTATTTCTAGGTTCTATAATGTTCTCTCATATCTTGTACGCCCATGGTATTTATTTTAAATGTTTGATTCAATTCTTTAAAAGACATAAATAAGAGAAAGCTTTTTATTTATCTCATGGCAATTTGCAAAGCCTATGAAATTTGTATTTTATAAATAGAAAATTATAAAGAAAAATTCATTTACTTGAAAAAGCAAAAATACGATCTTCAGTTACAAGTTCATATCATATATTTATATTATTAAATCAAATAAAATAGTATGCAAGAAAGAAACTTGACAGTCAAGTCTTCATCCACCTAGCACCTCATTTATGTCTTCTTCATGGAGCAGTCAAATAATTTTAGAAACTAGACCATGTAGAGAAGTTTATGCCACAGAGAGGTGCAGCTTCTTTGATGACAAATAGAGGTGAATTTTGCATGTTTAATGGAAAGAATGACGAGCCAGTGTAGAACTATATTAAATTTTACTGGGAAGTATTCATGGAAGACATATAGAGGGGAATGGATACTTTAATAAGGTAGCAGAAATTAAGACATGATCAAAAGAGTATGAGCAACATTTAGTTAGGTTTATGGCTTTAACAAGTTTTTGGCATGAGAGATGAAGTGCATGAGCCAAGCTCAAGACTTCAATGTTTCTTGTGTACTTGTAAGAGAAGATTCCTTTTCTAAAACACATGAGATATATGTAAAGATGTTTGTATAAACTAATTTTTGGTAATTTGTTATTGTTTATGTTTAAGTTATATCATGTTATAATTGTTTTCTCAATGAGGTGCGAAAGCTTTGATAAACAGGGATATTTCTTGCTTTGCATGAACCATTCACCTTATTGACAACTGTACATATAATTAAACTTTAATATATCGTGCTAATATTTACCCACCTTGTCTCTAAGCATCTTTATGTCAAGTTCCAAAAGTGATTTATAAAATGCTTTCTTACCATTATATGCTATATTCTTATTGCTAGTTCTGTTCAAGTCATCTTTTATTTTAATACATTGATTCATGTCATTTTAACCCACTTGAATATTGCATGCCATACATTTAAACTTTAGTTGCTATATTCATGCTCCTTATTTTTGAAATTTTTTATTATTCTAACATCATCAATTTTCAAAAATAAAGCTGTGTAAGTATGTCCAATTTTTAAAGGAATTAATTACTAAGCTATTATTAAATAAATAATATAATAAACTTAGTTTTATATTTAAGTTAGTGTTTCATATTATAATAAATTTTGGAAAGAGTGATCAAATACATATTATAATAAGATATTAGTGTTTCATAATTTAAGTTAGTTTTGTGCTATGTAGATTATTTATGGAAACTGTATATTTGTTGAGAGGTTTGATGGAGTAGTTTAGAAAAAGAAAAGAAGTTATTCACTTGATATATATTGATTTAAAAACCGCATTTAATAAAATACCATAGGAATGCCTTGGAGAGTATTGGAAAGAAAATGAGTTTATATTGTTAAAATTGAAATCCTTACGGACATGTATAATAGTTGCACTCATTTGAATGCAATATGATTTTTTAAATGGTTTCTCCATTTCATTTGGAATGCATCCAGGATTTGTTTCAAGTTTGGTTGTTTTTTTATTAATTATAAACTTTCTTGCTGAATACATTCAAGGAGGTGCCGTGGTGCATTCTGCGTGCAAATGATATTCTTCTTATTGGTATGGCTTTACATGGGGGTGAAGCATCTTTTTTTCTTGCTTTACTCTTGTTTAAAGTGTATTTTTATTTCTTTTTCTTAACTATGCTCTTTGTTATTTCAAAGATGGAGTTATGTCAATATAAATTTTTATTATGTTTACTGGTTAAGATCACTTGTTTTGATTTTACTTCTTTATTTGAGAGTTTTTTACTACACAAACAACTAACAATTATAAGTTAGGTTTGCTGATGTAGCATATGCAATTATAAATAAGACTTTTTTGGATGCATTTTTTAATGTGGGAAATGCATATATCTCTCTTTATCCTTTAAATAATTGGCTACACTCTCATTTAATTTTTGGTTATTTGATCAGAAATAAAGTATTTTTATTTGATAATTGCTTTTTAGTGGTTTTAGTTAAGACGGGCATTACAATTTTTTTCTCTTATACCAAAACGTGGTATTTATCTATACTACTCAAGCACCTTCATGAATAAAATTTTCTTGTACTGTATTTTCTTATGACTATAATGGTGACTATAATGGTGACTATTTAATGCAACGATAAAATATCATTCTAAATGAAACCTTAATTCCCTTTGTTGGTTTTGTGATTCAGCCCCACTTTTCTCCAACCATCTCTGCAGGTGTGTGGGTTTTAAGAAAAATTGCTTTATATGCTATATATTCTTGTCATAAATTTGCTTATCATCATATTTTAATGGCACTTTCTCCTATGTTTTCTAGGCTGTACCTGTTTGCTCTTCAGGCTTGACTATTTGGAGCAGGATATGGGGCACACGCCAGTTGTGTCAAGCTACTGTCAGTTTGGAAACTTTTTTATACAGAAAGTTCCTGACTGGCGTCTTCTCGTTCTTGGAAACTTCCTTCTCCTCTCATTTGTTAACTGTACTTAATGGTCATTTCTTGTTTCATGACTACCACGGGCATCAAGATTCTATCTTTTTTAAAGTTATTTGGTCTTAAGTGCTATAGACACTCTGCCGCAAGTAATTCTGTGTATTCATGTTACTGTCGACATGCTCTGCCTGCGGTTCTGCATTAACGCTCAATTCCAGATTGTTTGTTGTGAAGTTTTAGGAATTTTATGCTGGAATTGTGAATCTGTTCCGTATGGTTCAGGTAATAAAAATTTTATGTGATTGAAGATAGTACGCACTTGTAATTTTCTTTTGTGATTTAAGTCTTTCAATCCTCTGTTTCAGGTTAGTTGCTACAAAATTTTTTTCTCTGTTTCAGGTCTTGCTTAAAAATGCAAAATTGCTTCAAGACAATGTGCTCACTTTTCAAAAATTTGAGAACATGAGCTGACTGCTGGCCTTCTGTTCTGGACTGTCTTTTTTGTTTGCCTTCTTGTGGGTTTATGATCGCTTCTATTTAGTCTGTGCGGTATCTCAGTTATATATTTCTTATAGTGGGCTCTGCGATTGGTCATTTCTCTGGGAGGTGTTGGGACAGCTGCTAGTTTACATTACATCTGAAAGCTGGAATTGGGCAACCATAGACTAGTTTCCCTGCCTGTCAGTTGGACTGTATATCAAGCATTGCTTGTGCCATTGCATTTAATAGCTTGTGGAGTAATTATTTTTTCAACTGATAACAATGGAACGGTAAAGTGTGCCTCTTTTAATGAACTCAAGTTTTGTAAATTTTCAATTGTAATCTCATAGCGCTTTGTTGCAGCTATCTGGTGATTAAGGAAGTTGGATATGGGACATTTGGTAATGTGTGGCGAGCTATTAATAAAGAGAACGGTGAAATTGTATGTTAATTGAATTTAATTTAGAATTATTTAATTTACCATATGAAACAAAAGTTAAGTATTTTTTTCTTGTCATTATTTCATGTTATGCTCTATAGGTTGCCATTAAGAAAATGAAGAAAAAATATTATTGTTGGGAGGAGTGCATGAATCTTCGGGAAGTGAAGGTAATTTTTATTAATTGTATCTATTCATTGGCTGGATCTTATATTCTTATAGAAATCTTTCTGTTGCAGTCTCTTAGGAAAATGAACCATCCTAATATTGTTAAGCTAAAGGAGGTCATTAGAGAGCACGATATCCTATACTTCATTTTTGAATATATGGTACGCTGCTTTTGTACCGATAACTTAAACTATTTTTTACTTCATATAGAAGATGCTTGCTTTTATTGAACTCTGATTTTTTCAGGAGTGCAATCTTTATCAGCTTATGAAAGATAGAGATGAGCCATTTTCAGAGTCTGACATTCGAAATTGGTGCTTCCAAGTGTTCCAGGCTCTTGCGTATATGCACCAGCAAGGCTATTTTCATCGCGACCTTAAGCCAGGTTTGACAACATTGCTGTGCTTGTTGTTTATGATTACATATGCTTGTGGTAGACTGCTCATTTCACTAGCATCTTACTTTTTTAGTTTTGAGTTTTTATGTACCTCAGCTATTGTTTTTGATTTGGCTAATTGATTGATCTGTTGCTCTAATATTTCAGCCATTTTTTTCACAAATTATAAATCACATACAATATGAACGATTACAAGTATAATTGTTCACTTCCACGTAATTTAGCCATATATGCAGTGGTGGTGCGGATGAGGCAATGAGAATTTAGGTACTAGTATCAAGAGAGATCCAAGACTAGGGTGGGCGAGGGATGAGAGACAGAGAGGGTAGGAAGTTCAATTTTTTCATTTATCAACTTGTTTAAAAGTTTTAAAGCCCTATTTAAATAACAGAGCTTGCAAGTCTTGTTTAAATCAAATTGAATTCAAATTCAATCTTTTATTTGGCTTCTTAATTCAAATTTCAAACTTAATATTATTTAAAAGTATAATTAAACATTTAAATTAAACTAAAGACAAATCGCAATATACATAAAATACTTGAAATCTATTTTTGTGCAGTGTCAGTTCCTGAACTTAAAAGAACTAGTGAAGCATTGTGGGTGCTAATGAATTGTTTTATGAAAGCATCTTAAAAATATGCGTTTTGTATATTGCGCATAGATAGAGAAGCTGCCTGAACTTTTATGTTGTTGTTGTTGAGTATAGCAGTCTATTCATAGCAATTGTGGATATATATATTAAGCGTGTGAAGGGACTGTGAGTGATAGAAGAAGCTGGGAATCAACATATACCCTTCTGTAGGCCTTGTGAAGCAACTGAAATGATTGGTTGCCCTTCAGATATAATAATGACATTTGGTATAGTTTCTTGGTTAACATCTTAAGTTTATGTTTGGACATATAATCATCAGGCCCACGTTAATGTTCTATTTTAATCACATCATATAGTGAGACTAGTGGAGTTGGTGAAACAAGAGGAATTGAGGGTTGGACAGGCATACTTTGCTTTTTTTAAAGCCTTCGTTTTGTCCCTAAGAACTACAAATTAAAGTTTTAGATTCCTTTAGAATTTATTTAAAATTGAAGCTTGAAGAGATATAAGGTAAAAACATTTGTAGGCTCTTAAAAGGTCTTTAGACCAGTCCAATATCTTCTCAGCTTTATTCTTTTAGGTAATATTTTGTCCAAAAATTCTAGCATGATCTAATTCACATCCAAAATAATGAGAGATTTTGATGACCTTAATGAAACAAAAAAAAATATTCATACTTTGCTCTCACAATATTATTAGCAGCTGTGAAACTTCACTGACACCTATTGTTTGTGCTTGCATATATCATTTTATTAATAATTGTTTTGAACACTAGATATTTTGTTGTTCAATGGTATAATACCTTATCAATTTGAAAATGGAGTTTTCACTGCTTTCTCCAATGTTTTGATCGGGATATTTTGAAAATGATTCCCAAAATCTCTTCTTTTGTTCAAATTCCTCACCTTACTACCCCCACGTTTCTTCATTCATTAAGCCCCTAGAACAACTCTGCTTTTATTTTTTAAAAATAAAATACAAAATTGCATACAGGTAATGTTGGATCTTGCACAGGAAAGCAATAATTAGATATACAAAAAACATTGATTATCAGGTACAATTGTTTTATATAGTTGCTTTTCTGCAGCAGTTTCACAGCTTCTTGAGACAGCTGTGGTTGTTTCAAATAGAACTAAGAAGTTTATGAACAAATGCTAGGTTTTTGATGTTTTTTACTTGATGCAATATGAAAAGTATACTTTGTGAGGACTCTACACTGAAATAAGTTAAAAGATTGATTCAATTTTGGGGAATTTATGATGGTTTTGCACTCTATATCTGACAATAGATGGATGGATGTGCATATCATTGAAGAGACATGAACAAGCGTGCCTAAGATGAATGCACAATTAGGTGATATTGGACGGGATGGGTGAGAATGGGAATCACATACACAGCCTACTTGGACCATGCACAAAAGCAGAATTACAAGTTGTAAATGAGTGCCAACGGAATTAGGTAAGACAACAACTTGCATGTGAGATGTGATTGTCTGCAAAGTGTTGGCATGCTGATGAAGATGCCGAAAGCAGTGTGGTGCAAGTGATGCGTTTCGCGGAAATTGTGCGGACACAGGGTGAAGAGTGCATGTCAAGATAAGTTGTTGATGTTAATGTTATTGAACATGATCAATGACAAGTGGTGATTAAACTGTCTTGCATTACCAGGAACGATCAAGGAGGCTCTTATATGAACTGTGTAAATCAGAAATTGAAAGGAGAGTAAGATTCTAAGAAATGGTTCAGTGAAGGAGGGGAGAGTTGATTGCGTTCATTTTAATGAAATCCTTATTTTATAAGGGGAAGAATGACACTAAGTATGTCAATTTTGGACAACTTTGGAAAAATTAGGGTTTTAATGACTCATTAATTAGATTAAAAAGTGATTAAGAAAATTAGGGTTCAAATGTTAAATTTTATTTCATATTATTGTTCCTCACATTTTTGTGAGTGAAATGGACTATTTGATCATTTAATTTGGATATTAAATGATCAAATTAGGTCGCATGGAATTAAGGAAATTAATTTGAAATTAATTAATTAATCTTAAATATTGACCCACTAAAATATTTATCAAAACTGAAATTAAATTTCATATTATTGATCTACTTATTTTTGTGATCAAAACGGTATATAATAATGTATTTTTTGGATGAGTATTTTATGAATTATAAAGGATTAAAATTAGAATTTAAATGATGCAATTTAATTAATTATATTTAACAAATCCTTCATTATCGATTAAATCAATCGGCAGATCTCTTATTATCCATGCCACTTGTCCCTAATTAAAAGGCGCGATTCAATTGAACTGTCCGGTTAAAAAGAAGAGACAGCGGTCTTTCGAACCGCTATCTTCCTCCACTCGTCGGGTCTTCCTCCTCTCGACGAGTTCCTCCTCTCGACGATGGAATTAGGGCAGTCGCAAGAATGGGCGCAAGGACGGGAGGGTTCAGCGAATTAACTCAAATTCAAAGCGTGCCTAATCATAAACCTGCAATTGGTAGCTCACACTCTAATACCAGGTACTCTAGAGCTTATAAAAAAATGCCCTAATCTCATCTTCAGCTTTCTAGGAAGATGAAGAAAAAAAAAATGATTCCATTTAATCTATCATAGCTAACCTCAAGTTCAATTTAACCTTGACCTAGAAGAAAGAAATGCAAATCGATTCAAATAGGGATGTAATTACAAGGTACGTACTTGGTATACGCTGAGCTTTTCGATGAAATTAATCGCTTGCGATTGTGGGAGGTAGAAGAGCGATTTCTTCCTAGAAGTTCACCTCAGCTCCTGGAACTTCTTCGGCTTCTTGCGGATGTTCTGGGATATGCCAGTAGCTTGAGCTCTCAGCAACTAGCGAGGAAGATGGAAAAAGAAAAGGAAAGCTGCCTCCTTCGACTACTAAAGAGGATCGGCCTCCTTTCCGCCCGTGACCGCAGGTGCGGGTATCAGCGCCCGATCACGGGGGGATAGAAGATAAATAGCGCTTCTAATAGCCGTTGAAAAGGTAAATACAAATATAATCATTTTATTTAATTTAATTACTTTTAAAAACTTAATTAATTATTTCATTTGAAAGGGTTGTTACATATGTAGCACTCAAATCTTTATAATATACATTTGGCACCCATATTTTGGTATTTACAAAACATGTTCTTTTTATTTCACTTATCCCAAGGTGTATAGAATCTCATATATTTACTTTAAAAAGTTATAAGAAATATGAAATGATAGTTTTTTTTTTTTGTAAATATTAAAGCTTGGGTGATGCATATCTATATTATAATTGCGTGTTATGTAAAATTCAGTAGATCTTACCAAAATTAATTAAATACAATTCTAATCCTATTTTAATCAACATCAGAAATTAAAATTGTTAGATAAAGTCAAAGCATATTGTCTAGTCTATTAGCTTATTTTAGATATATATATATATATATATATTATTTCTTTAAGAAATGAGAAATTTTATTAATACTAAGATTAAAAGTACTTAGAAGGATGATCTCCAAACAAAGAGCAAGGTAATCTTGGAGAACCATCAAACAAAGCAAAAAACAACTTAACACAGCTTCCAAGGGTCACTAAGGAAAAGGAAAACCGACTAAATACATTCAAGCAGAAAATGATAAAAAAGGAAGCTTGCAAGAATCATTAAGGATGGCAGCTTCCGGTGTCATGAAGTCTGAAAACTCAGGGTAGCACCATAGAGCCCAATCAGCATCGTCTGCAATGACTTTCTGGATTAGAGGTCTTCTCATCTTGAGAACAAGAGACAAGAAACTCAGAGTGTAAAGGCCAATGTATCAGCATCAGGTAGCCATCAATAGCAGTGTCCCAAAACTACAAAAGCATCAGCAGCTTGCAGGTCACTGCCACCAGCTCCAGTCCTCAACCAACAGAACCGATTGAAGGAGGCTATGATCCTACAGTTAGCCTCCTTCCAGATTCAGTGGCTTCAAAATCTAAGTTAGTGAACCAGCTCTAATGCCTTACAACTTATGAGGCTACTCTGTCTCCCAGTACCTGCAAAGCAAAGTACACGCTATGTAGAGGATGGCTTCTAAAAGTGAATATAAATATATATGAGTTTAATATATTTATAATACTATATGTAAGTATATGTATAGCACATTATATAAATAGAGAGAATAAATAGAATTAAAGCTAACGACAAAGTGCAGCAAATCACTCTTCCATGTTACCACTGAGTTTATGCACAGCCATCATTGCTATGTATAAAACTAGCACCCAAAACCTGGAAAATATCAAAGAAGTCAAAAGACCCCAAAACCACAAATAACTGTCAAAGCTTAACATGGCAAACAAAACAAAACCAGCAACAAACCCAAAAACCCATGCCAATGCACTAGCAACCAACAGACAGAAAAAAAGATTATTAATTTCTAATGCAAGGCATTTGAATTTTCTTCAAACTACATATGGATCCCAGGTTCAAAGGAAGAGCATTAGCCTCAAAAATTGTTAAATTATCAGAATTGATACCTTTATTCTCAAGCTAATCAGCTGCATTATTAGCTTCACAATGTATGCGAGTAAAAAAATTGCAGTGCTGCAGTTTGTGAACATTTTTGATGTGATAACAAGTATTGCCGTCAATCAAACGAGCTATTATGAAGAATTTGCACAAGACAAGCATCACTTTCAATCCATACATTATGTAAATTCCTACCCTTGCACATTAAAGTTCAGATAAACTAAAGAAAAAAAAACAGATTTAATTTGTGTGCGTGAAATAAATTCTGATCTTAATTTTCTTGGCTTTGTAGTAAGGTGCATCTCCAAAAAATAGGATTTTTATTTGACAATGCTATAAAAGGTTGCAAAGATAAACTTGAAATTGGTTATACTCGTGTAACACCCAAGACATATTGTCTTTATAATCGATGAACTTATTATTAAATCTAATGTTTGGTTCTTTTATTTTGTTTTGGCTTAAAAACAATTCAGAAAATTGCTAATTTTTCCTTTATGTGTGCCGGAATTTAACATCCCCAATGGGTTGGGTGGCCCATTCAGCTCATAAGCGAAGACTTTCAAAGTGTATGGCCATAAACCAGCTAACTGTAATGAAATCATAATAAAATTATCAGCCCATTTGAAATGTAGTTGCTGGCCGCTTGCTACGTGCAGAGCAACTAATTAAAATGAAAATGGTGTTGATTGATGGGATTTGAATGTTTGACTTTACACAAGGCAATATATTGTTGATGGATTAAATTTGATTTGATTAAGCGATCATACTCCAAATGATTTATCCTTACTACATTATAACAAGACTTAGTTGTTCATTTTTTTTAAATTCATGCAAATTTTGAATATTAATTTTGTTTACCCATTCATTACTTTTATATTAGATATGCTTTTTTTCTTAGTGACGCTTCTTCTTGACATCTCATTTACCATCTTACTTTAAATTGCCTTTGCTTTGCGCCACTCTAGATGTTAACAAGTGTTTGTCTAGTAGTCATAATTCATGGGATGATTCATTGATCACTGATATGCTTTCTGCTTGCTCAAGTTGCAATTGACTTGTGCATTGCATCTTGATCTCAGAGTAGATTTGTTGAAAGCATTATTTCCAATTGTATCAGATAGAATTGTTTGCATTTGTTTGTTGCTGCAGCGGATTAAGTTTAGTAAGACATTTAGAAGTCAATATCATGTATTCTGGCTGCTTTAATATTACAGTTTTATAACCAGCCAGTTGGTGTTGTTATCTTGTTTGAATTTAAAAAATAATTCATTACCATAATCAAAATTCCCTTTTGCAGAAAATTTATTGTTGTCTGGAGATATAATCAAAGTGGCCGACTTTGGCCTGGCTCGTGAAATTCCATCAAAGCCACCATTTACTGAATACGTCTCCACTCGTTGGTAATAATATTTATTGAATATAAATTTTATAGTGCTCTGTTTTCTGATTTATTTTTAAAAATATGATATAACCTCATTTTTTTTCTTAAGAAACATTGAACATACTCTAAATTGCATATACACTTCAATGCTTAGCCTCACATCACAGAACACGCTTGCAGCTCGACTTATATTATGACAATGGCAGTGCCATTATTCAGAATAATAATAAGATAAAGAAGTATTAACGGAGCTTATAATAGCATAATTTTTATTTTTGAACTAATTAGAATCACTTGCTTACTGGTACAGGTACCGAGCTCCTGAAGTTTTGCTGCAGTCTTCTGTTTATGACCCTGCAGTTGGTTAGTCTGTCTCAATAGATTGTGTATTTTGATTTGTGTTTGTAGTTGTCACATTTTTTTTCAAATTCCAGATGCATGGGCAATGGGAGCAATAATGGCGGAGCTGTTTAATCTTCGCCCTCTTTTTCCTGGCACAGAGTACTGTGTTTCTTTTTACTTAATTTTTTGTACTTGTCAAAATGATTTTTTTCTCTTATGACTTGAATGATGATGGATAGCCTTAAGTATATACAGCAAATGTTCATAAGACTTATTCTAAAAGTATGGTCGTTGCACTGTGCAGTGAAGCAGATGAACTGCATAAAATCTGCAGCGTGATTGGCTCTCCTAACCAAAATTCTTGGGTTGAGGGACTGCGTCTTGCGGATGCCATGAACTTTCAGTTTCCTCAGGTATACTATGAAGCTACTATGCACATGGTTATGAGTATTCAGTATTGAGTGATATAATTTGCACTCCTATTACCTGAACTCTGATAGATGGCCATAATAATTCAGGAAGTGTTTATCAGAGTTTTATTTGCATTGCTTTTGAATTTAATTTCATGAGCCCAATATGCGATTGCTTGTAAGCTACTGTTAGGAGGGAGATCCGACGAAATCCCTAGGATTGGGGTTTGATTGTTGAGAATCACCGAAACAAACACGAAAATATACCAACACAAGCAATAGAAAGCAAAACACAAATAAATATAAGCACACAAGCATACAAATACAAATATATATGTAGTGGAAAACCCATGAATTTGAAAAATCATGGAGTCACGTCACCACCCACTATCAAAAAGATGAACACAGAGTTACAAAGAATTTATCAAATACTGGACGAAGAGGGAATCACCGCCTTAAGATCCTCTTCTTCTTCTCTCAGATTTGCCATAAACAGCTTAAGACACGTCACACCCGAACTAGAATTTTCGTAGGTACTCTCTGCCTCGTGAACGAAGAGTCATCTCCCAGTGACCTCGGAGCCTCCTGATCGCTCCAAAGCAGTCGCTCTCAATGATAAGTTTATCAGTATCAATATCTCTGGTCATGAGGGCCTGGCCGATAATGGTAATTGTCTGCATCTTCTGAAGGTAGGCTCTAGATGCAGCGAGTAAGTGGCCTCCTGAGTCGCGGACCACAGCACTACCAAAACCTGCAGGCTCTCCATAATGGTAGGAAGCGTCAATGTTGGCATTCTGCCAATGAGTCAGGGGGGCACCATCTGAAGGAGGCAGAGGGGCCTTGATGGCATCCATCCAGAACCTCTTGGAAATCCTTCTGAGCAACGATCGATCTGAACAGCTTCCCACCGTGTTTCTCCTACTGAGAGAGAACGCAGTTGAAATCCCCTCCGAGTACAGGCGGGCTACCCTCCACCCGCACAGCAAGGATCGTCCTCCAAAGCTTCCTCCGCGTATATAGATTAGTGGACGCGTAGGCAGCGTCGAACTGAAAGCAGATCTTGGATCTCAAGGTGATGGCGGCGATGATCAGCTGGCTATAGAAATGGTGGACCTCGCATTGCAAAAAGTCAGTTTGCCATGCAAGGATAATACCTCCAGAGCGCCCAGAGGAAGGTTGAACAGTGAAGCTCCAGTGCCGCCCAAAGAGGCGGTCAGCATCTCGACGGGTAAAGACTCCACACGAGTCTCCAACAGAGCAATCAATTCCGGCTTGCGCTCTGAGATGAGCGGCGGAAGGTGGTCTCGTGTCGCCAGCCTTCGCATGCCGCAATAGTTTCAGGTGAGGATGCCGTTCATTGGACTCCAGCAACGCAAGAGTCCACCTGCCGTCCTGGTGGTCTAGGGGAGACAATATGGATCGGGCGGAGGTGGAGGTGGGTTGGATCGCGGGGATAATGGTAAGGGTGGGTTTTTTGGTGGGACAATGGTCATCCTTATGACCCACCATAGTGCAAGTGTTACAAAAAATAGAGAGACCTTCATATAAGACATTGAGAAATCATACCTTCCTTGCAACATAGCATGATGGTGTGTTTGAGGGGGGATGAGAGATCCATTTGGACACATTCTTGCAAATTCAAATGGCTCACATTTCGAAGTTGGACCGTCGATGTATAGCTGCGTTCCAATTGCCATTGCAACGCATGCAAGGCTTATCTCATGCCAAAGGTTGAGAGGAAGTTCCGGCAATTGAATCCACAAAAGAGTGGTGTAACCCACCTTCATGCTGGGGTGAAGTTTGGAACCCAATTCACAAGGCTGAGGGCTTGGCCACCAACAAACCATGGGCCATTCGCAATAACTTTCGTCTTCGCACTCCCATTTGCAAATTTCACAAATAGACAATCAGCCTGGAGGAGATGAATGGAGAATTTGCCAAACTTTTCCCATCACCTACTATCCTAGTGGTCTAGGGGAGACAATCTGGATCGGGCTGGAGCACCGTTTGCTGGTCCGAGGTTGAACAGGGGGGTCAGAAATGACCTTCCATCGAGGGGCTGCGCTAGCTGTAGGCTGGAATCGATCATCCTCACGGATCGGTCCCTACACTATGGAGCGTGGCTGACAAGAAGGCTTGCGTTGCGGTGGGCGACCCCTTCCCCTCGTGGGTGGTTGGGGCTTCTTGGTTTGTGGTGGCTTGCGGCGCTGAACAAGGTATCCTTTGCAGTGGGGGTGGGAATATGGGTGGAGGAGGAGGGTGCGGGGGTTGGGGTAGGGGTGTAGGTGGAGGTGGGTTGGATCGTGGGGATGGTAAGGGTGGGTTTTTTTGGTGGGACAATGATCATCCTTATGACCCACCATAGTGCAAGTGTTACAAAAAACAAAGATGCCTTCATATAAGACACATTGAGAAATCATACCTTCCTTGCAACGTAGCATGATGGTGTGTTTTATGGGGGATGAGAGATCCACTTGGGAACATTCTTGCAAATTCAAAGGGCTCACATTTCGAAGTTGGACCGTTGATGTATAGCAGCGTTTCAATTGCCATCGCAATGCGTGCAAGGCTTATCTCATGCCAAAGGTTGAGAAGAAGTTCCAGCAATCGAATACTCAAAGGAGTGGTGTAACTCACCTTCATGTTTGGGGTGAAGTTTGGAACCCAATTCACAAGATTGAGGGACTTGGCCGCCTACAAACCATGGGCCATTTGCCATAACTTCTGTCTTTGCACTCCCATTTGCAAATTTCACTAGTAGACAATCGGCCCGGAGGAGATGAATGGAGAATTTGCCAAACTTTTCCCATCACCTACCGTCCTGGTGGTCTAGGGGAGACAATCTGGATCGGGCTGGAGGACCGTGTGCCGGTCCGAGGTCGAATAGGGGGGATCAGAAATGACCTCCCATCGAGGGGCGGCGCTAGTGGTAGGCTGGAACCGATCATCCTCATGGATTTGTCCCTACATTATGGAGCGTGGCTGCCGAGAAGGCTTGTGTTGCGGTGGGAGACCCCTTCCCCTCGTGGGTGGTTGGGGCTTCTTGGTTTGTGGTGGCTTGCGGCGCTGAACAAGGTATATCCTTAGCAGTAGGGGTGGGAATGGGGGTGGAGGAGGAGGACGGTGCGGGGGTTGGGGTAGGGGTGGAGGTGGAGGTGGAGGTGGGTTGGATTGTGGGGATAATGGTAAGGGTGGGTTTTTTGGTGGGACAATGTTTCCTTATGACCCTCCATAGTGCAAGTGTTACAAAAAACAGAGACGCTATCATAAAAGACTCGTTGGGAAATCATACCTTCCTTGCAACGTAGACACATTCTTGCAAATTCAAAGGGCTGACATTTTGAAGTTGAACTGTCGATGTATAGCGGCGTTCCAATTGCCATCGCAATGCGTGTAAGATTTATCTCATTCCAAAGGTTGAGAGGAAGTTCCAGGAATTGAATCCACAAAGGAGTGGTGTAACCCACCATGTTGGGGTGGAGTTTGGAACCTAATTCGCAAGATTGAGGGCTTGGCTGCCAACAAAACCATGGGCCATTCGCCATAACTTCCGTCTTCACACTCTCATTTGCAAATTTCACAAGTAGACTATCGGCCCGGAGGAGATGAAAGGAGAATTTGCCAAACTTTTCCCATCGTATCTTGAGCTGATTTTCAAGTATAGCATAAGGAATTTTCCGATCAAACAATTTTACAATAAGAGCACCCTCAAAAAAATTGATTTGCTCATTTCTCCTCGTCGACATCCATAATGGTTTCTCCTTGCGCATCTATGATATTTTTTTCATTTCCAATAACCGGGCAAGGAACAGATTCTTTCTGTTGCCAAACCTTTGTTTTTGAATTTTCAGCGACCTCAATTTAGGCAATTTCACAAACAGTTGTGTCTGCACCGTTTTCAGTTTCTGCAGTTGCAAATGCAGAAATTCAGCTTGCAGATTTTGAGAGTGAATATTTGTCTTGAATATTTAAATGCAAGGTAGTGCTAAAACGAGAACTTTAAAGGTTTCATTTCGATAGCAGTTTTATTTTTGTGTCGGTCTTCAATTTGAAGTTTCAATTTTTGAAGCAACCTAGATCCGTAATGATCTTATTTATACCAACTTCCAAATCAACTCATTAATTCATGTACGTGCATGCTTTTGTTGGGATTGCGATTTTGTTTTTGCAATATTTGTTGTGCGTTATGCATATTTTTCAGGTTTTTGCTAGCATTAAATGTTTGTTTCCTTGGAACTTTGTTTTTATTTTATACTACAATCAGCTTTTATGTTTTTGGCTTGTCCGTAGTATCCGGGCATTCACCTCTCCAGGTTGATCCCATCCGCCAGTGGATATGCTATCAGCCTCATCTCAGTACGTTTCTTGTAGAGTATATATTCTGTTTTGAGATTAAAAAATCTGCAAACTTTTAATAATTATTATTTTCCTCCGTGCTCTATTATTAAAATATAAAACCTGTTATACGGGGTACACGGGCATGCGGAAAATATCATTTTTTTTTAAATTGGAGAAAAAATGCAATTAATGTTAAATTAGTAAATTTAATTTAATTGCCACGACAAAGTTTGATTAAGAACAAGCATTTTTCAGTAACACATGCGTGTAATACATAAATGATGCTTATTATACTTTCATGCTTAAAATTCAATAACACGTGCATATAAATATTATAAGATTATTGTATAATATTATGCGAATTTGTTAACATAGCCTGCATGTACATTCTCATATGCAGTCACTTTGTTCATGGGATCCTTTGAGAAGGCCTACCGCTGCAATGGCTCTTCAACATCCGTTCTTTAAGGTTTAACTGTCTTGCACTTTCTCGATTTCCAGGATGCCCTCTTTATTTATATAGACCTACAATTTTTTCTCAATGCTACTTTTTAATTCTTTGATTAATTTATGTAGGCTTGCTATTACATCCCTCCATCTTTGCGGGACACCAAATCTTTGAAAACACCTCCATCCGGTTTGTTCCCCGTTTCTTAATTATCTAAAAAAAATAAGCTACTAGAATTTCTACGAAACATTATTTTTTTTTCTTGCGTTTTTTGGTTGGTTGATACGAGAGCAGCTTCCGAGCATTTGAATGCAAGAAGATGCTCCGTAGGAGCTTCGACCAATAATAAGCCTGCAAGTAATGCACCTTCATCAGCAACATATTCCTCTTTAAGGATCGTAGGTGGTCCGCAGAGGAAGCTGGATATGTATCAGTCCCAGGTATGTCTGTTCTTTCTTTAATGCTTATTACTGCAGCTGTCTAACTTTTTCTAATTCCAGGATTATTATGTTTCATTGCAAACGCAGCATATGCCACCAGCTAGGAATAATCATCCAGGTAATAATTTTTTTTAAAAGTTGTCGTGCCATACAAGCTAAATATGTGACTATTATAATTTGAATTGTGAACTATCAAAAGTTCAAACTCAAGAACTGAACCACTTAGCCACACATCATTTACAACAATTTTAATAATATATGCATTTATATTTGTGATTATAATTACTATTACTATTGCTGGTGGCAGCAGGATGCATTGGCAGAGTGGTTCATCCTAATCCGATAGCGAGCTCAGGTAGAGTTGCTGACTTGGCAGACAAGCTGGCATGCCTTTCCATGAGTTCCGGGCCCCTGGCGGGGCTGCCACCGCCTCAGCCAGCAACATTGAAAGCTGGCAGCTGGCACTCACACACCCGGCATCTCAGCCGGCCCTATGAAATGCCACCTGCTAGAGGCTGCTGTTATCCGCGCAAGGCTATTGGCTGATTGAATGATGTGGATGTTCTCTGAATAAATTGGTGAGCCTTTTGTTACAAATAAATAAATGGGAGTGATAAGCAAAGTATTCCGGCAGCTGTGGACTGCTTTGCCCTCGTGTTAATGAACTAATATAGTTGCTTTAGTTGTGTGGTTAGTTGGAAAGATTGTTTCTGACATAACTCCACATCTTTTCTGATAAGAGAAGTGTTCTTTTGACTTGAAAGTGTTCTTTTTATATTTTATACTTATATCTATATGAAGCATAAAATATATAAAGTGGGAAATCATATGGTTGCAAGCTCCTTTTGGGATTCAAAATTGATAAAATATAGTAACACTATCAATGGGTTTGTAAATAAAGTCCATCCAAGAATGTTTGTATATATGTTGTTTTGACGGCTCAACATGGAGAAATTATGGTTAGAGGAAGAGGTTAGTATGTAGTAGAAAGTGTTGAGGACAAAGAAATTCAATTTGATTAGGGTTTGATTAGAAATAGTGTAATGGTAAAGGTATATATTAGATTGGGAATTATGTAACTTTTTTGTTGGTGGTGGTAGTGATGATACAAATTAATATTTATTTGATATGCAACTTATTTAGAAAATCTAGTTTGTATATTGACATTCTTATTTTGGTTGATATTTGAAATGGTCCTATGTACTTTGGACTTAATTTTCTTGACACTCCAAATATTTGCTTTCCTTTTATTGGACTGACCTTAAGATAGACTCTGCCATCTACTTGAAATTCTAGTTGACGGTATTGAGCATCGTGATATTTATTCTGTCTATCTTGAGCTACTAATATTCTCTTCTTTATTAACTATATTTTCTTATTCGTCTCTTCAATCATTTCAGATCCATATAATTGTACATCATTCATTTCAGTCCATACTAGGGGTGTGCTACATCTTCTACCATATAGTTCTTTAAAAGGAGCCATGCTTATACTAGCTTGGAAATTATTGTTATAAGTTTCACTCTATTAAAGTTAAATTCTCTTCCCAATTTTCACAAAAATTTAAAATACGTAAACATAGCAAATCTTCCAGAATTTGAGTAACTTATTCTGTTTGACCATATGTTTGAGGATGAAATATTATATTCAATGCTAAATTTGTTCCAAGTCTTATTGAATGGCTTGCCAAAAATGAGAGATGAATCTTCTATCTCGATCTGAAACTATTACCTTAGGGATTCTATGAAGATTAATAATTTTTTTGATATTTAATTTGGCTATTGTTTCAACTAAGTCCATTTGTTTGATAGGTATAAAATGGGATGACTTAGTCAACCTTATTAACTGTTACCCACACACATTTGCACCTATTTTACCACAAGATAATCTCATTGCAAAATTCATAGATATATTTGTCCACTTCTATTCTGGCAATTCTAAGGACTTAGTAATACATTAAATTTTTGGTGCTCAACTTTCACTAAACAAATGTGGCACTTAGCTACAAAATCAGCTATATACTTCTTTATTCATGGCAACCAAGTGTCTGTTTGAGATCATAATATATTTTTTTATTTCCAAGATGAATCGTATAACTTGAATTGTGTGCCTCAGTAAGCACTTCAATCTGAATTTCTTTAGGTACCCATATTCTACTTGGTAAAGTTTTTTGCCATCCTTCATCTACAAATTGATCCTTTGACCACTTTCAATATCTGCATTAATCTTGGAATAATAGTCATATTTCTTTTGTGCTACCATACTCCTTACTTTTAGAGTAGGTTCAACTTCACATACTACCAACAGATTTGCACAGATCAATTCCTCTAATTGGCTCGATTCTCAGCCTTTCAAAATCTTCTGCTAGCTCACTAACTGTAATTAAGGATGATAAAGTCATTTTTCTGCTTAATGTATCGGTAATTACGTTCGCCTTACCAGATGATATATTGGATTTCCAAATTGTAATCACATATGATTTCTAACCATCTTCTCTGTCTACAATCTAATTCTTTTTATGTGAAAATTTATTTAAGACTTTGATGATGTTTGAATATCTCACACATAACACCATAAAAGTAATATCTCCAGATTTTTAATGAAAAAACTACTCCTGCCAAATCTAAGTTGTGCACAAGATAGTTTACTTTGTTGGGTTTTAATTGTCTAGAAGCATAAGCTATAAATTTTTCATCTTTCATTAGGAGACATTTCGGTCCCAATTTTAAAGTATCAGCATAAACCTGAAAACTTTTCCTTCTTATGTAACACTAACACTGGAGTAGTAGTTAGTTTTTACTTTAATGGCTAGAATGCTTTCTCACAATATTAACTCCATACAAAAGGTAATTCCTTGCATGTTAACTTTGTTAGAGGTATGACTAATTGAGAGAATTCTTCCACAAATCTTCTATAGTAGTGTCCCAATGCAAGGTGTTTTCAATAGTGTTACGTTGGGACAACATTCGGCTCCAGGTTTTGGAGTCTGTAATTTATTGAGAAACTTGCGAGGGATGCTTAGTAGCACAATATTTAGCCATTAATAACTTTTCCCAGATTGTATGAGACGTTCGAAACTTCCACCATAGTTTATCAATGAAGGCCTCATGGGTGGCCGTAAGACATCTAATACCCCTAACCATAATTAGGTCATAACTTGACCAATTGAAGTCCAATTTAGGTCTACTCCCAGTTAAAGTACTTAGTGTGATATAAGGAAGCTATAGCCACTGAGTTTGTTGAATTTGGACACCAAATGGAATATTTTACCCTTAGAAATTCAAATGGCTAAACTAAATTATTAGACCTCAGAATTTAGTGTTCTTAGACTCTATGGAATCCTTAAACAGCAACCAACAGTAAACTGTATAAAAATTTAGATTTCATTCAGTGCAATTTATTAAAATGCCCCTTAGATCAAAAACCTTAGTTTGGACCTATAGGACCCATTCCTTATCCAAATTTGGTGTACTGACTGTCTATCTTCATGTTAGGTGGCAAGTAATCATTTGGCAGTGAGAAATCCCAATTTGGAGCCCTAAATCAAAAAGTAGCTTTTTGGACCCTTGAGTAGGGGCAAAACGGTCATTTTGCCCAAAATTTAGGTTAAGTAGCTTTAACTCCTAGATTATCTTCTAAGTCAATAAAATAAGTGTTAAAATTGTATTAGAATCCTCTAAGTGAGTAAAATCAGCTATTATGTCAAATTTATTAAAATCCCTAAAATTTCTCTAAGTCTTTTCCTTAAGAAATTCAATGCCCCACAATAAGATTATTCCTAAGCTTAGGGCTAGATCATCGGATAGATTTCATTCATCAAATAAGAGAGTTATTCAATGAATGAATCCTTAGTTTTATTAACTTTTTAAATTTTACAACTTATTTAGATTATTTTATCTTTCAATATTAGATTTAGGAAAGGAGATTCATCCTATTAAGTTTGATTTGCTTAATAGGATTTACCTCAATCATTAGTTCATATTTAGATTTAACCTAGATCTTAAGTCTTACCTTTGGGGTTATGTGATTAAGCCTAATCTTGTGGTGTTTAATCCATAATCTCTAGCTTGGTAGATTTTGGACAGCTTTTAGTTTAGAACATCTAAACTTATAAATTAGGTCGTGATAGCTTATATAGTCGACATTGATTAATCATATTAGGACCTAGCTAGTCCTAATAATTTGTATCCTCTAAGGAAGTACTTTTAAGTTACACTTGATAGTAGGAATTGGAGATCCTGAACTTGTGTAACTTGGAATAGTTGGAACATTTAAATTAGACAACAAATGATATCACCATACTTAGTAGAGTCCCTTGCTTACTATTTGACTTTGTGCTACGCATTCCTTGAATTTTGTGCTTATTTTCCTTGGACATATCATATAAGATAAATATTGTTGCATGAAAATAAAAACTTAAAATATTAGGAAAATATTTACATTTGGGTTTAGTTTATGGTGGATTATGGTCACATTACTCCAATGGATAGGGGTAAGGTGAGATCAGGATGCTTAACACTACTCATTGAGAGGAGTGTGTTAAGCTTGGGACCCATTCAGTTTTGCAGGCATGCTTGACTCATCAATTTTTTTTGAAATTATCCATAGAAATAAAAGTAAAATAACTAAAAGATATTTACATAGTATTATCTGTAGTTTTAGTCATACAGTGATATATTATTGTGATATATTTGCCCTAGCCCATAAAGGCTATGGGGATGGATATATATATATATATATATATATATATATATATATATATATATTGGGCCAGATTGATCAATTCTTTCTGATATGACAGTTATACGCTTCCTTCAGTTTTTAACTCACTGTTCATTATGTTGATGACATATGCTATTTCAGTTAGTTGTAGATATATTGTTTTACCTGCTCACTTGTATAGATACATGTATAGGATGCTAGACTAAACTGCTTATTATATGTACCATTTTCATATTAATGTCTTAACTTAGCATATATCAATGATCATCAGCATGTTTAGGTTTATATTTTACTTTTAAGTATTTTCACTTACTATATTACATATGTATGCCCTACTTTGTTTAGTTTACTTGAGGTGTGCTTTTGCCTCAATTCTTGCTTAATTATAAATGTTACATTTAAAATATATCCTCATCCCCTTGTATGCTTACTTGCTCACATACTAGATAGATGTTTCATTTGGTTTAGAGTAAAATGGTAATATTAACAAATGCATAGTAAATTACTTGCCTAAAATGTACTTAGACATTTTGTCTATCAAGATTTTTCCTTATTGGCTGGGGCCCTGACATTGTGAAACCGATAATGTCAAATATTGAGTAGCTTGAGGATCCTGTACCTGAGGAGGATCCTTACTTAGAGGAGGTGCAGCAGCTTGGACCAATGGATATTTAGCTGCCCTTTTATATCTACTGTGAGGATGAGAGTATTTTTATTTCATTTTATTAACTTTAATTAAAATGTTGTAATAATACAGGTACTGTGACTATATTTACTTTTTATACATTATTATTCTTTGAGCTATTCCAATTTGTTTCATGTCTAATGTATGGTGAATGGATTTAATATTTATATTTTACTTCCGCACTATATATGTATATATAGATTTAGTGACTGATCCTCTTCATTATTATGTGCACATCCTTACCTCAGCAGTGGATTGTGGATCTCACCTAATCTAATGTTGAGTGAGGGATTTGCACGAGGGACACTCCGCTCCTTAGTCTAATGATTGTTGGACTTAAGGAGTGGGGCGCCATACTTGCTGGTCAATTGAAGTCAAGCTTCCCTCCGCCAATGCTGACCTTACGAGCTTTCATTGGCATCTCTAGTGTGCATACCACTGATAGAGGCAATTCATAGCATTCATGAATCCTAAGTGCTTTCGTTTGAAGCTCTATAGCCCCTGCCTTCCCCTCTGTCGACCGATCCAACTCTCACCGTCAAACCAGGTACCCCAGTTTTCTTGGTTTGAGCCAATGTGGCTCAGACTCTTCTCTTTTTGATTCATTTAAATGTGTATTGTCATTTCAAGCTTAATGCCATCATAATTGTGCTTTGAACAAGCCTCGATCGATTAAATCGATCAATCGGGCTAAGTTTTGAAAGGGAGGCTGAGTCCTAGTATGGACCTAGCAATCCAGCCCACCTCAAATACTTGGACCAGGGGCTTCAATCCGTCTCACCTCCCTGAAGGTGTAGGGATCGAGCCCTGGGTTAGTCATAGCCTCTGTGGGGAGAATTATCTCCCAACTATAGCTCCATAGCAGGAGCTCTCGGGTGAGTAGGGTTCGGCTGATCCAGACCACCTCACTTGGGGCTTTGGGTCTCTACCGGCGCGTCTGGCCATGGTGAAGGTGTAGCAACCTTCAGCCAGTCATGCAATGGTCTAGATGCACGGGAATTGGTGGATTAGGGTTTCCCTAATCAGGAATCCATCGGGATGAGGGGTTGGGGTCGAAGCCACTGTGCGGGTCGGGTGGACATGTGACCCGTGCGGTGCGATAGTCCTGGGTCTCTCGGGCCCTCGTCGACCCGCACGATTTTGATAATGGGTTAGAACCATTTTAATAAAGCCTATTTATTGGATTTATTTTCCTTAAGGAAAATAATTCAATGAGAAATTTAATTAGAAGAATACAAATTAAATTAATGTGATAACTTTTGATCCATTGGTTCAAATCCTATGATATTATATACCAAATTGATCAAAAAAATATAAGGAATTAGAATATAAAATAATATTGCACTTTTAATGGTTGGATTTTTTAGATTAGCCTAATTATTAAAGAACTTAAGTAAGGTTGATTACCATGTATACTTAGCCAAATTACATGAGTTGGGTGCCATTGTGTTCCTTATGCTTTGTAGGATACATGTGCTAGGTGGTGTATAAGATTTAATTAGCACTAATTACCTTTTATTTTATACAAAATACTATTAGTTAGCTTTCATAATTGTACTATGATTGTAAAGAACCTAGCATGTGAATTTTAAACATTTAATTTAACCAATTTGATTAAAGTGGCATAATTCGTTAATTAATTTTATTAAATCTTAAGATCCTGATCAAGTGAATTATACTTGGTTGAAATTTGAGATTGTCACCAATAATACACTAATAATATATTGATTTGACATTTGATCCATAAATCAACAAATAGTCTTAATTGGATAAGGATAGGGATTAAACCCTAACTTATTTGATTAAGATTTGAATCCTTAATCACTTAATCAAATGACTTGATTGTAAGATAATTTAATTGACATTATTCTAATAATACATATGATTTGATATTGATCTTTAATTATTGAATTAGAAGTGCTAAGATTAATAATGAAGTTATGTGATTGAGTCATCTGAATCTAAGCTTTAGATCTTTGATTTTCTCTTATATAAGACTATTAGTATAAGATGGTTAATAAAATTGTAATGATTTATGAAATGACCTAACTTTAATAATATCTTTGATTTCATCCCATGATTGTAGAATAGGATGTGATCATATGGATCTAATCATCTGATTTGATCTCTTTTATTCATGTTAATGAGTAAACCCTGAATATTTAACTTAAGTAGTAGAAGAGTGAGATCATAAGGTCATACTCTAGGAGTGCTTTAAAATGTCTAAAAGCCTTAAAGAATGTTACACCTTGAGATAGGAAAGACTTATTATGACATATTAAATTACAAACATAGATGATCCTCCATAACCTTAGAAGTTGTTCTTAAGCCTAGTGGTAGAATACACCTAAGATCTTAGATTGAGATTCTCCTAAGTGGTAGGTAACCCATGTTGAGTGACCTCTTGGTCACATCCTTGGAGCCTTGTGTAAGGCTCACCCAATTAGAGTAAAGAATGATAGTGTTGGACAAATCCTTGGTGATTAAATAGAATTGACTGAACCCAAATTATTAGTTATGTATAGTAGTGTATCTCCATAATGATGGATCACTCCAGCAATATTCAAGAATTATTGAGTCACTCTAAGTAAGATTTATCTTTGAGCTATCATGCAGGCTTAGGCAGATATAATCTCACTTAGAGTGAATCAATCAATCTTAAGAGTGTTATAATTAGGGACTTAAATCCTTAGTTTGAGATATAAACTATGACCGGGTTCTACCTCCTATCTTTGTGTGCTTCAATAAGTGTAGTTTTAAACAAAGTAAGTATATTAAGTTACTCTCTTTAGGACACTAGGTATGCTTGTAATTATAGTATTTAACAATTTAGTTTGAGATATAAATTGCGACCGGGTTCTGCCTCCTATCTTAGTGCACTTCGATAAGTGCAGTTTTAAATAAACTAAGCGTTAAATCCACCTTTCTTGGAAATATACCCAATATGTATATACAATCCTTCTAACTGATTATTTTAAGTAAAATCCTAAGTAAAACCTAATTATTAAGACTTTTTAGCAGCATACTGCACAATGGAGACAATTGAGTCATAATCTAATTTTATGCATTTCTAGATTTTTAGATTTAAGTCATGTAATATAGAGGCATGAGAATGAGCATGAGCATAAGCATGATATATGAGTATTCATGATGATTTATGAGTTACGGAATATTGCATGCCTCAATAGGGGAAATTCAGGATGTTGAGACATCACGGTAAAATTTCCCAATATGATATATGTAGACATTGGACCGTACAGGTCATAGTAGTTCAGTGATAATTTAATTACATATCAGTGGCATACAATATTATGGAATATTCAAATGTATGAATTTAGTGACATATAGCACAGTTGGGATGTTCTTACATCAGTTTCAGATCATTTGTTATTTTTTATTATTTTCAGCATTCTGTTTATAGTTCAGTTTTACTTTACTCAGTTTTACATAATTTCAGTTATTCAGTCACCTTTACAGCTTTTCTGCACTTTTAATCACTTTACCGTTGCATTATATATGTTCTAGAACTGTTTAGTTTAGTTTTGATGTGTTAGACTTCTTATTTGCATGGGGTACTTTTGGGATTCAGCAATTTGCTAGATCCTGAGGAGTTGGTTGATCTAGGACAAGAGGACACTCAAGAGATCCAGGAGGAGTGCATGAAGCCTTAGTGGACCCTCCTTCAGCCTTGTCACCTTTTTTCTTTTATTTCAGTTCATTAGCTAGACTTTACTTTTGTATTATTCAGTAAATAGTTTGTAATAATTTTGGATGCACTTTTACTTTTCATTTCTAAGATGAATACTTACTACTGTTCTGTGATGATTGTATTCTGGATGATTTGCTTTAGCTTCCGCACTCTGTTATTCTATTACTATACTTAGTATTATGATGTGATTAGCATATTGGAAATGTTAATATTTTAAGAATATATATTGGATTCCTTACTTACCTATATAATCCAATATATGTATTAGTCTAATACTTAGGCTAAGTATCTTACTCTTATCTTAAGTATTGACTCTCGACCCTCCTATTGGGTTGAGTCAGCAGCCTTCAGATGTGTTGTAGTTCCAGCTATTTGGGGAGATGGGATACTCCAACCCTAGTGACACACCGCTCCACCACTATTTGATTATGCTATCTCTTTTTGCGCGCGATTATGGGGCAGAGCGTTACAGTTGGTATCAGATAAGTATCATAAAGTGTCAAATAAGGAGCTTGTTCCTATTTACTTTATGATCTATTTCTTTCCTGAGTAGTTTATGCATTTTGTGGATCTATGTAACTTCTCTTTTGAGAAAGTAATGAATTAAACGATAATGAAATGTTATTATTCACTGAATTTATACTTGGACTTATAGCCATGAATCCCTGATCTCTTTCTACTCCCACATTGATTAAAAATATGGTCTCGTCCTCGGGCGTACCTGATGAAATGAATCCTACGGCAAATTTGATGATGGAGCTGATCAAGAGTAATGTGCAATAGGCACGAGAGACTCATTCCTTTATAATAAGCGTTCGCTAGCAATCTCTTCCTCAATAAGGAGCTCCATCTTCCCCTCACTTCTCAAGAGATGGGCTTCTTCATAGTTTCCTGCATTTAAGGACACCTACCTTCAGCGAGGCTCTTAACCCCTTTGGACACTATTACTTGGTTGAAAATGGCCGAGAAGAACTTGGCTAGCATAAAATATTCAAACTCGGAAGCTATTCGCTTAGTCACCCACATGTTTTAGGAGGAAGCAGAGTACTGGTGGGAAAATGAGCGGAACAATAAATTTGTTAATTATGAGATAGAAGGTATCCTGTGAAATATGTTCCTAGAAGCATTTCGTGAAGCATTCATCCCCGCATTAGCTTAAGCCATTTTAGATGATGCGCTTCTCCACCTTACGCAAGGGAATAGGTCTGTGTTTGACTACGAACAATAGTTCTGAAGGCTAACACGATTTATTCCAAACTTGGTTAGAATGGAAGCAGCCAGATGCCATCCCTTCCTGAAAGGTTTGAGTGATTCAATAAAAGCTCATTTGGTGTCCCGTCAAATCAAGAAATGTGCAGAGCTAATCGAGGCAGCTCGCCTCCAAGAAGGTTTTTAATGACAAATGGATCATAAGCGTAAGGCTGCATTTGTGCAACCAAGAAGAGAACATTTTTGTCATCACAAGGTGGTTAAAGTCTTCAACCTGGAAGCGAACAGTCCTAGTCTGAAACTCCCGAGTGCAAATGTGCTCATCCATACGGTAAATGCTATCAGTTTGGCAAGATGTGTTTCACCTGTGGTCGGGATGGTCACCGCTACTACTAGTGTGACTCTGAAATAACTATTGATGGAGTTCTCATTAATCACTCTCATCACAATAAAGTGTTTTGTCTGTAGCCATTGAAAAGTAAGGCTCCAATCTTAGCAATAATTCCAGCTCCAGTACCTTCAGCCAACAAAAATAGATTTGCTCATGTGCCAAAGCTGACTTATAATCGCCAAGGTCAGCAGCCTCAGCGCAAGCAACCATCAGCTCCTGCGAGAGTTTATATGCTAACTCCTGCCTCAGCTCCTGAAGATAATGATGTCATTTCAGTATGTCTTAAATTTAATTTTCAGTTCTTACTGTTTTAGTATTCTGTCTTATCTATTTCAGTTATTTCAAAAGTTTGAATATCAATTCTCTGTTTGAATATCAATTCTCATTATAGATGTTGTAATTATAGGCACCTTAATGATAAATGATAAATCTTGCAATATTTTTTTTGATACGGGAGCAAGTCATTCCTTCGTATCAGAAAGCTGGGTTAAAACTCTTAATTTGCTAACCTATCGATTAGTAAATTCATTGAGCATCGGGATACCTTTCGGAGCCCGTATGCAATCCCAACAATTCTGTATCATTGCTATTCCTATTGGGCAACAAAAATATGGGGTGAAATTAATTATGTTGCAAATCGCAAATTTTGATGTAATTCTGGGCATGGACTAGCTAAGCAAACACATAAATTGCCAAAAGAAGAAAATCACTTTTGGTAGTGGGAGTTAGTCGCAATCCTTTATAGGTAGATTCAGTACTCATGCATCATTGATTAATGTGATGAAAGTAGAAAGATTAGTTAAGAAAGGCTGCGATGCATATATCGTAATGATGTTAGGAGACTAGAAAGAAGTTGTGCCTATTTTAGAGAATCAAATAGTTCATTGAGATAATCCATAGAATCTAGCCGCTTTCGAAGGTTCCATATCGTATGGCACCCAAGGAACTGCAAGAGCTGAACATGCAACTTCAAGAGTTGTTAGAGAAGGGTCTTATCCGCCCAAGTTCATCTCCTTGGGGAGCGCCAATCTTATTTGTGAAAAAGAAGGATGGTTCGATGTGGATGTGCATCGATTATAGAGAATTGAATAAAGTAATCATCAAGAATAAGTATCCCTTGACATGTATCAATGATCTGTTTGATCAACTACCTGGAGCTAAAGTTTTCTCAAAAATTGACTTGCAATCAGGCTACTACCCGATGCGAGTTAAAGATTCAGATGTTGAGAAAATCACGTTTAGAACCCATTATGGACACTATGAATTTTTGGTAATGTCTTTCGGCTTAACAAATGTGTCGTCCATTTTTATGAGTTTAATGCAATGCATATTGAAAGCATGTTTAGATAAATTTTTCATCGTCTTCATTGACGATATCCTGATTTATTCAAGAACCAAAGCTGAACATGAAAATCATCTGCGGTTAGTGTTAGAAGAGCTTCAAAGCCATGAATTATATGCTAAGTATTCTATGTAAAAATTATAGCTTGACTCTGTCACTTTCTTGGGTCACATCGTAAATGCTCAAGGAATTAAGGTTGATCTAAATAAAGTAAGCACAGTTCATGATTGGTCACAACTAAAGTTCGTGACTGATATCAGAAGTTTTCTAGGTTTAGCTAGTTACTACAAGAAATTTGTTAAGGGCTTCTCACAAATCGTGTCTCCTCTCACAAAAGTTGATGCAAAAAGCAGTAACTTTTATATGGAGTCCAGAGTGTGAGAAGGCATTTTAATCGCTAACAGAAGTTCTTTCTTCTGCACTAGTTCTAATCTTACCAAAAGAAGGTCTCAACTACCAAGTATATATTGATGCGTCTGGGATAGGCTTGTGATGTGTACTCATGAAGGAAGGAAAAGTCATCGCTTATGTGTCTCATCAGCTAAAACCACATGAAAAGAATTATTCTGTCCATGATCTCGAATTGGTCGTTGTAGTTCTTGCCTTAAAAATTTGGCATCATTATCTATATGGCATACAATGTTCCATATTTACCGATCATCGAAGCTTAAAGTATATCTTCACTCAGTGTGAGCTCAACTACCGACTCGAATTAATAAGTGATTATGATTTAAGCATTCAATACCATCCCGGTAAAGCAAATGTTGTAGCTGATGCACTCAATCATCATGCTACACTTTCCTCATTAGCAACTTTAAGTCCTTTGGAGGAAGAATTTAGAAGGCTCGATATTAGGCCAGTTCATGGTGCTATGCTTAGCGAACTAATATTTATGAGTACCATAGAACCAACATTTCATCGAGATGTCTCCATCTCCCAAACAAAGGATGAAGACTATCTGAAGTTCAAAAAGGAAATCAAAAGTGGTCGTCATTTTGATCTCCAGCTGCGAGGTAATGTAGTCTATCAAGAAGATCACCTATGGATTCCTAAATCTTTGCAGCAAGAAATTTTAGTAGAAGGCCATAATTCAAGTTATCAAGTGCATCCTGGTAGCACTAAGTTGTACCAAGATTTGAAGAAATCCTTCTGGTAGCATGGAATGAAGAAAAGCATGGCTGAATTCTTAGCAAAGTGTCATGCCTGCAGTCTAGTTAAAGAAGAACATCATAAGCTGGGATGACTTCTCCATCCTTTGGTAATTCCTGAATGGAAGTGGTTTGATGTTTCTATGGACCTCATTATGGGTTTGCCTAAGTCAAGGTATGGTGCTGATTCAATTTGGGTCATTGTCGATCAACTGACCAAATCAGCACATTTCATTCCTATGCGTCAGACCGATTCTGTAGAAAATTGGCAACGTTGTACATCAAGAAAGTAGTCAGACTTCATGGAATTCTGAGGCATATTGTATCTGATTGAGATAGATGATTCACTTCTAAATTTTGGCAAGCTGTGCATCAAGACTTGGGGATTACCCTAGCCATGAGCACCGCTTTTCACCCTCAGATAGATGGTTAGACTGAATGAGTCAGCTAAATTCTAAAAGATCTTCTTCATCTCTGTATTCTGGATTTCAGAGGTTTATGGGATCATATTCCGTTGGTAGAATTTGCATATAATAACAGTTTCTAGGCGAGTATCAGCATGGCTCAGTATGAAGCCTTGTACAACAGAAAGTGTAGTACTCCCTTGGCATGGTCTGAAATTGGCAGTGTTTAGTTATATGGCTCAAAATTAATTGAAGAAACTAATCATAAAGTTCAGCTAATCTAGCTAAGAATTAAAGCAGCTCAAGATTGCAGAGTAAGTATCATGATGCTCATCATCGTACTCTAGAATTTGATGTTGGAAATTTTGCGTACCTTAAGGTCAATCAATGAAAGGTGCATATCATTTTGGTGTAGCTAGGAAACTAAGTCCCTGCTATGTCGGACCTTTCAAAATCCTAGAAAAGGTTGGTTCTGGAGCTTCTAGGTTAAATCTTCCTGAAGATTTTTCTGCAGTCCATAATGTGTTCCATGTCTCCTCTCTACAAAGATGTCTTCATGATTTTTCTCATCTAATTTAACTTCCAATGCTATACCTCCAGTTGGATCTTTCTTATGCGAAGGAGCCAATGAAGATCTTAGCTTATGATAAAAAGTTGCTGAGAAATTACCCAATTCCAATGGTAAAGGTTTAGTGTAGGAATTGCTCTCTAGAAGAATCTACTTGGGGGAGAGAGACTGATATGCAAAAAAAGTATCCTAGTTTTGTTGAGAATCTAGGTACCTGTTTAATTCTGAACCTGTAAATTTGTTCTTAAAATTTATGCACTGTTGTTTTCTCTCTTGAGATAATGTCGAGGATGACATCATTCTTAAGTGGGGGAGTCTGTAACAACCCTAAGTTATTGCCCTGTTAATTCTCAATTTAATCAAATATTAATTTTGATCCCATTGCATTTAAAATATCAAGTTAAGCTTATCTTGAAAATTTGAAGTCCATTGAACTTCTCTAAGTTCAGTTAGCATTTTGATTTATCTAAATGCCCTAAATGAGATCTAAGAATATTTGATCTCAGAATTAAAATCTGATTACATTTTTGAATTTCTCACCCCCAAATTAGCTAAGGGTGAAATTTTGGTAAAATTTGGAGATCATTTAGACCATAATTTAATTTAAATTAAAATGGTCTAATTGCATTATAGAGTTTCCAACAATTTAAAATTGCAAATATACCTTATACCCGATTAAACTCCGCTATGCGGACCATGGGCGATCCGCTGTGGAGCCCATGTCATGCTACAGTAGAGTCCTGCAAATCTCACTTTCGCGCCTTTTGAACCATTAGCTAGGATTTAATTCTGTGGGATCACAGATCCGTCGTTGGATCCATCCCGTAGATCCTACGACCCTAATCAGATCAGATCCGGCCATTAGGATCCGGGCCATCAGGACCATTCAGCGGTCCTGATCGATCAATCACACGGTCCCCAGCGCACCCGCACTATAGATCCTTGCCTTCACCTCGCTCGCGCCCGACAGAGGAAATACTGAGGATCCCCAACAGCCTAGCCTACCCCCCACTCCTCTAAACACATCAGCATGGTCGTTAGGACCTCACCTCTCCTAGAAAAGCTCCCTGGATCGAGCCCTGAAGCCCGAGCTCCATAATTAGAAATCAGGACACATGGCCTTGGCCCGACCACTCAGACCAGCTCCAGCCCTACCCAGCTCTCTGGAAGCTTCCCATTTTTCTGCTGAGGCTATAAATAGCTTTAGCATTCCTCCCTTGATCCCTTACTGGCCAATTGGAGTCAAGCTTCCCTCCGCCATTGCCAACCATCCCGACCTTCTCTAGGCATCCCTGGTGTGTGTACCGCTGATAGAGGCAATTCCTGGCATTCATAAATCTTAAGTGCATTTGTCTGAAGCAATACAGCCCCTGCCTTCATCTCTATCAATCGATCCAGCTCTCACCATCAAACTAGATACCCTAGTTTGCTCGGTTTGAGCCAATGTGGCTCAGACTCCTATCCTTTTGATTCATTTAAATGCATTTAATCATTTCGAGCTTGATGCGATCATAATTGTGCTTTGAGCTAGCCTCAATCGATCGATTCGATCGATCGGGATAAATCCCGAAAGGGGGGCTTGGTCTGAGTAAGGACCCAGTGATCCATCCCACCTCAGACTCTCAGACCAGTGGGTTTCGATCCATCTCACCTCCCTGAAGGTGTAAGGATCAAGCCCTGGGTCAGTCATGGCCTCTGTGGAGAGAATTATCTCCCCACAGTAGCTTTGTAGCAGGAGCTCTTGAGTGAGTAGGGTCAGGCTAATCCAGACCACCTCACTAGGGGTTTTGGGTCTCTGCCAGTGCATCTAGCCATGGTGAAGGTGTAGTGACCTTCAGCCGGTCATACCATGGTATGTATTTATTGGAATTGGCCTATTATGGTTTCCCAAATTGGGCATCTGTTGGGATGAGGGGTCAGGGATAAAGCCACTGTGCGGGTCGGGACGACCTGTGACCTGCACGGTGCGACAGTCCCGAGTCTCTCTGGCCCGGTCGACCCGCGCGGTATTAATAATGGGCCAGACCCATTTTAATAAATCTGATTAATTAGATTTATTTTCCTTAAGAAAAATAATTCAATTAATCCAATCATAGGAAAATTTAATTGGAAAAATACAAATTAAATTAATGTGATAATTTTTTATCCACTGGTCCAAACCCTATGATATTATATACCAACTTGATCAAAAAATTATATGAAATCAAAATATAAAATAATATTGCATCTTTAATGGTTGGAGTTTCTGGATTAGTTTAATTATTTTAGAACTTAAGTAGGGTTGATTAGTATGTATACTTAGCCAGATGCATGATTTAGGTGCTATTGTGTTCCTTATACTTTGTAGGATGCATGTGCTAGGTGGTGTAATTTTCTTATTAATCTACTCTTAATTTGGCCCTAATCTTGTAAATGCATGATTAGTGAAAATTAAGGTTTTTGCTTAGTGAAAATTGGAAAACTCTATCTTAGATTATTCATGTGAATAAATAGAATATAATTGCCAATTGTTGGATTTGTAATTAGGTGCTAATCCATTTGTTTGAATTAAGGTTTGATTAGCACTAATTACCTTTTGTTTTATACAAAATCTAATTATTTAGCTTTCATAACAGTACTATGATTGTAAAGAACCTAGCATGTGAATTTTTAACATTTAATTTAACTAATTTGATTAATGTGGCATAATTCCTTAATTAATCTTAAGAAATCTTAAGATATTGATCAAGTGAATTATATTTGGTTGAAATCTGAGATTACCACCAATAATATACCAATAATATACTGATTTGACATTTGATCCATAAATTAACAAATAGTCTTTATTGGATAAGGATAGGGATTAAAGCCTAACCTATTTGATTAAGATCTGAATCCTTAATCACTTAATCAAATGACTAGATTGTAAGATAATTCAATTGACATTATTCCAATAATGCATCTGATTTGACATTTATCTTTAATTATTGAATTAGAAGTGCTAAGATTAATAATGAAGTTATGTGATTGAATCATCTGAATCTGAGCTTTAGATATTTGATTTTCTCTTATATAAGACTATTAGCATAAGATGGTTAATAAAAATATAATGATTTATAAAATGACCAAACTTTAATAATATCTTTGATTTCATCCTATAATTGTAGAATATGATATGATTAGATGGACCTAATCAACTGATTTGATCACTTTTATCCAACTTAATGAGTAAACCCTAAATCTTTAACTTAAGTGGTAGAAGAGTGAGATAATAAGGTCTTACTCTAGACGTGCTTTAAATGTCTAAAAGCCTTAATTAATGTTACACCTTGAGGTAAGAAAGAATTATTGTGTCATATTAAGGTAGGAACATAGATGATCCTCCTAAACCTTTGAAGTTGATCTTAAACCTTGTTGTAGAATACAACTAAGATATTAGATTGAGATTCTCCCATGTGGCCGTTGAGTGACCTCTTGGTCACATCCTTGGAGCCTTGTGTATGACTCACACAATTAGAGTAAGGAATGATAATGTTTGACAAATCCTTGGTGATTAAATAAAATTGACTGAACATAGATTATTAGTTGTGTATAGTAGTATATATCCATAGTGCTGGATCACTCCAGCAATATTCAAGAATTATTGAGTCACTCTAAGTAAGATTTATCTTTGTGCTATCCTGCGGGCTTACGCAGATACAATCTCTGATGTAGGATGGGGAGATGACATGTAACATAATCAAATTGACCAATTAATTAATGAAATTAACCCTGCATATTTATGTTCTAGAAGATATGCGAGTCACTTGTTGAGAATAAAGAGAAGTGTTGTAAGCGTTTACAGGTAATGAGAGCTAAGATTAAACGAGCACACTTGAAGGTAGAAGGAAAGAAAATAAAAATAAATGAAGAAGATCTCACGAGAGCCTTATTACCGAATATGCCGCTTACGATAAAAAGGATTAACTTCTACGAGCAGACCTTCGTCGCAGATCGAACCTTCTTTCCTTGGATGTCCTTCTCTAAGAATTTCAAACCACACCTCAAGAAGTCCTTCTCTTAAGAGTGAAGCTTACAAAACACAAAGAAGAAGAGGGAATTTTTTTATATCACTTGCAATGCCATAATACATATAAGGGTGGCCAATTTATAGCTAGAAAATACATGCCAAATGACCATAAAACCCATTAACCAACCTCTCATGAAGGACTAATATGTCTTTTCCTCTAAAAGACTAAAAAAACTATATACTTACTCTCTCATGAAGGACTAAAATGTCCTTTCACACAAATGACCAAATAGACCATAAACCAACTCTCTCATGAAGAACTAAAGTGTCCACTTATATAAAAACTCACATGACAATATATGGGCTAGGATGAAGGCCCATTTATGGAACAAATATAAAAGCCCATTAAACTCAAAAATAGGAAAATAAAACATAGTACCATTAAACTAATTTATGATTTGGCACATCAATGATGATTTCGTCGATGCCCTGCATCAATCTCGCTTAGAGTAATAAAATTAATCTTAAGAGGGTTATAATTAGGGACTTAAATTTCTTAGTTTGAGAAATAAACTGCGACCGAGTTCTGCCTCCTAGCTTAGTGCAATTCGATAAGTGCAATTTTCAACAAACTAAGTAATTTAAGTTAACATATTTAGGAAATTATGTATGCTTATAATTAGAGTATTTTATAGTTTAGTTTGAGATATAAACTGTGACTGGGTTCTGCCTCCTATCTTAGTGTACTTTGATAAGTGCAGCTTTAAACAAACTAAGTGTTAAATCCATATTTCTTGGAAACATACCCAGTATATATATAATCCTTCCAACTTATGATTTTACGTAAAATTCTAAGTAAAACTAATTATTGAAATTAGAATCTAGGAGTTAGAATACTTTTAGTAGGATTCTGCACATGGAGACAACTGAATTATAATATGATTTCAAGCATTTCTGGATTTCTAGATTTAAGTCATATAGTATAGAGGCATGAGCATGAGCATGAGTAGAAAATGATGTATGAGTATCGATGATGATTTATGAGTTATGAAATGTTGCATACCTTAATAGGGGAAATTCAGGATGTTGAGACATCACAATAAATTTTTCCAATAGGATGTATGTAGACATTAGACCGTATGGCTCATAGAAGTTCAGTGATAGTTCTATTGCGTATTAGTGGCACGATATTGTGGCATATTCAGATGTATAAATTCAGTCACATATAGCACAGTTGGGATATTTTTACATCAGTTTCAGATCATTTATTATTTTTTGTTATTTTCAGCATTCAGTTTATAATTTAGTTTTACTTTACTTAGTCTTACACATTTTCAATTATTCAGTCACCTTTATAGCTTTTCTGTAGTTTTAGTCACTTTATCATTGCATTGTATATATTCTAGAACTGTTGAATTCAGTTTTGATGTGTTAGACTTCTTGTGTAACACGGGGGTACTTTTGGGATCCGGCAATTTGTTGATCCTGAGCAATTGGTTGAGCCAGGACAGGGGGACTCTCAGGAGATCCAGGAGGAGTATGTGGAGCCTTAGTGGATCCTTTTCAGCCTTGTCACTTTTTTGCTTTTATTTTAGTTCATTAGCTAGACTTACTTTGTATTATTTAGTAAATAGTTTGTAATAATTCTGGATGCAATTTTACTTTTCTTTTTTGAGATGAATGCTTACTACTATTCTGTGATAATTGTATTATGGATATTTTACTTTAGCTTATGCACTCTATTATTCTATTACTATACTTAATATTGTGATGTGATCAGCATATTAGAAATATTGATATTTTAAGAATATATATTTGATCTCTAACTTGCCTTTATAATCCAATATATGCATTAGTCTAATACTTAGGGTAAGTATCTTACTCTTATCATAAGTATTGACTCTCGAACCTCCTCTTGGGTTGAGTCAACAGCCTTCAGATGTGTTATAGTTCCAGCTATTTGGGGTGGTGGGATATTCCTTCTGGAGTGGCGCACCGCTCTGCCGCCGATTGATTATGTTATCTCTTCTTGCGCACAGTGACGGGGAGGGGAGTTACATGGGAGTTGGCCCCTCTGCTAGCTAAGAAGAACTCTTTTAAGGATAAGTAAGTTTACTGGGTGAAGGAAGAACCTAATGAAAGCAAGTGCTACAAGATGAGGCTTGTAGTTAAGGGCTTCTAATAGAGGCATGGGTTTGACTATAGTGAGATATTCACCCCAATTGTAAAGATGATAACCATTAGAGTTGTGTTAAACATTGTTGCAGTTGAGAATTTGCATCTAGAGCAAATGGATTTCAAAATTGTATTCCTTTATGGAGAGTAGGAAGAGGAGCTATACATGTTACAACCTATGGAGTACAAGGCTCAAAAGAAAGGATATATTGAGCTAGTGTGCAAGCTCAAGAAGAGCCTCTATGGCTTGAAGCAAGCATCAAGGCAGTAGTACAAGAGATTTGATAGATTCATGTCAGAATTTGGGTATAAGAGATGCTAAGCGGATCACTGTTGTTACATAAAATAATGTAAGTCCTCCTATATTATTCTATTATTGTATGTGGATGATATGCGGATTGCAAGATCTGACATGGAGGATATAAGAATGCTGGAAAAGCTTATGTCAAAAGAGTTTGACATGAAGGACATAGGGCCAGACAAGCAGATTCTTGGAATGAGAATCAATAGGGAAAGAAGTGCAGGAATTTTGATGTTGTCTCAAAAAGACTATATTGAAAAGGTGCTGAAAATTTTAACATGAGTGAGGCAAAACGAGTGGGCACTCCCCTAGCAAGTCACTTCAACTTATCTAAGGAGCAGATGCCAAAGTCTTAAGAAGAGAAGGAGCATATGCTGAATATTCCTTATGCTTCAGTAATTGGGAGCTTGATGTACGTGATGATCTGCACAAGACTGGATATTGCCTATGCAGTGGGAGTGGTCAGCAGATTTAGTGGAAACCCAGGGAAGCACCATTAGGATGTATTCAAGTGGATCTTAAGGTATCTAAGAGATATAGTAGGAAAAGTTTTATGCTTTGGAAGATCTGACATTATTTTACAAGACTATATAGACTCAGATCTTGCAGGAGATGTTGATAGCCATAGAAGCACTGTGGGATATGTGTATATATTAAGAAGTGCACTGGTAAGGTGGATCTCTAGGTAAGGTGGATCTCTAGGCTCAAAATATTATGGCCCTATCTACCACAGAGGTGGAATACATTGCCATTATATAGGCAAGTAAGAAGATGATCTAGTTGAAGAGTTTTATAATAGAATTGGGCAAGGAGTGACAGGATGTGAAGCTATATAATGATAGTATGAGTGCAATTCACCTAGCAAAGAATATTATATTTCATGCCAAAGCAAAGCACATTCAACTCCATTACCATTTCATCCGAACACTATTAGAAGAAGGGCAGCTCAGATTGGAGAAGATTCACACTTCTAGGAATCCAATTAATATGCTTACAAAAGTAGTAATAGTGGAGAAACTGAAGCTATGTGCAGCTTCAGTTGGCCTCAATACATGGAGAGACTGTGGGGGTGAACCACACCACATTTCTTGACCAAAATAGAAGAAGACAATGAAGATTTAAGGATCAAAGAAGGATGATTTCTTAAAGGTCTCCAAGTGGGAGATCATTATGTTATATAGACTATTAAGTCCATTATGGAGATGGTAATGGTTCTCCGGTGATCTTTTGGGAGGTTCCAAGGCAATTTGGAACTAGGTGTGATGTCTAGGAACAGCAAAGGCACTGTAGTGCCCCCTGGTTCACCGTAGAGCACATTGGTGCTCCCTCTAAGGCAATATCATGCACGACAGCAAACATTGGCGCTATAGTGCGCCCTAGTGGCAATCATCCCCAAAGGCAAGCGCTACTGTGCTTCGCAGTTACATGCTAATAGATACCATGGTACTACTATGCACTCTGAGGCCTGGCTACCCGAAGCCAAGTGCTACGGTGCATCGTAGCATCTAGTGGAATTCTACTCCGGTTCAAGTTATGCCCAAGTAATTTGGAGAGCATTTTGAACCTTTTAGAGTCCAAAAATGAGATAAGTACTTAAGGGATCCTGTGGAGGAGTTTCCAAAGTAAGCTAAGAGTGTTGGCATTTTAGTTGAAGAATCCCAAGGTGAAGCTCTAAGGAAACTATAGTGCAAAAGAGCTCTTGCATGTTAGACAAAATACTCCTAGTGGTGGCTTCTTTCTCTCCTCTTCATCCTAGAGTATGAGCTTGTGTGCTTTCTATCAAAGGCTAATCTCTTTGTATTCTACACTCTTCAATATTCTTAATGGATATTTTCTATGGTGTGGCTCAGTGGTTTTTTCCATTCTTGGGTTTTTCACTTAATTTTCTTGTGTTTTGATGTATGGGTGCCTGAGTTTGTTTTGCGTGCATGTGATGTGATTTCTTATTTGTGGATTTATGATTACTGATTTGCTTGTTAACCATCAACGCAACCCTGTCCTCAATCGAGTGTGCTAACCAAACCGCTTCCTCTGTGGAGTGCTCCTGGTGTTGCTAGAACTTATTTACCAATATTATTATGATGCTGGGACAAAAAGTGATCCTTTATGAAATATTTCAATCCTTTCATGAACTAACTACATTTTGCTACTTCAAAATAGACTAGGTCCATAGAAAATTTTTAAAATTTTCAAAACTCCATCTCATACGCGAGGATTGTTCTATTTTCTTGGTTTAGTTGGATGAATTTATCCTCAATGATGGTTTGAGCAGAGGGTATAATGAATTATTCCCTGAACGCTTCCTCAAACTCTTCCCAAGAAATGTCTTCAACACTGGCTCTTGCAAAGTAAGATTTAAGTTGACTATACCACCAAAACACAGTATACGAATATGTTGGTGGCAAAGCAAATGGCCGCACTTTCTGGGCACTTGGTGCTAGCTAGATATTTTTCGATGATCTTAAGCTAGTTAAAAGCTTCGATTGGAAATTCAGATCTATTGAAGGTAGGGGGATTCAGTATTAGGAAATTTTGGAGGAATCCATCTACAATTGGCCCAGATGCCTATTGGGGACTCCATGAATAATTTACGGAGCATGATGTACTGTGACCCTCTCAATAGCTCTAACCATTTCCACCTTTACCTTCATCATTTGCACTAGAGTTTTAATCTCATCGGCAGTAGATTATGAACTAGAAGCAATTTCCTTAGTGACAGAAGGAACGGGCGTATCTAGTTCAGGATTCATTCTAAAGAAGAGAAAGAGAGATAATTCAGGAACTAGAAAATATGAAGGATTCTCGTTAATACTAATATCTGGAGTACAATCTTGGAAGACACTAAAAGAAAATGATAAAGGGAAACTACTTATAGTAAATTAATATAATCATTTGCAAAAGAAAGCATAAAAGAAAATCTCAAAGTCACGATAAATAGGAGCATGATAGTAACTTCGGCTCTCATGGGCTATCTTCTAGTAGGCACAAATATGCCATTCTTTAGCATAGTTGTCCAAGAGTTGATCAAAGGCTTTGAAGCGAAATGTATCAAGACAATCTATCATGTGTAAGTCTTCCAGCACTCCAGAGAGCCACTCTCTGGCAACTCAATTTTGCAATTTCCTCTAAATGCTAGAGACTTGAAGAACTTGTTTAATACATCTTTTTCTTGTGACACTCTGACATAGCGTCTCTTGAACTTGAGTCCGTTCTGATAATCTTCATCCCAATGCCAGAAGAACATCCAGTGTAATAGTCTAAATCTGATTCGTAATTCTTCATATAAGAGTTATTGGTGGTTAAGTTGAGTTAGGTTCATTATTGATATGACATGATGATTATTAACCTATGCCAAGATAATTAAAACTTTTATGATACTTTTTTGTGTTATTTAATTTAGAAAGAAGGATGTTCACTTGATTCCTTTCTCTCAACCTTGGCTCTGATACGAGCTGTAATGACCCCAATGTGGATCAGGAACTCAATCCAAAACTAGGCATTACCATAATACTTAACACTGAATTAGTAGGAAACTAACTCAACTTTAAGTACTATATGGCCAAGAATCTTTTTGAGGCAAAGGAATTGAAGCAAATATTAACAAGTAAGCAACATGTTAAAATGAGCATCCAAATCCATCATCCAAACCTAGCTTGTATCTAAGAATGAAAATGCATTCATAAAAAAAAAAGTAAGTAAATACATCCAGAGTTTAATTTATTAGAAACATATTTAAATATTTTAAATGCACTCACACTCACAAAAGCAGTAAGAGGTGCAAGTCTTCAAGTTAGTGATGACCGGTGCAGGTCCCAACTCCAAGATCCACAAGGTGCTCTTGATCTACCATATTGGTATTATTACGGTAGAGCATAGCCAACAAAGTAAAAATAAGTGATTATACTTAAAAATTCAAATTATATTTTAGGTTTACACTATGTTTTACTTAGATTTAAGCATATATTATATTAGCCATTTACAATTTATTTAAGTAAGTGGAGTACTAAGCATTAAAGAAATGGATATGAAAGTATGCAAACAAAGCAAAATAATGTAAGTAAGTAAAGTACTATTCCACTAATAGTTTGCTTTAGCCTACATCAAACAAGGGAAATATACATCCTATAAGGGCTAAGAACTACTAAAGTGCATATATAAATAAGATGTAATACATGAATATGTTCATTGAAATTATGCTAAGTAACATATAAAAGTGAGCAGTGTAAGCATGAATGTAAGTGAAAAGCAACATACACTGAAGTAAGTAAAGTAAAATATGTAATGTAAGAAACAACAATAAGAAGAAGTATTGTATAGTAAAATAAAGTAAAGTTCAGTCATAAGGACTGAGTAAACATAGTCATAGACTATCATAAGTAAGCATAGTCAATAAAATATGATAAGTAGATCACAATCAACAAGATTGTGGTAAAAGTAATGTTAATTTATTTATCTCATGAAAGGTTTTGTTCAACGGGCAAGTTATAGAACACATGAGGAGTCAAGCACGTCTGCCTAACCAAGTAAAGCAGGGATTCCCATAACACACACCCTCCCCCTCTAGGATATGTGTGGTCTCTTTATTACTCCATAGCTTGTCCAAGCATATATTCCACCATATAAAACCTTTATGTTTAATATTTTCAAGTTTTATTCATACCCAATATCCTTATGTACGTTCAAGGTTGTGGTCTCAAACTGTGTAGTATACAAGGATTTCAAGTTAATTGTAAACTATTTGATATCTATTATTGTCTAATTTAGTTATCTACCTTAATGATTAAAGCTAATCAAACTCCCAATTCACTTAGACATTAACAATCTTTAAGTCAACTGACAGATAATACTATATGTAATTGAGGTATTAGGATTTTCTTATGTGACAAAATAATTTAAAAGTATATAAATGCAAGATGATTTTAATCCTATCTTATTTCTAAACCTATCATTCCTCGTTAGTTACTAGATTTAGACTAAGGCTAAGGTTCTATAACTAGGAGGTAGACTGTATGTTTTCTAACTCTAGAGTTCAATGGCTAATAAGACTTTGAAGTGATACTAGATTATAAGTTCATTAAATTGGCCAATTACTTGCTAGTAAAATTTTTACTTGTAGGGCTTAAGGGAAGGATTACATACTAGTAGCTTCTAAGTTTGCTTAAGGGCACTATGGATTCTATAGTTTACTAAGAAGCTAGGACACTATAAGAAATTATTTAGTGTTAAGTTACATTCTAGGAGAATTACGGTGGAATCCTACACTTGAAGGAAGGTAAGATACTAAACTTAACTCAATTTAATACTTAAAGGTTCTAATGGTAATTTGCATTTGCATGGTAAACTTAACCAACTTATTTTAGGGTTTAGTTTCACTTCGCAATCTAAGTATTCAATTAAAACTCTAGTGTTTCATGAAGATCCAACAAGTTCAATGTTGAAGTTTGAATCTAAATTTGCCAAGCAAATCCACAATTTATCTACCTATGATTTCCAAGACTAAAATTCACTTCTTAATGTGTCTTAAAGATCCAAATCAAGACCTAAGTTTGTTGTCCTATGGTTAATGGCCTATAACATGCAAGTCCTAAAATCATGAAAATACATTTAATGATAATTTGAGGTGCCAAAAATGCAAGTCTTCCAAATTATGTCTAATTTAAATGAAAACAACAAATATATAATCCATATATCATAAAAAGTGAAATGACACTAAGTAGGTCTAATTTGAGCATTATTTTGCTAAATTAGGTTCTTAGGACTCCTAATTTCAATTAAAGAGTGATTAGTAAAAATATCTATTCAATCCTAAATTAAATTACATATTATTATTCCTCTCATTTTTCTAATCAAAATATAATATAATTTTGCAATATTTGGATAAGTATTTAAATAGTTATTAATTCAATTAGATTGGAAATTAAATTATTAATATTTTTCTCTGATAGCTATTGTTCATGCATGCATATGATAGACAGTGCTCACGCCCAGCCAAATTGTAAGTGAGCCTTGGCCTTGAGCCCCGCACGCGAGCTGCGACAATGGGCCCACTATCCAGAGTCCAATACTAGAGCGGCAGGTTGGGCAGACATGCCAAATATTATGCTCCTGCCCTAATGCCCAATGGCTGAGAATTAGGTTTTCACATAGTCGTTGATTTCGAGCACTGCTTGGTACAGTCCCTATGTCGACGTGAAGCTCACGTCATGGCTGATGTGCCAAACCAAAGAGCTTCACCCCCAAAGACTCTAGCTACCGTAAGTTAATGCCTTAGCTCCCAATGGTTGAGCTAGGGTTTACTATTCAACCCTATTCATGACCATAGGTTTTGGGTCGAATCGAGCTCGATAGAGGTTGATTGACCCCACAAGAAGACTCTCCTGATAATGGCATCAACAATCAAAAAGAAATCAATGGAAATTAAGGTTGAAATATAAGTTTAAATGGCTTACCTCTTTCCTTGATTCCATCAATTAGGGTTTAGGAATTCCATAGTAGAAGCTATGTCAAACCTCAAACCTCACCAGCATGCTTTCCAGATCGAGAAGAGTGAAATTGAAGCTAAGAGGGGAGTCTAGCTCGGCCATAAAATTCATATAATAGGGCTGGTGGTACTGGCATATGCCTCTGCCATGCATGATCGTGCACAGCAGAAATGTACAAAGCCTCACGCTGGACCATTCGATTGCTTGTGATAGATGCCATTTTTGAATTGACAGGTGGGATGCGTCAAATCAGACGGTAGGTCTGACGCAGTCAAATTGAATATTAAATTTATTAATATAAAATATTTAGTAACTATTTAATAATCAAAATTGGATAACCAAACGAGCTTCAAAAAATCTCAAAAATTCTTCCTTAGCTTAATTGAGGGTGAGAAACTAAAAAATGAAGTCAGATTCTAAATTAGATATCAATTTAATTATCTTACTTTTCTGTGAACTTAAATATATTAAAATACTTGAGAAAATTTGATGACTATCAGAAATTTCTAGAATATCACCCCTAGCTAATTTGGGGGTGAGAAATTCAATGGAGAGCTCCAAATTTGATTTGGAGGTCGAATTAATTTAGGTAATTTTCAAGTCATTAAAATTATTTAAAATATTCATCGAAAATGAACGATCTCTAAATCGCACCAAAATTTAGGTGTAAGCTCCTACTATTATTTGAAGTGCATTGGCAATGATGTTAAGCTAATTAGAATCTATTTGGACTACTCAATAATGGGTAACAATACTAGAGTTGCTAAAAAAATCAAGCTTATTCTTTGCTTATTTCCAATAATATTGAATGAAAACTTCTTTTTCTTTCTATTTTTGAAATATTGAATGATTTTGAAAAATCAAAATGAATCCAAGTTCTCTATCAATGACAACACCATTCAAGATAGCGGTTGCATCCAATAGCACATCATAGAAAATTAGCTTGCTCATGAGAATTTTTAAGGTCTTAATTAAGAGTTAGACTCAAAAATCCTAAATAATCAAGAAGCAGATTACATCCCAAGCTATGCCCAGCAATGTTGCAGCTCTTGTTGCCCATGTTTTGTATGTGCCTCATCACTTTGCAGATGGTATTCTACATAGTTTCATAAGGTTGAGAACCCCCCAACTTCAGTGGGAATTTGTCTCCCATGGATACCATAAATTAGTTGAAGCAGGTCAAGAAGAACCTAAATTTTGAAGTAATCCACCTTACAACTCATCTATTTCAAGAAGAGACCAATTATTAGTGGGACAATTAGAGGAATTCCAACTTTACTAATTTCAACATCGAAGACATTTTGTGGGACTCTTTTGTTGAAGCATTTAACGCTGAGTTTATCCCACCATCAGCCCAGAATATTCATGAAGACACCTTGCTAAGAATGAAGCAAGGTGTCCATCCTATATCCGAATATGAAATAGAGTTTTGGAGTTTAACTTGATTTTCTCCTAATCTACTAAAAATTGAGGTATCTCTCTACCAAATGTTTTAAAGTCGTCTAAGAAATTCTATCAAGAGCCATGTTGCTCATCTACATATGATTGGCTTTTCTCAGTTAGTGGAGACTATAATGGTGGTGGAGCACCACCAATGACAAAGGGATCAAAAAAGTAAGTTTCATGTTACCTCTAACCGCCATGATGCTTTCAATAAGCATAGGTTGCAGTCTGCCAAGGCCTATCAGATGAAAGTAACTCAGTTATACAAACCCATCAAAGGTTGTAATAAGTCTCATCTACATGGAAAGTGCTATCAATTTGGGCATTGTTGTTTTACTTATGGTAGGAAAGGCATATGTATTATCAGTGCACCCATTCAAAAATTGCGGATGGTGTCTGTATCGACCATTCTCGTTGCAACCAAGTTTTTTGAGCAACACCTTTAAATAAAAGAGATCCAAGGTTGGAGATCATGTTGCTTCCTCAAACTAAAGTTTCAGAGCAAGTAAATGAATAGCCTATGGCACTGAGTGTGCAAATCAAGAATTATCCCAGGAAGTAGGTCAATAACAATCATTCTGCTAGTCTTGCTTGCATTTCCACCTAAAATTTTGTTGAAGCCACTAAAGATAATGATATTATTTTAGGTACAAAATTCAATGCATTTTGTTTATTGTATAGCCAATTTTCTTTTAAGGCTTATTATATTTGCAAGTAGTCTAAAATTATGCAAACCATGTATTATTTTATACTAGGGCTATTCATTTCTTTATCTCTGAGTGATTTGCTAAATCACTTATTGTATCATCCTATAAGTTAGCAAAAACCTTGAATGTTGAACTTCTCTCTAGATTCCAAATGAATGCTATTAAGTTCTACAATGTTAGCATTCCATTGAAAAATCAAGTTTATGAGGCTAAGTTAATTATTCTACTAGTACCAACTTTGATATTATATTATGCATTCATTGTCTTAGTAACTATATTGCAATAATAATTTCCAAAATAAGAAGGTTTCCCTTCATTCCATTAGTATGTCAAAAGCCTTTATAGGAAGGTTCAATACTCAAGCCTCTCTCATCATCACAATAAATGCTGAAAAGTTGATCAAGAAAGGTTGTGTCATGTGCCTTGTCGTTATGATGGGTAATGCAAAAGAAGATATTCTCATGTCAAAAAATAAGATAGTAAATGAATTTGTAGTTGTATTCCCTAAAGATTTACCTAGGTGGCTCTTGACTCACACGCATCAACTTCTTAGCTTAGCTAAAGGAACTATGCTATAATGCTTATAGAGCTTGTCACAAGGCTCCATGCAATCATGCACATGTTCCTAGCATAAGCTAATGGTGAGTAGTGGAGCTCAAAGATTATTTATTATTCCATCGCTTTGTTCATTGTCTCAAACCTAAGGACTTGCATTGGTCATCTTTGCATAGCAAATGTTGTCACATGCATTCATGGCAAGGATACTCAACATGCATGCCCTTAGTTCCAATAGACAAATTAGCTTGACGGTTTCTTAGTTTAACATCTTCATATGCTCAAAAATGTATTCAAGACAAATAATTCCTTCAAGCATTTTATGTTGGAAAATTTGTCCTAGCTGAACTTCTATGTTCCTCAATGACACCTCAATCACTAAAATTGCGGGACCATGCTGGTTTATGGTTAATTATATTCTTTTTATGAATTGTATGGTTTCAGCCTTGAAAGAATTAAAGGCTCCTTCTAGTTTGAATTCTTGAATTCTTTGTAGATTAGGCTGATAATTATTGTTGAAATTTTGTGCTTGTCTATTTTGCGATTGATTTTCATTACTATAGTTCCCTTGAGAGTTACCATTACTCTAAGAAAAATTGGGGTGATTCCACTACCCTTGATTATATGTGTTAGAGTATGGGTTGTTCTAGGAATTATTGCTTTTGTTATTATTGTTTCTCAGAAATGTCACTTGTAATGTGTTGGAGGGTGTGAACGGATTACTTAAGTTGCAACACTCACTGCTAAGAGGCCCTCTACATAGTTCAAAATTGAGCTCCCGAACTGCATTGACACTCATGTTTTTAATCTTTTGGTTTAATAAATCAATTTCCCTTTACAATGCAAACATTTGGGTAGGTTCATTCAGATTGTTGACCTCTTTTCTATTGGAATTGAGCTGCTTAGTTGGCCATTGATAAGCATTATTAGTCATTTCCTCTAGGAGGTCAAAAGCCTCTCCTTAAGTTTTGCTACTTATGGATCCATCGACAGCTGCATCAATAAGTGTCCTTATGGGAGCATTCAGTCCATTGTACATGCATCCACAATAGAAACCCATGATGAGGACAACACCTTAGGCATTCTTTAAAGTGATCCCAACCATCATATAAGCTTTCCCCATTCTGCTGAGAGAAATTAGAGATCTTATTTTTCAGCTAAGAGGTCTTCGCAGGTGGGAAATACTTGGCTAAGAATTTTCTAGCCAAGTCGTCCTATGTGCAAATTGAATTGCCATGTAGAGAGCTGAGCCAATTTTTAGCTCTTTCTCTCAATGAGAAGGGAACAAATCTTAATCTAATGGCATCATCAGAGACACCATTAAATATTAAGAAGTTACATATTTCCAAAAAATTGGATATATGCAAGTTGGGGTCTTCAGTAGCTGACAGATGGCGATTACACATCTGCTCTTGCACGCAAATGTATGTGGTCTAAAGTAATAATTGAAAGTTAAGTTCCAAGATTAATCATCCTTAGGGAACAGTGTGTTTTGATACTAAGGTATATCTACGTTTAATAATATTTAAACTATATGATTTTAGTTTTTAAATTGTTTCCGTTAACAGGCAAAATCCTGAGTTAAGAAACTATTTGATTTAGAGAGGAGAGTTGGGGTTTCTCCATGTGAATTGAAAGGGACTCATGTTGAAACAATTCTAAAGCAACTTTTTGTTCTTTTGTTGTCATGCCAATTAATCAAGCGACCATTGTATTCTTTAGATTGGTCCTCTAATTCCTACAAGTTCAAATCTTGTGCATGAGATGAACACACCAAGGTTTTATCTCAGCACAAAAATTCTCATGAGACTGTAGTTAGAGCATCTTAGATTTTCTATGTCTAGGTTGTCAAGACATTCATTTTTTAATTAGGCAATCTTATGAGCATTGATTCCACTAACAAGCATCACGTGTGTCACGTACAGTTAAGATAAGGAAGTAACTTTAACGAGCTTCATGGACTATGTCACATCATCCATGAGCTCTTGGTGAATCCTCTTTTTCCTTTCACATATGCTAAGCAATAGAGCTCAGTTAGTGGGTCTTAACTCACATGTGTCGACCTCTTGATTGAGTTTAGTTCTCACATAGCTCTAAGCATAGACGCACACATGTCCAGCTCTAAACCAAGCTATGAGCTATGGAGCATAAGACATTATTTAAATATTTATTTTATTATACTTATATATTCTTAGTAGATTTTCCATTCAGTTCATAGCCTGATTCATGAATAAATTTATAAATTCATTTGAAAATAGATATTTATTCACTGCTTGAGGAAGTTCTCCAACATTTATTTTGTCCCTTACATTTCACAGGAATTCAACCCAACCCTCCCCAATGAGGGTCTAGCCTTCCATTACAGCTGAGATACAAAGAAAAGCATATAAAGATGAGGACCCTTTCATGATCCACTAAAATAAAATCAAAAGAAAGATTAGGAATGTACTATGAACAACCCTTATTAGGGTTCTCTGGATCTTCCATGTTTTTCCTCTATTCTTTCCTTCTTGCTCCCTAGTGCAGCCTTTCCTTTTTCTCTTCTAGCAATGGCTTCTTCAACCTCCCTTGGAGAGGTCTCCTTCTTCTTCTAATGCAACCCCTAAAATTTGAGATTTTGGAATGAAAATGGGAACCTTTCTTTTGTCAAGAGAGGCTACATTTATAGAGGAGTCTTCCTCATTTCAAATTTTACTCTTCCCTCCACCAATTTGTTGTAATGAGTGCATATTCCACTTGATTCTACACTATTGCATGAAATAATTTCATCTTTTGCATTTTTTAATTCTTATAATCATTTCAAATCCCATCTTTCTCTTAAATAATTTCATTGGCAGAGGATATGTCAGCTGGGAGATAGGCTCAGCTGTAATTAATGCCCTGAAAAGACCAAAAATTTGGTGCCCACTATAACACGCTGTACCGGTTTGTGCTTCAAAAACTCATCCGCAGTAGCACGCTATAGCACCTTTATGTTTCGAACTTGATTTGCATTAGCGCGCTGCAGCGCGCTATGGCACGTTGTAGCGTGTTAAGTTTGTAATACTTGATTCTTCATTATGGGAGAGGTTCCTCAGAATTCCCTAAACTAGTGAGGCTATGAGTGACCAAGAGTTTTATTCCATATGTGCTCCTTCTTATAAATCACCAAGATACATTATTTTTAGGAGAGATATTTTTTATCATCCTATTTCATTTTTTCCTTGGGAGAGATATTTTTCTTCATCCCTTTTTCAGTTCTTTGTGATCATGAAGTCCTACATGAGCTTAGCACACTCATTAGTTCACTCAATTTTTTTCAATCACTAGTTTTGGTTTCTCAGTTTTCCCCCACATTTAGACCTTAGCATTGATCTTGTTAAATGTTTGGAGACTAGATACAGCCTGAGACCATGTCTTTGTTTGAATGATTTACTGCTGTCAATTAGTTTTGTCATTTTTCATTAAGCAAATTTTGGTTGAAATTTAATCTTCAAATTGATATTTTCTTGACATTCATAGCCTTGAAAAGTTCAGAAAATTTTATTCTTTGCAAATCATAGAAAAATTGGGAAAGTATGAAAATCCATGATTTATTTCTTCAAAATGGAAAAATACAAAAATGAAAACTAAAAATGAAAATTAGAAAAAGAAATAACCTATTTATTCATCATTATCTCCTTCTTCCTCTTCTTCCTCTCCCACATCCAGGTAGGTGTAGTCACAAGGCCATTGGGTGTCTGGAATAGGGTCACCGACAGGGGATTGCGGTAGCACCGATCCATCCGGTCCTCCTTGCAAGCTCTAGTCTTGGAACATCATTCCAAGGGCTTCATGGAATTTTGATTGGATCTCGTGCTGCTGAGCAATTTTTGCCATGTAGAATCACAATTCAGTGGCCATAGCCTTCCCCGAATCTAATTGTTGAGTGTAGATCTGCATCAACAATTTCTCAGAAAAAGAACGGCCGGTGGGCGCTGAGGCTTTGCCTTCTTCTCCCCTCCTCTTCATGGCCTGCTTTCATTCATGGGAACGGACATTCAAATTTGTTCACCCAAGAGGGGCACTAGGGGGGATGATGACATCAAAGGAAAGTACCTTGACCCCTTGGGCTAGACAAATGACTAATATTAACGACCCAAAAGCAAGCGTAGCATAGGACCCATGTAGGGCATTCCAGAGCTACTCAAGAATAATGTCGGCGATACGAATTTCTCCCTGTCTTTGGAGTACACACATGAGCAGTGCCCTAGAATGGGTCACTTCAGTGGGGTGCCCCATCGGCAAGATGAAAATGGAGATAAAGATAATCCAAGCATTGCTCAAGTCCGTGAGGAGGGCTCGAGGAATGTTGGCCATATTTCCTCTCCAATCCGCATCATTGCGAATGAGTTCACAAGCAAGTGCTACCGGATAATAATGTGATTCAATAAGGGCCAAGTAGGAACAGATTTTCACCTCCCTCAACCCATAAAATTACTCAATTTGCTTGAGCCCAAAATTCACACCCCTTCCCCCTACAAACATTTTACGCCCTACTGAGTTAATGGCGTTGGCATAAATTTCTTGGACGATGGTAGGGTATGAGTTGGAGTGGGTGAACACTAGCTCCCCACATCCCCGGAGATAAATTTGCTCAGATGGTATAGACAAGACCCCCCCGAAACATTTTTTCGGGATCAACTTCCGCTGAGAAGTAACCATGGTAAATCTTTGTTCAGCCTCAGCGGAGGAGAACCTCTTCTTATTGAAGGATCCACCAGATGTGGAGGCCTCAGCTTCCTTGCATGGAATCAACTTCCTTCCGAACGACATGATTGGTAAATTCTGAGAAAGGGCTGGAGTTTTCTTGAAAAGAGGAGAATGGGAACAAAAAGGGTAAGAGAAATCAGTTTGGAGCAAACTTACCATCCCCCTTCAAGGTCCTTAAATAGCCAAAAACAAATGTGAGGTCAAGGAAAATTTTGGTCCAAGAAGCTCCTCACATGCCATTAATGTGACCCACATTAATTAGGAAGGGGAAGAGGGGAGCAGCTTTTTCAGCACCACTTTTTGATTGCCTAGGAGTCCTAAACATGAAATAGTTATTGACTGCATTGGATTCCCTAGGTTAGTCAAAGATTGCCACAGCTGGAAGCTTCTTGCGATAGCGCGCTGTAGCACGCTGTGGTGCACTACCGCGAATATGACTTGGAAATTTTTTGAAACATGCCAGTGCATGCTACAGCACTCCGTAGCAGCAAATTCTGCCGTAGCGCGCTATGGTGCACTGTAGCGATCAAGTTTGATCCCTGCAGCACACTATGGTGGTTGAGCTTCAAATTTAGCTAGCTATTGCGCGTTGTATCGCACCATAGTGCGCTGTAACAGATCTGATTTCTTCTCTCACTCTCTCTCTCTCTCTCTCTCTTTTTACTTGGGTTGTCTCCCAAGAAGCGCTTTGTTTCGCGTCGTTAACCCCACTCGTTTAGGAACACTTTTTGGCTAGATTGGTTAAGAGGTCTCTCCTTCCAAACTTTTGAGGTATTGGGGTGAGCACTAACGTACAGTGTGCTCAAACCAATGACCTCATCTTTCCCATCACAAATTTCATCTATGGCCTCACACACTAGTCCAGAGGCTATTTTTTTTTCCTCTTCCCCCTCCTGGTTTTCTTTTTTTTAACTCTTCCCTTATTCTCACCATTAGTTGATATGCCTAAACAAGTTTCAGAATTCTTTTCACGTCGAGTTAAATTTTGAAAATCAAGCGATTCACAAATATTCTCCTCCCTAGCTTTCCTTCTCACCTTTAACTCTATATCTTTTTGTTTGAAAATGGTTGGCTTAAGATCTATCAATTCAGACCTACCCTGAATCTTTATTCTCATTATGCCCTAGCACACATCAATTATAGCTTCAGTGCTCATCAGGAAGGGTCGTCCAAAGATAATGGTGGAATTTTTGCTCCTCCTATCCCATTCACAAACTACAAAATCAATTGGGGCTATGAAGCTTCCCAACCCCACAGAAATGTTTCTTACAATACTCAATAGAGTTAAAGATTCTAGATTAGCAAATTCTAGAATTATAGAGGTGTACTCCAACCCTCCTACCTGAAGATGCTAATAAATATAGTAGGGCATGACATTTACTGAAGCACCAAGATCACATAAGGGATCTAACATTACCTCATTCCTAATCGCACAAGGGATGCAAAACCTCCCATGATCTTTGCACTTAGGGGCGGTAAGCTTCTCATAATCAGATTTCCTAGTTCCTTCCCTAGCCACTAATTCTTATTCAACTGTGCTAATTTTTTCAAGTTGGTCATCAGCATCCATTTCTTCAGACTGGATAACACTCACCAATTCCCTCAGATTCATTTCTATAGAACTAGGCAAGGCTCCTTGCTGACGAGTGGTCATATACTTAGAGATCTGCCCAAGTTGTACTTCTAGGTTTTTGAGGGATGCCTCAATTCCCTTGGTTGAGGCATCATGTTGGGTAATTGTTGCTTCCGTCCTGCGCATAAATTGGATAGTTTCAGCCTTAAAAGCATTACAGGCTCCTTCTATGTTTGATGGTTGATGACAGAAATTATTCATATTGTTATAAATTTTTTTATTTGATGAACCTTCCACATTAAGATTTTTTTTTTTCATTGTTATTATTGTTACTCCAGAAAAAATTAGGGTGATTTTTCCACCCAGAATTATATGTGTTGGAATACATGTTGTTCATAGCATTGTTATTCCTCAAGTAGTTAACGTGCTTGGTGGTTGATTTTGCAAAAGGATTATTTAGATTGTAGTTTTCAATAGCGTGCTTACCCCCGCACAACTCATAGTAGGTTTCTTGAACAAAATTAATATTCATATTTCAATTCATTGATTTAAAGTGAGAATTTTATAATGTAGAGCTATTATTTGGTTTATTTCTATTACATGAATTGCTTACTTTTTTCCTTGATTAAGTGGTTTAGAAAGCCATTGATAAGCATTGTTAGCCATTTCTTCCAATAGGTCATAAGCCTCCTCTTGGATTTTGCTACTAATAGAGCCTCTGGTAGCTGCACCAATAAGTGTCCTTGTTGGAGCGTTCAAACCATTGTAGAAGGTTTGAACTTGCATCCACAAGGGGGACCCATGATGCAGGAATCGCTTTAAGCATCCTTTAAAGTGATCCCAACCATCATACAAAGACTCACCCTCCAACTGGTTAAAGTTGGTTATCTCAATTCTCAACCGAGCAATTTTTGCCGGAGGGAAATATTTGGTTAGGAACTTCCTAGCCAAATTGTTCCAAGTACGGATTTTGTTGCTTGGGAGAGAGCTAAGCCAACTCTTGGCTCTATCTCTAAGGAAAAATGGGAAAAGCCTGAGTTTAATGGCATCTTTAGAAATGCCATTAAATCTAAAGGTATCACAAATCTCAAGGAAGTTTGAAATGTATGAGTTAGGGTCCTCCGTGGCTAATCCACTAAATTAGTTATATTTTGAACCATGCTAAGTGTTGAGAGTTTGATCTCAAAGTTATTGGCTTCTATGTTTTGTCTAACAATTGCATGAGGGATGCCCTAACCGTTGGTAATGCATAGTCTCTTAATGCTCTACCTCATAGTTCTCCTAATGGCTCTCTAGGATTTACTTTGAAATTATCTATAATAGCTTATTGTTGACTTAAAATGGCTTTTTCTCTTCTAGTTTGCAAATAAGTTCTTTCAATTTTAGGATCAAAAAGATATTTAGTACAATTTCTTCTCCGCATATAAATCAGAAATTAAGCTATCAAAAATAATTTTAGCAATAACGTTCTACAATTCAACAAACTAAAGAGAAGTAAAATACACGTCTGCTTTTGCATGCAAGTGTACGTGGTCTGAAGTAATAAGTGGAAAGTTTAGTTTCCTAGATATATCAAACCACAGGGAACGATTGTTTTGATACCAAGTTATATTTTCTTTCACTAATGTTTAGATAATAATTTTGGTTGATTTTTGTGGTTCCTAATTAGCAATACACAAAACTTAAGTAAATATACGATTGGATTAAAAAGGAAAGAGTTGAGGTTTTGTTGTAATATATGCAAGGGGTTGGTTATATTACTTCATTATTCAAATGTAGATATGCAATTTATTTACTTTATTTAATTAAGTGAACACCATTGGAATTGGAGTATCCTCCAATTACATTTGGTTCAAGTTTAGTGCATAAAGAGAACTCCTTATGGGTTCATCACTAGCACATAAACTTTTATGAGATATTAATTAATTAGTTAGATTTTGATCTCCTACATCTAGCTCACCAAAACATCTTTTAATTATAATGATCTCACAAGCAAGATTCCATCTATCATGCGTCATGCGCTTCACAAGTAGTTTAGCTGGATGAGAGTATGCATTGGGTCAATGGATTTTGTCACATAATCCATGAAGTTACCAATGTCCTTTCATCCCTTCGACTTTGCTGAGCAACAGAGCAAGGTTAATGGAGAGCTTGGTTCTCAAGCTTCAATCTTTTGGAGAGCTACTAAGGGAGGGTGCAAGCGAGCCTTGAGAATTCTGTCACATAATTCATAGCTCGACTCGCACTACCTTCCTCACTCTTACCCAATTGATGAGCATTGGAACACAAGCTCTTTTGATTTAAAATGACTAAGCATTCAGTTCATCCAAGTATTCATTTAATAATAAAAATTAACACACAAATAGTTTCTCATTACATTTAAATTATGTCATTATACAACCAATATTTCCCTTACATAATTCTACAACTACATCTCAACCCTCTCCAAGGGATTTTAGCATACCATTACTAAGCAAGAAAGAACATACATGCGAGGAAAAGTGAACGTTGCCATCAGTTCACAAAAAAAAATTAATCAAGGGAGTTTAGGAAAAATACAAGGAATCACCCAAAGAAATTCTGGGGTTCTCCTTACTTTCCCGCGCTGTCATCTTGAAGCTCCATCCTTCGTTCCTTGCTGCGTTTTCTTCCTTCCTGTTCCTGGTCCTCTCTTCCCCTTGGAGAGTTCTCCTTCTTTCTCTCTTCTACAACCTTTCCTTTAGGTCTTCTTAGTAGCCAAAGTTGGAACCCTTTCTCAATCTTCAAGTCTCCCTTTTATAAACTTCCTTTCCTGTTTAAAATTTAATTCTGCAAATAAATCTCATTTAGAAATGTGTGCTTTGATTAAATGACTCTTCATTTATTCTCTTGGTAATGAAGGGATTTAGGTTGTTTGTATTTATGTTTTATTGAGTAAAATAATTAAACTAACCTCTTGCTCTTCCTCATTGATGGCTTAAACATGTGCCTTTTATAATAGTTTTTATAATAAAGATTCCTCAATTTTTATTACATCCACCCCTTCCATCTTCCTCATATCTTTAATTTATTTTTTCATGAATTATTTCTTGAGAATGAGAAGTTTTAAATTACTTTGATATTAATTTCAGCTGTGGGAATGGAAGAATTCAATTCTTTAGCCTTTCCTATGCTGCTTTGAATGCATATTTTGGCAAAAATTGCATCACGCGCTGTGGTGCGCTGCGGCGCACTGTGGTGCGCGGTGGCGCACTGCAGCAGTAACATTCTAAATACTGTTCCGCTGCGGCAGCAGCACTCTAAATATTGTTCACGCATAAAAATTATAATCTTTTCTTCGGTCATCGTAGTGTCCGCTGCGGTGTGCAACTTGCGTTTTTACTATTCAATTACTCATTTATAAGGTTTTAATTTATCCTTATCAATATGACGTTGTGGCGTGCCACGGCGCGCTGGGGTACGCTACAGTGGTTTTCTCCCTAAAATTGCATATTTAAGCCAAAATTTTATTTACTCATCTTTTATCCTGAAAAGCAGCGAAAGTACATCAAAATATATATTTTTAATTAAAAAGTGCTTACTTTTATTAACTTATTTTACTACAAATCTTGGAGTTATCACACCCTACACTTAAGTTCTTGCTCGTCCTCGAGTAAGCTCAAAATAATTTTTTTTTCTAATTTTAAATATTGCACAATTCTATTGGATGTGTGAAGTATTTTTCCCTATTTTATGCATTACTTGATAAGGGTGATTAAAAGTATTCAAATTCTAACAAGTCTCATACTAGTGTTTTCTTTTCTTTTAACTATTTGAGTTTCCAATTTCTAAATGTATGATACTCAACTCATAATTCCTAAGGGGTTTTCTAGGATTATTTACTTAAAAAAGATTGATTCAGTGTGTAAGAATTGCATGCCATTTGTACTTCTTCTTCTAATTCACAATGAATATTTCTTTTTATGAGAGATATTTTTTTTCATCCTGTTATTCTCAATTTTTTTTACTTTGGGAGAGATATTTCTCTTCATTCCTGAGTTTTCGTTTGCATTCAATTCAAGGGAGACACATTTTTCTTCATCCCCATCTATTTTTCATTATGTTCAGTAAGTCCTACAGAAGCTTAGCACATTCTTATTTCACAATTTCTCACTTCTCTACTTTAAGTTCCTTGACCCCACCCTCACACTTAGATTTAGAGCATCATACATTTTTGTTATTGGAGACTTGTAGTAAAATGAGTGAAAAATGATTTAACATGAAAGATCTTAAAATTGTGCATTTTGCTTGATCACCTCTTGTTAAGAAAATTAGAAAAAAGAAAATCTTCACATGCTCATCACAATTGAATTCAGCCAATTGAACTTTTCAAAAAAAATTCCTAGTTAATGATCTTTTATTAGCATAAAAATTGGGGGTAATAATTCACTAAGATTTATTTACATAAAAAAAATAAAAAGCACAAAATTGAAAGCAAAATGAACATACGTTACTAAGAGTAAGAATGAATGAAACAACCTGACATAAATAATGAAAAAATGTCATTGCTGCAATCATTCTTGAGATTCCTCTTACTCCTTTATTGACACCCACAAGTACTACTTAGAATCTGAAATAGACAGAAAACATATAATTATTTGTTGGGTTGCCTCTCGACCAACGCTTAGTATAAGGTCATCAGCCTGACCAAAAAGAGTTTATATCATTTCAAAATTTCTTTCCAGATTTTCATTAACTCCTTAGGATGAGTATGAGCTAGTTTAATAATTGAATCGTTATGAATGATAGCTCTACTATTTTTTCTTTCCAATCCCATCTTGTGTCTTCTAACTTACAATATTTCTTCTCTTTATTCTTCTTTTTATTCTTCCTATTTCTTGCCTTATGTTTATCATCAAATTCATAAAATTCATCATTTTCAATTTCATTTTATAAAAAGGCAAAAAATTTAATTTTCTTACTAGTAAAATCAAAGCATTTCTCAACAAATTCAAATTGCACACAATAATCATCAATATTTCTAAGAGGTTTGTTGAGGTTTGAGATATATGAGATAATAATTTCCTTACTTTCACTACCCCAAGATTCACTTGGTTTATTTGTCCTCCTATTATTTTCAATCAGTTCATCTTGGTTATTTTCACATGGTAGGTCACCTATTGCTGAGAATTCAGTTATAAACACTTGAGGTGTGTATGGGACATAAATTTTGGGTTGCCCTTGGTCAAATTTTTCAGCTTGAAACTTTTGTTGCATTTTCAAATTATCCAATTCAAGTTGATACTCCGCCTCTCTCTCATTTTTATTGTTTGTTTGAGTTAAAGTTTCTTGACTACATGTTGGCACTTCTTCAGTTTGTTCTTTTAATTTCTCCATTGTAACAACTTTTTGAATGGGGTTAGCTAATTGATACAATATAAATTCTAATTTAGCCTCAATTGATTCAAATAGATGCTTTTGATCTTTTAGATTAAATTTGTTCCTAACTAAGGCTGGTTCAATTTCATGCAAATTATTGATCTCATTGCTACTATAATTGTCCACAGATTCTTCAAAGTAAGATTCCTCACACATCCAATTTATGTTATTAACGTTCATGTAAGAGTGAGTGTTATAGTGTTGCAATTTATTATCATACTTAATGTCATTGATTGGTCTTGTTTTTGAAAGTGCAAATGGGTTGTTTGTATTACAATTAGAACTTAAATGTGTTCCCCCGCACCACATACAACAATTTTGATTATTGTAGTACATATCCATGATATTCTAGTACCCCATTTAGCTAATCAAAACTATCTTAAGATATAAGCAATTACAGCAGTATAGCAAACAAAATCTCACAGAATTCAGCAAGGTAAATTCATAAATAGTAAAGACAGTTTGGCAATAACTTTCACAAACAATTGGTGAACAAATTCAAATTTCAATAAGGATAATATGTAATAACTTTTAGCACAAATATTTATTTATTTATTTTTTCAAATTTTTCTCAAAAGCAAGTAAATAAAGAAAATAATTATAGCTATGTAAGAAAATATGCACAAATTAATTAGTTCTAATTCACTAGTTACTCAAAGATTGTACTTGATACAAAATGAAAACCGTTCCCCAACAAAGGCGCCAAAAACTTGACAGAAGGAAATACATGTCTACGTTTGCACGCAAGTGTACGTGGTCTGAAGTAATAAGTGGAAAGTTTAGTTTCTGAGATATATCAAACCTCAAGGAACGATTGTTTTGATACCGAGTTATATTTTCTTTCACTAATATTTAGATAACAATTTTGGTCGATTTTTGTGGTTCCTAATTAGCAATACATAAGACTTAAGTTAAGATACGATTGGATTAAAAAGGAAAGAGTTGAGATTTCATTATAATATATGCAAGGGGTTGGTTATATTACTTTATTGTTCAAATGTAGACATGCAATTTACTTACTTTGTTTAATTAAGTGAGCACTATTGGAATTGGAGTATCCTCCAATTACATTGGGTTCAAGTTTAGTGTACAAAGAGAACTCCTTATGGGTTCATCACTAGCACATAAACTCTTATGAGATATTAATTAATTAGTTAGATTTTGATCACCTATGTCTAGGTCACCAAAACATCTTTTAATTATAATGATCTCACAAGCAAGATTCCATCTATTATGCATCATGCGCTTCACACGCAGTTTAGCTGGATAAGAGGATGCATTGGGTCAATGAATTTTGTCACATAATCCATGAAGTTCCCAATATCCTTTCATCCCTTCGACTTTGCTGAGCAGCAGAGCAAGGTAAATGGAGAGCTTGGTTCTCAAGCTTCAATCTTTTGGAGAGCTATTAAGGGAGGGTGCAAGCGAGCCTTGAGAGTTTTGTCACGTAATTCTCAGCTCAACTCGCACTTCCTTCCTCACTCTTACCCAATTGATGAGCATTGGAATACAAGCTCTTTTGATTTAAAATAACTAAGCATTCAGTTTATCCAAGCATTCATTTAATATTAAAAATTAACACACAAATAGATTCTCATTACATTTAAATTATGTCATCATAGAACCAATATTTCCCTTACATAATTCTACAACTACATCTCAACCCTCTCCAAGGGATTTTTAGCCTACCATTACTAAGCAAGAAAGATCATACATACAAGGAAAAGTGAATGTCGCCATCAGTTCACAGAAAGAAATTAATTAAGGGAGTTTAGGAAAATATAAGGAATCACTCAGAAAAATTCTAGGGTTCTCTTTACTTTTCCTACGCTGTCCTGTTGAATCTCCACCCTTCTTTCCTTGCTGTCTTTTCTTCCTTTCTGTTCCTGGTCCTCTCTTCCCCTTGGAGAGTTCTCCTTCTTTCTTTCTTCTATAGCCTTTCCTTTAGGTTTTCTTAGTAGCCAAAGTTGGAACCCTTTCTCAATCTTCAAGTCTCCCTTTTATAAACTTCCTTTCTTATTTAAAATTTAATTCTGCAAATAAATCTCATTTAGAAATGTGTGCTTTGATTAAACGACTCTTCATTTATTTCCTTGGTAATGAAGGGATTTAGGTTGTTTGTATTTATATTTTATTGAGTAAAATAATTAAACCAACCTCTTGCTCTTCCTCGTGATGGCTTAAACATGTGCCTTTTATAATAATATTTATAACAAAGATTCCTTAATTTTTATTGCATCCACCTCTTCCATCTTCCTCATATCTATAATTTATTTCCTCATGAATTATTTCTTGAGAATGAGAAGTTTAAATTACTTTGATATTAATTTCAATTGTGGGAAGGGGAAGAATTCAATTCTTTGGCTTTCCTTATGCCGCCTTGAATGCATAATTTTGGCAAAAACTGCGTCGGGCACTGCGGCACGCGGTGGCGTGCTGCAGTAGCAGCGTTTCAAACATTGTTTCGCTGCGGCAGCATCACTCCAAACACAGCATCATTAAATTAATATAAAATTTGCTTTTTTGATGGAATTGTTGCAAGTTTATATAAAATATTCACAAAATTATGAAACTAAAGAATGACAAATCTTAAAATCAAAAGGGCTCTATACAAATTAAAGAAAGCTCCAAGTGTATGGAATAGCTGAAAAGATAATTGTTTTAGAAGAAGTTTTATTAATTGTTCGTATGAGTATGCTCATTTCATAAAGAATAAGAGTAATGATAATATAATTAGTTTTAGATGTATTGATGATTAATCTTCAATGGAACTATTCTAAGCATGTTTTGAGAGTTCAAACTAGTAATGATTAAGAAGTATAAAATGATTAGGCTTTTGATATACTATATGGAACTTGAGGATAATAAAATTGAAGATGGAATATTCACCTCACATAAAGTCTATACACAAGATCTTGAAGAAGTTTATGATTGATAATATCAAGTTCATAAGTCTTCTTATAGAATGTGGATTCATGCTATCAAAATATGAGGATGCAGAAATAATTAATTCAAAACTCTTCAAGAGTTTGATTAAGAGTTTGTGATGCTTAACATGCACAAGGAAAAACATCTTTTTTGTTGTTTAACTTACAAGTCATTATATGAAGATTCCAATTGGCATCCAATTGAAGATCATTAAAGAGAATCTTGTGTTATTTCAAGTACACTTGATTTTGGCCTTTTCTATTTAACATCAAATGATTTTACACTTTTAGGATATAATGAATGGGATTGGGCAAAAGGCATAGTGATAGAAAAAGTACTAATGACCTTGTTTTCTTTATGGGAAACATTGCTTAAGTTGAATGTCAAGAAAATAATTATTTGTTGCTATTAAAGTTGTTGAAAGAGTTAAAATTAATATTAGTGAGAAGTTTGCAATAATACTAACAAAAAATACAATTTTTTGTGATAGAAGCAAACACATTGATAAGAGTTATCATTATATAAGAGAATCAATCACAAAGAAGGGGGTGTAAGTAAATTACATAAAATCTTAAGATTAAATTATAGATATATTAACCAAACCACTGAGCATGAATATTTTATCAAAATGTGAATTTTCTTTGGAGTTACAAAACTAAGTTTAAGAGTATAAATGTCTTGAATCTTCCTTTTTATATATTTTGAGTTTTTTTAGAAAATTATTAATTTATTGCTATATATAAAATATTCTTATATGAGTGTTTAAGAGGTTTCTAGGAAACTGTCACGTACTCTTGTTTAAATAATCGTCTATTGAGCCATGGATAGAGCTGTAATATTTCTCAGTAGTAATAATTAAGGATTAAATTTTAATAAAAGTTTCCCTTACTTTAAAATTCTTTCTCTTTTTCTTCAAGTTCTTATTATTTTTCTTGTAGCATTATTATATTTTTGAAGAAAATTAAGTGACAAATACAAATAATTGATTTGCAGGCATATGGATGATGCACTGCCACTTAGATCTTCGTCTCCCAATGGGTTTGGCAATGGTCTTTGAAGTGGAGGATGGGCCCTCACCATCAACAAAGCTTCCTCCACCACCTCTAGATTTACATCCATGCTAAGGAAAAGGGATTTTGTAAAGAGTACCTAAGAAGAGAATAATTAGAATGCAGTGCTCTTGAATTATCAATTGATGAGTAAGAAGATTAATTTCTTAGATTAAGATTTAATAGCAAGTGTTTAAGATTCATGTATTACTAAGTGAATGGGTAAGTAATTTATTTTATTATTTTAATTTACAATTGTAATGCATAATTTATAATCTTTCATAAATCTATGTTTATCCTAAGAATAATATCATCATCTGAGTATTGGTGGTTGGTTCATGACGCCATAAAATGTTGACCCATATTATGTTAGAGTTTATATGTTCGTTGACAAAAATGAACTAAATGGTACCTTTGGGCATAGTCGTTGTCTCTGAAAAGTTTGCTCTATCCTATGATAGGTTTGGGGGTGTATATTATCTAGATCTTAATAATCATTAATATCACTAAAATGGTTATTACATTGTGGTCTAGTTGGTGATTGTGGGGAAAGAGGGGATGGTATAAACTCATTGTGATGACTTTCTTGGATGGGTAAATGCTATTTTTTTATTTGGTGCTAGTGGAATTTGTAACATTTCATTGGCTTTCAACTCTAGTGTTTCAATCCTAGTTCATAACTCATACATTGTGAGGGTGAGATTTTTCATTATATCAAGTAAAAGTTTGAGGAGTTCATAGGTTCTTTGTTTGAAACTTTGGCATTGGTATTGAAGTCCACTATGAGTGGACATGAAAATTATTTTTTTTTTTATTTTCTTATAGGAGATCTCAGGTTTGAGGAATTTTTGACATCTAAGCAGTCGAATCAAGTAAAATGAAATCTTACAAAGTTCAAGAGATCAATGTTCTACCCAAACTTGGGTGCTTTAACATAAAATTTGGATCTAAATCGACTAAGTTGTGATCAAAATACGACATAATATAAACTAGATCCCAAAGTTATGTAAATATAATTTATGTTTTGTTGTATGCAATTATTTTGTTATCAAACAAAGTTCAATTGGCTTAAAATTTTTAGAGTGGTTAAGCATGATATTAACCACGCTTCCACTAATTTTGAAGCAAATTGAAGATCATTTAATATTTTTGAAAAAAAAAAAACTAATATTTTGTAATGCAAAATATATCCTTGAATTTGACGATAGTAATACAGACAAAATTCCTAGCACTTGCCTCCTGAAAATTCTCTGCATGCTAAAAATTCTCAATTTTTTGGGCCTTTTTCTCCTAAGCATATTTTGGCTACCATAAAATCTATAAAGACCAATGCCTCACCATGTCCTGATGATTTTTCTTCTGATTTCTATATCAAAAATTGGAACCTTATCAAAAATGAATCTTTGCAATAGTAATATAGATACAATTCCTAGCACTTGCCTTCCGAAAATTCTCTGCATGCTAATAATTCTCAGTTTTTTGGGCCTTTTTCTCTTGAGCGTATTTTGGCTACATTAAAATCTATAAAGACCAATGCCTCACCAGTCCTCACCATGTCCTGATGATTTTTCTTCTGATTTTTATATCAAAAATTGGAAATTTATCATCATTCAACTTTGTAATGCCATAAATACATTCATGTCAAAGCCAAAATTTCTAACATTCATTACTCATACAACCATAACTCTATTTCCTAATTTCCACCATGTATCTTCCATCCATAACTTAAGACCTGTCTCACTTTGCAATACAATATACAAATTGAGTGCAAAATCATTGCACCAAGGTTAAAGCCGCATCTCCCTCATATTATTGACCTTGCCCAAACATCTTTCATTCCATAAAGGCTTATTGCGGAAAATAATTTGTTAGATCCTAAAATTCAGCATACCTTTAATAATACTAAAGGCATGTTCTTTTGTGCCAAATTAGAAATTCAAAAGTCATTTGACACTACAACAATAATGTTATTCTAGACTGGATGAAATTAAAAGGTTTACCTTCTCAATTTACAAATGGCATTGCAACTTGCATTAATCAGACTCAATACTCTATCGTGCTCAATGGTGGTTTGAAGCAATATATCTTCTCTATTAATGACATCATGCAATATTTTCTCTTTCTCCTTACTTTAACAATTACTATGGATGATTTTTCTACTATCTTTAACATAGTCATAGTTGAAGGACACTTCCTTCTCTATAAGAATAATGACTTTGCTTGCTCTCATGTGCTTTTTGCGAATGAGTTTTTTTTTTGGCATTGCTTCTGCATAAAATATATCAAATTTTTTTTAAGATTCTGAAGGTCTTCAGTTACTGCTCTGGTCTTCAAATTAATTTTTGTAAATCTAAAATTATCTTCTGTAGAGCTATCTCTAACTTTTCAGATTTGATGGAGAGATCCTCACTTCAGCAGTTAAACCTACCCTGCACCTATTTGGGGTTGCCGATCACTAAATAGAGAATAAAAATAGCTGATTTTACTCAGCTCTTGGGGAATATCATAACCTAGCTCACGCTTAGAGTAAAAAATTTTAATTTCTTGCAAGTCGACTCCAATTACTTAAATTTTTTGCTTGTAACCTCATCACATAATGGGAAAAAGGTGTTCATCTACTTGAATCTAATATTAACAAAACCAATGCCTATGCTAGTCGATTTATCTATGATGGGGAAATTGAAAAGATGATACTTCACTTAATATACTGGGCCAAAATGGCCACTTTGAAATAATATGGGGGGCTTGGTATTTTGCATGTGGCAATGCTTCAAAAGGAATGAGTTGTCTAATTTTTTCAAATTGAAAACTAATTATCGTATGTAATTGTGTTGTTAAAATAAAGGTTCCTCTTGGGACCCGGTGGCAACAAAAACTTACCATACTACTGAAAGGATTTTCAATGTTGGGCCCAGGTGGTGCTCTTTGGTTGTGATATCAATATTGATCATAATTTACCTCTTTTAAAAGCAAAGGAAATGGTCTTAGGGAGACAACCCTAAGTAATATAGTACAATTGGTTGTGGTTCTCTCACTTTAAAATCAAATATGCATCCTTTATTTGGCGGTGCATCCACTATGGATTAATAAATAACTGATAAACTTTATTGCATTGGTATAATTTGCAATACCACTTACTGCCTTTGCAACGAGGCTCAAGGATCAGTGGAACATTTATTTTTTTACTACGCTTTTTCTATTGAGTTGCTGAAACTACTTAATATTGTCTTTAATCTCCTCTTTTCCCTTTCTCTCTAACAATACTTGAAAATGGTGGCTAATGGTACATAAATTAAAAGGAACCTCATGCCGATGACATTTACGATTTATAATATTTGAAAAAAGCGGAATAAGAGAGTCTTCAAAGACCATGTCTTGCAAAACATCCTTAAGAAATAGCATAATCTTTACTTTTAATCAATTGTTGGATGCATACTACAACAGTGAAGAGTAATATTGCGGATGCATATATGCTCATCCTTGTCCCTTTGATCACTTGATTCTTTGATTTGTATTACTGTGTATTCTAACCTTGTTATTCGACATAATATTTTGTTTTTTTCCTCGAGTCCCGAAGATTTCTTGTGATTACTTTGTTGCCAGTTTTCACCCACTGTCCGCATTAGACTCTGCTGGAACGGAATTTATTGCAGAAATTTCAGCTTGCAACTTGCTGTGGCGGTTCTAGTCCTATTGACGCTAATTCACTGGGTCACTGAATATGAGGAATGCGAGCTTTATCTTTGCGAAGAACGTTGTTGAAACCCTTCCTTGATCTGGTCCTTAGCTTGATTGGAGAAATTTATCTCTCAGCTAGTTTGCACCATAAGCTTTTAGTTTGAAAACTAATTCTCGTATGTAATTGTGGTGGGAAAATTTGAGTTCGTCTTGGGACCCGGTGGAAACAAAAACTTACCATACTACTGAAAGGATTTTCAATGTTGGTCCCGGGTGGCGCTCTTTGGTTGTGATATTAATAATGATCATAATTTACCTCTTGCAAAAGCAAAGGAAATGGTCTTAGGGAGACAACCCTAAGTAATCTAGCACAATTGGTTGTGGTCCTCTGACTTCAAAATCAAATATGCATCCTTTATTTGGCGGTACATCCACTATGGATTAATAAATAACTGATAAACTTTATTGCATTGGTATAAGTTGCAATACCACTTACTGCCTTTGCAACGAGGCTCAAGGATCAGTGGAACATTTATTTTTTTACTACGCTTTTTCTATTGAGTTGCTGAAACTACTTAATATTGTCTTTAATCTCTTCTTTTCCCCTTCTCTCTAGCAATACTTGAAAATGGTGGCTAATGGTACATAAATTAAAAGGAACCTCATGTCGATGACATTTACGATTTATAATATTTGAAAAGAGCGGAATAAGAGTCTTCAAAGACCATGTCTTGCAAAACATCCTTAAGAAATAGCATAATCTTTACTTTTAATCAATTGTTGGATGCATACTACAACAGTGAAGAGTAATATTGTGGATGCATATATGCTTATCCTTGTCCCTTTGATCACTTGATTCTTTGATTTATATTACTGTGTATTCTAACCTTGTTATTCGACATAATATTTTGTTTTTTCCTCGAGTCCCGAAGATTTCTTGTGATTACTTCGTTGCCAGTTGCCACCCACTGTCCGCATTAGACTCTGCTGGAACGGAATTTATTGCGGAAATTCCAGCTTGCAACTTGCGGTGGCGGTTCTGATCCTGTTGACGCTAATTCACTGGGTCACTGAATACGAGGAATGCGAGCTTTATCTTTGCGAAGAACGTTGTTGAAACCCTTCCTTGAGCTGCTCCTTAGCTTGATTGGAGAAATTTATCTCTCAGCTAGTTTGCACCATATGCTTTTAGTTTGAGCTGTTAATTACAAGTTCTCATCCTTTTCTTATGATTGCTCCTTAGCTTTTATGCTTTTATTTTACCAACAATATATGCTGATATTTTTATGATATTTTCCTTTAAGTTAGAACACTCTTAAACTAATTTAATTTTGTATATTTTATCTTTCAAGAATAAGAAAAAAATAAGCTCAATTGTATAAGATTCTTTTTGATTAAGAAGTCCATCATGAGCTCATAAGATGCCAACAGGAGCAAGCTGGCACCCTTAGCAAAGCAACAGCGAATTTATGTAATAATGAATCTGTTAGTTATAATTTAATGGGAGCTCAGAACCTTTGGCTGGCTTGCAGCACTATATAAGCAACATTCGCAGCAGCACATTCAGAGCCTACGAAGTTTCTTTGCAATGCCTCGTTCTGCAATTTATTTGCTTAGCACATTCTTTGCATTGATAGGTTTCTCTGCTCAAGCTGCTTTGGTGGAGTATACTTTCAGAGTAAACATACTATATAAACTATATATATATCCACTATTTTGAAATATTATTTTTGAAATAGCGCACTGCAAAATGTGGCATGCAAAATCATCTATAAGTAGAGAACTAATGTGGCATGCAAAATCATCTATAAGTAGAAGTGTGTATGCTCGCGAGAAGGTGAAATGGAACCCCTAAATGTATCAGATTGATCACTTGCATCGCACCCAATTCTTCCTCAATTTTCCCAAATCATAGCAAGCCAATAACTCTGCCTGCTAGCTATACATTACAACAAACAAACTGATAATAAAGCTTTTAATGAATGCGCGAGTTTCTCTGCAGGTTGGCAATCTTACCTTGACGAGGCTCTGCAAGGAAAAAACAATCACTGCAGTGAATGGCAAATTTCCAGGCCCGACTATTAAAGTGCGCGAGGGTGACACTGTGGTCGTTCACGTCATTAACGAATCGCCCTACAATGTTAGCATCCACTGGTAAGCAGGTTTTTGCGTAATCTATTATTGGGTTTCTCTTTTCAAAGGATGCTAAAGATCACTGTAAAACGATGGCAGGCATGGGATATTTCAGCGAGGAACGCAATGGGCGGACGGGCCAAATGCTGTAACTCAATGCCCGATTCAGCCCAGAAACCAATACACGTACAAGTTTTATATAATTGAGCAGGTGGGCACACTATGGTGGCATGCTCACTACTCCACCCTTCGCGCCACTGTCTACGGGGCACTCATTATTCGGCCGAAAGAAGGGAGCGTTGCTTATCCCTTTCCCAAGCCTCACAAGGAAGTCAAAATCCTTCTAGGTTTGTCAAACGCAAATCCTTTGGTTTTCTAACAAACGGTTTCTCCTTTACAATGAAGTGGATTATAATTCTTTTATTGGAATATGTGGGCTTAAATTCATGGTTATCAGGGCAGTGGTGGCTTGCAAATGTTATTGACCTGGATAACTTGGCAGAAGCAGCTGGCAGTGCCTTCAACATTTCCGACGCATACACTATCAATGGCCTCTCTGGCGATCTCTACCCTTGCTCGAAGAAGCGTATGGCCAACGGTTTTTCCTTTACAGTGATAATCGTCTCGAGCTGCTTTACATATCTGTATATTTATGTTGGCTAAGTGAGTGGAGCTTGGGGCCTGCATGGGCAAATAGTTGCCAAGTAGGGTAGGACTCTACTTGGTTGCCAAGTAAGGTAGGACTCTGCTAAGTTGCCAAGTAGGGTAACTCTCTACTCACTAAACCAATATAAATCATTGGTGGAGGCAGATTATAAGTGAGTAGGTATAAAAAGCATTAACAAATCTTCTTTGGGCCAGAAACATACCATCTGGAAGTAGAGCATGGCAAGACCTACCTTTTCCGAATCATCAACGCTGCCCTCGACAACCAGCTCTTCTACAAGATCGCCGGTCACAGGTTCACCGTTGTCGCCATGGACGCCTCTTACACGACCCCGTTCCTGACAGACGTAATCGTCATCAGCCCCGGCCAGACAGTGGACGCCATCGTGCACACCAACGCCATCCCAGGCTGCTACAGAATGGCGGCCCGCGCCTACGCGAGCTCCCCTAGCATCGCCTTCGACAACACCACCACCGTCGGCACCATCATCTACAAGCACGCGCCGCCTACCGTTTTCCCGCCTATGATGCCTTCCCTCCCCGCCTATAACGACACCCCCACCGCCTTCCGCTTCTACTCGAACTGCACTGCCCTCATTCACCGAGGAATGCATTGCGTTCCCCTCGAAGTAAATGAACGCATGCTCGTGACAATCGGCTTCGGCCTCACGCCCTGCAGGGACAACCAGCCCCTGTGCAGCAGCTCGTCCCTCAGCTCAAGCATGAACAATGTCTCCTTCGTCTTGCCGACCGCCGTTTCCATGTTGGAGGCGCACTTCCGCAACATTAGCGGAGTGTACACCAGGGACTTTCCCGACCAACCGCAGCCAATTTTCGATTTCACGAACCCCAGCGTCAACTCCAACCCGTTTCTTCAGCAGACGAAGAGGGCTACCAAGGTGAAGACGCTCAAGTTCAATTCGACGGTGGAGATGGTGCTGCAAAATACTAACATTCTATCCGCTGAGAGCCACCCTTTGCATCTCCACGGCTACGATTTCCACGTGTTGGCGCAGGGGTTTGGGAATTTCAATGAGGCTGAAGCATTGAAGAAGTATAATTTGGTGAATCCGCAGCTGAGAAACACGATTGCGGTGCCCGTCGGAGGATGGGCTGTTATTCGCTTCAGAGCGAACAATCCAGGTTACTAATTATTTCCTTGATATGCTCGCTATCATCTGTTCAACTAATAAGAAAGAGCACTGGAACATAAACTACCCCTACGAAATTATTACCTTGATTAAGTTACAGTACAAAACACTAAATAAATTAATGTGTATGTACATCTATATAAAATCAAAAATTGAGTTTTTGTATTAAGTTTCCTCTACTTTAAATTCCTTCCTAATCTCATTCTTGTTATTTTTCTTCTAAAATAGTGGTATTAGAACTACGACAATGATGTATGGAAGAACGGTTCCCTTTAAGTACTGATGCTAATCAAGAGCAACTGCAATAGTGAGAGGATAAAGGCTAAACTTAGCACACAAGATGTGTGAAATATCATCGAGAAAGTTAATTCATAAGAAAATGTTATTTTATCAAGCCCTAAAGCTAAGTCTTGAAGGACTTGAGAAATAGGGACAAGAAGCTCTCTTATTATCTTTCTAACAATGGATTAAGATTGGTTTGAGAAAATTTTATGTGCTTGTATGATCAAAGAAGCATGAGAGAGGCTTCAACTTTGCAGCAAGCAAGGCGGACAAGTTAAGAGGATCAATTTTAAGTTTTTAGATGTGAGTTTGAACTTCTTATCACGAAGGAATCCAAGTAAGTTTCCAAATATTTTTCTAGTATATTAATCATTTTTAATCAATTATGAAAAAATGAAAAATATTTTTGTGATGTAAAAGTGTTAAAATGAATCTCCATTGAAGAGAGGAAATATTTGAAAACTAGAGTGCATAATAACCCTACAAACTTATTAAAGAAAAAGAGGAATCAATTGCAAAAAGAGATAGCATAGAAATCACTACAACTTCAAACAAAAGAATCAATATTTGGCAACACTTGATGCCAAAGAGAAAGCTTGTGGCAGAGGTCGAGGTTATGGATGAGGAAATGATAGCTACAACAACAACCACTCCAACATCAATAATGAAATAAAGATACAAATCACAAGAAATAAGGGGGAATAGTAAAGATAATGTGTGGCCAATGTATGATAAATCTCAAATTGAATATTGTAGTCATCATAAATTTGACTATTATGCCACCAAGTGTAGATGCCTGACTAAAGTAGAGGAGAAGGCAACTTTGTAGAAGATAAAAGTTCTCATCAGTTATTTAAAAAAAGATATGATATTCATTTAAGATAAAATAATATTTTTCTAACGAAAGAAGATTATTTATTTGATTGCTAAAGTGCCCACATCAAGGAATTAAATGTATATTTGAATATTGAATATGATTTTGCAACTATTATAGTGATTATTTCTAGTTATGTCATTTACGATATTGAAACTTAAAACTTTGATTGACTTGAAAATATATCAAAATAAGATCTGTGAGAGGGTTTCCTCGCATTTGTCAATTAAATCAATCTTGTGAATAGTGTTTGCTTGGGAAGAAATTTCGCAAGAGCTTTCTGTCCAATTAAGTCTAACTTTGGTAAGAGAAAATATATTCATTTTTTAATAATAATCATTCAAGAAAAATATGTGCTTATTTTCTATAGAAAAAATTGGCAAAATATGAGTTCATTTAAATGTTTAAAGTTTTCATTGAATAAGAAAGTGGTCTTAAAATTAAATGCATGAGATCTAATCGATCATGAGAATTCACATCAAATGAGTTTTTGAATTTTGTAAAGATTGTTAAATTTGTTGTCTATTAACAATTTTAAGATATCCAAAATAAAATGGAGTTGTAGAGAGAAAGAATAAAGTATTTCTTGATAAATGAACAAATATGATTAAAAGCAAGAGATTAATGAATGATCTTTGGGCAAAAGTAGTAGCATGTGCAATTTATGTGACTAATCAATCACAAACAATGAGCATGTGAGGAAAGGCACGATAAGCACATAACGAAAGAATTCCTGGCATCTCGCTTGAAGTATCTCTAATGTGCATGTATATTTAATGTCAGGAAAGACACAATAAAAAGCATATATCTAATACTAGATAACAAGAGCGAGAAGTTTATTTTCATCGGTTATGACACTAACTTCAAATGATACAAGCAATACATTCCAAATACTAGAAAGGAATTACTTATCAAGATGTCATATTTGATGATGAAACTGAATGAGATTAGAAATCATTTAAGAAGACTATAATTACTTTTCCACAATTTGAAGATGATGATACAGTGCAATCACAGTTAAAGCAAAAAATAGAGGAGCCCACCACACAATTAACAACACTAAAAGTAAGTAGTCTAGATAGTATCTTCATCAATCTCAAGGATAGTTCATGAAAATTACAATTAGAATATTACAAGATCCTTATGAGACAATTAAAAATCAAGAAAAACTTACTCTCATTTGCCTCTTTGTTAATTATGAGCTAATGGATTTCAAGGGGCTATACAAAATGTAAAATGGGAAGATGCTAAGGATTAAGAAATTATTGCAATTTATAAGAGAAACACATGGGAGCTAAATTCATTTTCCAAAGGTCATAAGAAGATTGACATGAAATGGATATACAAAGCTAAGAAGAATGTTAATGGAAAAGTTAAAAAATGCAAGACAAGATTAGTGGCAAAAAGCTATAATAAAAAGTTGACATTAATTGTGATGAAATATTTGCTCTTGTTGCTTAACTAGAAATAGTTATGCTAATTATTTCTTTATGAACTCAAAATAAGTGGAGAATACATTAAATTAATATAAAATTTGCTTTTTTGATGGAATTGTTGCAAGTTTATATTAAATATTCACAAAATTATGAAATTAAAGAATGATAAATTTTAAAATCAAAAGGGCTCTATACAAATTAAAGAAAGTGCCAAGTGTATGGAATAGTTGAAAAGATAACTATTTTAGAAGAAGTTTTATTAATTGTCCATATGAGTATGCTCATTTCATAAAGAATAAGAGTAATGATAATATAATTAGTTTTAGATGTATTGATGATTAATCTTCAATGGAACTATTCTAAGCATGTTTTGAGAGTTCAAACTAGTAATGATTAAGAAGTTTAAAATGAATGATATTAGGCTTTTGATATAATATATGGAACTTGAGGATAATAAAATTGAAGATGGAATATTCACCTCACATAAAGTCTATACACTAGATCTTGAAGAAGTTTATGATGGATAATATCAAGTTCATAAATATTCTTATAGAATGTGGATTCATGCTATCAAAATATGATGATGGAGAAAGAATTAATTCAAAACTCTTCAAGAGTTTGATTAAGAGTTTGTGATGCTTAACATGCACAAGGAAAAATATCATTTTTGTTGTTGAACTTATAAGTCATTATATGAAGATTCCAATTGGCATCCAATTGAAGATCATTAAAGAGAATCTTGTGTTATTTCAGAAGTACACTTGATTTTGGCCTTTTCTATTTAAAATCAAATGATTTTACACTTTTAGGATATAATGAATGGGATTGGGCAAAAGGCATAGTGATAGAAAAAGTACTAATGACCTTGTTTTCTTTATGGGAAACATTGCTTAAGTTGAATGTCAAGAAAATAATTATTTGTTGCTATTAAAGTTGTTGAAAGAGTTAAAATTAATATTAGTGAGAAGTTTGCAATAATACTAACAAAAAATATAATTTTTTGTGATAGAAGCAAACACATTGATAAGAGTTATCATTATATAAGAGAATCAATCACAAAGAAGGGGGTGTAAGTAAATTACATAAAATCTTAAGATTAAATTATAGATATATTAACCAAACCACTGAGCATGAATATTTTATCAAAATGTGAATTTTCTTTGGAGTTACAAAACTAAGTTTAAGAGTATAAATGTCTTGAATCTTCCTTTTTATATATTTTGAGTTTTTTTAGAAAATTATTAATTTATTGCTATATATAAAATATTCTTATATGAGTGTTTAAGAGGATTCTAGGAAATTGTCACGTACTCTTGTTTAAATAATCGTCTATTGAGCCATGGATAGAGCTGTAATATCTCTCAATAGTAATAATTAAGGATTAAATTTTAATAAAAGTTTCCCTTACTTTAAACTTCTTTCTCTTATTCTTCAAGTTCTTATTATTTTTCTTGTAGCATTATTATATTTTTGAAGGAAATTAAGTGACAAATATAAATAATTGATTTGCAGGCATGTGGATGATGCACTGCCACTTAGAGCTTCATCTCCCAATGGGTTTGGCAATGGTCTTTGAAGTGGAGGATGGGCCCTCACCATCAACAAAGCTTCCTCCACCACCTCTAGATTTACCTCCATGCTAAGGAAAAGGGATTTTGCAAAGAGTACCTAAGAAGAGAATAATTAGAATGCAGTGCTCTTGAATTATCAATTGATGAGTAAGAAGATTAATTTCTTAGATTAAGATTGAATATAAAGTGCTTAAGATTCATGTATTACTAAGTGAATGGGTAAGTAATATATTTTATTATCTTAATTTATAAATGTAATGCATAATTTATAATCTTCCATAAATCTACGTTTATCCTAAGGATAATATCATCATCTGAGTATTGGTAGTTGGTTCATGGCGCCATAAAATGTTGACCCATATTATGTTAGAGTTTACATATTCGATGAGAAAAATGATCTAGATGGTACCTTTGGGCATAGTCATTGTCTCTGAAAAGTTTGCTCTATCCTATGATAGTTTTGGGGGTGTATATTATATAGATCTTAATAATCATTAATATCACTGAAATGGTTATTACATTGTGGTCTAGTTGGTGATTGCGGGGAAAGAGGGGATGGTATAAACTCATTGTGATGACTTTCTTGGATGGGTAGATGCTATTTTTTTATTTGGTGCTAGTAGAATTTGTAACATTTCATTGGCTTTCAACTCTAGTGTTTCAATCATAGTTCATAACTCATACATTGTGAGGGTGAGATTTTTCATTATATCAAGTAAGAGTTTGAGGAGTTCATAGGTTCTTTATTCAAAACTTTGCATTGGTATTGAAGTCCACTACGAGTGGACATGAAAATTAATTTTTTTTATTTTTTTATAGGAGATCTTTATTTTGAGGGATTTTCGACATCTAAGCAGTCGAATCAAGTAAAATGAAGTCTTACAAAGTTCTAGAGATCAATGTTCTACCCAAACTTGGGTGCTTTAACATAAAATTTGGATCTAAATCGATTAAGTTGTGATCAAAATACGACATAATATAAACTAGATCCGAATGTGATGTAAATATAATTTATGCTTTGTTGTATGCAATTATTTTGTTATCAAACAAAGTTCAATTGGCTTATAATTTTTAGAGTGGTTAAGCATGATATTAACAACACTTCCGCTAATTTTGAAGCAAATTGAAGATCATTTAATATTTTTGAAAAAAAAAAACTAATATTTTGTAATGCAAAATATATCCTTGGATTTGATGATAGATTACCTCTATACCAATATGGTGTAGATTAAAAAAAATGAATGTGTATGCGAAATGTATGATGATCTTGCACCAATAAAATAGCAGATTAGTCACAATTAAGTATTACTAAAATAAGACGGATTTTTCGAACAAATAAGAAATTAAAAAAAATGAGATTTAAATAATTCAAGCCACAATTATGCTACTGCATAAAATTTCTTACCACATAAGAGTATAGATATAAACAAAAGCTATGGTTGATCTAACTTGTGTCAAATAAAGATAACAAATGGTAGAGCGGGGATAAGTAAAAGTCAACCTCTACAACTAGCCTTTTATCGCAAGATCTTCTTTCTTCCCTTAAAGTTCCTCTCTAGCTTGCATTAGTCACACTTAAGAATTTCTTCTCTCAAGTATAAAAACACGAAAGAACACCAATAAGAAAATTTGATTTAGAGGATCTTATTGGGCCATTTAAGTAGAGTGAAAACGCATACATAAACATTCCAAACATTTACTACTATATCCATCCAAATAAATCATTCATTCAGCTTAATTTTTAAATATATAATATAAGAATGTCATCTAATTTTGATTTTACAGAGCTTTTAATTTAAATACATATGCATGAAATTAAAATCCTTAAACTAGCATTTTACTTTATCATGTTTAAGCAGCGATGTAAACTTCTATAAGAAGCATCTTATATATCCATATGCTTCTTACTTGACATGTGAAGGTGCCATAATTCAAAGTCTAATTAGATTACTCTGAGGTGCTTGGATGTCTTACTTTTATTTTATGAGTAAGCAATTTAAAATAGTACAGAGTAAAACCAAAAAATATAGCGAAGATAGCTACAAGAGATTATAAAAACTTTTTCATCATTTAAAAAATAGTATAACCTCACTCATGAGACCCTCATATTCTAAAAGATGAATAAATCATTAAATTCAACCTAAAATGTACTTAGGCAATTATCTAACATAAGATTTTATTATTTTAGCTTGGGCCCTGGCATGTGAAACTGGCATGTTAGATCTAGAGCTATTTGTGGAACCTTCTTCAAGTATGAGCACGAGTAAGAGGATGATCTTGCTGCAATTGTTTAAATTTAATTAGCATTTTATTTAAAAGAAAGTGGTATTTCATTTTCCTTATTCTCATTAAACTTTAATCTACAATAATTATGGATTTGTATATTTTTCTTATTATACTTTCTACTCTAAGATGAATGCATTTCCATTCATTTTCTACTACCTAGATGTAATTGATGGATGTTATCTTATTGCTTCTACATCTTTGTTATATATATATATATATATATATATATATATATATATATATATATATTTCACTTAATACTTGTGATTATCATAGTTAATACTCTGAGTTATTATATTTTGTGATTAATGATTTGAGGCATTATAGTAGGTATTAGGGATGTCTTAATTGATATATATGATACTAGTGATGACCACCACCTAATCATAGTTGAGTTAGTGTTAACTCGACAAGGGTTAGGAGGCGGCCTTCACAAGTAGTTTGAATATGGATTATTTTGCGAAGAAAAGTTATAGTTTTGCACAAAATTGACTTATTCATTGTTGAGGGGTGTGAAGGGGTTGCCTAAACTACATGCATAACTATAATGTGCACCCCTACACAGCTCATAATTAATATCTTGCACCGTGTGCACACTCATAGCATTCAACTTTGAGGCAAGGGCTGCAATTTCTAGTTGTAGCTGAGCTATTTAGTTATATCCTAGTGCATGTGCTTGCTCTCTTTTATGATGAGGTAACCTCTCAGTAGGATATTGATATGAATTTGTAGTCATTTCCTCTAAGAGTCGTATGCTTCTTCCTAGGTCTTACTATTTAGTGATGATAGACGTTGCATCTATAAGTGTTCGAGTACTAGTATTCAACTTATTGTAGAATGTGTACATGAAGCCATAGGGGCAAACCATGGTGGGGACATTGCCATAATGGGTCCTTAAATGTAATAACTCAAGTTGTTACCCTTGTCAATTAAGACTAATCTTTATCCTAATCTTGATCCTAAAATGTTAATCAAGTCATTAGGAGTCATCCACTAAGACCTAGTCCAAATCAAGAGTCAAATAGATCAAGTCCTGATTTTTGGGAAATCTAGAAATTCTGGAAAATGACCTATATAAATTGACCTCGAATCGAAAATTGGACATCGCCATTGCGCTAATTGCCCCCAAATTAGCTAGGGGTAATGTTTTCGAGTCAATCGGAAGTCGTCCAAGTTTCGACTAATTTTTTAATAATATTTAATACCCCAAAAATTGGAAAATTAAATACTCGTCAGAATTAAAATCCGACTTCGCCATTGCGATTCTCACCTTGGATTAGCGAAGGGTGAAATTTTGGAATTTTTCAGAAGTCGTTGAATTTTCTTGAATATTTTTATATATTTAAATTAATTAGAAAATTGAGGTATTTATTTTGATCTCAAAATCGAAATCCGACTTTGCCGTTGTGATCATCACCCCCAAATTAGCTAGGGGTGATGTTTTAAACGCATTTGGAAGTCGTCAGATTTTCACGAATATTTTAATATAATTAAATACCCTAGAAAATAGAATAATTAAATAATCATCGGAATCGAAATCCAACTTCGTCGTTGCGATCGTCACCCCTAAATTAGCTTGGGGTAAAGTCTTGGGAATTTTTGGAGTGCGTTTCTAAAATCAGAATTTTTAATTAATTATAGTTATTTATTCATAATTGCATTTTTTTCCTTTTCCTATTTCTCTCTCCTAATTGGCTATTCCATTCGGCTGGCCCTTACCTCCACTTTTGGCTGACCCGTCTCCTTCTCCCTCATTAATTGAAAGCTTTGATGGCTATGGCCATCCCTCTTCCTCCCCTTCTCCTTAATGGCAAAGTTTAATGGTTATGGTCATCCCTCTTCATTCCCTCCTTCCTAGCTCATGATGGCTTTGCCCCTTCATTCTCCTCCTATAAATGGAAGCTCAGCTCTTCCTCTCCATTTTTGGCTATCAAGATAAAGCTCTCAAGCTTTCACCCTTCCCCCCATTATTGAGCTTTGTGCTAAAGAAGAAGAAGAAGAAGAAGTTCCTCCTCCAAGCTTTCCAAGGTTCCTTCTTCCTCTTCTAAAGGCTAAGGTACCCATTTGTTCTCCTTACTTGATCATTTCATTCCTCTATTATGCTTATTCGCATCTTTAGACATCCATGATTAAGTATGGAAGCCATTATAGTTCTTCAAAGTAATATACATTATGCTCTGTTTTTTGTCCATTCTGCACACCTCTGCCTTTATCACCATTATTTATATAGCTAGAATGATCCGTTCGTGTTGATTTTAGTGTCAATGGAAAGGTATCAGAAATCCTTTCCATTGATATATGACACAGCTCATGGAATGCTCTGGATTAAAATTATTTGAGCTCGAAATGTGACCCTTCATGGTTTTCGCACAGGCGAAATCACCGTCGGGCGCTACAGCGCGTCGTAGCGTCCATAAAATTCATTTGACCATATCTTAGTCATTTAGACTCCAAATCCAAGACTTTAAAGTGCTAGATAGCTTAGAATTTCAGTGCCAATAATAATCTAAGACATTATTTAGGTTCTGAACTCTATAAATATTAAAATGACCAAAATACTCTTAACCTTAATTAGGTCATAACTTGACCAATCGAAGTCCTATTTGGGTCTACTCCTAGTTAAAGTACTCAGTGTGATATAGGGAAGCTATAACCACTGAGTTTGCTGAATTTGGACATTAAATGAAAAACTTAGCTTTTTGACCCCCTTAGCTTAGAAAATTACCAAATTGCCCTTGGAAATTAAAATGGCTATAACTAATTCATTAGACCTCAGAATTTAGTGTTCTTAGACTCTATAGAATCCTTGAATATCAAAAATAGTAAACTGTATAAAAATTTAGATTTCATTAGGTGTAATTTACTAAAATACCCCTTAAGTCAAAAACCTTAGTTTGGACCCACAAGACTCATTTCTTATCCAAATTTGGTGCACTTACTATCTATCTTTATATTTAGGCAGTAAGGAATCATTTGATAGTAAGAAATCCCAATTTGGAGCCCTTAATCAAAAAGTAACTTTTTGGACCCTTAAGTAGGGGCAAAATAGTCATTTTGCCCAAAATTTAGGTTAAATATCCTTAACCCTTAAAATACCCTTTGAAATTATTAAAATCAATAATAGAACTGTAAAGACCCACTTAAGTAGTAATAAGTGATACTCTTAAATATTGAGACGCCTTTTCAGATAATGGTGGAGTTCCTGATAAGAACTCCAAAGTTAAGCGTGCTCATGTGGAAGCACTCCTAGGATGGGTGACCTGTTAGGAAATTATCTTTTAAAGGCAAAATTGTGAGGTATTTCAGGCTAAAATAAACAATATCTTGGTGCTTAAGAGTTTGGGCCATTATAAATGGTATCAGAGCATGCCATATGGTGTCAGATATGAGCTAAGTGCCATATAGGGCAAAGTACCACTTCATGTGAGTAACTTTTTGAATCCATGATGGTTAAGTTGCTACATAGTTGTGGGTACCTCTTGTGCCTGTAGGGGTCACCTCTAGTCCTATCTACCTAATGGATGGTTCTTGGAACTGTGTGTGGATGCTGACGAAGACGTCAGTTATTTAAGTTGGGGAGATTGTAAAGACTCACTTAAATAGTAATAAGTGATACTCTTAAATATCGAAGAGCCTTTTCAGATAACGGTGGAGTTCCTGATAAGAACTCCAAAGTTAAGCATGCTCATGTCGGAGCACTCCCAGGATGGGTGACCTATTGAGAAGTTATCTTCTGATAGCAAAATTGTGAGGCATTTCAGGCCACAGCAGATAATGCCTTATTGCTTAACAGTTTGTGCTGTTACTATAACAACCCAAGTTATTACTTAGGTCAATTAAGACCAATTTAAGTCTTAATTGTGGTTCTAGTATATTAATTAAGCCATTTAGAACCTACCTCTAAGATCAATATCAAATCAGGGATCAAATAGATCAAATCTTGATTTCTAGAAAAAAATCTCAAAACTCTAGAATTTGACTTTTTATTTAGATCTCAAATCAGGAAAAACCGTGCGGCATTTCAGGCTAAAATAAACAATACCTTGGTGCTTAAGAGTTTGGGCCATTATAAATGGTATCAGAGCAGGCCATATGGTGTCAGATATGAGCTAAGTGCCATATAGGGCAAAGTACCACTTCATGTGAGTAACTTTTTGAACCCATGATGGTTAAGTTGCTACATAGTTATGGGTACCTCTTGTGCCTGTAGGGGTCACCTCTAGTCCTATCTACCCAATGGATGGTTCTTGGAACTGTGTGTGGATGCTGATGAGGACGTCAGTTATTTAAGTTTGGGAGATTGTAAAGACTCACTTAAATAGTAATAAGTGATACTCTTAAATATCGAAGAGCCTTTTTAGATAACGGTGGAGTTCCTAATAAGAACTCCAAAGTTAAGCATGCTCATGTGGGAGCACTCCTAGGATGGGTGACCTATTGAGAAGTAACTTCTGATAGCAAAACTGTGAGGCATTTCAGGCCATATCAGATAATGCCTTATTGCTTAATAGTTTGGGCTGTTACTGTAACAACCCAAGTTATTACTTAGGTCAATTAAGACCAATCTAAGTCTTAATTATGGTTCTAGTATATTAGATAAGCCATTTAGAACCTACCTCTAAGATCTATATCAAATCAGGGATCAAATAGATCAAATCTTGATTTCTAGAAAAAAATCCCAAAACTCTAGAATTTGACTTTTTATTTAGATCTCAAATCAGGAAAAACCGTGAGGCATTTCAGGCTAAAACAAACAATACCTTGGTGCTTAAGAGTTTGGGCCATTATAAATGGTATCAGAGTAGGCCATATGGTGTCAGATATGAGCTAAGTGCCATATAGGGCAAAGTACCACTTCATGTGAGTAACTTTTTGAACCCATGATGGTTAAGTTGCTACATAGTTGTGGGTACTTCTTATGCCTGTAGGGGTCACCTCTAGTCCTATCTACCCTATGGATGGTTCTTGGAACTGTGTGTGGATGCTGACGAGGACGTCAGTTATTTAAGTTTGGGAGATTGTAAAGACTCACTTAAATAGTAATAAGTGATACTCTTAAATATCGAAGAGCCTTTTTAGATAACGGTAGAGTTCCTGATAAGAACTCCAAAGTTAAGCATGCTCATATGGGAGCACTCCCAGGATGGGTGACCTATTGAGAAGTTATTTTCTGATAGCAAAACTGTGAGGCATTTCAGGCTACAACAGATAATGCCTTATTGCTTAACAGTTTGGGCTGTTACTGTAACAACCCAAGTTATTACTTAGGTCAATTAAGACCAATCTAAGTCTTAATTGTGGTTCTAGTATATTAATTAAGCCATTTAGAACCTACCTCTAAGATCTATATCAAATCAGGGATCAAATAGATCAAATCTTGATTTCTAGAAAAAAATCCCAAAACTCTAGAATTTGACTTTTTATTTAGATCTCAAATCAGGAAAAACCGTGAGGCATTTCAGGCTAAAACAAACAATACCTTGGTGCTTAAGAGTTTAGGCCATTATAAATAGTATCAGAGCAGGCCATATGGTGTCAGATATGAGCTAAGTGCCATATAGGACAAAGTACCACTTCATGTGAGTAGCCTTTTGAACCCATGATGGTTAAGTTGCTACATAGTTGTGGGTACCTCTTGTGCATGTAGGGGTCACCTCTAGTCCTATCTACCTAATGGATGGTTCTTGAAACTGTGTGTGGATGCTGATGAGGACGTCAGTTATTTAAGTTGGGGAGATTGTAAAGACTCACTTAAATAGTAATAAGTGATACTCTTAAATATCGAATAGCCTTTTTAGATAATGGTGGAGTTCCTGATAAGAACTCCAAAGTTAAGCATGCTCATGTGGGAGCACTCCCAGGATGGGTGACCTATTGAGAAGTTATCTTCTGATAGCAAAATTCTGAGGCATTTCATGCCACAGCAGTTAATACCTTATTGCTTAACAGTTTGGGCTATTACTGTAACAACCCAAGTTATTACTTAGGTTAATTAAGACCAATCTAAGTCTTAATTGTGGTTCTAGTATATTAATTAAGCCATTTAGAACCTACCTCTATGATCTATATCAAATCAGGGATCAAATAGATCAAATCTTGATTTCTAGAAAAAAATCTCAAAACTCTAGAATTTGACTTTTTATTTAGATCTCAAATCAAAAATTTGACTTCACTATTGCGTTCACCACCCCCAAATTAGCTAGGGATGAAGTTTTGGAGGCATTTGGAAGTCGTTGGATTTTTGTCAAATATTTTAATATTATTTAAATACCCCAAAATATTAAATAGATAAATATTCATCAGATCAAAAATCTAATCATGCCGTTACATTCCTCACTCCTCAATTAGCTAGGGGTAATTTATTGGAAATTTTGGAATACATTAATGTGATTAAAATTAATTAAATAAATGGATTTAAATTAATTAAATAATAGTATTTTAAAATAATACTTAACGGCGCCGTCCACAACTCCTAATGCCATTGACCGTCCACTGTTAGATCAAATGACGCTTGCAGACCATTTGATTAGATGATCGAACGGTCTACGTTCGTCTTCCCCACGCCTGCTCGCAAGCTCGGCGCGTGGCACACAATGGATGCGTGTCTCCTCTTCCATCCTCTAGATGTCGCGCACCGCCTAAGAGACGGTCTCCCTTACCCATTTAGGACCCTAATGATCTACCTAGTTTAGTTTCACAAAGATTTGGAGTGAAGATCGATCGGTCCCGGAGAAGACGCAAACTTAAAATTCCACCGTTCAATTTGAGGTACACCATACACCCTCGATTTCTATCAATTATTGTAAAGTTAGTTTCGATTGTCTATTTCATGAGTTTGATTGCTAAGTCAATGGATCTGATCGAACTCAAATGGGTTCGATCGATGTAATTTTGGTTCTGCTATACCGTCGAAACTGTTATACCCTTCTCGTCGAACATAGAGACCTAGGGCTTGATCTTACGGCTAAGTTAGACCACCTATGCCATTGATTCCTATGCCATTCTATAGCCCAAATCGTTCTCCATCCGTTTCTATGCGGGTCGAGGCCTACCTCTGACGGAATTGATGTCAAACGACATGCCCTAATCCTCGGTCGTCGCGGATGAAGAAGAAGAGGTGGGTAGGGCCGAGTCGACCCGGGCCCGACCCGTGCCCAGCCATTCGACAGAGCATGCCGCATCAGGATGCGTGTCAACGTCCTGTTGGCCAGCAGTTTAGGTGGGACCTACAACTGGCAGTCATGATGACTGTCTCGTCCGAGACAGCAGGTGGGGCCCGCTGTCATCCGCTTAGCCAGTGACGGCTCCACACGTTGCTGTCTCTGGTCCCACCTGCATAATAAATTAACGAATATATATATATATATATATATGTGTATGTTATAATTTAATTAAATGAAAATATATTAATATAAATCAATTAATTAAAAATCATATTAATTAAATAATTAAACCCTAAACTTTGTACATCCCATATCTTGCAAAATACAAGTCCAAATTATGCAAATAAATATACCATTTTAATCAGCAAAATTAGAAGAATATTTTGATGCTGTCCAATTTCCCATATGACTTGTATTTTGTATAGTGATATTTAGGGGTATTAATTTAATTCAAATAATGTCCCAAATATTCAAATGGTTATAGCTTTGTGTTCCTTAATCCAAACATACCTAATATGGGTTTCAAAATACTAAGAAAACCCTAAGGATTAACCTAGTAGTATTTATTTTACTAATTGGATTAGTTTGAGTTTAAACATTTTTAGGACCTAACCCTAATTAGGTCAAATAACCCTAGAACATCAATTGACCATAAGTTGGTCAATTGAACTCTAAATTAGGTGATCTAAATATTAGTGTAGATCAGAAAAACCTAATTTATAGTAATATATAAAAATATTTTACTTCCAATAGTTAGATTTTCTAATCAATCATAATTACTATAAAACTTGATTAGTAAATTTTAGCAAATCTAATAATCCAAATTGAATAATTTAAGTTTTAGAGAACTCCTAAAATAAATTAGAACCTAATGGTATGGTTGGATTTGTAATTTAGTGATTAATTTTACTAATCACTCTAAACCTTAATTAGGCTATAACTTGGTCAATTAGAGTCCAAATTGAGCCTACCACTAGTCATTGTGATCAGTGGATCATTTGTAATCTACAGCCACTAATTTTGCTCAATTTGGACACCAATTGATAAAGTAAGGATTTTGACCCTTAATTAGGAAACCCTAAATTATCCATTTTACCCTTAAGTTGGTATTGGCCATAACTTGGCCAATACTTATCAGAATTTAATAATTTTAGGTTCTATAAAAATCTTAGATAGTAAAAAACAATAAACTGAAAGAAAATTTAGATTTCATTCAGCCAAATTACCAAAATGCCCCTATGAGTTAAATTTATTAAGATCTTATAAGGCTTAATAATTACCCAAAATTGGTGTAATTGCTATCTAATCTTATATTAGATAGTAAAAAACACTTTTCCATAAGAAAATTTAGATTTGGAACCCTATATCAAAAATTTGATCTCTTGAACCCTTAAGTAGCGGCAAAATGGTCATTTTGCCCAAAATTAGGGTTTAGTATTTTAAAACCCTAAAATCATATTATAAACATTATAAACAGTAAATAAAATGATTTATAATAGAAATCTTATAAGTTCAAACCTTAATTTGATTTTTGAATCAAAATTTCATTTTAAGCCCTTAATGAAATCCTTAAGTAAAATTTGAGTGTTCTTCCTTCCTTTGAACTTCTTAGAACCTTCCATATATCTTATAACATTAGTTAGGAAGTGTGTTTGAGTGCTACTCTTAGTATTTAAGAGCTTTAATTTCTAGGATTAGGAATAGATCTTAGGTTAGAATTCATCTATTGAGTAAATTGGGTTGCTTAATAGGTGAAGCATTGAGTTTACTAGTTTATAGATTTTTCTTAATTTATTGAATGATTATTTGATCTTTAAATCTTATAACTAAGTATAGAGATCTATCCTAATGAGTTGATTAATCATTAGGAATTACCTTAACTTAATCTGTGAGATTTGGGTTTTTAAACCTAAGATCCTTAGTTGTACCATTTGGATTAAGCGATTAAACCCCATATTTGGAGTTTAATTCTTAATCCTTTCATCTTGATTTGATCAATCAAGATGGGTTGGGGTTATGATAAAATATTAAAATAGGATGTATGATTTATTATTTAACTTGTTTTAGTCGATATTGATTTAATAAGATTAGAACCTGATCAGTTCTAATTGTTTTCCAACTTGTAAGGTCGTGAATTTGAGTTACACTCGATAGTAGGACCTGGAGATCCTGAACTTGTGTAACTTATAGTAGGTAGAATAATTAAATTAGATAATAAATGGATATCACCTATGTCCTAGTTGAGTCTCTTGCTCACTTTGATTTTGATGCTTATGCCTACCTTGTTTTAAACCTTTATACCTTGTTCATATATATTAGGCATAGAACATTTGATAAGTGTTTCATGTCAACCTTGTTTTACATAATAACATTTGCATATATCATCATCATTATCAAGTTTAACATTTGATTATTAGAATGTAGCCTAATTAGTATGCTTTTTTCCTGTACCTAGACTTTAGTACAGGTCAAACCTAGACCTATGTCATGTTAGGGTGGTATATGTCTGTCTAAAGTGAGTCTAACCATGTCCTAGGCCTAAAAATTGGCTAGGATGGTATACGTTAGACTATAAACTTCATGCTTTACATCCTTTTATACCATTTGTTGGCATTACTAATTTCAGTACATTTCTACTTTAAATTGTTTATTTTAATTTAGTCATAATGAATTTAGTTTATACTTACTATTTCAATTTATATTTCAGTATTTTTCTTACTTACTATTCTTCAGTAATTGCTAGTTTTACTTTTACTTATAGGATGCTAGTTGTACTTCTTGTTTATATTTATAGTATGCTCGTTTCACTTAGTCATTTGATTGTTTTACATGTTCATTTACTCATATGTCAATTAGCATAGTCTTGGATTTATCATAAGCATGTTTAGGATGTATTTTTCTTTCTAGTCACTTGTTTTATACTTACTTGACTTTGTTGCAGTTGCTTGGAGGAGGTATATGCTTACTTCCTAGTTGTTTCAGTTATAAATTATTTGATTATAACTTTATCTTGTTCTTTCTTACGTGTTATTGCTCCTATTATGCTTTTGTTCTTACTTGTTTATGGTGATATCTAATGAACTTAATGAATTGACTACCCTAAAATGTACTTAGATAATTATTTAACTAGATTTTTCTTTTGTTGGCTAGGGCCTTATTATTGTGAAACTGACAATGGTAGAATCCGAGCTTTTCGAGGTGATAGAACCTTCTAAAGATTAAGTTCAAGAGGAGATCTAGGCTTCTGAAGATTCTTAGTTTCTTTTCTGCATTTGTGAGAATGAGTGTTTTATTTTTAGTCTCTTAAACTATTTAAATGTTGTAATAATATAGGGTCTAACTTTACTTTTAGCTCTTTACTTATTATGCACTGTTGTATTTATATGATGGATGGATGTTATATGTTTGCTTCCGCACTCTTCTTGTCTTTTATTTTCATTTAGTGATAATATCATTTGAGAAATGACAAAATCTTTGATTTAATGGGTTAGTATTAGTCACTAACCTATTCATAAGCAAGGGCCTTGTCATTTAGATGACCCCTCCACTGTAATCATGTTAACTTAAGAGTTAACAGGACCACGGTGGGGTTGGGCCATCACAGTTACAAGAACTAGTTTATGATCAATTTAAGTCATAAATCCTTTAATTGGGATAATTTGTAAAACATCTCAATTTTAGGTTTGAAAATCCCTAAGTAAGGTTAATCTACCTTACTTAGCTAAAATCCATCTCTAATCTCCCTAATTACATAAAATCAATTAGTGTGAAGAAATTCAATCAATTCTTAGAAATTTTCCAAGACTTATCATTAGGAATCCTCACTTTACCTTAGGATCCATTCCTTAAGAATAGGATTAAATATTAGGTTTGATTTCATTCATTAAATAATGAGGTTATTCAATGAATGAATCCTTAGTTTTATTAGTTTCTAGATTTTACAACTTATTTGGATTATTTTGTCTTTTTACATTAGATTTTGGATAGGAGATTTATCCTATTAAGTCTGATTTGCTTAATTAGATTTACCTCAATCATTAGTTCACATTTAGGTTTAACTTAGATCTTAAGTCTTATAATTGGGATTATGTGATTAAGCCTAATCTCATGGTGTTTAATCCATAATCTCTAGCTTAGTATATTTTGGACAAGCTTTTAGTTTAGAATGTCTAAACTCATAAATTAGGTCATGATGATTTCTTATAGTCGACAATGATTTAATCATATTAGGACCTAGCTAGTCCTAATATTTTGTAACCTTTAAGGATTTCTAAGTTACACTCGATAGTAGGAATTGGAGATCCTGAACTTGTGTAACTTGGAATAGTTAGAACTGTTTAAATTAAACAATAAATGATATCACCATGTTTAGTAGAGTCCCTTGCTTACTACTTGATCATGGGCTATGCATTCCTTAAACTTTGTGCTTATTTTTTTTTTAATATGTCATATAAGAAAAACATTGTTGCATGAAAAATGAAAACTTAAAATATTAGGAAAACATTTGCATTTGGGTTCAGTTCATGGTGGATTATGGTACACATTACTTCAATGGACAGGGGTAAGGAGAGATCAGGATGCTTAACATTACTCATTGATGAGAGTGTGTTAAGCTTGGGACCCATTCAATCTTATAAACGTGCTTGACTCCTCAGCTATTTCTGAAATTGTCCATATAAATAAAAGAAAAATAACTAAAAGATATTTGTATAGCATTATCTGTTTTTTCAGTCATATTGTACTATATTGTGATATTATGTCCACCCTAGCCCATAAAGGCTACGGGAATATATTGGGCCGGATTGGCTAATTCTTTCTGATATGGCAATTTGTACATTCTTTACAGTTTTTCAGCTTACTGTTTATTATGTTATTGATGCATTTTATTTCGGTTAGCCATATTTTTCCTATGTTACCCGCTTAAATAGATGCATATATAGGATGCTAGACTTTACTTGCTTATTATATGTAGCATTTTAAGATTTATATTTTAAATTAGCATATGTCATATGATCATCAATATGTTTAGGTTAGACTATTCTTTTTAGTATTTTGACTTACTGTATTATATATGTATGCCCTACCTTGTGTAGTTCACTTGAGGTGTGCTTTTGCCTCAATTCTTGCTTAGTTATATATATTACATTTATAACTTATCCTCATCCCATTGTATGCTTACTTGCTCCCATGCTAGATATATGTTTCAATTTGTTTAGAGTAAAATGCTGATATTAACGAATGCTTAATAAATTACTTTCCTAAAATGTACTTAAGCAATTTGTCTAATAAGATTTTTCTTTTATTGGCTGGGGCCCTGGCATTGTGAAATTGACAATGTCAGATGTTGTTCAGTTTAAGGAGCCAGTGCCTGAGGAGGAGCCTTATTTAGAGAAAGTGCAGCAGCCTGGTGCAGAAGATCTCTAGTTGTCTTTTTCTTCATTAGGAGGACAAGTGATATTATCATTTTCAGTCTTTTAATTTTTAATAATAATGTTGTAATAATATAGGTACTCGTAATTGTGTTTACTTTCTGCACATTATTATTTCTGAGTTGTTTCATTTTATTTCATGTCTGATGTATGGTGAATGGATGTAATATTTTAGTGACTGATTTTCATAAATATTTTGTGCACCTCCATCCCCTATTATTGGATTGTGGACCTTACCTAATCTAATGATAAGTGAGGGATATGTCAGAGTGACACTCTATTCCTTAGCCTAATAATTGTGGACCTAGGGAGCGAGGCACCACATTAAATCTCTCTTTTCTCTATCATGTTGTATAAAATTGGAGATCTCATTTTTAATAATTATGGTTTTGGTAGGGGGAAGATATTTTGTTAAGAATTTATGTGCTAGCTATTCCAAGCCATTACTTGGAAGTGAAATGAGCCAAATTTTCACCCGATCTCTTAGTGAAAAAGAAAATAATCTAAGTTTAATGGCACCATCAATGATACCAATATACCTAAAGGTGTTGCAAATCTTAAGGAAATATACGATGTGAACATTTGGATCCTCGGTTAGTAACTGTAACAACCCGATATTAATACTAGGTCGATTAGACCTAATCCATATCAGGTTAAGATAAAAATTAATATCCCAATTTAAGTCAAATAAAAATTAAAAAAAGCATTCTTAGATAAAGAGTATTAGGGAGATCTTACTTTGAATGTTTGAGTGCAATTGGGATCCTTGATCATCCTAATTTAATTTGTAAGGGTTTAGCTTTAGAAATTGATAAAAAAAGAAAAATAAATCAAAATTTAGAATTTTAATAGTTTTAGGTCAATCATCAAAGGAGGATGCTATGTTTTAAGTTTTACCAATTTTTGAGCACCTAAATGACCGTAATGAATTTTCAAAGTTTTTTGCAAAAAATTCATATAAAAAAATACTCATCCAAATTCAAATAATTTTTTAACATGCGTATTCATCTTACTGAGATGTTCAATTGTGCTCAGTTTCATAATTTTCAATGTTCAATAGGTGATCGATATGAGCTTGGAATTTTCAAGAGAACCGTAATCGCTGGGTCCCAATATGAGGCTCCTAATTAATTTGAGCTGCTTATACAGCTTCCTCACTCTATGCAAACTTAATTCCCTAAATGCACTCTCCATATCTATCACCCAAAACTCCCCTCCCCTTGGTGCGATGCAACCTATCGAGCACTCGATCATCTCCCCTCTGCTTTGTCGATCGAGCGGTCAAACTCCCTCCACCCTCTCAGCTGAGCCTATTCATCTTTTCGGCCGAGTAGCAACATCCCTCTTTCTTCCATGGCTGATCGACTTCTTTCCTCTTGTAGAAAGGGCCAATATCCCTTCCTCCATTCACTTGGCTACTCCTATCTCTGGCCGTGTGTAGCTGCTTCCATGGTTTGTCCCTTCTTCCCCATTATCAACTGAGCTGCAGCTCCCCTCGTCGATCGAGCTCCCTCTTACTTAGCCGATTATTAGGAACCACTAAATCAATGACATGATTCCTATCAGCTGAGTGTCTATCTTCTTTAGCCTTTTTGTTCATTGGAAAGTCTTTTGGTCGATGCCGACAAGGTATTGAATCACTTTAAGCCTAAATCCTATGGATCTAATTATTGTTAGTAACTTTATCAATTTCATGCTTATGCATTTAGTGGGTCATTAGCACTATAGATCAACATTTATTTGCATATATTATGTTAATTCCATGTATGGTTCAATTTGGGTTATCATCGCTCATGATCTTATTCATGCAAGTTTGAGATAGTTTTAGTAATGGATTGCTTCCATTTCATGTTCCATGTAAGTATCTTATCTTGTAAAATACCAAGTTTTAAATTTTGTTTATCGTGATTGTTATTTAATCAAATCACATGATAATTTGGTACAATAAAATTATAAAATTTTTAAGCATACTTTTAGAAAATGTTTGGTAATTTTTGGAGAATTTTTCTTAAATCAGACTCTCTCGGGTTAATTTTAATGTATGGTTTTAATTAGAAAATTAATATAAATAAACTTGTCTCCAAACTAAAATCAGAGTTCACCATTATATTCCTCATCGCCAAATTAGCTAAGGGTGAAGTTTTAGAATTCTTCTGAGCTAGTTTAATAGCCTTATGATTGTATTATAGAATTGATTTAATAAGTGGGGCCTGCCACCTGCTCATCAGCTCTTGCACTTCTCCCCCACTTACAAAAAATAAAGAATTTATTTCAATTGATCCCCTAATCAACCTATCTTCTCCCCCTGTAACTTAAATCTAGCCCATTTTCCCCACTTGCACATCTTCTCTCACTTACAAAAAATAGAGAATTTGTTATAGCTTTTCCACCTTCTATAATCAAATCCATCTTCCCCCACTTGCAAACTCTAAAATCTGCTATTTATCTCATAGTCAAGCCCAACCTCCCCACTTGCATACTCAAGAACTTACAGCCTATCCCAAAATCCAACCCATACCTCACTCCTTTATCCATCCTGATATCTCAACTTGCACTTAAAAATTTTGAGAGATGGAGAAAGAGAGGTTTGTTGAAGCTTCATCTCAAGAAAAAAAAAATCTTCATTAGCTGAACTAAGGTATTTTCTTTCCGATGAATTTAATCATGCAATCACTTCAAGTTCGCAAACTTATTACCTTTCACTACCCTAAAGTACTCAATCAACCTCAAACAAGCTCGATTTGAGTTCAGTATTTAATGAAGAGGAACAGTATTTCTCTGTAAAATCATAGTTTATATTTTTCCATTATGATACTCAAATCTAAGACATCAATTTTAGTAGTGTTAGAGTGGTACAAATATGTCGATTTAGGTACCAATCGAAAGGTATCGGAAAGACTTTTCGATCGGTATATGGCACGATCCATGAGGCGCCATCAATTGATAGAATTTGGATGCTTAAGGGAGACTTGTGTTTTAAGTCCAGACAGGCTGACCTGCATAGCACCATGGTGCACCGTAACACCCAACTCCGGGGTCAAGGGGTGTCGTAGTGCACCACAGCGTCCGACTTTCGAATCAGGGAGCACCGTAGCACCCAACTCTCGGATCTGAGGCATTTTCGTTTACTATAGTGCTTGGTTTTTGGATCAGGGGTGCTGTAGCGCCCGACTCTCGGGTCAAGGGGCGTCATAGTGCCCGCTCTGGGGTTGGGGGGCACTGTGGCGCACCAAAAGCGTGTCGTAGTGCATTACAGTACCCAATTTTCAAATCATTGCAATTTTTGTAATATGCCTATTTTATAACTGAAATAACATAAAAATATACTAAAATAATGATTGGCTTTAGTAAAAACATGCATTATAAATTAATATTTCTTTATTTTTGATGTTTGGATTATTTGAATTTGGGTTTCAAATGACAAAACATTCTTATATAAACTAATGAAAATCATGCATAATAAATCAATGTATTTTTCACCTTCTAAAGACCTAGGCTAGTAAAATTTAAATCAATATTTGATAGATCTAATCAAATGAAATATTTTTATTTTATCAGTTAGGTACATAGATCTATTTGTAAGCCTTACTTAGTTGTATCTATTTTGAGCCTAATTCTAATTGAATTTTGCATTTGATATGCTTACTGCTTAATGAATTACAGAAATATTATCATAAGATATGTGACAAAATGATGAATTGTATAATTATTTATGATATTTTTCTTTGAAGGGAGAAAAACAACACTGAGAATCTGTACAAATTGGGCCTACTAGAAGCCCCTGAGAGTTTTATGGGCGAATTTAGCCTTTTAAGGAAGTGGCCAAATCTAGAGGAAAGACACACCATCATTTTCAAAAAGGCTAATAAACTACTGACTAATAGTGAGAAAGCATCATAAAGGCTATGCCTATGGATGGGCTTACCCATCTGGGCTTAGGGGTCTTTATACTCGACTTTATGTCACATATTTTTTTTGATGAGATTTATTTCATGCTTATATATGTTGAATTTAAGTCTAACATGTAGTGCAAAATTTGACTATATTTGGAAAATGTTTATAATTCCTTACTTTTAGTGCAAAGCTGTTTATATCACTCTTTACATTGATTTATACCTTATATTGGATGCTAGAAAGTAACTCATATAAGAATAGTCTGCGTACTCCTGCCTGACTAGCAATTGTTATTAATTTTTTAGGTTTTGATAATTGATCATAAGAAGAGCAGCTGAAATAAAGAAAATGGGCTTGAGCTTAAGAAGTGAGCTGGAGAGTAAAAGTTATTTGAACTTTTGTTATATTATTAAATAATTCATTTAATATTTATGTAAATGGCTCTGTATGAATAATTATGAACTTATCATTTTATTTTCATTATTAATATCTTGATTATGAATTGTTCTTTGGAAGTTCTTGAACTCGATTCCTTGACCGCCACATATCCAATTCTTTATGATAATTTCATTTAATGCTTATAAAAATGATGCTCATTACTTATATTAGGATGTTAAATTGCTGATCCGTATACATGCATCCCTCTTTTCTTTATTAATTGATCATGTAAGAATGATTTATGTTAATATCAATCTCGAATGTCCTTATGGTGATTAGTCAATTTCTCATTTCGCATCTTAATTATCATTAATAATTGTAAGAAAATATGATTTATTGATGGTGTTGATTTCATCTCAATCAGATTATAAAAGATTATATTCAGTGCATTTCCATAAATCCTCCAAATGAATAATTATTATACCTCTTATCAAGCCATTATATGCAATCTTATAAATCCCTCTCTAGCACGATATAGTTTAGCTTTCTATATTTAAGTATTGGATAGTGAATTTGATATAGTCCATATTTGTCTAGAAGTAAGCAAAACTTATCAAATAAATTATCATTTAAACATATCTTTCCCAAATATTGCGGTGCTGTGAATGTTGTCGCTTCCCAACCAATCATTAAATTGCAAACTCATATCCCATGCTCAATGTACGTTAAGCACTTAGAACTTGTATTGAGTTCTGATAGATTAAATCATTTTATTTGAGCACTATATATAGTACATACATCACTTGCATAGATGTTAGTGTTGGTAATGTGTATTTATTTCATAGAATTCTATGTTAGGACATAAGCTTTATTTTGTAAAATGTATGGAGAAATATTGTTTAATAAATCTGCATGATAGTATTAGCTTCCTACTAAAATGTGAGAATTTAGGTAGATCTTAACTAATAAAACTTAGAAATTAAGGAATATTTCATTGATCTATTTGCATGTGAATGAAGAAACTTAATAAAAATTTTAACACGATATAGACATAGTTTAAATATAATTTAGAAATTCAAATGCAAGTGGTCGATAGACTCCTTATTCAATAGAAAACACTTGTGTGATAATGGAAAAGATGGGATTTTAAATTTGTAAAGGATTAATATATTTATGTATATAACACTTAAACCAAGTTAGTAAATAATAATTATTAAAGTTTGCAATCCTTAAGATTTATTATCTTTTTGGTTGTGACTCATATAATTTAAGTCATTACTTTAGCATTAGCAAAGATTAGAGCTATTATAGAAATTTCTCAATTGGTTACCAAGAAACTTAAGTTAATATTGTAAGAACCATAATTTAATTAAACTGTGAGGTAGGTTGGCTTAATTGTAATACTTTGAGGTAGAACCATATATTTGTCATGCCTAGCAAAACCTAAGATTGAACTTACTTCTTGTGGTGGCTAAACCCAAATAAGAGATATGTTTTACTTGCTTCTTGTAGTAGTTAAATCCAAATGAAAAATTAAATACTTAGTACTTGTTAACTTTTAATTATTGAAATATTATCAATTCAAGTCTTCTATATCTTTGAAATTCCTTGAAACCTAAAATAGTTTGCTTGACACTTAATCTAGTAATGATAATAGGGCTATGAGAACAAAGTGCATATCTATGATCTAAATTTGATTTCCTATTTGACTTAAAGATTTATTGATTTGCCCTGTAAGGAACAGTAGATCTTCTATCTTATATAAGGTAATTAGATAATTACAATTTATTTCAAGATAAACATCCTAATTTAAGTATGTGTTATGAGTTAGTGAGAATAAACTGTGAAAGAACGACTCTCCTATCCCTACACATAGGGGTAAGTGCAGTTAAGTAACCTAAATGTCCTAATTCACCTTTCTTGAAACATGCCAGTTGTATGTATGCACTCTTAACTTATGATAAATTAGAATTTGAGTCAATATATGATAATGCAATCAGTTGATTAATGGTAAGAATTACAGTAACATGTGATAAATGTTAGGTGCAATTAAGATCTAAAATTTATATAAATTAGACAGTTTTATGAGTAAATTCTTGAATAATGTGGCGTTGGAATAAACATGCATATTAAGAAGTGTCAGGATAAAATAGTTAGATAATAAAGGGGATATCTTTACTATTTTTTGGATTTTTGTTATTTAATTCCTTCAATTTTTCATAACATAAATCGCATAAGCATAATTGTGGGCCACGTACCCTCCGTGATCATGCTAACACTGAGATTAACATAACTACAATGAATACGATCTCCAACTGTTGAAAACCTCTCATGTGGGGCCCCCGAACTGACAATAAGGAAGTACGGTGCTCCAACTGTGGCAAATCCCCAACTTAAGTAAAGTTAGGTAAACCCAACCTAGCGTAAGCCATGGACTTATCACCAAGTGCTATAACATTCATCAATATAAATATCAAAGTGGTGGAAGCAATACAAAATAGAGTAACATTCACAAGCATACATAGTATGAAAAGAGAATGCAATATAGTAACTCATCACACTGCAGAAATAAAATACATCCAGAATTAATTATTACAAACTAAAGTTTAAAGAGAATAAAAAATATCTCTCAATCTCACTAAAATAAAAAGGCAACAGCTAACTAAACAGCAGCAGCACGATCCTCCTCCTGAATCTACTCCTCTTCTGCGACACTGCCTATGAACACGCCTGAATCTGACATTTGTCGGTATCACAAATGCCAGGGCCCCAGCCAACAAAATAAAAAGGTTACAATTAGACAATTGTCTAAGTACATTTTAGGCTATTTAAATGAACTGAATATTGAAAGATATCACATTAAATTATTTGTAACATGCAAGCAATTATGGGGTGCAACAAGCTATACAAGAAGTGGAATACTATAAACTATCCATTAATAGCAAGCAATATGTATGTGAAATATCATAAAACACCAAATAAACAAGGTGAGACTAAATGCAAAAATAACTGCAACTACTGAAATAACTATGATCCTAACATGATTATGTTCGCAATAAAACATGCAGAGTATAAAAGAACACAAGTACTGGACATGATAAAATTCTAGCATCCTAAACATGCCATTTATACATATATCTAAGCCATAAGAGTATACATACAACATGCAGATTAATATGAAAAAAAAAAGCCACTGAGACATGTGGCAAAAGCAAAGCAATATATGAAATATAAGGCCACTGAGGCATGTGGCAAAGCGAGTGAAGACTGAAAATAAGGCCACTGAAGCATGTGGCAAAGCAAATCAAAAAAAAAAATAATACAATTCAGCTAAAGTAGCAATAAGCATAAGACATAGTACTGCCATACCAGCCAATAGGCCATACAGGGCCTCTAATATCCATCAATCAATCGCCAGCCCAGCCATCCAAATATGCTAGGTCTGAGTCCAGTCTATACAATACTACTACTGAAGAGGCAGACTAAGCTAGGACATATTCTCCTAATTGCAAACAAGACAAAACTGAATGATATGCAATTCCAAAACTAGCTTAGGATGTATCATCCATATCCTAAGTCTTCTTATTATGCTTAAGGAATAAGGCTCAAAAATCAAGGTAAGCAAAGCAATCTAGTCAAGTAAGCAAGAGACTCAATCTATACTCATGTGATATCTGATGTTTTCTAATTACCAATTCTAGCTACTCTGAGAAGGTACAAGTTTAGGATCTCCAATATCCAGCTAACGAGTAAAATCTCAGATTTATGTCCTTAAAGTTAATATTAGAACTTAACAAGTTCTAATCCAATAATCATTTGACGACTATATAGTTTAAGTAAGCAAATCAATGACCTAATTTATTAATATTTTACTCTCTTACCCAAATTTTGACTAAAAAAATTAAGATTTAAGAATTTAGAACTTAAACCCTATGTTGAGTTCAAATCCCAAATCCTAGGTAATATCTTAATAAGGATCTAGGGTTCACACTTATTACCCAAATTAAAGGTAAGGAATCCTATAAGTTGAAAGATTCAGGAACTAAGAACTTAGTTAGAGGCTATTCTGCTGATTATAAGATAAAACAATCGATCAAAAACTTGAGAATCTAAGATATACATTCAATCTTTAAGATAATCTCATTATCTTATAGATTGAATCATCCTATACCCACATAGAAGGTTTCAAAAGATTAAAGAATCAATTATTTTAGGAATTTTAATTGGAGATGGTTTAATTCAACTTAAAGTTCTAAGTCTAAGATCTAAGATCTAAAGATCTGAAGTTTGATCACTTTAGACTTTAATTTAGGGTTTTAACTTAAGAGCTTCCAATTGTGATTCTTTTAGAACCTAAGTTCATAGTTAAACTATTAGGAGCTTATTAAGGTTGAAATTGACTATTTTATGCATTAAATTAAACATCAAATCATGTTGATTCTTTTAAGATCTAAGGGTCTGAGGTTTGATCACTTTAGATCTTAAGCTATATCTTTACTTAGACTTTACCAATTACATTTCTTTTAGATTTTAAGTCTTAGGTTAACTTTACTGAACTTCCTAAGGTGATACTTAATCATCTCAATTATTAGTTTCAAGGATTGATGCCAACTAAGTCTTATAAGATCACTTAAGATCTAAGTGTCTTAATTAGGGACTAAGTGGAGATTTCTTGAATTGATGATCACATTAACCTTAGTATTAGTCTAAGAGTTTAGTGAACACTTCTAACCTACCTTAGGATATTTTTACTGAAATTCCAAGTTTTAAGGAGCTTTTAAACACAATTTGGTCAAAATGACCAAAATGCCCCTCCAAGGGTAAAATTAGGATTTTAGGGTTTAGCTGCCCAAGCTAGATCCTATCTGACTTAATATGATTCAATATGATTACTGAAGTGAGTAACACACTTATTTTTGGTTTTAATGACCTAATTAATCTTAATTAGCATTAACCACTTAATTAAGTCAATTAGGGTGATTAGTGAAATTAGGGCACTCTATGGCATCCAACCTTACACTTAGGCTATATTGGGCTTAATATGCTATTAGAAACAATCCTCACCTAAATCAGAGGCTTAATTAAGGTTCAAGTCACTAATCCTTAATTTGGGTGATTAAGAAGTGATTAAGAAAATTAATTATCCAAAATTACCTTTGAGGGTCTGAATTTGTTCCTTAGGGTTTAAGGAGCAATCAGAGCCCTTAATCTCATTAATTAGACAATTAAATAATTTTATATGATTTAATTAAAATAGGAAAGATTTGGCAAATATTTTTAAATCCAACCATTGGATATGAGATTTTATTTTATATTCAGATTCCTTGAATTTTTCTGATTCAAATGGTATATTGGATCATACCATTTGGATCTGAATAACTAAAGTTATTTAATTAATTTATTATGTATTCTTATTTAAATTAGAATCATAGGAATCTAATTATAACTTAATTTCATTAAGGAGTTTAAATACAAAAATTCTTTAATTAACTGTCGGCTCGAATTCAAAACACGCGGGACTGGGTCGTCCCGGCCCAAAATCACCGTCTTCCTCCTTCGGCAGACACCCGTCGCTGGGCGCCCTAGGGTTAGCTTCCTACGCAAAATTCGCAGCGCACAGATCACGCCAAGCCCTGATTTCAATGGCTACACGATCCTTGACCATAGACGCGTCGATTAATCCTAGAATCCGTAACTGGGAGGTACTGGATCGTCGGATGACTGCTCGGCCGAAACCTTCCAGAAGGCACACCTGTGAGGAGAGAATTCTCCTCACAGAGTCCACGGGTTGCCGCTGTCTTGATCCTTACGCATTCAGGGATCAATGAGGGAGCGATAGGGTGAAACGAGGAGCTCTAGGATGGTCTGGATCCTTGGGGTCCTACTCGGCATTTTCTGCCGTCAAGACCCGTGACTGGATCGATCGATTCCAGTCGAATCGATCGATCTGGTCGAACCCAACCATCGATACCCACTTACAATCATTGCCGAGGGGTATCGATGCTAAATGGAGGCCTAATTGCTCGAGGGGACGCCGAAGTCGAGCGAAAGTGGCCCGACTGGCAATGTGCTTTGTGACGGTGCTTATGAAGTCTGGCGCACTGTCAGGGCTCAAAAGAAGTCCTGAACATTCCCTAGAGACTAAGGAGGGATCCTAACACAGCATCTAGGCTTGAGAAGAGATGAATCGAGCTGAATCCAGCTCGACAGAGAAAATAGGAATGGCTGTACCTTGGTTCAAAGAGTTGATGCGATGAAGACAATGCAGGCTGCAACGGGGGCTCCAAGTGATCGCAGGGACTAGCTGGGGGTCTGAACGCCAGACACACACCCACTATCAGCGGTCCTAAGCACTGGAAGCACCTGGAAGAAACGGGGGATCGCCGAGAGGGATGAAAAGAATCACCAGAGGATTTTAGTGAGCAAACGAGCTCACTGGACTGGGGAACGGCTATTTATAGGCCGAGGGAGTTTAGGGGAGGTGGAACCATGGCTGAGGCTCGAGCATTAGGCTCAGGCCTAGGAGGTACCTCCAGCTCCCTCAAATGGGATTCTCCCATCCTCCGGATCGCCTTAGGAGGCTTGGCCACAATTGGAAAGGAGATAACGGCCTATGTGACCTGGCAATGGGGAGTGGCAGACAAAATGACGTGGCGCAACGGGCGAAATTGCCTCTGTCGGGCCGGGATCTCTCAGGGACGAAGGTGAACTGCGGCTAATAGGGGCGCGACTGTCTGATGGATTTTCAGTTATGATGGAACGTTCCTGATCATCCGACCAATAACGACTGATCGCGGGGATTAGATCGACCGTCAGATTGGATCTTATAGATCTAACGGGTGAGCGCATTATTTAAGATGGGAACCCAGATGCCGTCTTATCTCATCTCGAAACCGCGGAACGGTCGAGATGAGATGAACCCGGATCTGAGAACGCGGCCGTTGGATCCCATCCAAGGAATGGACGGCCCGGATGACGCCCGTGGTTTGGAAGGAAGCCGACTGTTGGAGGGGATAGATTTGCAATTATATAAAGTTTAAAACCCTATTTTGCAATTGTACCAAAATAAATAAAATCCAAAAAGTGCCTAAATGAACTCCAAAAATTCTCAAAATTTCACCCTTAGCTTATTTGGGGGTGAGGAACTCTAAAATGAACTCAGATTTTGGTTTGGAGATCGAATTATTTTAGGTTTTTTTTTCAGGGCTTAAAAAAAAGCCAAAAATACAAAATTTTCCAATTTAGCCCCGATTGATTCCAAACTTCTAGGGTTAGATTTAAATGACCCATTGAGTCTAATGGAATCAAAATTAAGGCCTGGTTTAGTTTAAATAATCCATTTCTAGCTAGGGTAACAAGTTAGGATTGTTACAGACTCCCCAACTTAAGAACGATATCGTCCCCGACATCACCTAAGGGAAGTGTTATTCTACTGAGGCAATACGAGTTTAAATACAATTGATAGAAAAGAGAAGAATAGTACCTGGATTTGTAAAGAGCTGGGGGTATTTATTGCGCATATCCACCTCTTTCTCCCAAGTAGATTCTTCTAATGATCGATTCTTCCATTGAATTTTGACCATAGGAATTGAATGATTCCTCAGCTGCTTCTGATCATGAGCTAAGATTCTAATAGGTTCTTCGGCATACGACAGATCAGGTTGAATTTCTATTGCTGGAAGTTGAACGAGATGAGAAGGGTCTCGAAGACATCTTCACAATGAGGATACATGAAATACGTTGTGAACAGCTGCAAAGCCATCAGGTAGGCTTAGTCGATAAGCAGATGACCCTACCTTGGCCAAGATTTTGAAAGGTCCCACGTACCGGGGACTAAGTTTCCCAGCTACGTTGAATCTGAAGACACCTTTCATTGGACTGACTTTTAGAAAAGCAGAATCTCCGACATTAAATTCTAGGAGACGATGGTGAGAATTATGATACTTGCTTTGATGATCTTGAGCTGAATGAATTCTCTGCTGAATTAATTTGATCTTGCTACTAGTTTCTTCAACTAATTTTGAACCAAAAAGCTGAACGCTTCATGTTTCTGACCAAGCTAGTAGAGTACTGCATTTCCTACCATACAGGGCTTCATAAGGAGCCATCTTAATGCTGGCTTGAAAACTATTATTGTACGCAAACTCCACTAACGGGATGTGTGGGGCCCCCGTACTGACAATAAGGAACTATGGTGCTCCAACTGTGGTAAATCCCAAACTTAAGTAAAGTTAGGCGAACCCAACTTGCCTTAAGGCAAGGACTTGTCACCAAGTGCTATAACATTCATCAATATAAATATCAAAGTGGCGGAAGCAATATAAAATAGAGTAACATCCATAAGCATACATAGTAGGAAAAAAAATGCAATATAGTAACTCATCACAATGCAGAAAGTAAGGTACATCTAGAAAGTTAATTATTACAAACTGAAATGAATAACTGAAAATGATAGACTCTCGTCCTCACTGGAATCAACAAGACATAACTAGCTAGACAGCAGCTGGAAGGTCCTCCTCCTGAACTGGCTCCTCCTCAGTGACACTGCCCACGAACACATCTGAATTAGACATTTATCGGTATCACAAATGCCAGGGCCCCAGCCAAAAAAAAATAAAAAGGTTACAATTAGATAATTATCTAAGTACATTTTAGGCTATTTAAATGAACTGAATATAAAAAAATATCACATTTAATTTAACTACACATGCAGTAGTAAAGGGTGCAACAAGCTATGAAAGAAGGGGATTACTATAAACTATCTATTTATAGCATGCAACACGTATGTGAAGTAACATACAAAACACTAAATAATCAAGGTATGGCTAAAAGCAAAAATAACTGCAACTGCTGAATAAACATGATCCTAACATAATTATGATCGAAGTAAAACATGCTGAGTATAAAAGAACATAAATACTGAATATGATAAAATTTTGGCATCCTAAACATGCCATTCATACATATATTTAAGCCATGAAAGTATATACAAAATGCAAATTAAGATAAAAAGAAAGGCCACTGAGACATGTGGCAAAAGCAAAGCAATATATGAAATATAAAACCACTGAGACATGTGGCAAAGCGAGCAAATAAGGCCACTGAAGCATGTGGCAAAGCAAATCAGAAACAAAACAATTCAGCTAAAGTAGTAATATGCCTAAGTACTAGTACTGCCATACCAGCCAATAGGCCATACAGGGCCTCCAATATCAATCAATCAATCCCCAGCCTAGCCATCCAAATATGCTAGGTCTGAGTCCAGTCTATACAATACTACTACAGAAGAGGCAGATTAAGTTAGGACATATTCTACCAACTGTAAACAAAACAAAACTGAATGAAATGCAATTTTAATACTAGCTTAGGATGTATCATCCATATCCGAAGTTTTTCCTATTATGCTCAAGGAATAAAGCTCAAATACAAGGTGTGCAAGACAATCTAGTCAAAGTAATCAAGAGACTCAATCTAGACTTATGTGATAACTGTTGTTGTCTAATTACCAAATCTAACTACTCTGAGAAGGTACAAGCTTAGGATCTCCAATATCCAGCTATCGAGTAGAATCTCAGATTTATGTCCTTAAAGTTAAATATTAGAACTTAACAAGTTCTAATCCAAAAAAATCATGTGATGACTATATAGTTTAAGTAAGCAAATCGATGACCTAATTTTATGGATATTTTACTCTCTTACCCAAATCTTAATCAAATAAATCAAGATTTAAGAATTTAGAACTTAAACCCTATGTTGAGTTCAAGTCCCAAATCCTAGGTGATATTCTAAATAGGATCTAGGTTTCTCACTAAATACCCAATTTAAAGGTACAAAATCCTATAAGTTGAAAGATTCAAGAACTAATATCTTAGTGAAGGACTATTCTACTAATTATAAGATAAAATAATCAATTAAGAACTTAAGAATCTAAGATCTATATTAAATCTTTAAGATTATTTCATTATCTTATTGATTGAATCATCCTATACCTACATGGAATCTTTCAAAATATTAAACAATCAATCATTAAAGAATTTCAATTGGAGGTAGTTTGATTCAAATTGAAGATCTAAGTCTAAAGATCTGAGATCTAAAGATCTGAAGTTTGATCACTTTAGACTTCTAATTAGAGTTTTGACTTAAAAGTTTCTATTTATGATTTTCTTTAGATCTAATCTTGTAATTAACTATAAGGAGTTTATTAAGGTTAAGAATTTACAAATCCAAGTATTAGATTAATATTAAACCCATTTTGACCTTCTTAGGTTAATTAAGATCTAAGAGTCTGAGTTTTGATCACTTTAGATCTTAAGCTAAGAATTTTAGTTAGACATTTTCAATTTTTTTCTTTTAACACTTAATTCTTAAGTTATCTTAACTGAAATTATTAATGAGATAACTGACTATTTCAATTATTAAATTTAATAAGTTTTAAGGTCAAATGATCTTTATAAGGAATGATTAAGATTTAAGTATCTTAATTAAGGAATTAATGAGACCTTATGGATTGGTGATTATTATTATTCTAGGATTTCAGAGAATATTTCCAATCTATGTTATAGTGGCTTACTGAAATTCCACATTTTTTGCCGTTCATAGCGATAGGGCGCAACGAGAGATCCTGGGGTGGTCTGGATCGTTGGAGTGCTACTCCACATTTTCTGCCGTTCAGAGCTTCGACTGGATCGATCAAGTTCAGTCGAATTGATCGATCTGGTCGAACCTGACCCTCGATACCAGCTTACAATTATTGCTCTGAGGGTTTCGATACTAATCAGAGGACTAAATGGCTCAGGAGCACGCCGCATTCGCGCGGATTGGCCCGACTGGCAGTGTGCTCTCAGACGGTGCATAGGCCGTCTGGCGCACTACCAAGGCTCACTAGAGGTCCAGGATGACCACTAGGAGCTAAGGAAGGGTCCTAACACAGCATCTATGGCTTGAGGAGAGGCAAATCGAGCTGGATTCAGCTCGACAGAGAGGAGGAAGGAGCTGTACCTTGGTTTGATGAAACGCAGGGATAGAGGACAATGCGGCTGGGATAGATTGTTCCAGAAGGTTGCAGAAGCTCGGTAAGGGGGTTTGAATGCCAAACCATGCCCTCTATCAGTAGATGCGGTAGGACCAGTCGTCATGATCGTCGAGAGCTTTAATGGCTTCGGCTGGGGAGTGGAGGGAAATTCAGTGAGCAAAGGAGCTCACTGAGAAGCTTGGAAGGTATTTATAGGCTCAGGAAGCTCTGGGGGAAGGAAACCATAGCTGAGGTTTGGGGATTAGGCTTGGGCCGAGGAGTTCACCCAGATTCCTTTAATTGGACTAGCTCGGCCACACTGCCCAGCTCCCTAGGTTCGGCCACTACGGGAAGGATCCTAACGGTCTAGCTGACCTGGCGAGAAGATGGCAGACAGGTCCGACGTGGCTTGATTCGGCAAAATTCCTTCTGTAGGGATGGAATCCTCTGGAGACGAAGATCCACAGTGACCGGGGTCTCAGGGCCGTCTGATCTGCGAATCTGTTGCGTTTGGACGGCCTGATGGAGATTTTAAGCAACGACCGCGCAGATTAAATCCCGGATGTTTGATCTAATATGCTGATCAAGCGGTTGAGATTCGATCATGGGACGGAGCGACGCGAGCCCTTGGATCCTGCGCTGGGATCCGTGCTCGAGATCCCATTGGCTCAAAACTGTGTGCCGCTGTCGGGACCCTCGCAGTAGATCTGCCGTGGTCTTGACAGCAAATCCCACAGAATTTAAATTAAATAAAATTTAATTTTAATTAATTAAAACTATTTAATTAATTCTTAATTATTATAAAATTTCCCAAATTCAATTTAGGATCAAATGAGCTCCAAAAATTCCCAAAAATTCACCCTTAGCTAATTTGGATATGAGGAATTCAAAAATGAAATCAGATTTCAATTTAGAGATCAAAATAATTTAGGTATTTTTCAGGGCTTAAAACTTGTCAAAAATACCAAATTTTCCAATTTAGCTCCAATTGATTTTAAACTTTTAGGTTTCAGTTTAAATGACCCATTGAATCTAATGGAATCAAAATCAAACCTTGGTTTAGCTTAATTAATCTAGTTTTAGCTAGGATAACAACCTAGGGTTGTTACAGACTCCCCCACTTAAGAACGATGTCGTCTCTGACATCACATAAGTGAATAAATGTTCTACTGCGACAATATGAGTTTAGGTACAATTGACAGAAAAGAAATGAATAGTACCTGGATTTGCAAACAGATGGGGATATTTATTGCGCATATCCACCTCTTTTTCCCAAGTAGATTCTTCTAATGATCGATTCTTCCGCTGAATTTTGACCATAGGAATTGAATGATTTCTCAGCTGCTTCTGATCATGAGCTAAAATTCTGATAGGTTCTTCAGCATACGAAAGATTAGGTTGGATTTCTACTGCTGGAAGTTGAACAAGGTGCGAAGGGTCTCGAAGACATCTTCTCAATGAAGATACATGGAATACGTTGTGAACAGCTGCAAAGCCATCAGGTAGGCTTAGTCGATAAGCAGATGACCCTACCTTGGCCAAGATTTTGAAAGGTCCTACATAGTGGGGACTGAGTTTCCCGGCTACACCAAATCTGAAAACACCCTTCATTTGGCTGACCTTCAGATAAGCAAAATCTCCCACATTGAATTCTAAGAGACGGTGGTGAGAGTCATGATACTTACTCTGACGATCTTGAGCTGAACAAATTCTCTGCTGAATTAACTTGATTTTGCTACTGGTTTCTTCCACCAATTCTGAACCAAACAGTTGAACACTTCCTGTTTCAGACAAGGCTAGTGGAGTACTGCATTTTCTACTGTATAAAGCTTCATATGGAGCCATCTTAATACTAGCTTGAAAGCTGTTGTTGTAGGTAAATTCCACTAACGGGATGTGATCTTCCCAGGAACCAGCAAAATCAAGTATACAGAGTCTAAGCAAATCTTCCAGAACTTGATTTACTCTCTCAGTCTGACCATCCATCTGAGGATGAAAAGCTGTACTCATGGCTAGAGTCATTCCCAGATCTTGATGCACAGCTTGCCAAAACTTGGAAGTAAATCGGCTGTCTCTATCATACACGATTGACTTGGGAATTCCATGCAATCTGACGATCTCCTTGATGTAGAGTTTTGCTAATTTTTCTACAGAATCAGTTTGACAAATAGAAAGGAAATGCGCTGATTTATTTAATCGATCAACAATAACCCAGATTACGTCGACACCAGATTTGGCATGAGGCAATCCTATGATGAAGTCCATGGATATATCAAACCATTTCCATTCAGGAATATCTGGCGGATGTAGAAGACCACCAGGTCTTTGGTGTTCGGCCTTTATTAGATTACAGGCATGACATTTGGCCACAAAATCAGCTATATCTTTCTTCATTCCTGGCCACCAAAATGATTACTTCAAATCTTGATACATCTTAGTACTACCTGGGTGAATATGATACCCAGAATTATGGCCTTCGACTAAAACCTCTTGATGCATTAACTTAGGGATCCACAATTGATTGCCCTGATAAACTAGACCATTCTGCAACTGTAAACCCTGACGACGGCCACCTTCGATATCTGCTTTAAATTTCAAATACTCATCGTCTTTGGTTTATGAGATGTAGACATCTCGGTGGAAAGTGGGTTCCACATTAATATTTGCTAATAGCGAACTCAGCATATCACCATTAACTGGAGAAATCTTGAGCTTACGAAATTCAGGTTCTAGGAAACTGGAGGAAATCATAGAGGTTAGAGTAGCACGACGACTAAGACCATCTGCCACTACATTAGCCTTTCCCGGATGATATTGAATGCTGAGATCATAATCACTAATGAGTTCCAACCATCTTCTCTGGCGGCAATTCAATTCTCTCTAGGTGAAGATGTACTTCAAACTTTGATGATCAGTGAAAATTGAACATTGTACTCCATACAAATAATGACGCCATATTTTCAAGGCGAATATTACGGCTGCAAGTTCAAGGTCATGAACTGGATAGTTTCTCTCGTGTGGTTTTAGTTGATGAGAAGCGTAAGCAATTACCTTACCCTCTTGCATCAAAACACATCCTAGATCGATTCCAGAGGCATTGGTATACACCTGATAGTTCAACCCTTCTTTTGGTAGGACAAGAACTGGAGCGGTAGATAGAGCATCCTTAAGGGTTTGAAATGCTTTCTCGCATTCTGGGTTCCAAATGAATGGGACAGCCTTTTGGGTTAGTTTAGTTAACGACAAAGCAATCTGAGAAAAACCCTTAACGAATTTCCCGTAGTATCCTGCTAATCCCAAAAAACTCCTAATGTCGGTGACAGACTTAGGTTGAGCCCAATCCTAATAGCTTTTACTTTGCTCTGGTCTACTCGAATTCCCTGAGCATCAACTACGTGTCCCAAAAATATAATGGAGTTAAGCCATAACTCGCACTTGGAGAACTTGGCATAAAGTTGATGCTCATGCAAGGTTTTCAACACTAGCCTTAGATGTTCTTCATGGTCTTTCAGAGTTTTGGAGTAAATGAGGATATCGTCAATAAAGACGATTACAAATTTGTCCAGATATGGTTTTAGCACTCGCTGCATTAAATCCATAAAAATGGATGGTGCATTGGTGAGTCCGAATGACATCACCAAAAACTCGAAGTGTCCATAACGAGTACGGAACGTCGTCTTCCCTACATCATCTTCTTTTACTCGCAACTGATGGTATCTAGACCTTAGATTGATTTTAGAAAATATCACGGCTCTGAATAATTGATCGAACAGATCATCAATTCTAGGCAGTGGATATTTGTTCTTTATGGTGACCTTGTTCAGTTCACGATAGTCTATACACATACGCATATATCCATCCTTCTTCTTCACAAATAAAACTGGCGCTCCCCAAGGAGACATGCTTGGCCTAATAAAACCTTTATTTAGGAGCTCTTGCAACTGCTCGTTGAGTTCCTGAAGCTCCTTAGGTGCCATCCTATAAGGTGCTTTGGATATTGGTTGTGTACCAGGAATCAATTCAATGGAGAATTCAACCTCCCTGGAAGGAGGTATACTAGGCAAATCTTCTGGGAATAATCGGCAAATTCTTTGACTACCTTACAATCAGCAAGGGAGATATTTTCTTTTGTTTCGTCCATCATGGTGACTAAGTAGGCGCTACAACCTTTGACAATCAACTGTTCTGCTTTAATGGCATTTATTAAAGATAACTACGTGCTAGTTTTTCCTACAAATATTTCAGGCTTACCCTGAGAATGGAGAGTGACTCTCTTTTTATGGCAGTTAATCACAGCATTATTGTCACTAAGCCAATTCATCCCGAGGATGATGTCAAAGTTTGCTATCGGTAGAACGATTAGCTTAGCCTAAAATTCTTGATCGTTAATCGGGACTTTGATATTGCAAAATTTATGAGCACTTAATTGGATTCCTGATGGAAGTCCAACACTCAATTTTTGTGCTAGGTTGCATGCGTGTAGTTTAAGATTATTAGCAAATCGTTCTGAGATGAATGAGTGACTGGCACCTGTATCGAACAATATGTTACAAGGATGGTTATTGAAATAAAGTGTGCCTAAATTACACAGTTTTGTATTAACAACTTGAAAAGATTTATCATACAGAAAGGCAATGTAACAAGAGCGGTTTAAAACTGTGTACCTGAAACCACATTGTTATCTTCCGCGGCTTCCATAGGAGTTAAAGCATATACTCGGGTAGGTCCAGCAGGGTGATTCTTATTTTGCCGTCGTTGGAAATTCTGAGAATTGGATGCTGGTGGCTGTGTGTGAGCCACTTCAGGAGCAGGGGCTGGCATTATGGCCAGATTTGGTTCCCTCCAATTCAGTGGAGTTGCCGGAACACCTGCTTCTTATGATACGGCTTCATTTGAACTCCGTCTATTGTTTCCGTGTGGTCGCACTAATAGAATCGATGGCCTGTGCGTCTACAATTAAAACATCTCTGGCCAAAGTGATAACACTTGCCATACTGATGTGGTTTGGCGCAGTTCTGAATTTGTTCAGCTGTAGGTGCAGCTTCCAGCTGATATACTTTCGCGGGGTTGGGTCCGTGTCTTTTGAAATTTTCCCGCTGGTTCAGATTGGTTTGTGCCTTTCGTTTATGATCTTCCTCGGATTGGTGATGCTCAATCACCTTAGCCGTTTCCACTAGTTTGAAGAAACTAGTTAGACAGAGTGGCACTATTTGATTCTTCAACGAACTTCTGAGTCCACAAAGGAAGCGATGACACTTTGCTGACTCAGAATGGGTGACTTCTGGTGCAAAACGGATTAATCTACAGAACTCTCTTTCGTATTCCACCACTGAGCGACTTCCTTGCGTCAACCTCATGATCGTATCTGTAATCATGTTTTGTTCGGACGGGGGGATGAACTCAGTCTTGAATGCTTCAACAAATGCATCCCAAGGAATGTCGTCTAGTTCATAATCAGTGAATTGGGTGTTCCTGACTTCTTCCCACCAATATTCTGCCTCGGCGTGAAACAGATGGGTGGTGAGACAGACGGCTTCAGAGTTTGGAATCTTCAGACTAACTAGATCCTTCTCCACGGCTTTCAGCCAATCGGCCGTATCCATCGGGGACAAGTTCCTGCCAAAAGTTGGATGCCTTAACCTCAGGAAATTATGGAGGAGATTATCTGCTGTATGGTTTGAAGATGAAGCAACTTGTGGAGCATGGAATATTGGAGCAGCGACAGTTGTTGTGGTTACACGATCATTCAATAATTTTTGCATGACCAGTGCCTGCTGAGCTTGGTTTTCTAAGAGAGTTGCCACCATGGCTCGTAGATGAGCCACCTCATTGTTAGAACTACTGGAGGCTATAGTATTCTTGATAGGAGTAACAGTGGGTGGTGATCCAGAATCCATTCTAGTTTAATTAAGAAAATAACAAACTCAGAATTTACTCTAAGGAAGGGAAATCAAAATTTTTCATTAATCATAGAATTTTGAAATTACAACGCCAAATTGTAAAGCAAATGAAGTTGCCTGAAATTGAAATAACATTTAACCTAACTATTGTTTAAACTTTATCAATGTACTCTACCCTAAAGGCTACACAAAAATCCTCAAAGGTGACTTCTCGCCGCTTCCTATTACGCTTCTTTTCGAGCTTTGCCAAGTCTCGTACCACCATACTCAGGCGTAATCCACCATCAGGTCAGTCACAATATCTATGTAAAGTGACTCAGGACACTCTATGTGCTCCAAAAGGGACTCTACTCGGCTCAGCCATTCTTGCGCATATACGGGAAAGTTGAGCCCTCGATATACAGTTTGTCGTAGAAGCTTCTCCAGGACCAAAATTCCTCTTGATGAAACTCCTTCGATTTGCCAGTTGCTTTCCTGCCTCCATTTGAAGCTACTGTTCCAAGCACTCCTGAAGATACGCTGATAGAGGTCTATATCGGACTCTTCAGATCCCATCTAACTCTGGGGGCAGAATTTTACTATATTTGTGTTAGACCCTAATTTAATAAATTTATTAGGTTGGGAGTATTATCCTCTTTCATTGTGCATAGAGTTACTAGCACTACTATGTTATGGATGTCACTTATATTGATGCGTGTAATTCAGAAGAACGATCCATTAGGTAGAAAGGAATCATAGATCCCATTCTGACACCTTATGGTGTTCTCTAATACCAACTATGGGGCCCTCGTACTGACAATAAGGAAGTACGGTGCTCCAACTGTGACAAATCCCAAACTTAAGTAAGGTTAGGCGAACCCAACTTGCCTTAAGGCAAGGACTTGTCACCAAGTGCTATAACATTCATCAATATAAATATCAAAGTGGCGGAAGCATTATAAAATAGAGTAACATTCACAAGCATACATAGTAGGAAAATAAAATGCAATATAGTAAGTCATCACAATGCAAAAAGTAAGGTACATCCAGAAAGTTAATTATTACAAACTGAAATGAATAACTAAAAATGATAGACTCTCGTCCTCACTGGAATCAACAAGATAAAACTAGCTAGACAGCAGCTGGAAGGTCCTCCTCCTGAACTGGCTCCTCCTCAGCGACACTGCCCACGAACACATCTAAATTAGACATTTGTCGGTATCACAAATGTCAGGGCCCCAGCCAAAAAAAAATAAAAAGGTTACAATTAGATAATTATCTAAGTACATTTTAGGCTATTTAAATGAACTGAATATTAAAAGATATCACATTTAATTTAACTACACATGCAGTAGTAAAGGGTGCAACAAGCTATGAAAGAAGGGGATTACTATAAACTATCTATTTATAGCATGCAACACGTATGTGAAGTAACATACAAAACACTAAATAATCAAGGTAAGGCTAAAAGCAAAAATAACTGCAACTGCTGAATAAACATGATCCTAACATAATTATGATTGAAGTAAAACATGTTGTGTATAAAAGAACACAAATACTGAATACGATAAAATTCTGGCATCCTAAACATGCCATTCATACATATATCTAAGCCATGAAAGTATATATACAACATGCAAATTAAGATAAAAAGGAAGGCCACTGAGACATGTGGCAAAAGCAAAGCAATATATGAAATATAAAACTACTGAGACATATGGCAAAGCGAGCAAATAAGGCCACTGAAGCATGTGGCAAAGCAAATCAGAAACAAAACAATTCAGCTAAAGTAGTAATATGCTTAAGTACTAGTACTGCCATACCAACCAATAGGCCATACAAGGCCTCCAAATATGCTAGGTCTGAGTCCAGTCTATACAATACTACTACTGAAGAGGTAGACTAAGTTAGGACATATTCTACCAACTGTAAACAAAACAAAACTGAATGAAATGCAATTTCAATACTAGCTTAGGATGTATCATCCATATCCGAAGTTTTTCCTATTATGCTCATGGAATAAAGCTCAAATACAAGGTGTGCAAGACAATCTAGTCAAAGTAAGCAAGAGACTCAATCTAGACTTATGTGATATCTGTTGTTGTCTAATTACCAAATCTAACTACTCTGAGAAGGTACAAGCTTAGGATCTCCAATATCCAGCTATCGAGTAGAATCTCAGATTTACGTCCTTAAAGTTAAATATTAGAACTTAACAAGTTCTAATCCAAAAAAATTATGTGACGACTATATAGTTTAAGTAAGCAAATCAACGACCTAATTTTATGGATATTTTACTCTCTTACCCAAATCTTGATCAAATAAATCAAGATTTAAGAATTTAGAACTTAAACCCTATGTTGAGTTCAAGTCCCAATTCCTAGGTGATATTCTAAATAGGATCTAGGTTTCTCACTTTATACCTAATTTAAAGGTAAAGAATCCTATAAGTTGAAAGATTCAAGAACTAATATCTTAGTGAAAGGCTATTCTACTAATTATAAGATAAAATAATCAATTAAGAACTTGAGAATCTAAGATCTATATTCAATCTTTAAGATAATTTTATAATCTTATTGATTGAATCATCCTATACCCACATGGAAGGTTTCAAAAGATTAAACAATCAATCATTAAAGAATTACAATTGGAGGTGGTTTGATTCAAATTGAAGATCTAAGTCTAATATCTAAGATCTAAAGATCTGAAGTTTGATCACTTTAGACTTCTAATTAGAGTTTTGACTTAAAAGTTTCCATTTATGATTTTATTTAGATCTAATCTCATAATTAACTATAAGGAGTTTATTAAGTTTAAGAATTTACAATTCCAAGTATTAGATTAATATTAAACCCATTTTGACCTTCTTAGGTTAATTAAGATCTAAGGGTCTGAGTTTTGATCACTTAAGATCTTAAGCTAAGAATTTTACATAAACATTTTCAATTTCTTTTCTTTTAACTCTTAATTCTTAAGTTATCTTAACTGAACTTATTAATGAGATAACTAACTATTTCAATTATTAAATTTAATAAGTTTTAAGGTCAAATAATCTTTATAAGGAATGATTAAGATTTAAGTATCTTAATTAAGGAATTAATGAGACCTTATGGATTGGTGATTATTACTATTCTAGGATTTCAGAGAACATTTCCAATCTATGTTATAGTGGCTTACTGAAATTTTCAATCCTTAAAAGAACACTAAATCATATTTTGGTCAAATTGACCAAAATGCCCCTCTTAAGGCTAAAATTGGGATTTTAGGGAATTATTATCCAAATTTGTTCTAATCTATTTTAAAACATTTCATATGACTAAATAAGTGGGAAACACCCTTGTCTTAGGTTTTTCTGACCTAAATGATCTTAATTAGCACTAATCACCTAATTAAAGCACTTAAGGTGATTAGTGAATTTAAGACACTTTAGGGCAATCCAGTCTTACACTTAGGTTTTAATGGACTTAATGTGAGGTTAGGATCAATCCTTACCCAAAACAGAGGCTTAATTAGGGTTCAACTCACTAATCCTTGATTAGGGTGATTAAAGAGTGATTAAGAAAATTAATTATCCAAAATTAATTTTAAGGGTCTCGAATTGTCCCTTAGGGTACAAGGAGCAATCAGAGCCCTTAAACTCACAATTTGGATCTTTAACTGATTTTATATGATTTATTTAAGAACAGAGAAGGTTTGGTAAATAATTTTTAATCCAACCATTGGATCTGGGATTTTATTTTATATTTAGATTCCTTGAATTTTTCTGATTCAAATGGTATATTGGATCATACCATTTGGATCTGTATAACTAAAGTTATTCAATTAATTTAATCTGTATTTTTATTTAAATCAGAACTTTAGGTTTTAATTAAATTAAATCACAACCATTAAAAATACATTCCAATAATCATTTAATTAACCGCGGCCAAATTCCAAACCGTGTGGGCCGGGGCTCGGCCCAGCCCAAAATCGTCGTCTTCTTCCTCTCGCGAGTGCTCGCAGCCCGAACCCTAGGGTTACCTTCCATTGCCAAATTCGTCACGCATAGTCCACGCCAGGCCCTGATCTTGATGGCTACATGTTCCTTGGCCTTAGACGCATCGATTAAACCATGAAGCCCTAACTGGGAAGGTCCGGATTGCGGGATGCCTATTCGGCCGAAACCCCTCAGCTGGCGCACCTGTGATGAGATAATTCTCCTCACAGAGTTCACGAGTCGCCGATATCTCAATCCCTACACGTTCAGGGATCGAAGAGAGAGCGATAGGGCGCAACAAGAGATCCTGGGGTGGTCTGGATCGTTGGAGTGCTACTCCACATTTTCTGCCGTTCAGAGCTTCGAGTGGATTGATTAAGTTCAGTCGAATTGATCGATCTGGTTGAACCTGACCCTCGATACCAGCTTACAATTATTGCTCTGAGGGTTTCAATACTAATCAGAGGGCTAAATGGCTTAGGAGCACGCCGCATTCGCGCAGATTGGCCCGACTGGCAGTGTGCTCTCAGATGGTGCTTAGGCCGTCTGGCGCACTACCAAGGCTCACTAGAGGTCTAGGATGACTGCTAGGAGCTAAGGAAGGGTCCTAGCATAGCATCTATGGCTTGAGGAGAGGCGAATCGAGCTGGATTCAGCTCGACAGAGAGGAGGAAGGAGCTGTACCTTAGTTTGAAGAAATGCAGGGACAGAGGACAATGCGGCTGGGCTAGATTGTTCCAGAAGGTTGCAGAAGCTCGGTAAGGGGGTCTGAATGCCAGACCACGCCCTCTATCAGCAGACGCGGCAGGACCAGTCGTCACGATCGTCGAGAGCTTCAATGGCTTCAGTTGGGGAGTGGAGGGAAATTCAATTAGCAAAGGAGCTCACTGAGAAGCTTGGAAGGTATTTATAGGCTCAGGGAGCTCTGGGAGAAGGAAACCATAGCTGAGGTTCAGGGATTAGGCTTGGTCGAGGAGTTCACCCAGATTCCTTTAATTGGACTAGCTCGGCCACACTACCCAGCTCCCTAGGTTCGGCCACTACGGGAAGGATCCTAACGGTCTAGCTGACCTGGCGAGAAGATGGCAGACAGGTCCGATGTGGCTTGATTCGGCGAAATTCCTTCTGTCGGGACAGGATCCTCTGGAGACGAAGATCCACATTGACCGGGGTCTCAAGGCCGTCTGATCTGCGAATCTGTTGCGTTTGGATGGCCTGATCGAGATTTTAAACAACGGCCGCGCAGATTAAATCCTGGACGTTAGATTTAATATGCCAATCGCGCGGCTGAGATTCGATCGTGGGACGGAGCGAAGCGAGCCCTTGGATCCTGCGCTGAGATCCGTGTTCAAGATCCCATTGGCTCAAAACTGTGCGCCGCTGTTGGTATCCCGCAGCAGATCTGCCGCGGTCCCGACAGCAAATCCCACTGAATTAAAATTAAATAAAATTTAATTTTAATTAATTAAAACTATTTAATTAATTCTTAATTGTTATAAAATTTTCCAAATTCAATTTAGGATCAAATGAGCTCCAAAAATTCCCAAAAATTCACTCTTAGCTAATTTGGGTATGAGGAATTCAAAAATAAAATCAGATTTCAATTTGGAGATCAAAATAATTTAGTTATTTTTCAGGGCTTAAAAATAGCCAAAAATACAAAATTCTCCAATTTAGCTCCAATTGATTTCAAACTTCTAGGTTTAGGTATAAATGACCCATTGAATCTAATGGAATCAAAATCAAACCTTGGTTTAGCTTAATTAATCTAGTTTTAGCTAGGATAACAACCTAGGGTTATTACTGGATGTGATCTTCCCAGGAACCAGCAAAATTAAGAATACAGAGCCTAAGCAAATCTTCCAGAACTTGATTTACCCTCTCAGTTTGACCATCCGTTTGAGGATAAAAGGCTGTACTCATGGCTAGAGTCGTACCCAGATCTTGATGCACAGCTTGCCAAAACTTATAAGTAAACCTGCTATCTCTATCCGATATAATTGACTTTGGAATTCCATGCAATCTGAAAATTTATTTGATGTAGAGCTTCACTAACTTTTCTACTAAATTAGTTTGACGGATAGGAAGCAAATGTACTAATTTAGTTAAGCGGTCTACTATCACCCAGATTACATCGGCACCTGATTTTGCACGAGGCAATCCCATGACAAAATCCATAGATATATCGAACCATTTCCATTCCGGGATATTCAATGGATGCAAAAGACCACCAGGCCTTTGGTGTTCGACCTTCACTAAATTACAAGCATGACATTTGGCCACAAAGTCAGCTACATCTTTCTTCATACTGGTCACCAAAATGATTGCTTCAAATCTTGATACATTTTAGTATTGCCTGGGTGAATGTGATACCCATAATTATGGCCTTCGACTAAAATGTGTTGATGCATGGACTTAGGTATCCACAGTCGATTACCTTGATAAACTACACCATTCTGCAACTGCAAATTGTGGCGAAGACCACCTTCAATATCTGCCTTAAATTTCAAATACTCATCATTTTTGGTTTGTGAGATGGAGACATCTCGGCAGAAAGTGGGTTCCACATTAATATTTGCTAATAGCGAACTCAGCATATCGCCATTAACTGGAGAAATTTCGAGCTTACGAAATTCAGGTTCTAAGAAACTGGAGGCAATCATCGAGGTTAAAGTAGCACAACGACTAAGGGCATCGGCCACAACATTTGCTTTTTTGGATGATACTGGATACTGAGATCATAATCGCTGATGAGCTCCAACCATCTTCTCTGGCGACAATTCAATTCTCTCTGGGTGAAGATGTAGTTCAAACTTTGATGATCAGTGAAAATTGAACATTGCACTTCGTACAGGTAGTGACGCCATATTTTTAAGGCAAATATTATGGCTGCAAGTTCAAGGTCATGAACTGGATTATTTGTCTCATGGGATTTAGTTGACGAGAGGCATAAGCAATTACCTTACCCTCTTGCATTAAAACACAACCTAGACTGATTCCAGAGGCATCGGTATATACCTAATAGTTCAAACCTTCCTTAGGTAGAACAAGAACTGGGGCGGTAGATAGAGCTTCATTTAGGGTTTGAAACGCTTCCTCGCACTTTGGGCTGCAAATGAATGGAATACTCTTTTGAGTTAGTTTAGTCAATGATGAAGCAATCTGGGAAAAGCCCTTAACGAACTTCCTGCAGTACCCTGCTAATCCCAGAAAACTCCTAATGTCGGTGACAGACTTAGGTTGAGCCCAGTCTTGAATAGCTTTTACCTTGCTCTGATCTACTTGAATGCCCTGAACATCGACCACGTGCCCTAAGAATGCAATGGAGTTAAGCCAGAACTCGCACTTGGAGAACTTGGCATAAAGTTGATGCTCACGTAAGGTTTCCAACACTAACCTCAGATGTTCTTCATGGTCTCTCAGAGTTTTGGAATAAATGAGGATATCGTCAATAAAGACGATCACAAACTTGTCCAGATACGGTTTTAGCACGCGCTGCATCAAATCCATAAGGATTGATGGTGCATTAGTGAGTCCGAATGACATCACCAAAAACTCAAAGTGTCCATAACTAGTATGGAATGCAGTCTTCCCTACATCGTCTTCTGTTACTCGCAGCTGGTGGTATCCAGACCTTAAATCGATCTTGGAAAATATCACGGCTCCAGATAATTGGTCGAACAAATCATCGATTCTAAGCAGTGGGTATTTGTTCTTTATGGTGACCTTGTTCAGTTCACGATAATCTATACACATACGCATAGATCCATCCTTCTTTTTCACAAATACAACTGGCGCTCCCCAAGGAGATATGCTTGGCCTAATGAAACCTTTATTCAAGAGCTCTTGCAACTACTCGTTGAGTTCCTGAAGCTCCTTAGGTGCCATTCTATAAGGTGCTTTGGATATTGGCTGTGTACAAAGAATCAATTCAATAGAGAATGCCACTTCTCTGAAAGGAGGTACACCAGGCAAATCTTCTGGAAATACATCAGCGAACTCTTTGACTACCTTACAATCAGCAAGGGAGATATTTTCTTTTGTTTCACCCATCATGGTGACTAAGTAGGCACTACAACCCTTGCCAATCAGTTGTTCAGCTTTAATAGCATTTATTAAAGATAACTGCGTGCTAATTTTTCCTACAAATGTTTCATGCTTACCCTGAGAATGGAGAGTGACTCTCTTTTTATGGCAGTTTATCACAGCATTATTGTCACTGAGCCAATTCATCCTGAGGATGATGTCAAAGTTAGCTATCGGTAGGATGATTAGCTTAGCTTAAAATTCTTGATCATTTATCGGGACTTTGATCTTGCAAAATTTATGAGCACTTAGTTGGATTCCTAATGGAAGTCCAACACTCAATTTTTGTGCTAGGTTGCATGCATGAAGTTTAAGAGTATTAGCAAATCGTTCAGAAATAAACGAGTGACTGGCATCAGTATCGAACAATATGCTACAAGGTTGGTTATTAACAATTTGAAAAGAATACAAAAATACAATTTTGACAGGAGAGGTTTAGGAATGTGTACCTGAAACCACATTGTTATCTTCGGTGGCTTCGATAGGAGTTAAGGCATATACTCGTGCAGGTCCAGCAGAATGATTATTAGACTGTCGTCGTTGATAGTTCTGAGAATTGGGGGCTAGTGGTTGCGTGTGAGAATCTTCAGAAATAGGGGCTGGCATTATGGCCAGATTTGGTTCCCTCTGATTCAGTGGAGTTGCTCGGAACACTTGCTTCTTATGATACGGCTTCATTTGAACTCCGTCTATTGTCTTCGTGTGGTCGCACTCATAGAACCGATGGCCTGTGCACCCACAATTAAAACATCTCTGGCTAAAGTGGTAACACTTGCCATACGGATGTGGCTTAGTACAGTTTTGAGCTTGTTCGACAGTAGGTGCTGCTTCCAGTTGATACACTTTCGCGGGGTTGGATCCGTGGCTCTTGAAATTTCCTCGCTGGTTCAGAGTGGTTTGCGCTTTTCATTTATGATCTTCTTCAGATTGGTGATGCTCAATCACCTTAGCCGTTTCCACTAGTTTGAGGAAGCTAGTTATACAAAGCGGTATTATTTGATTCTTCAACGAACTTCTGAGTCCACAAAGGAAGCGGTGGCACTTTGCTAACTTAGAATGGGTGAGTTCTGGTGCGAAACGAATCAATCTACAGAACTCTCTTTCGTATTCCGCCACTGAGCGACTTCCTTGAGTCAACCTCATGATTGTATCTGCAGTCATGTTTTGTGCGGATGGGGGAATAAACTCAGTCTTGAAGGCCTCAACGAACTCATCCTAGGGAATGTCGTCTAGTTCATAATCGATGAATTGGGTATTTCTGACTTCTTCCCACCAATATTCTGCCTCATCATGGAATAGATGGGTGGTGAGATGGACAGCTTCGGAGTTCAGAATTTTCAAACTAATCAAATCCTTTTCCACGACCTTCAGCCAATCAGCTGTATCCATCGTGGACAAGTTCCCACCAAAGGTTGGAGGTCTTAACCTCAGAAAATTATGGAGGAGATTATCTGCTGAATGGTGTGAAGACGAAGCAACTTGCGGAGCATGGACTGTTGGAGCAGCGACAGTGACTGGGGTTACACGATCATTCAATAATTTCTGCATGATTAGCGCCTGTTGAGCTTGGTTTTCTAAGAGAGTTGCCACCATGGCTCGCAGATGAGCCACCTTGTTGCTAGAACTACTGGAGGCCACAGTGTTCTTGATAGGAGTAACTGTGGGTGGTGATCCGAAATCCATTTTAGTTAATTAAGAAAATAACAAACTCAGAATTTACTCTAAGGAAGGGAAATCAAAAATTTTTCATTAATCATAGAATTTACAAATTACAATGCCAAAACTATAAAACAAATGGAGTTGCTTGAAAATGAAATAACATTTAACCTAACTATCATTCAAATATTATCAATGTACTCTGCCCTAAAGGCTACACAAAAATCCTCAAAGGTGACTTCCTGACGCTTCCTATTACGTTTCTTCTCGAGCCTTGCCATGGTCTCATACCACCACACTCGGGCGTAGTCCACCATCAGGTCAGTCACAATATTTACATAAAGTGACTCGGGACACTCTATGTGTTCCAAAATGGACTCCACTCGGCTCAACCATTCTTGCGCATATATGGGAAAGTTGAGCCCTCGATATACAGCTTGTTGTAGAAGCTTCTCCAGGACCAAAATTCCTCTTGATGAAACTCCTTCAATCTGCCAGTTGCTTTTCTGCCTCCATTTGAAGCTACAACTCCAAACTCTCCTGAAGGTACACTGATAATAGTCTATATCGGACTCTTCAGATCCCATTTGACTCTAGGGACAGAATTTTATTATATTTGTGTTAGACTCCAAATGAATAAATTTAGTAGGATGGGAGTATTCTCCTCTTTCAGTTTGCATAGAGTTACTAACACTACTATGTTATGGATGTCACTTATACAGATGCGTGTATTTCAGAAGAATGATCCATCAGGTAGAAAGGAATCATGGATCCCATTCTGACACCTTATGGTATTCTATAATACCAACTGTGGGGCCCCTGTACTGATAATAAGGAAGTACGGTGCTCCAACTGTGGCAAATCCCCAACTTAAGTAAGGTTAGGTAAACCCAACCTGCATTAAGCCAATGACGTGTCACCAAGTGCTATAACATTCATCAATATAAATATCAAAGTGGCAGAAGCAATACAAAATAGAGTAACATCCATAAGCATACATAGTAGGAAAAGAGAATGCAATATAGTAACTCATCACAATGCAGAAATAAAATACATCCAGAATTAATTATTACATACTGAAGTTTAAAGAGAATAAAAAATATCTCTCAATCTCACTAAAATAAAAAGGCAACAGCTAACTAAACAGCAGCAGCATGATCCTCCTCCTGAATCTGCTCCTCTTCTGCGACACTGCCCACGAACACGCCTGAATCTGACATTTGTCGGTATCACAAATGCCAGGTCCCTAGCCAACAAAATAAAAAGGTTACAGTTAGACAATTGTCTAAGTATATTTTAGGCTATTTAAATAAACTAAATATTAAAATATATCATATTAAATTATTTTTAACATGCAAGCAATTTTGGGGTGCAACAAGCTATACAAGAAGTGGAATACTATAAACTATCCATTTATAGCAAGCAATATGTATGTGAAATATCATAAAACACCAAATAAACAAGGTGAGGCTAAATGCAAAAATAACTGTAACTACTGAAATAACTATGATCCTAACATGATTATGATCGCAATAAAATATGCTGAGTGTAAAAGAACACAAGTACTGGATATGATAAAATTATAGCATCCTAAACATGCCATTTATACATATATCTAAGCCATAAGAGTATACATACAACATGCAGATTAATATGAAAAAGATAGGCCACTGAGACATGTGGCAAAAGCAAAGCAATATATGAAATATAAGGCCACTGAGGCATGTGGCAAAGCGAGCGAAGACTGAAAATAAGGCCACTGAAGCATGTGGCAAAGCAAATAAAAAAAAAAAACAATACAATTCAGTTAAAGTAGCAATAAGCCTAAGACATAGTACTGTCGTACCAGCCAATAGGCCATACATGGCCTATAATATCCATCAATCAATCCCTAGCCCAGCCATCCAAATATGCTAAGTTTGAGTCCAGCCTATATAATACTACTACTGAAGAGGCGGACTAAGCTAGGACATATTCTACTAACTGCAAACAAGACAAAACTGAATGATATGCAATTCCAATACTAGCTTAGGATGTATCATCCATATTCTTCTTCTTTAAAATAATCTCATTATCTTATAGATTGAATCATCCTATACCCACATGGAAGGTTTCAAAAGATTAAACAATCAATCATTTAAGGAATTTCAATTGGAGATGGTTTAATTCAACTTGAAGTTCTAAGTCTAAGATCTAATATCTAAAGATCTGAAGTTTGATCACTTTAGACTTTAATTTAGGGTTTTAACTTAAGAGCTTCCAATTGTGATTCTTTTAGAACCTAAGTTCATAGTTAAACTATAAGGAGCTTATTAAGGTTGAAATTGACTATTTTAAGCATTAGATTAAACATCAACTCATGTTGATTCTTTTAAGATCTAAGGGTCTGAGGTTTGATCACTTTAGATCTTAAGATATATCTTTACTTAGACTTTACCAATTATATTTCTTTTAGATTTTAACTCTTAGGTTAACTTTACTAAGCTTCTTACGGTGATACTTAATCATCTCAATTATTAGTTTCAAGGGTTGATGCCAACTAAGTCTTATAAGATCACTTAAGATCTAAGTGTCTTAATTAGGGACTAAGTGGAGATTTCTTGAATTGATGATCACATTAACCTTAGTATTAGTCTAAGAGTTCGGAAAACACTTCTAACCTACCTTAGGATAATTTTACTGAAATTCCAAGTTTTAAGGAACTTTTAAACACAATTTGGTCAAAATGACCAAAATGCCCCTCCAATGGTAAAATTAGGATTTTAAGGTTTAGCTGCCCAAGCTAGATCCTATCTGACTTAATATGATTCAATATGATTATTGAAGTGAGTAACACACTTATTTTAGGTTTTAATGACCTAATTAATCTTAATTAGTATTAACCACTTAATTAAGTCAATTAGGGTGATTAGTGAAATTAGGGCACTCTAGGGTAGTCCAACCTTACACTTAGGCTGTAATGGGCTTAATATGCTATTAAAAACAATCCTCACCCAAATCAGAGGCTTAATTAAGGTTCAAGTCACTAATCCTTAATTTGGGTGATTAAGAAGTGATTAAGAAAATTAATTATCCAAAATTACCTTTGAGGGTCTGAATTTGTTCCTTGGGGTTCAAGGAGCAATCAGAGCCCTTCATCTCATTAATTGGACAATTAAATAATTTTATATGATTTAATTAAAAATAGGGAAGATTTGGCAAATATTTTTAAATCCAACCATTGGATATGAGATTTTATTTTATATTCAGATTCCTTGAATTTTTTTGATTCAAATGGTATATTGGATCATACCATTTGGATCTGAATAACCGAAGTTATTTAATTAATTTATTCTATATTTTTATTTAAATTAGAATCATAAGAATCTAATTATACCTTAATTTTTGTAAGGATTTTAAATACAGAAATTCTTTAATTAACTGTCAGCCTAAATTCAAAACACGCTGGTCGGGGTCGGCCCGGCCCAAAATCACCGTCTTCCTCCTTTGGCAGTCACCGTCGCTGGGTGCCCTAGGGTTAGCTTCTGACACAAAATTTGCCGCGCACAGATCACGCCAAGCCCTGATTTCAATGGCTACACGATCCTTGACCATAGACGCGTTGATTAAACCCAGAAGCCCTAACTGGGAGGTACTGGATTGTCGGATGACTGCTCGGCTGAAACCTTCCAGAAGGCACACCTGTGAGGAGAGAATTCTCCTCACAGAGTCCACGGGTCGCCGCTGTCTTGATCCCTACACGTTCAGGGATCAATGAGGGAGTGATAGGGGGAAACGAGGAGCTCTGGGATGGTCTGGATCCTTGGGGTCCTACTCAGCATTTTCTACCGTCTAGACCCGTGACTGGATCGATCGATTCCAGTCGAATCGATCGATCTGGTCGAACCCAACCATCGATACCCACTTACAATCATTGCCGAGGGGTATCGATGCTAAATGGAGGCCTAATTGCTCGAGGGGACGCCGAAGTTTAGCAAAAGTGGCCCGACTGGCAGTGTGCTTTCAGATGGTGCTTATGCAGTCTGGCACACTGCCATGGCTCACAAGAAGTCCTGAATATTCACTAGGGACTAAGGAGGGATCCTAACACAGCATCTAGGCTTGAGAAGAGATGAATCGAGCTGAATCCAGCTCGACAGAGAAAATAGGAAATGCTCTACCTTGGTTTAAAGAGTTGCACCGACGAAGACAATGCAGGCTGCCCCAGGGGCTCCAAGTGATTGCAGGCACTAGCTGGGGGTCTGAAAGCCAGACACACACCCACTATCAGTGGTCCTAAGCACCAGTGAGCAAACGAGCTCACTGGACTGGCGAACAGCTATTTATAGGCCGAGGGAGTTTAGGGGAGGTGGAACCATGGCTGAGGCTCGAGCATTAGGCTCGGGCCGAGGAGGTACCTCCAGCTCCCTCAAATGGGATTCTCCCATCCTCTGGATCACCTTAGGAGGCTCGGCCACAATTGTAAAGGAGATAACGGCCTATGTGACCTGGCAATGGGGAGTGGCAGACAAAATGACATGGCGCAACGGGCGAAATTGCCTCTGTCGAGCCGGGATCTCTCGGGGACGAAGGTGAACAACGGCTAATAGGGGCGCGACCGTCTGATGGATTTTTAGTTACGATGGAACGGTCCTGATCATCCGACCAATAACGACTGATCGCGGGGATCAGATCGATCGTCGGATTGGATCTTATAGATTTAACGGGTGAGCGCATTATTTAAGATGGGAAGCCAGATGCCGTCTGATCTCATCTCGAAACCGCGGAACGGTCGAGATGAGACGAACCCGGATCTGAGAATGCGGCCGTTGGATCCCATCCAAGGAATGGACGGCCCGGATGTCGCCCGCAGTTTGGAAGGAAGCCGACTGTTGGAGGGGATAGATTTGCAATTATATAAAGTTTAAAACCCTAATTTGCAATTGTACCAAAATAAATAAAATCCAAAAAGTGCCTAAATGAACTCCAAAAATTCCCAAAATTTCACCCTTAGCTAATTTGGGGGTGAGGAACTCAAAAATAAACTCAAATTTTGATTTGGAGATCGAATTTTTTTAGGTTTTTTTTTTAGGGCTTGAAAAAAATAGCCAAAAATACAAGATTTTCCAATTTAGCATCGATTGATTCCAAACTTCTAGGGTTAGATTTAAATGACCCATTTAATCTAATGGAATCAAAATTAAGGCCTGGTTTAGCTTAAATAATCCAGATCTAGCTAGGATAACAACTTAGGGTTGTTACAGACCAACTAAAGTCGAGTCAAATATAAACCCAACCCACCTTAATTAGAAGACTTGTCACCTAAAACTGAAGATCATGCATCAAGATATCAAAGTAGCAGAAGCAAGAAAGAGTATAACATCCACATTACAGCATAGTAAAGAAAGTATAAATAATAATTCAGCTCAATATGAAAAATGCAAAAAATAAATACATTCAAAATATGAAATTATTACAAACTGAATTTAAAAGCAAGAAGGAACACTTATCCTCATAGCTAAAAATAAATCTAACTAAGCTATAGTGACATAAATGTCCTTCTCCTGGCCAAGCTCTTCTCTAGAAGCAACCTCAACAAACAGCCACGAATCTGGCATTGTCGGTATCACAATGCCAGGGCCCCAGCCAAGAAAAGAAAACTTACAATTAGACAAATTGTTTAAGCACAGTTTAGGCTAAATTTAAATGAAACTGAACATTTATGATATCACATTTAATGAATATTTAAGCAATCAAGGGGAGAAACAATCCACAAGAAATATGATAGCTATAAATTAAACATATGAATCTAAGATATAAATTCAATTTATAGAATAATCACATTATTCTATAGCTTGAATCAACTTAAGCCCACAAGAAGGATTCAAAAGGATTCAATCAAATAAGAGTATCAAGGATTCAATTCAAATGAATTACTAAGGATAATCTCTAAGGGTCTAAGATCTAAGTCTTAGGTTTAATCATTTAAGACTTCATATTGGATTTAGACTTAGGGTTTTTATTAAGACATTCCCTTATGAATAATTATTATGATTAGTTTTGATAAGGCACTTAAGATTGGTTTCATAAAATTAAATTTTATTATTCAAGATTATGTGTTGTTCTAAGATCACCTTAAGATCTTTATAATTTTCTTAAGAGTAAATTATGAAGAATTAAGCTTAAGCCATTTAGATAAATCAACTAGGTCTAAAAGCTAAATGAATGATATTAATATATTTCATTTTTGATTAAAAGCACATTAATGATATTTCTAAGGTTTAAGGGCTCTTAAACAAACTTTTGGCTAAAATGTCCAAAATACCCTTCTTAAGGCTAAAAATTAGGATTTTAAGATTAAAGCATCCAAATTGACTCTAATTAGTTCTAATAGCTTTAATATTGACTAATAAGAGAAATGAGGTACTTAAATTTAAGTTTGGACTTACAAATAGATTAATTAGTACAAATCACTTCTTAACACTAAGAAAAGTGATAAAGGAAATTTTGGTTTAAAATGGGAATCCAAACACATAGGCAAGTTTTAATACACTTAAGAAGATAATAGAAACTTGGTTTACCAAAATTTGAGGATTAATTAAGTTATTAATCACTAATCAAGATTTAGGGTGATTAAGAGGTGATTAACAATTTTAGAACTTTTAAATTATTTTTAAAGGCATAATTAAGTTCTCCTCTATCTTATGTACAATCAAAGACCTTAATCATAAAATTTATCCATTAAATGAATTATTTATTCACTAATTAATATTAGAGAGAGATTAAGTTAAATCAGAAAATCTAACCATTGGATCTAGAATTTTATTACAAATTATTGTTCCTTATGATTTTCTGATTGAAATGGTATATTGATTCATACCATTTAGATAAGTATTGATTAAGTTATTCAATTAATTTAGTTTAAATGTTTTCAATTAATCAAACCATAGGATATTCATTAAATGCATTAATTAAATATTTAACAGAAGGATTTTAATTCCAAAAATTCATTTAATTAACTTGGCCCATTTATCGGAAGGCACAAGTCGAGCATGATCCGGCTGAGCCGGCACTGTCGCACCACACGGGCCTGGGCTGACCCAGCCCGACGCAACAGTGTTATGGTCCCCGCCTCTTCCTTCGATAGGCCAAAGAGGGAAGAAATTCCTCAAGCTAATTCTCTGCACTGAGGGCACGCCAGCACTTTAGCTCAATCCCCAACACAATACCTAATGCCAGACTCATCGATTGGACCTAGAAGCCCTAACTGGAATGCAGTGGATCACTGGATGGCTACTCCATCAAAATGACCTAAGTGAGCAAATTTGGGGTTCACTGTGAGGGGTCAATTCTCTTCACAAAGACCACCAAATGGGGTGATCCCTACAACATCAGTGAGGTGAGGCCAGTCGAACTCCAAGGGTTAGGTGACCCGGGGTGCAGCCGATAGCTGAGTCCTTACTCGGAATCGTCTCCTAGTTCAGCCGCTAGCTTTATCGATCGATATGATCGATCAGAGCTAGCTCGGACCCTGACAATAATTTGGGTAGATTCGATTAGCCATGAGGATAAGGTCTGAGGAGGAATTGAGCTTAATTGAGCTTTGGAGTTCAGTGAGGTAGCTTCGACCTCCCTGAGCACCAATGCCACCCAAATAGTGAACCATTACTATCTGGACTGGGCTCAATCAAACCCAATCGCATGCGCAAATGTTCTAAGGTGCTAGGGAAAGTTAGACAATATCTAGAGGCTATCTTAGGATGCTGAATTGAACGTAGAGTCCACACAACTCGATGGAATTAGGCTAGTATGTGGAAATGGCAATGACAGAGCAGTTCGCAGCAACATGGATTGCCAAGAGTGTCGAGAGCTCCAAAGGATTCAACTAGAAAGTTGAGGGATCTCAGTGAGAAAAGGGACTCATTGTGATGTCCTAGATGTATTTATAGGTAGTGGGAAGGCTCTGGACTGGTTGCCATGGTTGGGAGCCAGGGTATAGAATTAGCCCGAGCAAAATGGGGTGGACAAAATGGCTGAGGGCAATTCAGGGAGATGGCAGCCGGTAGACCGTTGGGCTCGAGGGCAGAAGAGGAAGACCATGCTGTCCCCGTACTACCATGGGGTCTGCTGCTGTTCAAGCTATTGGGGGGGACTAAGCAAGCGAGAGGTGAACTGGAGGAGATGATCCATAGTGCTAGGCTCACTAGGGGTCGTCTGATAGAGGAGTCATTGGGTATCGATGGTCCCTGATGTGCTACTTAACTGATTAAGTGCGAATGAGACATTAGTCGTTGGACATGAGGGGTTTATCTATCGATTAGAATTAGATCTAGGCGCGGAGAGTGTACACCATTGGATGGACTGCGCTAAGATGCGTGCTAGAGCGATCATTCAAATGAACCTATGCGCCGTTGTTGGGACCCTGCAATGGATCTACTGTAGTCCCGACAGCAAATCCCACAGATATAAAATTAATAAATATATTTAATATATTTAATATAATATTTTAATTAATTAAATAATAATTTAAATAAATTTTAAATCTAATTTAGGACTAAATGAGCTCCAAACATTCCCAAAATTTCACCTTTAGCTAATTAGGGCATGAAAAATTCAAAAATATAATCAAATTTTAATTTAGAGATCAAATTATTTTAGCTAAATTTTAGAGTCCAAAAAATAGGTAAAAATATTTAGGTTAATCCATTTAATTCTAACTAGTTTCAAACTTTTAAGGCTTAGTTATATTGACCCATTAAGTCTAATGGAATAAAAATCAAAGCTCGGTTTAGCTTTAATTAACTTGGTTTAGCTTTGGTAACAACTAGGGTTGTTACAATAACATATCATTAGTGGTGCGATGCAAAGCACGCATAGGATATGTTAGCAGTGTGATTTGGAGCACACTTGGGATCCGTGAGATGCAACTTTGGCATCAAAGTAATGCATACATGTAGCATATTCTGCAGTATGCTCAGAGGCATATTCAGTTAAGCATATATTATTATTCATTTTTAATAGTTTATTTAGTATACAATTTTATTTCTAGTTATTTTATTAACAACACTTTTGTTCTGTTTTCAGTATTATTCAATCCCTACTGCAATCTTATTTTCATCAACTTTTAATTTAAAATTATAGCTTTACTCTTAGTTTTGTGCAATTTTATTTTTTTGGATTTTCCTGTATTTTTACATGGTTTATTTCTTCTATGAAGCAATAATGATATCCTAAATTGATAACCATTCATGTAAATTAAATTGTAAAACAAGATTTTTTTTTTTTAGATGTGCCATATCATATATGTACATATGGCAGAATCAAGTAATAGATCGGATCCAGCATTCGAGGGTTAGGGTCATGAAGAAGGACATGCTTAAATTTTATGCAAAGAGAGGCAAAAAGTATATTCATTTTTCTAATAGCCATGTATTAAAAGGAAATGAATAATTGTATCATTTATTTTCTTAATTTTCTGCATTTTCATATAATATATGGATGAATGATGTGGAATAAGCCTAAATGTTCTTACTTTACTGCACTACTATACTTAATATTTTTGACAGATCTTGCTAATCAGTAGGTAACACCCTAATGCCAATTTAGTTTAATTAACCAGATAGTACGGCATTATAGTAACCCACTAAACTGATTATTTTGTACCATTTTCAATGTGGCAGGTTTAGTAGGTTCTATCTTTCTCGGGATCAAACATTAAGTTTTGGTCACATAAACTTCGCATACACATGCTCAATATTTAGCTATAATGAAATGGCTCTATGCTACAATAATAACACAAAATGATAGAAAAAATAAATAAAATAAAAATTGAATTTAAACAAAAATGAAAATAGCAAAGGCAAAATATAAACAAAAAATTATCTAAGTCACTAGTTCAAGAAGTTCACTAATACCATCAATTTAGACCATGTTGATGGTGCCATAAACTTGACATGCCACAAAATGATGTGACTTTTATTTACACATAAGTGCATATGATCTGAAGTAATAATAGAACGGTGAGTTTCAAATTTTATCGTCTACATTAATTTAAAGAAGGTTACTAGTTACTATTTCATCTACTAATGCTTAAATAATCAAATAATAGTTTTTATTTCTTTACTAAATTTATGTATGCAAATAATTAATCCTAAAATTAATGAGGACCTAATGAAGTTTAAGAGATTGGGGAAAGTTAGGCCAATCAACTATGATTCAATAAATCAGTCATGATGAGTTTAAATTGATCATCTTATGAGAATGTTAGTTTTGTATTTCAAGTGGCTATGAATAGGTAAAGCCACTAGTGATCTCTCATGCATATGAGTTACTCACCACTAAACATTAAGGTCGTCTTTAGCCAATTGTAGATATCCCTTGATTTCAGACCTTAATATATAAATCATAATTTTATTATATGCTATCAAAATTCCCTATATAGTGCAACTGAAATTAAATTTCCATTTATATTCTCATATGCACATAGACGTTTCCGTGCTCAAAGTAGAGCGTGCAAATTTCCTTACTCTGATAATCCTTTATACAGCCTAACCTTATATCTAAGTGAAAGATTGTATGAGGAATGAACATGGAAGACATGAAATGTGCAAGTGCACATAAATACTTATATGTACTTTTCCTCTGATCAAAGCTTTAGTAATAGTTGTATGGTATGCAATCACATGCACATACATCTTGATCATAACTTATAGTTTTGATCAAAGATGTAGTGCAATGATAAAATGCCCTATTAAAAAATATCAATTTTTACATACAATATATAAGATTTATAAAATAAAACACATGCATTCATAACAAATAAATCAAATTTTCATACTCAGCATTCACATAAAAATATTTACTACATAGGTCAAGTTTAACTTTGTAACAATCCAAGTCTTTAGAAAGAAGTATATTTTGTGATCATAATGTCCTAATTTGAAAATAATCTAGATAATAAATACTCCTAAATAAATTTCTGAATTTTTTATTTCAGACAATGAAATATATATATATATATATAGATATATATATATTAAATATAAGTCCAAATTCAGAAAATTATATGACATTGGATTTAGAATAATAAAACAAGGTAATATAAAAAAAAAGTTCGTCAAAATTGGAGCACCGAATTTCCCATATTTAATTTTTTAAGTTTTAATCTCCAAAAATTATTACAAATAAAATATAGTTATAAATTGAAAAGTTTTTGGTTGAGAATGTTTGTATCATCAAGACGCACCTCCCAATCAAGTTTTGTCAAATTTGAAAATCAGATAGCGAAAAATTATAATTAATTTAAATTGCAGAATTACTTAAATTCATAAAGCTACTTAAATTCATAAAGCTACTTTTCTCCCCCCCCCCGAGCGGATCACGCTCACATGCTCTAGGGCACACAGCGAAAAGGCAAGCCCACCCATCCATGTCGTGTGCCGCCACCCACCCTACTTGCCCGACTACCACGTCGACCAACCCAAACTGCTCGGCCAGCCCTCCCCCCTCCCTCTCTTTCTCTATAAATATGGCCCAATCCCCCCCTTAAAACCTGCACTCACTCCTCCTCCTCTGGTCAACTACCACCTCCCTCCTCCCTGCCTCATCGACTAATGGCCTTCCCCTCCTCGGCCAACCGCCACCATCGCACGGTGAATCTCTTCGAACGAGGAAGAAGAAGAAGATGATGAAACAAAGAGGAGAGAAAAAAAAAGGGTGATGAGAAATTTATTTTCAAAGAAAATAAAGAAAATAATTATAATAATAAATATTAAACCCCTAACCTATTAATTGCTAACGACTAATTTTTTAATTTTGGCTACTAATATTTTATTATTATCATTTTCCTGGTATTTTCATTTATTTATTTTGTTATTCTAAAATAAGTAATATAGTAATAATAATAATAAAAAAATAATAATAACACTAATTTGTTAATATTATTATCATTATCTTTATTATTATTATTAGTATATTATTATTATTATTCTAGTTTTTTTTTAATCAAACTTTTATTATTAATAGCTTATTAATTTAATTTCATTAATAATAATAATAATAATATTATTATTATTATTATTAGTAATGCAACTAAAAATATTTATTATTATTATTATTATCATTATTATTATTATAGTATTTCTTCTGTACTCATCAAAAATCATAATAATAATAATAATATCATTATTATTATTATTATTATTATCTTCTTCATCATTATTTTTATGATATTTCTCTTCAACTCATAATAATGATCATAATAATAATAATAATAATAACAATTATTATTATTATTATTATTATAATTATAATAATAATAATAATAATAATATTATTATTATTATTATTATTATTATCATTATGATATTTCCTTTATACTCATACTAATAATAATTATAATATTGTTATTTTTATTATTATTATTATATTTATTAATAATAATAATACTATTTTTTATTTTTTTTATTATTATCATCCTTATTATTATTATGATAATAAGAATAATATTTTTTTATATCTTCATAATAATAATGATAATAATATTCCTATCATTATTATTATTATCTTTTTATTCTCCTCATTAATAATATTAATAATAATCACATTATTATTATTATTATTAATATTATTATCATCTTCATTATTATTATTATTAATAAATGATAATAATAATACCATTTCTTTTCTAAATGATCATAATAATATTCTTAACAAAGCTATCATTATAATCATCTCTATTATTATTATATTAATAATATATATTTTTCTATGCATTTATTATTGTTATTATCATCTTCATTATTATTATTGATAATAATAACAAAATATATTTTCTAGTTATTAATTTATTATTACCATCATCTTTATAAGAAATTTTTTTTTATTAGCATCCTTATTAATAATAATAATAATAATCATATTATAGTCTCATAATAATAAAGTATCATTATCTTAATATTATTGATAATGGTAAGAATAAATTATTATGAATTTTATTATTATTATTATTATTATTATTATTATTATTATTATTATTATTGTTATTATTATTATTATGCTAGTGCTTTACTTTGAGCCTTATCATTTTTAATTTTGGCAAGTTGATAATTTTGAAAGCTGCTATTCAATTTATTATCACTTTTATAAATATTTGTCACACTCTTGAGAAAAGTTATGATATATTATATGAAGCTATATCATTAAAATTAAATGTTCTAAAAAAGAAGATTCTTTGTTGTTAGACATGTACAAGTACTAGGTTAGGCAAAAATAGTGGTTATATAAGGAGATCATATAATTGCCCTAGAGGAGATTGATATTGGTTAAAATGAAATATAATGAATAAATTTACTAAATCAAGGTAGAGGTACCTTGATACCTCCCGTTCTACACGTACAACACAAAAGTTGATAATCACACATACTATATATTTTCAATATCTTAAAGTAGTGAAAATTATATATTGTGATAGTAAATAAATTAATTAGCAATTATATAATTTTATTTGATCTATATTGTCGCACTCTAATCTTTATTTTGTAGGAAATATATCACAAAATTTTAAACCTTATTTTATCTTTCTAATACTTACTTTATTGTTTACCACTTATATATAATATAATTAATGATATCCAAGTGATTAGAGTACTCTATAATGAGGATTCAAACCTGGGCATTTTTGTTGTGAATTTTAGGCCATAATTTTGAGGAAGAACTAGATCAACCCTGAGATGATCAATGTATGCACTCTCATTTTACATTTCATTTTTTAGCTGTTGATCTTTTTATTTATTCAAAATATAGACAACAACTGTACCCATGTAAAAGTATTGTATAACATTTCAATAAAGTATTATATTTTCATATTTCAAATTTTAATAAATAAATATCTATGATATTTTATATTATTTTTCCAAATCCAAACTACAATCCTCGATAGATAACGGACCTAAATTGCTTGTCTGCATTCGCACACAAGTGTACATGGTCCGAAGTAATATGGGATGGTGAGATTCCGAGATTTATCATCCTCTATGAACGGTGTTTAGATTTGTTACTATAATGTATCTAATTTTGACAATGTTTAAGAGGTTAATATGGTTGTTTTTAGTTCCTTATTTATGATTCCTATATTAATTTGATTTTCAAATATTTTTGGAAAATTGAGGAAAGTTAAGGTAAACATGGAGTTTATCATCGTTCATGCAAGCTACTATACAAAGGCTACTATACAAAGGCTACTATAAAAGAAACTATAAGATCATCTACATAAATTAGCATAGAACATGATCTCAAAATTAGAATAAAGTGGTGCAGGATGGAGACTTCTACTTCCTCAAACAAGTACGTCGAAAGCATGAATACACAAGTCTTCGACTTAGTTGACAAAGATTTGGTCCAAAATCTTGATGCGTACATGATCAAGGCAAGCTATCGCTTCAAATGTCACAGAGACTCGGGAGAGTCATTCCTTTGCCAATTGCGGGAAGCACTTGCCTTGAAACATGCAATACCTCAAAATCTTGTTCAATACATCGCCCCCAGCTTCAAACACTCCAAAGTATATACGACCGTATGTCGAACCAAACCAATGATTATTCTCCCAATATTGAAAGAGCAATCTAGTAAAGTAACTTAATTCAGACTCTAAATTTGCCATCTGAGAGTCAATTTTAAAGTTCAAGTTAAGTTTTGATTAATTATTGAAATAGAAGTGCGTTCATTTTCCTAAGGTGACATTCTCAAATGTTTTTTCTTTTCTATGTTGATTGCTTTGGATAAGTTAATATCATTTTTTAACTTAACATTCTTAATCTTGGCTCTGATACCAACTGTAACGACCCCAATATTAGATCGGGAACCCAATCCAACACTGGAGCGTTACCATAACACTTAACACATGATTAGAAGGAAACTAACCCAACACTAAATGTTATGTGGCGAATTAACATAGTGAGGGTGTTAAGTTAAGAAACATGCAATAGTAGAGAAGGAAGAATATGAAACAAATGCAAGTAGAACAGTAAACAATTCACTTATCCAATCCAAGCATTTAATATGAAAGTAAATTCATTATAAAAAGAAGTAAAAACATCACAGAAAGTGATTATTACAAACTTGAAATTTGAAAGAGCAATAAAAATAAATTCACTCTCTCACATGAAAACAGGAAAGAAAATGAAATGCAGAAGCAGTTTAAAATTCTTCAAGCACACTAGACTCTTTCTCCACTAGCCTGAAAATGCTCCTGATCTACCATATTTTTGGTATTTAAAATACGGTAGGGCACAGCTATGAAAAAGAAAAGGTAGTTAGACTAAACAGTCTAAGCATATTTTAAGATTGACTAATTAGTAATTGAAATTTAGTTGGAAATTACATAAGCTACTTTACAATTAAAAACTACAATGGAGCATTTAAAGCATCAAAGTAAGAGGGAAGAAGTGTAAGAACTCATAAGTATAATTACTCTAGCCTGCAAGAAAAAGTAAGGGAAAAGCATCCTAATAAGGATAGAAACTACTAATGTGCATATGAAAATATGAAATGGAAACATGTATATGTTTAATGAATATATGCTAAGTAAAGTAAGGAAAGGCAGTAAAGTATTTAATGAATTTAAAATAACATATACTGTATTTAAATATGAACTGTAACTATGTAAAGCATAGTACTAAAAAGAAAAGTGCAAACTAAGTAAGTAAGGGAAGATATTAACCTCATGGCTAAGAATACATAACCTAGGACTATGTGAAGTAAACATAGCTTAAAAGTTATGATGAGATCTCACAATCAATAAGATTATAAAAGACTCATATTTTATGTGTTGAAGTTATTTATGGAAATACACATTCTATGGGAAAATAACAAAATGAAGGGAGAAGTTAAGCACATCAGCCTAGCAAGTAAAGGAAAGCGAGGTCTCATAGAAAATAAATACTCACATTCATCCTCTGAGAATGTGAGGTCTTCTTATATCCCCCCTGAAGCCTGCCCTTAGCTATCCACCAAGAAAATCCCATATAGTTTTATGAAAGTTTTATTTATGCACAATGTCTTATATGTATATTCAAAAGTACAGGCTCAAGCAAAGCAAGCATTCAAGGATTTTAAGTAATTGTAAATTATGTGATATCCAAAGTTATATAATTTTAATGATCTACTTATGATTGGAGCTAATTAAGCTCCCAATTGACTTATAAATATTGTTCTATAAGTCAATTTTAAGTAATAGTATAAGTGAAAGAGTTTTGGAAAATATAAGTTTTGATTTAGTTTATGAAATGACAAAATAATTTATAATTATATTCATGTAAATGAGACTTATCCTACACTAGTCCTAAACCAATCAATTAAAAGAAGATTAATGATTAAGGTTTAGGAAACTAATAGGGAAGAGCAATAACAATGGATTACTAAACTATTTGAAGTGGAGGTTATCATGCTACCTGCTAACTTCCTCTAATTAGCTTACAGTTATAAGGTTTCAACCAAATCAATCATTAACCTAGCTAGGATTAATTGGTAGGAAATGTTTAAGTGTAAGGGAAAGAATATACTACTAACTACTAGTGCTAGTTTATTCAAGGTTATTGGTTAAAAGAAGTTTATAAGCTATCATAAATGCATTAAGAAACTAAGGAATTCCTAATTTGATCACTAGAGAACTATAATAGTAGATTTAAAAGACAAAGGGAAATGTATGCTAGAGTTCCAATCTAATTGTTGGGCACTAGTCCTATTTAGATCACTTAATGAAATAAGGAATACTACTAGCATATAATAATTTATGGAATATGTTAGCTAAGATTATGATGACTAATCAATAAGTTAAAGTTCCTAAATTCCATAAGATCTATTCTAGGAATTGAAAATTGAATCTAGAAATGTGCTATGAATTAGTCCTAATAGATTCATAACTTACAATCACATAAGTGCTAATATTATCTACACTTATGGGGAATATTATTTAGCTCTAAAGATCACAAGCAAATCAAGATTTCAAAATCAATCCTATAGCATTTCTATTAAGGATGAAGGTTGAATCAATCATTTGCTAAGTATTTCAATTATCTAATTATGAAATTCAAGTCTCAAACATACAATTGAATTATATAAGAAATAAATATAATGAGATATGTTTGTTGTCCTAGTATTTAAAAACCTAAAATATTCATATTTTATAAATTATGAAATTACAAAACTACACAAATTAAGGAGCCAAATGCCTAAAACATCCAATTATTGTCCAAATGAAATTATGTAAGAAAATATGAAATCCTTATAGCATAAGGAGACGAATGACAATAAGTATGTCAAAATCGGACAATGTTGGATTTTTAGGGTTTTTGGGACTCTTAATTAGGATTAAAAAGTCATTAACAAAATAAGGTTCAAAATCTAAATCTGAATTTGTATTATTGTCCAACACATTTTTGTGATTAAAATGGACTATTATAATATCAATTTTGGATAATAATTGATCAAGTTATGCCACATACAAGATTTGAATTAATTTGTAATTAATTGATTAATGTAAAATAATGATTAATGATATTAATCATTAAAATAGAAATTTAATGTCATATTAATGATCTACGCATTTTCCTAGTATAAGTTAATAAAATTTGTAATTTAATTAATCGTTTAACAAATAAAATAACAAATTAATCATTGCAGAACAGAAAACAGACATCATAGAATTTTATGGCACGAAATTCCACAGCATAAAAATAGGCAGTGCAAAATTTTAGAGCATGGCACAGATGGTGGCTGTCATCTTTGAAATCGGAGTTGACTGCTTGTGGAACCCACCATCCACACATCACGCGAAAAAAACCCCGTGACGGGTCGTTCATGGGTCGGCCCACTAAAGCGGCCCAAAAAGAAGATCTGGGTCAAACATATATGGCCCTGATAGAGACGTTGGGCCAAGCTTGGGCACTGCCTCTTGAGCTACACCGACCACCCCACCTCCTGGACCGCATGCCAATTGAAAGACCTCGATAAGACCATTCGATCGGCACAGGCATCAATGTCGGGGACCTCCCTAATCATCGGCAAATCCTTGCCCTAAGTTCAGCCTTACGGATGAAGCAGGGTAGGGATGAAGCATTGTGCTTGGGGTGAACGATTAAACTTAAAATCGAGTTCATTACAGCCCGATAACAAATCGATTTTGCATTTTAAGATAAGAATTGAGTTTAGAAATGAGTAATTTCAATTGAGCAAGGAGAACAAAATCAAGAGGTGTGTACCTTTGTCTGCCTAGAATTAGGGTTCGCAACAACCGAACTTAGCTCCTTCGCTCGCAGCTTCTGCACCTCCTAAGCTCCATGAGATGCAACAAATGATGATAGAGAAAAATGGAAGAGATTATGAATGGAATAGGAGGTTAATGCCTTGGCAAAAATAGCTGGAGGGTGAGGACTGTCCTCAACCTGGAGCGGATGAACGTGGCTGGGATGATGTATAATCTCTCTATCTGGATCATTGGATCAGGCTTTCGATCTAATGATCAGATCTCATGAGAATAGCCCTCATCATTAGATTGAACCTTGAAGTTAGCGACGTCTTGGATCGACAAATCCAGCTGCCCACTGTTTGGTGTAAGGCAACGGATTTTCGCGGTTCAGAAAAAATAGCCATTTGGATATTTATTACTTATATATGTTAAGTTAATTTAAATGCAATATTTATTTAATAAATCATCCCTAAAAAATTACTCAAAATCAAATACTCAAATAGACTCCAAAAAATACTAAAATTTCACCCTTACCTAAATGAGGGGTGAGGAACTCAAAAATGCAATTGGATTTTTGATCGGATGTTAATTTAATTATCCTAATTTTCTGAGCATTTAAATATTATTAAAATAATCGGGGAAAGTCTCATTCTGCGGGCACATACAGAATGAAGTGATCGGTTAAACACATCTCAATAACTAGTAATGAAATGCAGGGTCTCATTGAAATAAGCACTCACATTCACCCTTTGAGAATATGAGATCACTTTATATCTCCTCTTTAGCTTGCCCTTGGCTATCCACCATAGTACAACCCTATAGTCTTATGAAAGTTTTATTCATGCACTAAATCTTGTATATATGTCCAAAAAAGAATAGGCTCAAAGTTAAGTAAGCATTCAAAGAATTCAAATCATTATATGTGATATATATGAAATTTATAGCTAAATTTAGCATCAAAACCTCACTAAACACCATATAAAATAAGGTACTTTGAATAGAATCATATTTTTTTGCAAGAAAATGAAGAAAAATGGGATGCATGAGCTGAATCACTAAAATCTGTGTCAAAACTGTCACAGCATGCCATGGTGACTCATGAAAATTCTTCACCTAGAAGAATATCTAAAAGGACCTGGAAATCTGTGTCAAAATCGCCACAGTGCACCATGGCTATCTCATTAACTCCCTTACCTAGAAACTAAACTACAAACCTAGAATAAAGACTGATGCTGTGTGCCACAGCGCGCCGTAGCGCACCACAACATTATTTCCTTAAGTTAAACTAAAATCATATAAAAGAGAAATTGAACAGTGTTTTCAAAAATCTTTTCGTTGCAGCGCGCCGCAGCGCGCTCCAGCGTCACTTCTTGAAGATAAGTTAAGAACTTATGCGGACTAATTGAACAGTGCTAAATCTGCCTTTTTGTAAAATAAATCACTGCAGCGCGCCACAGCGCGCCATACCTCATAAGGATTTGTACTAACCTGGAACAAAACCACTGCAACTTGCCACGGTGCGCCACGATGACATATTTAATTTATCTACAAGAACTTTATATGAACTAATTCAACAGTAAATCTTCTGTGTTTTTAAATTATTAACCGCCACAGCTCGTCATAGCGTGCCGCAATGCACCGGGGCGACATTTCTGATTATTCACACAAACTATATGTGAACTCATTGATCCGTGTTTTCGAAGTATTTTCTTCTATAGCGAACCGCAGGGCGCCACAGCGAAATATTTTATTTATCATAAAAACTATATGTGAACTATTGGAATAGTCATTTCAAAGGTTTATCTGTTGTAGCATGCCACAGCAGACACTGCGGTGACCGAAAGAAAAGATGCTAACTTTCATGCAAGAACAATGTTTGGAATGCTGCTGCCACAATGCGCCATAGCGAAACAGTGTTTGGAATGCTCCTATTATAGCGCGCCATAGAGCGCTACAGTGTGCTACAATGGATGATCTAGAATTTTCTAGAACATCCATAAATGCAACATAGGGAAGGCCACAAAATGCAACCTTTGGCCTTCCCCAACCTTTTGAAATTGAAATACATTATTTATGATGAATCCAAATAGAATAAATAAGACAAACATTTAAAGGGTTTGAATTAAAGCCAAGGAAGGTGAAGAGTCACATGATTAATGCCTTGGGGGCTGAGAACTTCCCTATTTAAGGGCCAATCTCAGACCTTAAGAGGGTTCCAATTTTTGACATTTAAGTCCCCTAAAGGAATACCTACAGCAAGAGGAGAAAGGAGAACTCTCCAAAGGGAAGAAGGTTTACCAATAACAATAAAGAAAGGGAAATAACAAGGGAAAAATGAAGGAGCAGTCAAGAGGAAGTGCAGGAGGAGTCCAAGAGAGCCTAGAAAACTTCCGGGTGATTCCTAGTATTTCTTCTTAAACTTCTCTAATTTCTTTCTGCTGTGAACTAATGGCAAGGTTTAATTTTCTTTGTATGTGTGCTTGTGCTTACTTAGTAATGGAAGGCTAAAATCCTTTTAGAGAGGGTTGAGATGTAATTGTATGAAATTATAAGGGTATGGTGGTGTTTTAATGAATTATTTAAATGAATGAAAAGATGATCATATTGTTTATTATTTATATTGAAATAAATGCTTGGATGGAATAAAATTTAAATTATTTTATTTTAAGAACTTATGTTCCAAGCTTATCAATTGGGTAAGAGCAAGAAAGGTAGTGCAAGTAAAGCTAAGAATTATGTGACAAATTCTCAAGCTCACTTGCACCTTTTCTTAAAGGCTCTACCAAGAGATTTGATGCTTGTTAACTAAGTTCTCCATTAACTTTAACTTTGCTCTGCTGCTCAGCAAGGTAGAAGGGATGAGAGGATGTTGGAAAACTTGATGGATGATGTGAATAGTCCATCGACCCAATGCATCCTCCCACCTAGCAAAACTGCGTGTGAAGCGCGTGATACATAGTTAATGGAAGTTTTGTTTGTGAGATCAATAGGAATGAAAGATACTATTTGGTAACCTAAGCATAGGGAATCAAGTCTAATAACAAATCAAGATCTCATGAAAGTTTTTGTGATAAGGAAGAACCCCAATGGGAGCTCTCTTTGTGCATTAAACTTGAACCTATTGTAATTGGAAGATAACTCCAATTCCAATAGTGTTCACTTAATTAAATTAAGCAAAAAGATTTAAAGTATACATTCAACAAATAAAGTTATACCACAAAGACCTTGCAATTATTATAATGAAAACTTAACTCTTTCCTTTTAATCAAATCGTCCCTTAACTTAAGGTAATTTATATTGCTAAAGTAGGAACCAAAAATCAATCCAAAAATCAACATCTAAACCTTATTGAAAGAAAACATAACATGGTATCAGAACCACCGTTCCTAGAGGACGATAAATCTTGGAATTAAAACTTTCACTTATTACTTCATACCACGCACACTTTCGTGCAAACACAGACATGTATTTTATGCCTGTCAGTATGCTATGTGATATCCGAAGTTCTCTAATTTTAATGATCTACTTAATATTGGAGCTAATTGAGCTCCCAATTGACTTATAGATATTACTCTATAAGTCAATTGTAAGTAATAGTAGAAGTGAAATAGTTTTGGAAAATAGTAGTTTTATTTAATTTATGAAATGAGAAAATAATTTATAAATATATTCATGCAAATAGAACTTATTCTACACTTGTTCTAAACTAATCAAATTAAACATATTAATGATTAAAGATTAAAAAACTAGTAGGGAAGAGTAATACTAATGAATTACTAAACTAAAGGAAGTGGAAGTTAATGTAATATTCACTGACTTCATCTAATTATCTTGCATATTGAAAGGTTCCCAACCAAATTAATCTCTAACTTAGATATGATCAATTGGTAGGAGATATCTAAGTATATGGGAAGGAATATAGTACAAAGTACAAGTGCTAGTTCATTCTAAGTTGTGGGTTTAATGAAGTCTATAAGTTATCTAGTTCATTCTAAGTTGTGGGTATAATGAAGTCTATAAGTTATCTTAATCACTTTAGAAAATTAAGGGATTCCTAATTTAATCATTAGAGAGCTTTAATAAGAGATTAAAAACTATGGGAGATGTGTACTAAAATTCCAATCAAATTGTTGGGTACTAGTCTTAATAAGATCACTTAGTGAAATGAGGTACATTACTAGCATACATATTCTCAACTTACTTGAGGACTTAATGTAAGGATCTAGAAGTTATGGGATTATCACTAAGTTTCATTATAATTGTAGTACACTAGTTCTAATAAGTTCTCATATTGAACTAAGATATACAATTTGTATTCTACAATAAGGAACATGTTTAGCCAAAATTTTGATGGCAAATCATACAAGCTAGGTTCCTAAATTTCATAATATCTATTTTAAAAATGGAAATTGAATCTAGAATAAGCTATGTAAATAGTCCTATAAGATTCATAACATTATAATTATATAAGTGTTAATGTTATCAACACAAATTGGAATTGATATCTTGCTCTAAAGATAACAAGCAATTCATGATTTCAATTCAATCCTATTGCAAATCTATTGAGGATGAAGATTAAATTAATTTAAGCATTCCAATTATCAAACTTATAGAAATTAAGTCTCAAATATACAATTGAAATTATAGGTGAAGTAAGTAAAATGAGATATGTTTATTGTCCTATGGTTTTAAATACCTAAAACATGTATTCTAAAAAATATGGAAAATATAACTTTACACTAATTAAGGAGTCAAATACTTCAATCATCCAAATATTATCCAAATAGAAATGTGAAAGCATATATGAAGTCCTTATAGCATAAGGAGAAGAATGATACTAAGTAGGTCAAAATTAGACAATTTTGAGAAATTAGGATTTGAAGGACTCCTAATTAGGGTTAAAAAGTCATTAAGAAATTTAGAGTTCAAAACCTAAATCAAGATTCATATTATTGCTCTACACATTTTTGTGATTGAAATGGATTATTGAACTGTCATATTTGAACATCGATTGCTTGAGTTATGATGGAAGCAATAATTGACTAAATAATTAATTTAATTGTCAAAATGTAATTCTGACATCATAATATTATTCCTCATATTTTTAAGGATAATATATATATATATATATAATTTGATTAAGCATTTCAAAAATTATACAATACATGAAAATTCTATTAATTATAGAATATCATTTCATTAAGAATTAATTAAACTAATGCTTAAATCTATTTGAAATAATGATCAATAAATTTAATTATCAAATACAACTTTAATGTTGTTTTACTGTTCTATAAAATTTGACAGTTAAGAAATATATATATATATAATTTGTAGATTTTTAGTTTTATTAATAAAACCATTAATTGAATAAGAAATAAAAAATTCAATAGCATTAATGAAATTTTAAATGAACAATCAAAAGTGAAGTTAATATAAACTGCATTCCTTCTACAACCCATTGGGCCGAAATATGACGTTTTATATTGAATAAACACAGGTTGTAAATGGGTCATAATACGGGCCCAAATGAAAAATATCGGTACCTTCTCTACATCTCTTGCGAAGGAGGATCTGCAAAGGAAGGGACAATAGAAATCAAGGGCTTATAAGATAATGCAGGTGAATGCCTTTTGAAGAGAAGGAGAAGTATTCCGTCAAGGTTGATTTAATGAAAGACAAGAACAATCAATTCTTAATTTACCTAAGCTTACATAATCCAAAATGGAAATATTATGCATCAAAATGACTTTCTTCGTAAAATCTCAAAGTTCGATTGGGCTCTATTGAGCCTGATCAGCTCATACAAACACATTATTAGATAGTGATTAATAACGAATGTATCGATTAAGGAACTACTGAATGGAAGTCTAATCAAGAAAGCATACAATATAGAAAAACCAATCGAATTGTTCTAAACTCAATTTTGCCATACAATCATCTTAATGTTTTAAGAAAAGAAATCTAAATGCTTAAATCTGAGAAATTAACAGAGAAGAAACGAAAGAGGTACCTTGGTTTATCGAAACCATCAGCTATATTTAGGTTTCACAAGGGAAATTGTCGAGCGCTCAGCAAACGAAACTTGACCCTCAAAATTTTATTCTAGCCAAAATCAATAAGAGAAGGTGAAATGGAGTATTAGAGGCTAAGGGCAAAGGATGAAGGCTCTACAAAGGCCAGACGACGGCCTGGCATGCGCAGGCAAGAGATTTTGGGAGACGTACAGTGAATTGATCGTGATCATTGAATCCTTAGCTTGATCCGATGGTTAGATCGACTAGGCCTTTTGTATGCTGTTGGATATTCTTTGAATTAGGTGGATAGCTCTGATTGCAAGGATTTGCTATCCTGTGTAACGCTCAAGTCAGCGCTTTCCCGCACTTTGTGAAGTAGCCGTTTGGATACTTTTATTGAATATATATATATATATTAATTTAATTACATCCAATTTAATTAATAGATTACCCTAAAAAATTACTTTAATTTAAATACTCAAATAGGCTCTAAAAAAATTTAAATTTTCACCATTACCAAATTGAGGGGTGAGAAACTCAAAAATACAATTGAATTTTTAATTGGAGGTCAATTTAATTATCCTAATTTTCTGAATATCTAAATATTATTAAAATAATCGAGAAAAATTTGATGACTTCCAAACACTCTCATAATACCACCCCTTACTAATTTGATTTTGAGGTCAAAAATATACATTCTCAGAATTATCGGGAAAATCGGAATGTTGAAAAGTCTCAAATGATCTCCAAATTGCACGAAACTTGAGGTGGAGACTCTTAACACTAATATAAGAGTATTATAAGATAAACAAAGTTAATTAGGTTACTAATTAATGGATAACAACTCTAGGGTTGTTACAAGTCCTCCTGAAAATATTCTTTTCCAAACCAAAATTTAGACTTGCCAAGTCTTTCATCTTCTATTTTATAAGCTTTTATTCATCCTTGCCATCTTCAAGGCTACCAAATTTCTTCCTCTTAAACTTGGAATTGCATTTAATTATATTCCCTTATTCTCCTGAAAATAAGGGGGTTTAATACCTTACATTAATTTGAGTTGTGGGAAAATGGAATGTCTTAAATATTTCTGTTGTCCCAATGCTGAATTTGAGCAGATTTCCAAGACAGTTTGACAACATGTGCTACAGTGCACTGTAGCACCACACTTCCTATTCATTAGGAGCTACAATGTGTTGTAGCACTTGCTTTCTATTCATCTAGAGCTATAGCACGCTGTAGCACATGAGTCTCTAGATTTCTGGCATTATGGCGCAGTGTAGTGTAACAACCTAAGGTTGTTACCCTAGTCAATCAAAACTTAACTAAGTCATGATCTTAATTCTAACAATTTTAATAAGTCATTAGGAGCACTCTCTGTTCTTTTAGTCCAAATCAAGTGTTAAATAGATTAAACCCTAATTCTGGGAATTTCAGGAACCCTGGAATTTAACCTATTTAAATAAACCTCAAATCAAAAATTCAACTTTGCCATTATGCTCACCACCCCCAAATTAGCTAGGGGTGACGTTTTGGAAGTATTTGGAAGTCGTTGGATTTTTGGCAAATATTTTAATACATTTTAAATACCCAAAAAGGATAGGGAAAATTAAATACTAGCTGAAATTTAAACTAAACTTCGTCATTACGTTCCTCACCCTTCATTTAGTTAAGGGTGAAGTCTTAGAAATTTTCAGAGTTCATTTAATAACCCAAATTTTTTTAATATGAAATTAAATATACTTTAATCAATTGTATAATTAATTAATTGGTGATGGATCTCGCTTCAAGAGTTTTGACCAAGCCACCATCCCAATCTGGGCTGGGCCCATTCTTCGCCATCATGAATTTGGGCTAGTGTCTATTTGTGTGCATTTCAATAATCCTTTGGTCTGGTTTCATACGGGCCGTTCGATCATCCGTTCCGATCGAACGGCCGAGGACAGGTTCTTCGTGCGCTCGGCCAAGCAAGTTGCGCGTGTTGCAGGTGCTGGCGCTTGGCTTTTGCAGGCACTTGCCATGTGGCTTACTTCTCCACTACCTATGCTCATTAACCTCCTTTCTCTTCCATGTCCTTGAGCTCATCATCAAAGTTTGGGAACTCTATCCAGAAGGATTCGGCAGTGTTGTCCTCGAGCCCTCAGCATTCCATCCGAGAGCCCTAACTTCTTAGTGAGGCCACCCACAAATACTTTATGTTCCTAGTTCACATGCATTTGATCTCATTCAACATTGCACATAAATTAATTCGTGCAATTGTTATTTTATGTGTAATTATTATCAGTTGTGCAATTGAGCTCAATATTTGCAATATCAAACTTAGTCGTTCATAACCATAGAAACGCTAGGGCATCAAGTCGTTGATGGATGAGGGGCGATTGGGGCCTAATGTCTAGCTCAGTAGGCGATCCTGGTATCAAGCTTCTTTCTTACTGTCTCGATCACGCCAGGAGAGCTCCGTTCATGGGTCATTCAAAAATGCCCTAATCTGCCGCCTTTAGAAGAAGATGATGAAGAAGGCTAGTTCTCCTCGAGGCTGGGTCGAGTCCCTCAGGCCCAGATTCTTTAAGTTAGGTGGCCTGTTGGTGTTTCGGCCCGATAGGCGACATGCTTGTTATTCCAGCTGGGCTAGCCCACCCATGGCCCGTGCCTCTTTCCTAGTTCCCTGTCGAGTCGGGCCCGTGCCATCGATTGGGCCTGTTTAACCTTGTGCACCTTCTTTCTGCTAAAAAAGCCTATCATCATTGGTATTAGTAATTGAATAAATAAAAGTTAAATTTTTGATTAATTACAGAATTTTAAATCTTCATATCTTACAAACTAATAACCCAAACATAGCAAATATACATCTCATTTTAATCAGAAAATTATGAGGAATATTTTGATAATATCAAACTTGTTGTCAGACTTGTAATTTTATAACTGACTTTTGGGACCTTCCTTAATTAAACACATAAATTCTAGAACTTCATTTAGTCATAACTTGATTCTTTGGACTCCAATTAAAGTCATCTAATACATCATTTTGATCAAGATAACTTAAAGAATTATAAACTGCAAAATTAATTAAGATTTGGTGATTAGTTTTTATAATTAGCCTTAATCACCATAAAACTTAATTAGTGCATAACTTAATCAAATGATGTCCAAGTTGGGTCTGCTCCCAGTTATAGCACTCAATATATTATTGGAAAGTTATAGTGTAACAGCCCAAACTCTTAAGCACCAAGGTATTGTCCGCTTTAGCCAGAAAGGCCTCACGGTTTTGCCCTCAGATGATAACTTCCCAGCAAGTCACCCATCCTAGGAGTGCTCCTACCTAAGCATGCTTAACTTTGGAGTTCTTATTAGGAACTCCACCGTTATCTGAAAAGGCGCCTCGATGTTTAAGAGTTTCGCTTATTACTACTTAAGTGGGTCGTCACAATCTCCCCAACTTAAGTAACTGACGTCCTCATCAGTATCCACACACAGATCCAAGAACCATCAATTGGGTAGATAGGACTAGAGATGACCCCTACAGGCACAAGAGGTACCCACAACCATGTAGCACCTTAACCATCATGGGTTCAAGAGGCTGCTCACATGAAGTGGTACTTTGCCCTGTATGGCACTTAGCTCCTATCTGACACCCTATGGTTTGCTCTGATACCATTTGTAACAGCCCAAACTCTTAAGCACCAAGGTATTGTCCGCTTTAGCCAGAAAGGCCTCACGGTTTTGCCCTCAGAAGATAACTTCCTAGTAGGTCACCCATCCTGGGAGTGCTCCTACCTAAGCACGCTTAACTTTAGAGTTCTTATCAGGAACTCCACCGTTATCTGAAAAGGCGCCTCGATGTTTAAGAGTTTCGCTTATTACTACTTAAGTGGGTCATCACATATAGCCACTAAGTTTGTTGAATTTGGATATCATTTGAGAATGTTAAGTTTTTGAACTTCTCCTCAACTTCCTTAATTAAACATTTGAACCTCAAACTTGTTTTGGCCATAACATGGCCAATTGACCTCAAAATCTAGTGATCTTAGACTCTATGGAATACTTAGATAGTAAATAATTATACTATATTTGAAATATTAGATTTCATTAAGTAAAATTACTAATTTGTTCCTAATGAGCTAAAACCCTATTTTGAACTTGTTAGCTTTAATCATTATCCAATTTAGGTATACTCACTGCTTATCTTAATCTTAAATGGTAAGTAATCTCTTAGATTTAATAAACTTTAGTTTTGAACACTAATTCATAAAGTTACCTTTTGAACCCTTAAGTAGGGGCAAAATGATCATTTTGCCCAAAATTAGGTTTATGTATTCTTAAGCCTTAGAAACTTGAAATATTCCTTCTAATCAGTAAATTTAGTGATTTAGAATCAAGTTTAGATCATTTAAGTGCTTTAAATTAAATTCCAATTAAAACCCTAATCTTTCCTTAAGGAATTCATATTAAATACTTAAGCTTCATAATGTGGAATCTATTATACACTATGTCATCCATAAGTCCTTAAAATTAGCATATGAAGGCCTAGGAATCAAACATCAATCATATGATGCATAATAATGTGATTTATTATCTTAATCAAATTTATTTTATGTTGATTTTCTCTTTAAGTAAGGGAATTTGCATAAATAAACTTGTCATCTAAAAATTCTTTGTTATCAAATGACAAATTCTTATTAATGTGTTGATTCTATCCTATAACTTGATCATTTAATCAAATTTAGAAGTTATAGATTCAATCTACAAATTTCCTTTATTTAGTGTTTGATTTTGTTATAAAACCTTTCATGTGTCTGAACCTTTAGTTTGATTTCATGTTTCAACTTAAGATAGAGAACTAAATGTTGGGATTATAAGTCTTTAACCGCTTTTGTTTTATTACTTTTAAATTAACTTCTTTATACCTTAGTTAGAGAAAACATTGAGGTAGGAGATATTTTATTTATTTCACATTAAGGTAGGCCTTTAGTTGAACTTTTTTGAACCTTAGATAATTGAGCATCTATTTTGTGGTAATAATAACCTAATGAACTATAGATTGAGCTTAATTGAGGTAGTTTACCTAATTGGTGTGACTTCTATGTCACAACCTTGGTATCCTTTGTTCAGTACTTCCAATGAAGAATGAATTCATTAGTTTGAATTTCCTTGGTTTCTAAATAGTTAGTTCAGAATAATATCATTAGTGATTATCATGTGGGAACTATAGTGCATGTCCATAAAGCTAATTTGATTTAGTAATGATATGAAATTGGATAATTCATCATGAATGGAGTTGTATATCCTATTCTTATCTTAGATGGATCTACAATAACATTGGGATAAACTTCCCAATATTATCAAGTGTGTTATAAGTGAAGTATTAAACTACTTAGTTTGAGAGAACAAACTGTAAAAGGGTGGTGTTCCCTTATCTTTGCGCTTACTGATAAGTGCAGTTAAGCAAACTAAGTATTTCAAGTTACTTTCTTAGGATACTTTAAATTATATTATAAGTAGGTGATTGAAAAACTTAGTTTGGGAGAACAAACTGTAAAAGGGCGGTGTCCTCTTATCTTCGTGAGTATCGATAAGTGCAGTTAAACAAACTAAGTGTCTCAAGTTATCCTTCTTAGAAATATAATATTTAATGTATATACATGCTCAACATGTGATAACTCTAGAAAAGAATAATTTTTATTTGTTTTAATAGTATTTTTGCATACACTTGCATGAGCACAAGCACGAGTATCAAGAATCATTATGAATTGCGAGATGTGGCATACATCAAGAGAGGAATTATGGGATGCAATGGGCATCATGATATTTGAATTCCTAATAGGATGTATGTGGACCTCAAACTGCATATTCATGAAAATTTAGTGGCATTTTCAGATATGTTTGCATTGGCATACAACATGGTTCTATTATAGGGCTATTATTCAGATGTTGGTCTTTATTGTGGATTGTTACAACTTTTAATTTTGGTTATTATTTTACTCTACAATACAGCTTTTATTTATTTCAGTAATGGATGCAGTATTTCCATGATTTATTTGAATGTTAAATTTTGTAAATTGTGATAAGGCATATTGTAGCTTTAAATGTGTTAGACTTATTATCTAACATGTGATACTTTTCAGATCCAGTAATGTGCTAGATCTTGTGTAGTTTGGTGAACTAGCATTAGAGGTTACTCAAGAGATTTGGGAGGATCCATTGAAGCAGTAGAAGACTCACCTTTATTCCTTTAGTTACTTTTATTTGTGAGCTTGAGTGACTTTTATTTCTGCTCTCTTTATTCTAAAGCAATGGCTTGTAATAATTATTTGTATGTATGTTCTAAGATGCATGTTCTAGTTAGTGTTGTGATGAATGTTTGGATGAATGCTTTTAGCTTTCTCATTTTTAGTTTTCCTATTTAAACTTAGTATTGTGATATGATCAGTAGTAAATGCTCATATTTAGTACTCATATATATCAGAAAAACCCTTCTTGTCTTATCAACTCTAATGTATATAAGTATTATAGCTAATATTTAAGATAAGTATACTACTTGCATTAAGGATTAGCTTTTAGTTCTACTTTACATATTGTAACAACCCTAGTTGTTACCTTAGCTAAACTTAGATTAATTAAGCCAAACCAAGCTTTGATTTTGATTCAATTAGACTCATTAGGTTATTTAAATCTAATCCTTGAAGTTTGAAATCAAACGGAGCTAAAATGGAAAATTTGGTATTTATGGCTATTTTTAAGCCTTAAAAAATACTTAAATTAGTTTGATCTCCAAATCAAAATCTGACTTCATTTTTGAATTCCCCATACTCTAAATTAGCTTATGGTAAAATTTTGGGAATTTTTGGAGCTCATTTAGCCCTAAATTAGATTTAGAATAATTAGGAGTTTATTATATATTAATTAATTGAATTTATTTTATATTAAATTAAATTATTTAAATAAAATAAGGCGGGATTTGCTGTCGGGACCGCGGCAGATCCGCTGTGGGGTCCTGACAACGGCGCATGATTAAGAGCCACTCGATGCGTTAACACACATCTCAGCACATTTAATCAGATGGCTCTCGATATCCCGCATCGTGATTAGATCCTAGCCGCTTGATCAGCATCTCATATCGGATGGTCGAGATCTACTCTGCGGTTCAGTTAATAGAAGCCTGCATCCATCCATTCATCTTCAACGGTCTCGTAATTAGACGGCTAAGGATGACTCCCAGCTGTTCACCTTCGTCCCCGCTCGCTCCCAGCTCGACCGCGAAGATTTGCCCGTATTTGCCGCATCGACATTGTCGGCCATACCTCCACCTTATCCTTCTGGCAGTTGGGATTCTCCCCTGTATGGCCGAGCCTAGCATAGAGGCCGGTGAGGTCAAGCCTCCCAATTGAGGAAGGCGGAAACTGCCCCTTGGCCCGAGCCTGGATCGCTAGCTCCCAGCCTCGCCCACCAAACCTAGGCCTCTCTAAGCCTATAAATACCTCCATTGAACACACAGTGAGCTTCTTTGCTCACTGTGAATCTCAAATTCTCCTCTGCCCTCTGTTCTCGGTGCTCCCAGCAACTTCCGGCAACTGAACCTGCTTCATCCACTGATAGTGGGTGTGGTTTGGAGTTCTAACCCCCAGGCTGCAGTAGAGGGAGCTTAGGAATTTCCAGGGACCTGTTGCGTTGCTCGGCTTGCCTTCTCCCTGATTATCAGGTACAGCCTCTGCCCTATCTCTTCCGTCGAGCTGGTTTCGGCTCGGCTCGCTTCCAATTCAGCCCTTGATGATGTGTTAAGTCCATATCCTAGTTCCTTAGTAGGCGTTTAAGCTCCCGGGTGAGACCTAGCAGTGGACCAGATGATGTATTCACCGTCTGAGTGTGCACTGCCAGTCGGCCTCTGGCTTGCCAAGTGTTGCGATCCTTCGATACAATTAGCCGTCCAATAGGTATTAGAAGCTCTCGACGGTGATTGTTGAATCGTATCGTGGGTTGAGTGCGATCAGCTTGATCGATTGGGCTGAGAATCGATCGACCTAATCTTGACTCCCGTCCGCGCTCCACCCCAAGTAGCACTTCAGTAATCCACCCATCCCCAAGGTTGCTGAGTGGACCAATTGAATCCCCTTCGGCCTCTGAATGTGTAGGCATTGAGCTTGGCTCATAGGGTCAAATCTGTGAGGAGAATTCGATCCTCACAGATGCGCCATGAGTGGCACCTCGGTCGAGTAGCACTCCGACGATCAAGAGCATCCCAAACAGGGCTTCTTGGTCCAATCGACGTGTCCCGACTCCAGAAATGTGTAGGGAATGAGTTGAGCCGTTGCCGTCGTCCGAGTGCTAGGAATTTCAGCACTGAAGATCCTCGGGCATGGGCCCATCGAGAGGAGGAAGATGAAGTCGCGGATCTTGGGCCGGGCCTTCCCCGTCACGCGCCTTTTTATTTTGGGCCGCGGATAATAAAGGAATTATGGGATTAAATTTTCTATGGTTATTATTTAATAAATTGAATTCCTATAGTTTTAATTTAAATAAAAATACATATTAAATTAAATTAAATTAATTAATAACTTTAGCTATACTGATCCAAATGGTATGATCCAATATACCATTTGAATCAAAAAATACAAGGAATCTAAATATAGAATAAAATCACAGATCTAATGATTGGATTTAAAATAATCCCCTAATCCTTTTCTATTTTTAATTGAATCACAATAAATTTAATTAATAATCAAATTAATTGATTAAGGGCTCTGATTGCTCTGTAAACGCTAAAGAATAATTGTAGACTCTTAAAACCAAATTTGGATAATAAATTCCCTTAATCATTCCTTAATCACCCTAATTAAGGATGAGTGAATTACACCCTAATTAAGTCTCTAGTTTTGGGTAAGTTAGTTCCTAATGTCATATTAAGTCTATTAGAACCTAAATGTAAGGTTGGATTGCCCTAAAGTGCCCTAATCTAACTAATCACTCTAATTAGCCTAAAAATTGTGATTATGGTTAATTAGCTTAATTAGGTTGTCAAAACCTAAGATAAGGGTGTTTCCCACTTTATTAATCATTATGAAACACATTAAAAAGATTAGATTTTAATTGGATAACTTAATCTTAAAATCCCAATTTTTGCCTTAAGAGGGGCATTTTGGTCATTTTGACCAAAATGTGCTTAATGCGCCTTAAACCTTGGAAAATTCAGTAAGCTGCCCTTATATGGATTATAAATTTTTCACTGAACTCTTAGATTAATAATGTTGATCATGTGGAAGTTATTTAAGAAATCCTCAATTAGCCTCACTTAAGATACCTAGATCTTGAGTGATCCTAAAGAAGTCACTTAGCCCTAATATTTGAATCTAATGATTTAAGATGTTAAATTTGAGTTTAATAAACTCAACTGAGTTAGTTTATGAGCTTAAATTCTAAAAGAGACATATGTAGAAAATCCTAAGTTTAAAACTTAGCTTAAGTCTAAAAGTGATCAAACAATTAGATCTTAGATCTTAGATCTTAGACTTTAAATCTTCTATTTGAATTAAACTATCTCCAATTGAGATTCTCTAAATGATTGATTGTCAAACTCTTTTGAAGCCTTCCATGTGGGTTTAGGATTGATTCAATCTATAGGATAATGAAATCATCCTAAAGGTTGAATATAGATCTTAGATTCTCAAAGTTCTTAATTGATTATTTTATCTTCTAATCAGTAGAATAACCCTTCACTAAGTTCGTAGTTCTTGGATCTTTCAGCTTATAAGATTCTATGTCCTTAACTTAGGGATAGAGTGTGAACCCAAGATCCTAGTTAGGATACCATTCTGGGTTTAAGAATTGAACACCAAAGTGGAGTTTAAATCCTAAATCCTAAAATCTTGATTTACCTAATCAAGATTTGGAGTAGGAGAGTAAAATAGAAATAAATTAGGTCATTGATTTATTTACTTAAACCATATAGTCATCACATGATTTTGAATTAGAACTTATTAAGTTCTAATATTAACTTTAAGGATGTAAATTTGAGATTCTACTCGATAGCTGGATATTGGAGATCCTAAATTTGTATCTTCTTAGAGTAGCTATATTTGGTAATTAGGTAACAACATATATCACATAAGTTAAGATTGAGTCTCTTGCTTACTTTGACTATATTTACTTTGCATACCTTGGATACTGAGCCTTATACCTTGAGCATAATAGGAGAACTTATGATATGGATGATACATCCTGAGTTAGTAATTGAATTCATATCATTTAGTTCTTGCCTTGCTTGTAGTTGGTAGAATATGTCCTAGCATAGTCTGCCTCTTTAGTAATAGTATTGTGTAGAATTGACCCAGGCCTAGAGGATTGGGATGGCCTATTGGCTGGGTATTGATTGATATTTCAGTATTGGGGGCCCTGGATGGCCTACTGGCTAGTATGACAGTACTATGTCTTAGACTTGTTGCTACTTTAGCTAGATTGTTCAGTATTATTTTCTATTTTTCTTTACCATATGCTTCAGTGGCCTTACTTTCAGTACTTGACTTGCTTTTTCCACATGTCTCAGTGGCTTTACATTTCATAAATTGCTCAGCTTTTGCCACATGTCTCAGTGGCCCTTTTCTTTTCTTTTGTATTAACTAGCATGTTGTATATACACTTATATGGTTACTTATATATATTGGCATGTTTAGGATGCTAGAATTGCATGTTTTATCCAGTATTGTATTCTTTATGTACTCAGCATATATTGATATGATCATAAGCATGTTAGGATCATAATTTGTATTATAGTTGTTGTTTCTTTTAGCTTTTAGCCTCACTTGCTTATTTTGCATTCTATATTACTTTTCATACTAGTTGTTGGCTATAAATGGATAGTTTATAGTTACTCATTTCTTTCATAGCTTGTTGCACCCATTATTGCTCGCATGTGTAGATAATTTAAATATGATATCTTTAAAATAATCAGTTCATTAAAATAGCCTAAAATGTACTTGGACAATTGTCTAACTGTAACATTTTTATTTTATTGGCTGGGGCCTTGGCTTTTGTGATACTGACAAATGTCAGATTCAGACTTGTTCAAGGGCAGTGCTGTAGGAGAGGAGCCCGTTCAGGAGGAGGACCTTGCTGTTGTAATTTAGATAGATTATGTATTTTTTTTCAGTGAGATTGAGAGACATTTTTATTTCCTTTTAAATTCAGTTTGTAATAATTAAATTCTAGATATATTTCATTTCTACATTGTGATGAGTTACTATATGGTCTTTTTTTCTTTTCTACTATGTTGTGCTTATGGATGTTACTACTCGTCTATTGCTTCAGCCATTTTGATATCTGTATATATATTGATGAATGTTATAGTACTTGGTGACAAGTCATTGGCTTAAGCTAGGTTGGGTTTACCTAACTATACTTAAGTTGGGGATTTGCCACAGTTGGAGCACTGTACTTTCTTGTTGTCAGTATGGAGGCCCCACACATATACTCTCAGTTTTTGCATGTGGGAAGGTTTAGAAACCCTTCCCAAGTAACGCACTGTTTTTCCACCAACTGCTTAGGGTGCTTATTTCCTAAATGCCTCTGTTGCGCGTGGAAACGGGATGGGGCACTACAGTTAGTATCAGAGAGTTCATAAAGTGTCAAGATAAGGATAACATTATTATCTACTTTATGATCTATTCTCCGAAGTAGATATGATACAATCACTAAGTGTAAGAAAATCATCATCCTTAATTCATCGGAATGAATTTCATGAATGGAAACATCTAGAGAATGACATCATAGGGTTTGAACGAACATAAATACTTATTAAATGCTTAAAGTAAGGATGAGTGAAATTAGAATCATAATTTGAATCAAATAATGTGCTTTAGGAAATGGAAAGCCATCACTTAGGTGTCAACCACTATATTAAACTCTTTGATGATTATTAGGTGAATGATTTTTAAGACGGCAAAACCTATGGTCGAACTATCAATGGAGTTTCTCCTGTTGGAGATGAAGTGTTAGATAAGATACTAATATGTCCAAGTTTTCATGGAACCAGCCTCTTATTCCTTGCTAATGAATTGCTAGAACATGTGACAACTGCTCTTTGCAAAACCAATTGTCCTAAGGAGTATCGTTTGTAGATTGTGGAGCCAATGCTCAATGGATCAGTAGAGAGATGGTGGTGTTGGACAAGTCAAAAAGTAGAGCGAAAGTGAAAAAGCGATAATCACGATGTTATTTTTTATGATTTTTGTGTCACCTTCATGGTTGAATACTATAATTGATGATTATTATTATCTATTCTAGTCTTGTTATATGCTTTTCTAGCTAATTGTCCCTATAATCCCTTTTATGAAAGCATTGGAAAATCTTTTTTGAATTATTTTTCTTGGTATCTTTTCAGCAATCATGAACCCAGGATCCCCATCGATGACCACTCCAATTAAGAACATCTTTGCTTCTTCTAGTGGATCTAAGACTATCGACACATTGGTAGTCCTAGTAAAGACATTAATAGAGAACCAAGCTCAGCAGAACTAGTAAACTTGCAGTCTCCTTTTAGCTCAACATCAACCCACTATTCATACCATACTTCCATCTTCTTCCTGATATTCTACATATGGGATTCCTCAGAGCTTCCTATGCTTGAGACCATTGACATTTAATGGGGCCATGTCACCCATGGATACAATATGCTAGCTAAAAAAGGTGGAGAAGGATCTTACTAGCATAAAATTCCCTAAAGCAAAAGCAATCAGCCTAGTAACACACCTATTCCAAGATGAGGCAGAATATTGGTGGGAGAACGAGAGAAATACTAAGTTTGCTGATTATGAAATCGAATACATTCTGTGGGAGTCATTCTTGGAGACATTCAAGGAAGCCTTCATCCCAGCATCTGCTCAAACCATCCTTTAAGATAAACTCCTCAATCTTTCTCAAGGAGGAAGAGCTGTTTCAGATTATGAGCTAGAATTTTGACATTTATCCCATTTCACACCGAATATGATTCCAACTGAAGCATCAAGATGTAGTTGATTCTTAAAGGGTCTTCGAGACTCGATCCGAGTACATCTAGTGTCACATCAATTTAAGAATTTCTCAGAACTGATTGAAGCGATGTATTTACATAAAGATTTCCATGGTCTAATGGCTAGAAAAAGGAAGGCGCATTTCCCTCCAACAAGAAGAGAAACTTTTGGTCATCAAAATGTGCCAAAAGTTTTCAACATGGAAGCAAATCAATCTTCCATTGATACTTCTGTATGCAAGCGTCTCCACCGATATGGGAAATGCTACCATTTCAGGAATCTCTGCTTCACCTATGACAGACAAAGTCACCGTTATAATGCCTGCAATTTGAAAGGACAATTGATGGGGTAGTCATTGTCATCAACAAGATGGATCAAGTGTTCCATCCTCAACTGTTGAATAGCAGGGCACCTCCTGAAGTAGGTATGCCGCCTCCAACTCCTTCTGCATCCCCCAAGGGTGCATTTGCTCTGGTACAGAACCAAAATCGCCAGGGTCATGTACCACAAAACTATCAACCATCTATCCCCTCCAGGGTCTATATGTTGACTCCCGCTTCTGCCCCAGAAGACAATGAAGTTATATCTACTACATATTAAGTTTATTTTTCTATCTTATTATTTCAACAATTCTTGAATGTTTTGAATAGTAATTCTTATTACTGCTATAATCATAGTCACCTTATCAATTAATGATAAGCCATGCAATATTCTTTTTGATACAGGAGCAAGTCACTTATTTGTATCAGAAAATTGGGTTAAAGCCCTTAATATACCGTTATATCGCTTAGCAAACTCATTAAGAATCAGGTTACCTTCTGGAGCTCGCATGCAATCTCAACAACTCTGTAATGTAGAAGTCCCTATCTATGAACAAAAGTTTGATGCTAAGTTGATTGTCTTGCTAATTGTTAATTTTGATATAATATTGGGAATGAACTGATTAAGTAAACATGGTGCTTCTATAAATTTCCAAAAGAAAAAAATCACTCTAGCCAGCGAAAGTCAAGCAAAGACATTCGTCAGAAGATTTAGTACCCAAGCTTCGTTAATCAACGTGATGAAGGCCGAGAAGTTAGTCAAGAAAGAATGTGATGCTTACCAAGTAACAATGTTAGGTGAGAAGAAAGAAATAATTTTTATCATAGAAAATTGAGTAGTGTGTGAATTCTCTGATGTATTTCTCGAAGATCTTCCAGGTCTTCCTCTTGTCCGAGAAGTTGAGTTTGTGATAGAATTAACACTAAGAACACAATCGCTATTAAAGGTTCCTTATCGCATGGTGCCTAATGAGTTACAAGAGTTTAACAAGCAACTTCAAGAGCTACTCGAAAAGGGTCTCATTTGACCAAGTTCATCTCCTTAGGGAGTGCTAGTATTGTTCATGAAGAGCAAGGATGGATCGATGCGCATGTATATCGATTATCGTGAGCTGAACAAAGTAACCATCAAGAATAAATATCCATTACCTCGAATAAATGACCTCTTTGATTAATTATCTAGAGCCAAGGTATTCTCCAAGATCGACTTGCGATCAGGTTATCATCTTCTGAGGGTCGAAGATTTTGATATAGAGAAGACAACATTCAGAACTCGTTAAGGACATTAAAAGTTTTTAGTAATTTTGTTTGGTTTAACAAATGTGCCATCTACTTTTATGTACTTAATGTAGTGTGTGCTAAAGGCATACTTAGATAAATTCATCATCATCTTTATCGATGATATTTTGATCTATTCAAAAAGTAAAGTAGAACATGAGAATCACTTAAGGGCAGTGCTAGAAGAACTGCGTGACCTTGAGCTTTATGTCAAATATTTTTTAAAGTGTGAATTTTGGCTTGTCTCAGTTGCATTCCTAGGTTATGTGGTAGATGCCCAAGATATTAAGGTAGATCAAAATAAGGTTAGTGTCATTCAGGATTGGTCGCAACTAAAATCTGTGACTGGCATCATAAGTTTTCTGGGTTTAGCGGGCTATTATAGAAAGTTGTTGAAAGGCTTTTCTCAGTTAGTTTTGCCTCTAACAAAGTTAACTCAGAAGAAAACACTTTTCATCTGGAGCCTCGAGTGCCATAATGCATTTCAGTCGCTAAGAGATGCTCTTTCTTATGCCCCAATTCTAGCCCTACCCAAAGAAGGCTTAAATTACCAAGTCTATACTGATGCTTCTGGGGTAGGCTTGGGTTATGTTCTAATGCAGGAAGGAAAGGTCATCACCTATTCTTCTCATCTGTTAAAGCCGTATGAAAATAATTATGCAGTTCATGACCTTGAAATAGCCATCGTAGTATTTGCTATAAAGACCTAGCATCATTATCTTTATGGAATCCAATGCTCTATTTTCATCGATCGTCAGAGTCTGAAGCACAACTTCACTCAACGAGAGCTTAATTGCTGCTAGCGTAGATGGCTTGAGCTGATAAGTGACTATAATTTGTTTATTCGGTATCACCCCGGCAAGGCGAATGTGGTAGCAGATTCACTCAGCCGTCATGCTACCTTATCTGCCATGATTTCTACAAGTTCGTTAGAAGAAGAACTTTGTAAACTCAAAATTTCCCTAGCGCATGTAGATATGCTAAGCTTGATGTTAGTTAATATCAATGTGGAACCCACATTCCACCGAGATGTCTCTATCCTGCAGACTAAAGATGATGATTATTTGAAAATCTATGTCGAGATAGAAAGAGGCCACCATCAGGATCTACAGATGCGTGGTAATGTGATCTATCAGAGCAATTGTTTATGGATTCCTAAATCCATACACTAAGAGATTCTCATAGAAGGTCATAATTATGGATATCAAGTTTACTCTGGGAGTACTAAAATGTATCAAGACTTGAAGAAATCATTCTAGTGGCCTGGTATGAAAAAGAGCATAGCCAAATTTGTTGCTCATGCTTGCAATCTTATTAAAGTAGAACATCAACCATCCTCTGGCAATCCCTGAATGGAAATTATTCAATATTTCTATGAACTTTGTCATGGGTTTGCCCAAGTTAAGGTCTGGTGCTGATTCTATCTGGGTTATAGTCGATCGACTGATTAAGTCAGCACATTTTAACCCAATGCGTCAAAATGATTCCATGGAAAAATTGGCAAAACTATACATTAAAGAAATTGTTAGTCTCCATAGTATCCCAAGATCAATCATTTTCGATCATGATAGTAGGTTCACCTTTAAGTTCTTGAAAGTAGTGCATCAAGACATGGGGACTACCCTACCCATGAGCACTGCTTTTCATCTACAAACTAATGGTCAAATAGGACATGTTCATCAGATTCTTGAAGATCTTCTACATCCAAGTATTATGGATTTTGGAGGTTTTGAGGAATATCACTTACCTCTCATTGAATTTGCCTATAAGAATAACTTTCGAGCAATTATCGGCATGGACATATGAAGTATTATATGGTAGAAAGTGCAGCACTCCACTTGATGGTCAGAGACCAACAATGTTCAACTTTATGGATTCGATCTGGTTGAAGAAACAAATATAAAGGTGAATTTAATTCAACAGAGAATTAGAATCGCACAAGATTGCCAAAGTAAATATCACGATACTAATCATCATCCCTTGGACTTCAATATTGGAGATTTGCTTATTTTAAAGTAAGCCCAATGAATGGTGCCTTTTATTTCGGTGTGGCTGGGAAGCATAGCCCCTGCTACATTGTACCTTTTGAATTGGTAGCCAAGATAAGCTCTACAGCCTATAGATTAAGGCTTCCCAAAGACTTCTCTACTATTCACAATGTCTTTCATATCTTATCATTGTAGAGATGTCTTCCTAATCCTTCCCATTTAATCCAGATTTCAGCCATTTCTCTCCAACCTGATATTTTATATGTGAAGGAATGAATCAAAATCTTAGGTTGCGATCTGAAGCAGTAGAGAAACTATTCCATTCTTATGGTGAAAGTTCAGTGGAGAAATCGTTCTCTTGAGGAATCTACTTAGGAGAAAGAGCAGGACATGCTAAAAAAGTATACTCACCTCTTTGTGAACTTAGGTACTCTTGTTCTTTTAACTCCCTACTTTTTCAATTTATTCTTTTTAATTCATGCATCATTCTTCTTGCTTAAGTAATTCCGAGAATCACATCATTCATAAGTGGGGGAGTCTGTAACAACTTAAGGTTTTTACCCTAGTAAATTAGGTCTTAACCAAGCCTTGATTTTAGTTCTAGCACTTTTAATAAGTTATTAGGAGCACTACCTCTTAGTTTGGCCCAAATTAGGTGTCAAATGAATCAAACCCTGATTCTGAGAATTTTAAGAACCTTGGAATTTGACCTATCAAAATTGACCTCAAAATAAAAATCTAACTTTGTCATTGTGCTCACCACCCCAAATTAGCTAGGAGTGATTTTTGAAAGTATTTGGAAGTCATTGAATTTTTGGCAAATATTTTAATACATTTTAAATACCCTTAAAAACATATGAAAAGTAAATACTCGTCGATATTAAAATCAGACTTCGTCGTTGCGTTCCTCAACCCTTATTTAGCTAGGGGTGATGTTTTGGAAATTTTCAGAGTTCATTTAATAGCCCAAATTTTTTAATATGAATTAATTATACTTTAATCAATAATATATTTAATTAACTGGCAATGGGTCCCGCTTCTTGGGTTCCAACCAAGCTGCCATCAGACTGGGCCGGGCCCATTATTCTCCATCACAAATTTGGGCCAGCGCTTGTGTATGTGCGGGCTATAATTGGGTTGGGCCCATACTTTGGCCTTGTTTTGTTCAAACTGTTCGATCATCCATCCTGATTGAATGGCTGAGGACAGCTCCTTCGCGCGCTTGGTCGAGTGAACTGTGTGGGTCGCAGGTGCTGGCGCTTGTCTCCTGCAGTCACTCGCCAGGTGGCCTCCCACTCCACTGCATGTGCCCATTAACCTCCTTCTCTTCCATGCCCTCAAACTCATCATCAAGTTTGGGAACTCGATCTAGAAGGTTTCTATAGAGTTGTCCTCGAGCCCTCAATATTCCATCAGAGAGCCCTAATTTCTTAGTGAGGCCACCCATAGGTACTTCACCTTCCCAGTTCACATGCATTTGATCTTATTCAACATTGCATATAAAGTACTTCATGCAATTGATATTCTATGTGTATTGATTGTCAGTTGTGCAACCAAGCTCGATTTTTGCTAGATCAAACTTAGTCGTTCCTAACCCTAGAAATCCTTGGGCATCAAGTTGCTGATAGATGAGGGATGGTTGGGGCTTGATGTCTGGCTCAGTAAGTGGTCCTGGTCTCAAGCTTCCTTCTTATTGTCTCGATCACGCCAGGAGAGTTCCATCCATGGGATGTTCAGAAATGCCTAAATCTACAGCCTTTAGAAGATGATGTTGAAGAAGGCTTATTCTCCTCTAGGTCGGGTCAAGTCCACCCCGACACAGATGCTTTATGTTAGGCGGCCTGTTTGTGCCTCGACCTGATAGGCCACACGCCTATTATTCCAGCTAGACCGGCCCACCCGAGGTTCGTGCCTCCTTCTCAATTCCCTACTGAGTTGGGTTCACAGATCTGCGCCATCTGTTGGGCACGTTTAAGCTCGTGCGCCTTCTTGCTGCTATGGCCCATTGCGGTCTTAGTAATTGAATAAATTAAAGTTAAATTTTTGATTAATTGTAGTTTATTCAATTCATTAATTCCATAAATTTAAATCATCATATCTTACAAACCATTAAATAAAACATAGCTAAAATACATCTCATTTTACACAGAAAATTATGAGGAATATTTTGATAATGTCAAACTTGTTGTTGGACTTGTATTTTTGCTACTAACTTTTGGGACCTTCATTAATTGCACCCTCAAACCCTAAAATTGCATTTAGTCATAACTTGATCATTTGAACTCCATATAAAGTCATCCAATATATTATTTTGATCAGGATAACCTAAAGAACAGTAAACTACAAAATTATAAGGTTTTGGTGATTAGTTTTCTTAATTAGCCCTTATCAACCTAAAAATTACTTTAGTGCATAACTTAATCAAATTGAGTCCAAATTGAGTCTACTCCTAGTCATTGCACTTAGTATGTTATAGGGAAGCTATAGCCACTGAGTTTGTTGAATTTGAATATCATTTGAGAAAGTTAGCTTTTTGGACTTATGCTAAACTTCTTTAATTCAATATTTGAACCCCAAACTTGTTTTGGCCATAACTTGGCTAATTGACCTCAGAATATAGTAATCTTAGACTCTATGGAATCCTTAGACAGTAAATAATAATAGTATATCTAAAAATGTTAATTTTATTAAGTAAAATTACTAATTTGCAACTAATAAGCTAAAATATTATTTTAAGCTCATTAGCTTTAATCCTTATCCAATTTAGCTATACTCATTGTCTATCTTCATCTTAAATAATAAGTAATATTTTAGATTCAATAAGCTTTAGTTTTGAACCCTAATTCATAAAGTTGCCTTTTGAACCCTTAAGTTGGGGCAAAATAGTCATTTTGCTTAAAATTAGGTTTATATAGCCTTAAAAGCTTGAAATATTCCTTCTAATTAGTAAATTTAGAGATTTAGAATCAAGTATATCGTTTAAGTGTATTAAATTAAATTCCAATTAAAACCTGAATTTTTCCTTAAGGAATTCCTATGATATCCTTTAGCTTCATAATGTGGAATCTATTCTACACTATGTCATCCCTAAGTCCTTAAAATTAGTAAATGAAGGCTTATGAAATAAACCTTGATCTTATGATGCATAATAATTTGATTTGTTATCTTAATCATAATTATTCTCTTAATTTTCTCTTAAGTAAAGGAATTGGCATAAATTAACTTGTCATCTAAAATATGCTTGATTGTCAAATGACAAATTCTTATTAATGTGTTGATTTTATCCATTGACTTGATCATTTAATCCAATTTAAAAGTTAGAGATTTAATTTTCTAATTTTCCTTTATTTAGTACTTGATTTTGTTATTAACCCTTTCATGTGTTTGAACCGTTAGTTTGATTTCATGTTTCAACTTAAGATAAAAAACTAGTTGTTTTGATTATAAGTCTTTAACCTCTTTTGTTTTGTTACTTATAAATTAACTGCTTTATACCTTAGTTAGAAAAAATATTGAGGTATGAGTCATTGTATTTTTTCCACATTGAGGTAGGCCTTTAGTTGAACCTTTTTAAACCTTGGATAATTGAGCCTCTATTTAGTAGTAGTAATAACCTAATGAACTATAGATTGAGCTTAATTGAGATAGTTTACCTAATTGGAATGACTTCTATATCACAACCTTTGAACCCTTTGTTTAGTACCTCCAATGGAGAATGGATTCATTAGTTTGAATTTCCTTAGTTTCTAAATAAATAGTTTAGAATAATAGCATTAGTGAGTATCGTGTTGGGACTATAGTTCATGTCCATAAAATTGATTTGATTCAGTAATGATATGAAATTGGATAATTTATCCTAAATAAAATTGTATATCTAATATTGTCTTAAATGGATCCACAATGGCATTAGGATAAATTTCCCAATTTTATCAAGTGTGTTATAAGTGAAGTACTGAACAACTTAGTGCAGGAGAACAAATAGTAAAAGGGTGGTGTCCCCTTATCTTTGCGTATATTGATAAGTGCAGTTAAACAAACTAAGTGTTTCAAGGTACTTCCTTAGGACACTTTTAATTATATTCTAAGTAGGGGATTGAATAACTTAGTTTGGGAGAACAAACTGTAAAAGGGTGGCATCCCCTTATCTTTGTGAGTATCAATAAGTGTAGTTAAATAAATGAAATGTCTCAAGTTACCCTTCTTAGAAATATAATATCTATGTATATGCACGCTCAATATGGATAACTCAAGAAAAGAATAATATTTAGTTATTTTAATAATATGGTCCGCATACATTAGGAGAGGAATTATGGGATGCAATGGGCATCATGATATTTGAATTCCTAATAGGATGTATGCGGACCTCGATCTATATATTCATGACAATTCAGTGGTATTTTAAGATATGTTTGCATTGGCATACAGTATGGTTCCATAATAGTGCTTTTATTTAGATTTCAATCTTTATAGTGGATTATTGTGGCATTTCCTTTCAGTTATTTTTTTTCTCCACAATACATCTCTTAGTAATTTCAATAATGGATGTAGTATTTCAATGATTTATTTGAATGTTACATTTTGTAAATTGTGATAAGGCATATTTTAGCTTTAAATGTGTTGAACTAATTGTCTAACACGTGGTACTTTTAAGATCTAACAATTTGCTAGATCTTGAGCAGTTTAGTGAACTAGCTTTGGAGGTTCCTCAAAAGATTTAGGAGGATCCAGTGGAGCAGTAGTAGACTTAGCTTTATTCCTTTAATTGATTGGATTTGTGAGCTTGAGTGACTTTTATTTATGCTCTCTTTATTCTAAAGCAATTGTTTGTAATAATTATCTGGATGTATGTTCTAAGATGAATGTTCTAGTTAGCACTGTGATGAATATTTGGATGAATGCTTTTAGCTTCTACATTTTGATAATTCCTGCTTACACTTAGTATTGTGATGTGATCAGTAGTAAGTGCTCACATTTAGTACTCATGAATATCAGAAGAACCCTAGTTGTCTTATTAATTCCAATGTATATAAGTATTCTAACTAATACTTAAGATAAGTATACTACTTGTCTTAAGGAGTAGCTCTTAGTTCTACTTTGCGTATACCCTTAGTTTTTGCATGTGGGAAGACTTAGAAACCTTTCCTAAGTAATGCACCATTCCTCCATCAACCATTTAAGGTGCTTGTTTCCTAAACACCTCTCTTACACGTGGCGACATGATGAGGTGCTACAGTAGTGTCTTAGTATCAAGAAGTTGGGCATCAGACGTCACCCTCAGATCCAACTATTGATGCTTTTCCCATGATTACCCATTTAAGTAACAACATCAGGACCATCTAAACCTAAATTCTCTTTGATCAAATGGCCCATATCTTGATCTCCCTATTCACCTTTGTCCCCATTGAGAGCACTCGCGCCTTTGGTTCCCCCCCCCCCCCCCCGACAACTCAACTAGGTAATTGTTGTCATGGTAGTATGAGACCAATTACGATCTTTGTCTTCTGCCCCCAATTGCAATGATCTACTAGCTACAATCTCCCCACTCTTCCCTCAAATGGTTAATCCCTTCCTCTCCTTTAGCCTGAGCCATAGACATGGATTCAAGCCATGGAAACCCTCCTCTCCATTCCCACTGGCTATAAATAGCCCTCGAGCATCACAATGAGCTCCTTTGCTCACTACAACTCACTAAATTACCTCTCTCCATTCTTGATAGACTCTACATTTTCTCAGTGGTTCTAGATGCTACTCCTACTGATTTGAGGGTGAGGTCTGATGTTCAGACCTCCTATGCAACTTCTGAATTCCTGCGGTAGCTTCTAGTTGCTTCCTCAGCTCTATATTTGTCCAAACCCCTCGATCCTAGGCACTACCTTTGTCCCCACTGGGTCGAGTGGATCCAATATCAATCAAATGCTCATAGGATAGCTCTGTGATGTTACAATTTTCATTTCTAGTACTTATAGCTTTCTACATGTAGTGAATTGGATTGGGTAAGCTCAGTCCAGATGGCGAGGACTCGCACTCATGATAGAGCTAATACCTAGTGGTGGTAAGGACACCCCACTAAAAATTAGGACTTAATTCCAATACAATTGCTTTTATAAATAAAGTACAATATTAATAAAAACAAAATACAAATGTTAAGCCCAATATTTGGGCTCTTTATTAAGGTTTTGATTGGGCTCCTGTAATTGGGCCCACCTTCAAATTCTTCCCTTAAACTTTATCCATGGCTCTTGTTATTGGCCTTTAATAATATTTTTATGATGTGCTACATCAACTCCCATCAGCCCAATTAAACTCTACACCAAAGAGTTAAAATCCAAGTAATCTTCTACGAATTGTCGGTCTAGAGCTTCCAAATCTGCACGTGTCAGCCATGTGTCTTCTGTGGGTGGCTTATTCTTCCAACGAATGAGAAAAATATGCTCTTTATCTTGATCATGAGGAGCCTCCTCAGTGATGATGTAGTCAATGTCTAAAAAGGATGGAGTTTGCATACAGGGAACTATATCTCCTGCTAAAAAGTCAGACTACACAAGTGGAGGTTTGTTAACTCCTTCATATGATAAAATATCTTCAATATTAATAACAGGATAACTTAGCATATCATTTAGCAAATTAAGGCGATAAGCATTAGATTCAATTTTCCTAAGAACTTTGAAAAGGCCACAAGCCCTTAGATATGATTTCTTATATTTGATGTTGTTATATTGCTCAGGGCGGATGTGAATCAAAATATAATCACAATTTTTAAATTCCTTAGTTGATTTATTATGATTTGCCTTAAATGCATATCTTTCATTACTTAAAGTGATTTGTTGTCTTATATAATCTTGAAGGCTATGAAAATCTTTGGAAAATGTGAATGTTGAATCAAAAAATGCAAGAAACGAATGGTTGGCAGCATCAATCGACCGTTTAGGATTATGGTCATACATCACTTCAAATGGAGATGTTGTGGTTGTTCGTGAAGGACTACTATTATATGCATATTTAGTAGTAGGTAAATGTAACTCCTAATTACCTATGCTTTTTACAACAAGGCATCTAAGTAAGTTTCCTAAGCTTCGATTGATAACTTTAGTTTGACCAACCGTTCGGGGGTGAAAAGCTGATAAAAATTTTAGTTTTGTCCCAAGATGTTTCCATAAGGTCTTCCAAAAGTATGAGACAAACCTAACATCCTGATCTAATATAATAGTTAAAGGAAGGTCATGCAATCACACAATTTCCTTAAAGAATTATTTTGCAGTATGGGAGGCATCATTGGTTTTAGAGCAATGTATGAAATGGGCCATCTTAAAAAATTTATCAACAACCACAAATATGCTATCATGACAACAAGCTATTCGGGGTAACCCAAGAACAAAATCCATTGATAAATCTTCCAAGGCCTATGAGGAACAAACAATGTCGTGTATTGGCTAGATTTTTGTTTAGTAGCGTTAGCCTGTTTGCAGGTTAAATAATGAGCTACTAGTTTTTTAATACCTTTTCTTAGGGAAGGCCAAAAAAATCTATTATCCATCAAGTATATTGCTTTATCCTTCCCAAAATGGCCAACAATTCCTCTTAAGTGCAATTCAAAAATCAAAGACTCCCAAAGTAAAGGCCTAGATATGCAAAGTTTCTTTCCTCGATAAAATTACACATTAATCACAGAATATATTACATTTATGGTTATCAGTTTGTCCAAGTGCTCCATGTAAATCAGATGAAAGTCTGACACACTGGGTACTCATCTCGAATTTGTTCAAATCCAGAAATTTTGAATTCTAAGGAAGAGATGGTTATTGCCACCCTTGATAATGCGTCAATAGGTTTGTTTTCAATTCCTGGTTTATGTTTAAGGACAAATGAATAGTCTTGGAGAAACTCAACTCATTTGGTATGTCTAAGATTTAACTTTTGATGAGTATTGATAAATTTAAGGGCATGATGGTCTGAGTTAAGAACAAAGTCATTGTGTAAAAGATAGTGTCTCCAATGCCTTAATAACTGAATGTCAACATAAAATTCCCTATCATATGTTGAATATCGTTGCTTTGCATCATTCAACTTCTGACTAAAGAAAGCAACAAGATGATTTTCTTGACTTAAAACTCCTCCAACTCCAATTCCAGATGCATCACAAGTCACTTTAAAGGTTTTAGAAAAATTTGGGAGTCATAGGACTGGGGTTGTTATCATTAAAACTTTTGTTTCATCTAAGGCCATTTGAGCAGTTGGAGTTCAACAAAACTTGTCTAACTTTAGTATATCAGTGATTGGCGCTACAACAACACTAAAGTTTCTATGGAATCGTCTAAATAATATTGCAAATCCATGTAAACTCCTTACTTTAGAAACATTTTTAGGAGTTTGCCACTCCATAATTGCCTTAACTTTGGTCGGGTCAGGTTTTATTCGTTCAGATGAAATGATGAAACCTAAGAATATCACCTCTATTTGCAAGAATAAACATTTTTTAAAATTAATGTATAACTTCTCTGTATTAAGGGTCTCAAAAATTTGTCTAAGATGATTAAGGTGGTCTACTTTATTTGTGCTAAAAATTAATATATCATCAAAATAAACCACTAAAAATTTTCCTATAAATGGCTTAAGAACAATATTCATCAATCTCATAAATGCACTAGGTGCATTCAAAAGTCCAAATGGCATGACCAATTATTCATAGAGTCCATCAAGGGTCTTGAAAGCTATTTTCCATTCATCTTTAGATCTAATTCTAATTTATGATACCCACTTTTCAAATCAATCTTAGAAAAGAAGTTTGCTCCTGAGATTAAGTCTAACATGTCATCTAATCGAGGAATGGGGAATTGATATTTGCCAGTGATTTTATTAATAGCCTGACTATCGATGCACATTCTCCAAGTTCCATCATTCTTAGAAGTTATTAGGGCAGAGACCACACAAGGACTAAGACTATCTTGTATAAATCCTTTCTCAAGTAACTCAGTAACTTGTCTCTTAATTTCTGCATATTTTGTGGGGTTCATGCTATAGTGAGGAGGCTTGGAAGTTGTGAACCTGGAACTAAGTATATAGCATATTGAATGGATCGAAGTGGTGGTAATTCATTTGGGAGTTCCTCCGGAGCAATTTCTCTAAATTCATAAAGTAGAGGTAAAGCCTCTTTAGGAATGGGAATCTCATTAATATTTAAGTTAACTTCTTTTATATGTAAAAGGTGAACATTGGTCGGATTAGAAAATTCTTTTTTTAAGATTCCAAATCCCATTGAGCTTACATCAAACATTGAAGAAGAATGAGTAAATAAGCTAGAACTAGGATTATGCATAGGATCCCTTATCACAATCAATTGAAGCTTCACTCATTTCTTGATAGTGGGTTTTAGTTGAAGATCAGATGTTAGTTTATGTGGTGCTATAGATGGTATCTTCTCTAGTGGTTAGACAGGAAAAAGTTTGATGATTTTATTATTATGTTTAAGAACACATGTGTTCTCTTTATCATAATGAGTTATACTCAAGTCATAAAGCCATAGTTTCCCAAGTAGAATATGAGTGATATCCATAAGAAGTACAGCACGCCAAATTTTATCCTCAAAACTACCAATCTTGATAGGAACTAGACATCGACTAGTGATGGGAAGCGAAGTATGGTTAACCCAATTAACATAAAAGGGTTGGGGATGAGGCTCAGTTTTTAAATTAGCTCTCGATATAGCATTGGTAGAGATAACACTCATTGCACTACCCCCATCAATAACTAATATACACCTTCGCTCATTGCACACAACATACATGCTAAAATAATTCATTCTCCTCCAATCTTCTTCTTCATTCTTAGCTATTGTAAGGAATCTCATCATATTAATTTGAGGATCATCCACAAATTCTTCATCTAATAATGGAGTATTACCATAAACATCTTCTAAGGTTTCATCTATAGGGTCATGAACTTTATCTAACAATAAGATGTGTGCCTTATATTAGTTCTACATATGACCTATCTTATGATATTTGAAATAAATGATATATTTGATGTTATTAGAGCTTCCCTCTTTGGGTGGAGAGTTGAAGCTAGAAGGTGGAATGGGTCTGGTAGTTTACTTATGATTTGAATTAGAAGTCACATGAGCTTTAGTTAGTATTATAGAAGCTAAATTCTTTTGTTTTTCAACAAGTAGAGCATAATGGAAAGCTTCTTCTAAGGTTTGGGGATTAAAAGTTCAATATTATTTCTAATTTCCATTCTAAGTTCAAAATATCTCTCCCAAAGAAAAGAATTGAAAAAGGATGATGAAAAATATCTCTCCTAAAATTTAAACATCTTCATGATTCATAAGAAGGAGCACATATGGCACAAAACTCTTGATTACTCACTATCTCCCTAGTTCAGTTAGTCCAAGGAACCATCCCCATTACTGAGCACCAAGCAAAACTACTTATGAATTGAAGATTAGTCTATTAACCTCTGTTTATGACCAAGCTTAGAAAAATTTAAATAATGCAAATTGCTCTTGTCATTTTAGTTAAGCATGAGCTTTGAATTACAAATCAAACCCTCATTGATATTACTTGTTGACTCTCATACCTAAGAAACAGAAAAATATCATTTTAAGCTTACTCGAGGATGAGCAAGAAATTAAGTGTGGGGGTGTGATAAATCCATAATTTATATCCTAAATAACGGAAAATTTCATTCATTTTCATATTGAAACTGCTTCCTTAATCAAATTCTGCCTACTTTTCAGGAAAAATATTAACCCAGCAAATTTTGGACAATTCTAGAAAGTTTTTAAAAATTTCTAGAAGAATCCACTGTAGCAGGCAAACTTGCGAGATACTGGCGCTTTAGCGCGCTGCAGCAGATCAACTTGCGAAATTCTGGTGCTATAGCGCACTGCAGCTGACAAACTTGCGAAACTCTGGCACTATAGCCACAGCAGCGGGCAAGCTTGCGGGACTCTGGCGCTACAGCGCACCACAGTGGGAGAACTTGCGGGACTTTGGCACTACAGCACGCTGTAGCAGCCCATCAATGTACAAACCAAAACGCAGCAGCGCGCCACAGAGGACCATTTCACAAAATTCAACCGCTGAGCGCCACTGCGCGCTGCAGCGGTGCGCCAAATTTTTGTCAAAACTAATCATTTATTATGGTTGGGATAAGACCCCCAACCTGCTCCTCGTCTACTAGCCATCATTTCTTATGCAGTAGAATTATTATTAAATGGAAAATTAACATTTTAAGGTGATCTGGAGATTAAAGAATAGAAAAGTAGAGGTCAATGATTTGCCATCATCATAGTAGAATTTTGGAAGAGGGAAAAATAGATTTTGAAGGAGAAGAAGTAGAATGTAGCCACTCTATAAATACAACTCTTCTTAACATAAGAAGGGTTCCCAACTTGGCTCACTAACATCCTAAGTAAGAGGAGGGCTACATAAAAGAGAAGGAGAACTCTCCAAGGGTGGAAGAACTCCTCTTGCTAAGGAGAAGAAGGAAGAAATGCAGCACTACGGACCTAGGAGAAGCAACCAAGAGCAAGAAGAAGAGAAGTACAGAGAACTTCATCAAAGGAACATTCCTAGTATTCTCTAAACTCTTGTCTTGTATTTTTCTTAGTTGATCATGAGTGGGTCCTTATCCATATGTGTTCTTCTTCATCTCTTGTGTAATAGAGAGCTAGACCTCCCTTGGGGAGAGTTAGGGCAATCCTACATGAACTAAAAGAGACAATGATGTATGAAAATTTACTCAAGCTTTAATAAAATTTGTGAATAAAATGACTTGTTAAAGAAATTTAAAAGGACTATTATGGACTTGAATGTGGACTAAGTGATAAGGGACTAAATGACATTAAGGCTAAAAAAAGATCTTGTGCTCCATAGCTCACCCTTAGTTTGGAGCTAGAATCATGAGTGCATAAGAGCTTAGAACTATATGAGAAAGTTCTTGAGCCTTGTGCACCTTGATTTATGCTCAACTAAAGAGTTGAAGCATGTGAGCTAAGACCCACTAAATATGCTCCATTGCTCTACATGCGTGAAGGGATGGAATGGATTCTTTAAGTGCTCATGAACGAGGTGACATAGTCATTGAGTCTAAATGAAATCATTCCATTATCTAAACTGTGCATGACTCATGTGAGCTCTTAGTGGAATCAATGCTTGTTAGATATTAAATGTACAACCCTCATTTCTATAATCAAGCAAAGAGGGGAAAACCAACATTTAAAATCTTATAAGGGTCTTTATGTTGAAATAGAACCGATTGTATGTTCATATCAAGCACAAGATTTGAACTTGTAAATCTTGGAGTTAAAGTCTAAGGAGGACAATGTGCACTTGATTTAAACATTAAGTAAGGAAAAAAGTGAAATGCTTCAGAAATTATCATACATAAGTCATCTAACATATTATGTAGGAGAGACTCAACTCTCCTCTCCTATTATTATAATTATTTTCTACAAAGAATTGTTGTGCTTATTTAGGAACCAATTCAATAAAGTATGCATAGTTTAAAAATTTTTGAACATAGATATACCTTAGTAACAAAATACTTAATTCCTTGAGGACGATAAATCTCGAAACTCACATTCCAAATTATTACTTCAGACCACGTACACTTGCCTGCAAGCGCAGACATATTTACAGTATGTCAAGTTTTTGGTGCCATTGCTGGGAAATTGGTACTTGTTTTGTATTAAGAAGAATCTATCAGTAATTAGTGATTTAAACAAATCCTTACATATTTTTATTTTTTGATTTTATAATTATAGGTGCTAACCATTTACTTTTCTATTTTTTTTTAATTTGCTAAATCTTTAATGTTCTTGCTATATTTGTTGTTGATAGCTTAATTTCTATTTTGCATGAATAGAAGAGTTTGAACTAAATATCTTTTTGATCTAGAAATTGAGAGAACCTATTTGCATGCTAGAAGAGAACAAAACATTCTACGAACTCAAAAAGCCACTATGGAAAATTTTAATGAAAATCTTGGAGAGCCTTTAGGAGAGTTGAGGGGAAGAGTACTAAGTGACTTTGTACTATCCACTATTAGGGGAATCCCCCATGCTATTGTAAGGCCTAACATTGAAGCTAACAACTTTGAGATCAAACCATCCACGCTGAGTATAGTGCAAAACAACAAGTTTGAGGGATTAGCCACCGAAGATCCTAACTCACATATTTCAACTTTCCTAGAAATTTGTGACACCTTCAGATTTAACGGCGTCTCTGAAGATGTGGTTAAATAAAGGCTTTTTCCATTCTCATTAAGAGACAGGGCCAAAAGTTGGTTTAGCTCTCTCCCGAATGACTCGATCCAGACTTGGGACGATTTGGCTAAGAAATTCTTAGCTAAATATTTCCCTCCGGAGAAAACTGCTCGGCTGAGAATTGAGATAACTAACTTCTCTCAATTAGAATGTGAGACACTTTACGATGGATGGGATCATCTTAAGAAGTGCTTAAGGCGATGCCCACATCATGGGTTTCCTGTATGGATGCAAGTTCAAACCTTTTACAATGATTTGAATGCTCCAACAAGGACTCTCATGGATGCGGCCATTGGAGGCTCGATTAGCAGTAAAACTGAAGAAGAGGCTTATGACCTCTTAGAAGAAATGGCAAACAATGCATACCAATGGCCTTCTGAAAGGCTTAAAAAGGAATCTATTAAAATAAATGAATTAAATCAAATAACGGCACTGCAACACGAAATCTACGCTTTAAATGAAAGAATTGAGAAAATGAATGTTGACGTTGTTCAAGAAATGCAATGTGAGTTATGCCGGGGGAGACACAATAGCGAAAACTGCAACTTGAATAATCCTTTTGTGCAATCGAATATAGAACAAGTTAACTATTCAAGAAATAATAACATTATGATCAACTCCTACTCCAATACTTACAACTCAAGGTAGAAAAACTACCCAAATCTCTCGTAGAGTAACAATAATAATAACAGAAATCATAATTGGGGAAGTTCATCAAATCAACAGAGATTTAATAATGAAAACAATCATAACCATCACCCTTCAAATTTGGAGGGAGCCTTTAACTCCTTTAAAGTTGAAACATTTTAATCCATGCACCGCACTGAGGCTACAATCACCCGCCATTATGCCTCCATCCAAGGAATAGAAGCATCCCTTAGAAATATTGAGACCCAACTCGGGCAAATCTCCAAGCAGCTGACCATTTGGCAGCAAGGCACTCTACCCAGTTTCACTGAAGTAAATCCAAGGGAGTTAGTAAGTGTGATTCATTCGGAAGGGATGTATGGGGGAGATAAAATTGAAAATTTTAGTGCTGTTGAAGAAGAGCTAGAGGCTAGAGAAGGAGTGAGAGAAACCAAATGTGAGAAGCTCACAGCTTCAAAATGTGATGACCCTGGAAGGTTGTGCATTCCTTGCGTAATAAGAAATGAAGTACTTTTAGATCCCTTGTGTGATCTTTGTGCTTTAGTCAATGTTATGCCCTACCATATATATGAATATCTGAAGGTAGGTGAAATGGAGTACACCTCCATGATTTTAGAATTTGCAAATTTTGAATCCCTGACCCCTCTAAAAATTATTAAGAATGTTACTATAGGATTGGGGAACTTTAATGTTTCAATTGATTTTATTGTGTGTGAGTGGGACAGATGGAACAAAAACTCCACTATTATATTCAGGCGACCCTTTCTAATGAGCACCATGGTTATTATAGATGTCAGCCGTGGAATGATGAGTGTTAAGGTTAAAGGGAAATCAAAGCTAATTAATCTAAAACCAACCTGTTTTAAATAAAGAATGATGGAGGATGAGGAGAGGAGAAAAGATATAGAAGAAAGAATAAAGGTTGTTCATGTTTCTAAAAATCTAATCTTGGGAGAGAAGAATTTTAAAAATAGCTCCAATTCTTCCTCGGAGAAGGAGAGTAAGGAGGGTGTGAGAAGAAGAAAATCTAGAAGGGGAAAAAGGAAAAAGAAGATCCCCCATGAATTAGAGCTTGGAAGGGATGATTCCGTAAGGCAAAATGGAGAGGACAAAGGTTCAAGCACACTTAAGGGTTGTGCTCATTCAAGTGCCTTAAGGTTGTGGAAAGAAAACCTCCAAACCCCAATATCTAATCTTTTAACAAGTCTAGCTAAAGATGTTAAACAAAGTGCTTCTTGGGAGGTAACCCAAGTTAAAAAAAAAAAGATAAAAAAAAATTTTTGCGTTACCACGCACTGTAGCGAATGAGTTCACGAAACCCAATCGCTACAGCACACTACAGCAGTTAAATTACAAAACTCAAACCGCTATAGCGCTGCAACATCAGAGTTTTAGAAACTCGACAGCTACAGCGCGCCCCAGCGATCTGCTCCAGCTGTGGCAGTATTGACTGCCTAGGAATCCATGCAATCAAAAAAGTAATATCTTTGGGTTTCTCATGCAGTCAAAAAGGTGTATACTGTTAAAACTACCCCTCTTCACTTGGATTGTCACATTTATGGCATGGGGAAGACCCCTTGACCATGATTCTCTTGCTTTTGATTGCTTATGCTATTTAAGGAGAGGTAAGGGGGGGTGATTCTTTGCACCTCCTATTTTTCTTGCTTCAAAATTTCTGCTCTCTTTTCGAACCTCCATCACATCTTCCGGAAAGAAGTCTATCCCAAGGAGGGAGACTGTGGCATCCACATCCAATGGAACCTTCAACAAAAAGAGGTTCTCCTCTCCTGAAGTTGAGCACCGTTTCTTCTCCACTACCTCTCAGTGGAAGTTAATCTCCAAAATATGTTTTGGGCATTACTTGCCAGTTCCGATTGAGCAAGTCGATCCTAGGGGATGGAGGGAGATAGTGACCAAAAAATTTCCCTCCTACCCAACTATTGTCCAGGAAGTGTACGCTAATGCCATGAATGTAGCCAGATGGACGATCTTCATTAGAGGTAAAGGAGTAACCTTCGGGATTGCTCAAATAGAGCAATTATATAGGTTAGGAGAGGTAAATGCTTATTCTTACTTAGAACTCTTGGATTCTTGCTTTGATTCCTTTGATCTCATTATAGAGCTCATCCATAAGAACTCAAACTGGGAGGGAAGCCTAGCCAACATTCCTCGTTCTGAATTGACAGACATAAGTAGTGTATGGCTAGTTTTCATTTCTAGCTTTGTCATGCCTTTGGGTCACTTAACTAAATTGACCCGCGCTAGAGCGCTCCTCTTGTGCTCATTGGTCAGGCCGAGAGAGATTCGTATCTCGAGCATCATTTTTGAGCAGCTTTGGAAGGATTTCCAGGAACCCTGTGCTGCATTAGCCTTCGGGTCTTTGATCTCTGGGATATGCAAGGCCCAAGGGGTAAAAATCCTCTCCTCCAACTCTATCATTCCCCCTAACTCTGCTCTTGCTCATTCAAATATGAATGTCCATTCTAGTAAGCGGAAGCCACCCAAGAAAGGAGGGGCGATCAAGGGGAAACATCTGTTCCGTTTGGCCGTACTCTCACCGATAAGTTGTTGCTACAGATTCACAAGCAACAAACTGATATAGGCACTGCTTTGGCAACTAATATGCAATTCTTCAAAAAGGACCTCGCCCAGCAGCATGAATTCCAGTTCAAATTCCATGAAGTTCTAGGACTAATGTTCGAGGACTGGAGCTCGCAAGGAGGACCGGACGCGTCCGTATTGCCGTGACTGCCTATCGGTGCCCCCATTCTGGACACTCGCTATCCATGCGACTTCGCCTATGACATGGGAGAAGAGGAGGGTGATAAAGACCAAGAATAGATATGTTGTATCTTTTCTTAATTGCATTGCTATTTTTTGTATTTTTCTGTTGTTATTTTTATTTTTTATTTTGAGGAATTAAATTATGGATTATCAGAGTCCCAAAATCTTTCTATAATTTGCAAATGACAAATTTTTCTGAATTTTTCAAGTTTATGATAGTTACAAAAATATCAATGAAAAAATTGATTATCAACCAAGGGTTGCTTAATAAAAATTGACTAACTCTTTGACACCATTAAATCATCTAAGCAAGGGAATGATTTTAGGTTGAGTCTAACCTCCAAAATTTAAATCAATGCTAAGGACTAAGTGTGGGGGAAAGCTTTGGAATAAAAACTAATGATTAAGGTGAGTAATCTAAGAGAGTGTGCTAGGCTCCCGTAGGACTTTATAATCACAAGGATTGGAAATTAGGATGAAGAAAAATATCTCTCCCTAAGAATGAAAAAAGATAAAAAAAAATAAAAAGTAAAAAAAATGGGATGAAGAAAAATATCTCTCCCAAAAAAAGAATTGAAAAAGGATGATAAAAAATATCTCTCCTAAAATTTAAACATCTTTGTGATTCATAAGAAAGAGCACATATGGCACAAAACTCTTGATTACTCACTACCTCCCTAGTTCAGTTAGTCTAAAGAACCATTGTCATTATTGAACACCAAGCAAAACTACTTATGAATTGAAGATTAGTCTATTAACCTCTATTCATAACCAAGCTTAGAAAAATTTAAATAATGCAAATTGCTCTTGCCATTTTAGTTAAACATAAGCTTTGAATTGCAAATCAAACCCTCATTGATATTACAACACGCTGTAGTGGCGCGCCAAATTTCTGCCAAAACTAAGCATTTATTATGGCTGGGACAAGACCCCCAACCTGCTCCTTGTCTCCTAGTCATCATTCCTTCTGCAACATAATTATTTTTAAATGGAAAATTAACATTTTGAGGTGATGTGGAGATTAAAGAATAGAAAAGTAGAGGTCACTTCACCCATCAAGTTGGATTTGCCATCATCATAGTAGAATTTTGGAAGAGGGAAAAATAGATTTTGAATGAGAAGAAGTAGAATGCAGCTCCTCTATAAATACAACTCTTCTAAGTAAGAGGAGGGCTGCATAGAAGAGAAGGAGAACTCTCCAAGGGTGGAAGAAATCCTCTTACTAAGGAGAAGAAGGAAGAAATGCAGCACTACGGACCTAGGAGAAGCAACCAAGAGCAAGAAGAGGAGAAGTCCAGAGAACTTCATCAAAGGAACATTCCTAGTATTCTCTAAACTCTTGTCTTGTATTTTTCTAAGTTGATCATGAGAGGGTCTTTATCCATATATGTGTTCTTCTTCATCTCTTGTGTAATGGAGAGCTAAACCTCCCTTGGGAAGGGTTGGGGCAATCCTACATGAACTGAAAGAGACAATAATGTATGAAAATTTACTCAAGCTTTAATAAAATTTGTGAATGAAATGACTTGTTAAAGAAATTTAAAAGGACTATTATGGACTTGAATGTGAACTAAGTGATAAGGGACTAAATGACATCAAGGCTAAAAAAAAGTCTTGTGCTCCATAGCTCACCCTTAATTTGGAGCTAGAATCAAGAGTGCATAAGAGCTTAAAACTATGTGAGAAAGTTCTTGAGCTTAGTGCACCTTAATCTATACTCAACTAAAGAGTTGAAGCGTGTGAGCTAAGACCCACTAAATATGCTCCGTTGCTCAGCATGCGTGAAAGGATGGAATGGATTCTTTAAGTGCTCATGAATGAGGTGACATAGTCATTGAGTCTAAATGAAATCACTCCATTATCTAAACTGTGCATGACGCGCGTGAAGCTCTTAGTGGAATCAATGCTTGTAAGATATTAAATGAACAACCCTCATTTCTATAATTAAGCAAAGAGGGGAAAACCAACATCTAAAATCTTATAAGGGTCTTTGTGCTGAAATATAACCGACTGTATGTTCATTTCAAGCACAAGATTTGAACTTGTAAACCTTGGAGTTAAACCCTAAGGAGGATAATATGCACTTGATTTAAACATTAAGTAAAGAAAAAAGTGAAATGCTTGAGAAATTATCATACATAAGTCATCTAACATATTATGTGGGAGAGACTCAATTTTCCTCTCCTTTTATCATAATTATTTTCTACAAAGAATTGTTGTGCTTGTTTAGGAACCAATTCAACAAAGTACGCATAGTTTAAACATTTTTGAACATAGATATACCTTAGTAACAAAATACCTAATTTCTTGAGGACGATAAATCTCAAAACTCACATTCCAAATTATTACTTCAGACCACGTACACTTGCGTACAAGCGCAGACATATTTATAGTTTGTCGCATGTCGATTCTATAGTCTAGCTCAAATCTAGCCCTGTGGTAATCTAGATAATACATGTTGGACTTTTTGTTCAGTATCTTACTAACTTAGGCACATCTCTAAATTCAGTTCAGTTCCAGTGGATTCGTTTAGCCAATTCTCTATCCACAGATGGACTTGATTTTCACAAGGATAACCAAAAGGCAAAAATAGGCAAAATAGCCAAAAAAAATAGGGCTACAAAAAGTTGGCTCACCAATCCAAATGCCCTCTAAAAATAGCAACCATAATTAACCACACAAAATGCAGATTGCTAAAAACAAAATTAAACCCACTTCAATGGTCCAGATCACCTTCCAAGCGATATCAAACACCTTCCTTAGCAGTTGTAGCACGTCACTCATTGTTGGATCAAGACATTTTATGCATAATTGGCAAACAGCTACGAATGATCCCAAGGAGTTCGTCCACGAGAACCACCATAAGCACCCAGTTGCAGCACCTAAAAAAACCTGGGCCTTTCGAATCCAAGAAAAAGTCCAATCTACGCTCTTACAAAGAAAAATCAAGATGCTAAAAAACCAGTGACTCAGAACCAACAAAAACCATAGAGAAAAAAGCCAAGATACTAGCAGGAACAGATCCGGATTCTTTGCAAGAAAAGAGTAAATTCCAAAAGAGATTGTTAAAACCACCGCACAGCTATCTAGATAGCTATAGCTTAAGACTGATCCCATCCTGAAGCAATGAAGAAAACCCACCTGAAAACAACTTCCACCGAAGCAGACCCTATATAAAGACTTTCCAGCTGAAGAATCTCAAACGCCAAAATCTTGAAGCAGAAAAGACTCAAATGCCCCTCGATACTTTCCAGAAGACAGGAAGGACCAAGTACAAATGGGATAACTCCACAACAAACAAAAATTGAATGAACAGACTGATAGTCACCTCATCAGAGAAATTGACCACAGCCACATAGGATCAGACCATAATAAAATGCACCAGAAAAAAGAAGAAGATATGACCGACAAAACCCGCATAATACCAGTCAATATCAAACCAATATCTAAAACAATCAAAACTGAAGCCAGCAGAAAAGAGCGGTTGCATAGAGTACTTTAAAAGTACCGCCATCCAGCTCTAAATAGACGATCACTTGAAAAAATCAAAGCTCTGCCAAAATCTTAACAACAGCACTCACAGCCACCAAAAACTAATCTTGAAAACTTCAATCCAGAGTTGATACAGATTTGAAATTACACTACCTTTATCACGTAAATTCTTCTTAACATACAGCATTAACTCTTCATCACCCGAAAGATACATAAGATCTATAGCACCACCTAACAAAACTATGTAGTAAATAAAAATCCAAGGGATCATCCACATACGAATACCATCCATGGAAAAATTGATTCCCCAGCAACTGAAGACCAAATAATTCAATACATTTCTCAACCAAGAAACTTTCAAAACAAATTTCCCATATTCAATAATTTGCACTTTAAAAGACAGAATAGAATTACTTTCAGAAAATAGGAAATCAGATTTCCAAGCACATATGGCCAGATTACAACCAGAATCAAAATACAGAGGAAAAGTAATATTTTGCGGAAAAAATCATAGCTAATTTCATGAACTTATCAATAGCAAAAATAGATCTCTTAGTCGAAATACGCATAGATTTCCATTTGATCGAATATTTGACCTTCCAGATTTGCCAACAAACCAAACAAGCCAGCGTAAAGCCAAAAATACCTGCCCCTTTCTTCCACATGAGGAGAGAATCAGGAACAGCAACAGAAAATCCTTGGCTATTAAAATGCCAAAGATGATCATAATTTTGCCATAAACTTCTAGCATAAATACAAGAGAGAAAAAGATGAGACAAGGACTCATCACTGTTACAAAAAACACACTTCGAAGCCAAAGAAACACCTCTGCCTTTAAGCACATCATCTGTAGAAATAAAATTTTTCCAGATTCTCTAAATAAAAAAGAGATAGCAGAAGTAGGCAGTTTAAACCAACCACAAGGAGATAAAGGATATAACAAGGGAAACATTTTCCTTGCAGACTTCAAATAAGGCTTCAACTTCTTCCCAATAACCACATTCATAATATCTTTACTTGTTCCTATTCGGACTTCACTAATAGAATTGATAATATTTCCATCAGAGATCACTTCTCTAATTTTCTGAAAGTTCTAGTTTCCATCTTTTAAAAAATCTGAAATCTTTGCATCAGCATTACCCCTCACAGGCACAATAGAAAAAAGGGCCCCCTCTTTTAACCAACAATCACAGCAAAAAGAAATACTTTCCTCCGCAATATCCCAAAAAATACAATTTTCAGCTGCATTACGGAACCTTAAAAGATTCCTCCAAAAAACTGAATCATTTTGTTTAATACCCCTAATCACCATATGATCCATCTTTCCATATCTATCTTTCATGAAATCAGCCCAAAGACCCTCACCTTTCCTCAACCGCCACCAATATTTCACACAGAAAGCATCCGCTGTATTATTAAACGGCAAAAAGCCCAACCCCCCAAATTTTCTGGGGATATCAATGTCAACCTAACCTGCCTAGTGAACAGATTTCCTAGAACCATAGTTACCCCACAAAAAATTGTTACAAACTTTATTAAGCATCTTCAGAAACTTTTTTGGGGGTTTCAAAACAGCCAAATAATGATTTGGCATAGAATTTATCACAGATTATAACAGAGTAATTCTACCCCCAAAAGAAAGACATTTAGTAGCCCAACTATTAATCTTTTCAGTTATTGCGTTTAAAATTTTTCGGAAATGAGACCAAGAAGCTACACCTTTCATCAAAGGCAAACCCAAATAATTTATAGGAAGAGTGTCCTGAGTTAAATTGGAAAAATTTAAAAGGTTAGCTCTTCTACTGCTTGGGACATATTTACCAAAAACCACATTTGATTTACTCATATTAACTTTCATCCCAGAAATTTTCTCCATATGTCTCAAAATGTTTAACATTGAGTTAAAAGCTTTCGTAGAAGCTTTACTAAAGATCGGGGTTTTGTAGATGGGAAATGATTCTTCTAGCAGAGTTATGATAAGCTATCCCTTTAGTAGAGCTAAACGAATGAGATAGAATTCTGGAAAAATAATCATTTGCAATGATAAACAAAGAAGGAGACAAAGGATCATCCTACCTAAGTCCTCTTGAAGACTTAAAGAAACCATGACTAGAACCATTTATAATGATAGAAAAGCAGATATTTGAGATGGACTTATAGATAAATTGAATGAAATGCTCAGAAAAACCAAACTTTCTCAAAACAGCAAGCAGAAAGCTCCATTCAATCCTGTCATATGCCTTCATAATGTCTAGCTTAATAATGGCATTGCCCCCAATGCATTTTTTATCTAAATCATGAGCAAATTCCTTTGCAAGAAGAAAGTTATCAGAAAGAAGTCTCCCTTTAACAAAAGTGTTTTGATTGGGAGAAATAGTTCTATCCAAGAGAGAGGATAGTCTATTGGCCATCACTTTAGTGGCTATTTTGTTGAAAATATTGCAGAGACTTATAGGTCTAAAATTTGCCCAAGATTTAGGCCTATTCACTTTTGGAATCAAGGAAATATAAGTAGAGGTAACAAATTTATGAATATAATTTGCCTTGAAAAAATCTAGGACTGCTTCCCAAACGTCAATCTTTATAATCGCCCAACAAGACTTAAAAAACATAGGAGAGAAACCATCTGACCCTGCCGTAGAGTCCTCTTTTAACTCTTTAATGATATCTTCCACCTCTCACAAGGTAGGAGAAGACAACAGCCACGAGTTCTCCTCCTCAGAAACATTAGGAAAAATAATATCATCTCGAAAACTAGAGAGATCACAGCCTTCACCCTGCCAAAAATTCTTAAAAAACTCACACACAGAAACACCCAGATTGCCAAAAGGAATATCAACACCCCCTACATCCTTCAAATGTGAAAATGCATTTGCAGAATATTTAATATTAACCCAAGAGTAAAAGAACTTTGTATTTTTTTCACCATCCTTAAATCTTTTAAGAGTCGATTTTTGGATCCAAAAAGCTTCTTCCATACTCAAAACTGAATATAATTGTTTATAAGCTTTATCAAGATGCTCTTTCACCAGAGACGAATTTAGACCATCCACAAGAGCTTCAAGATTGGCCACATTAGCTTTCGCCTTCCTTACATTTTTAAAAATATTACCAAAATGATCTTTATTCCAAGAGATAAAGGTTTTCTTAACCTCTTCAATTTTATAAGCAATCTGATCATTGGGGAAACATTATGATCCACAGCAGCAGACCAATTCAAATTCACAAGCTCAAGAAAATCTGGATGCTGAATCCACATGTTCTGAAAGCGAAAACTGCTTTTACCAACAAAAGAAGAAACCAGCGGTAAAAGTAGAGGGGCGTGATAAGAACCAAGCCAACCCAAATGAGCCACCTGAAGCTTATTAAAAAGACTATCAAAATTTGGATTAACTAAAAATCTATCTATTCTAGAAACAGTAGACCTGTTGGACCAAGTAAACAAAGAACCAGAAAAATCAATATCTATAAGACCAGAGTTACTAATCATAGCATTAAAATCTCTAATAGCTGAATTACACATCCGACTCTTACCTATACGTTCAAATTCTTTTCTAACCACATTAAAATCTCCCCCAATTAAGCAAGGGGAGTCATCCAGATTGCACCAATTTTCTAAAGAGGACCATAAAATTCTCCTCACACTATACGAGCAGCTAGCGTACACCACTAATAATTTCCACTTCAAACCTTTCCAGAAGCAGTTACCATTAATACACTGATCCTCGTTAATCACCATATCAAAATCAAGAGGTGGATTCCACAAAATCCAAATCTTATCATTTATATTACTCAAATACTTAGAAAAGCCCAAAAACTTAGCAATTTTATCCAAACAAGACTAATTGATTAAGGGTTCTAAAATAGCAAGAAAAATAACATTATTTCTTTTACATAGAGATTTCAACCTTTTCTTTGTTCTAGCTTTTCCTACACGCCTTACATTCCAAAAAAGAAAATTTTTCTCCATCAATAAGTAATTCTAAGAGATTTCCTGAACTGAGGTCTTTCCAACATCATCTCAGCCTTGGTCCTTCGGACTAGACGTTTACCCTTTGGATAAACCCACTCTTTGCCAACTGGATCCAGAGAAAAAGAATCCACTCCATTACGGCTCTCGACCTCCAATGAGGAATCATTCTCTCTTTTTTGAATAACTTCTAAAATTAAGCTCACAATATTGTTATTTTCAACAGAAATCTCATTAGAATCCATAAAAATTGAGTGATCCTTCAAATTTTCTTGCATAATCAAAGGAGACTTACTCACAAAAGGGATAATATCTTGATCCAAATTCTTTGATTTATCTAATACCACAGAAACCAGACTTTCTTTTTTAACTCTCCATTGAGGCTTCCAATGACTAGCACACTCCGACTCCGTGTGACCACATCTTTTACAAGACCCACACTTCACATATTCTTGTTCCACCCTAACTTTCTGAACATGTTTGAAAATATTTCCTGAAATTAATATAGACTTGGGACATCTCTTAGATATGTCAAGATCAACCAAAACCCTCGCACGAGAAGCATGCCAAAAGCCAGATGAACTATTAATGGCAATAGGAGCACCTATTTTACTCGCTAGAGCCCATAAATGAAGCGGTTTGTTTAACTTCGGATGAAGATACGGGAAATTTATCCAATGGGGTTCAAAGTTAGAATCCACCATATCCTCCCGATCTTTGTCGACCAGAAGTTTAATCGTCCCTCCTGAAAGCTTAATAAAATGAATCGAAAGCAAATTTATAAAATCATCAAAAGAAACCAAAAAAATCGAAAAATTATTTCTTGGTAAAGATCGGATACAAAAACCTCCATTACAGAATGAGAACAAAAAAGAATCAAGAACTCTTAAAGAGATCCAGCCTTTCATACAAAATCCAATCACCAAAAAATCACCACCTTTACAAGGCAAACATGGAGAGGGGAAAGAAAGATCTGTTTTACAGTAAACTTTACGTGAATCCATAGCAGGTTTGAGAGGAAGAGGGGGAAACTCATCTTTGTCAACCTTCTTGCTCTCGAGAACGCTCTTACCCGAGACGGCCGAAACCCTAGAAGTGCCCGAACCACTTCTATATATATATATATATATATATATATATATATATATATATATATATATATATAATATTATTTATTTATTTATTTATTTATTTAAGTATATATGCTTTTCTATTTTCTATATACTTTATAGTTCAATTCAGTCCAATTATTTTTAGTTCAGTTTCACTTAGTTCCTTATATATATTAGGATGTTAGTTATGGTTGCTTCAGTTTACTTATATGCTTCAGTCCAATTTATATTTTCTGTAAATCAGCATGTCTTCATATAATCATAAGCATGTTAGGATGATTATTACCAAAACCTTTTTGCAGCTTCTAGTTAAGGTAGTTATTCACATACTCTGTTTTGTCCAGTTATAAATATTTTAATTATAACTACCATGTTTTTTTGTCACTTATTGCACCTATTTGAATGCATTTATGTTTAGTAAATTGTGATATCTTAAAATATATAGTTTTCATTAAATTAGCTTAAAATGTACTTAGATAATTGTCTAACACAAGTTTTTTTTTTTTCCTGGTTGGGGCCCTATTATTGTGATACTAGATTCAGAGCTGTTCATGGAGGTAGCATCAGATGATGAGCTTAGCAAGGAGGAGGACCTTTCTGCTGTTGCCGAGCCATAAATAGATTTACTTTCCTGCTTGCGAGGGTTATGTTGAACATTATTGCAGTTGAGGATTTTCATCAGGAGAAAATGGATGTCAAATCTGCATTCCTTCATGGAGAGATGGAGGAGAAGTTATACATGCAACAACTTGAAGGGTACAAGGCTCAATAGATAGAAAAAGCTAAGCTAGTATGCAAGCTAAAAAAGAGCCTCTATGATTTGAAGCAAGCGCCAAGGCAACGATACAAGAGATTCGACATAGCTAGTGTGCAAGCTAAAAAAGAGCCTCTATGGTTTGAAGCAAGCGCCATGGCAGCGGTACAAGAGATTTGACAGGTTCATATATGAATCATGGTACAAGAGATAATAGGAGAATTACTGTTGTTACATAAAATAGTATAAGTCTTCCTATATCATTCTATTATTATATGTGGATGATATGTTAATTGTAAGATCAGACATGAAAGAGATAAGAATACTGAAAGAACTTTTGTCAAAGGAGTTTGATATGAAGGACTTGGGGCTGGCCAAGCAGATTCTTAGAGTGAGAATCAATAGGGAAAGAAGTGTAGGAATATTGAAGCTATTATAAAAAGACTATGTTGAAAAGATGCTGAAAATATTCAACATGAATGAGAATAATCTAGTGGGCACTTCCCTAGCAAGTCACTTTAGCTTATCTAAGGAGCTGATGCCAAAGTCTGAAGAAGAGAAGGAACATATGCTGAAGGTTCCTTATGCTTCAACAGTTGAGAGCTTGATGTACGTGATGATCTGCATAAGACCATATATTGCATATGTTGTGGGAGTGGTCAACAGATTCATGGGAAACTTAGGGAAGTATCATTGGGATGCGGTCAAATGTATCTTAAGGTATCTGAAAGATACAGCAGATAAAGCTTTATGCTTTGGAAGATTTGACATTATCTTGCATGACTCTGTAGACTTAGATATTGCAGGAAGTGTTGATAGCCAGAGAAGCACTACATGATATGTATATATATTGGGAAGTGTAGCAGTGAGCTGGATCTCCAGGTTATAAAACATTATGGTGCTATCTACTACGGAGGCAAAATATGTTGCCATTATAAAGGCAAGTAAGGAGATGATCTGGTTGAAGAGTTTTTGTAACAACTCTAGATTATTGCTTAGCCTAATTTTAACTTAATTACATTATAATTATCATTTTATTAGGTTTATTTAGTCATTAGAACCATTCCCCAAAGATTTGAAGTAATTTAAAGCTCAATCAAATATTTTAGAATATTTTAATATTATTTAATTAATTAGAAAATTGATATATTTAATTTGACCTCAAAATCAAAATTTGACTTAGCCATTGCGCTCATCACCCCAAAATTAGCTATGGGTGATATTTTGGAAGTATTTGTAAATCGTTAGATTTTCTTGAATATTTTAATATATATTAAAATATCATCAAAATATAGAATAATTAAATAATCATCAAAATCAAAATTAAACTTCGCCACTATGATCGTCACCCTCAAATTAGCCAAGGGTGATGTTTTGTAAGTATTTGGAAGTCATCGGATTTTTGTGAATATTTTAATGTATTTAAATACCAAGAAAATTAGAATAATTAAATTGGTCTTCAAATAAAAATCCGACTTAGTCATTGAGTTCCTCACTCCCAAATTAGTTTGGAGTGGATTTTTGGGATTTTTTCGAAGCCCGTTTATTTATTTAATTTTAATTAGAAAATTTTAGGTTAATTAGAAAATTATTTATTTACTTCTTAAATTCATTTTCCTTCTTTCCTCCTGAGCTGGAACCCGCCCCTCCATTTCCTGCAAATGGTGCCAACCCCTATCCTCTCCCTCTATGCGCACACAAAGGGCATCTCGCCCTTCCTCTTCTCCTCCATGCTTGTGCCATGCTTTCCCCTACTGAAGCCATCCCCTCCTCTTCCGTTAAATGGGAACCTCAGCATTTGCCCATCTGCTGAAGAAAGAAGCTCTCAAGCTCCTGAGGAACTCCCAGCCCTCTTCCTTCTCTTGCTAGTGGCTGAAGCAGAGGTTCCTTCTCCTCCCAAGTTCTCGAAGAAACCTATCTCCTCTCCTTTGTAAGCTGGTACCCTCTTGTATCATTTCTTTATTCTTTTCTTTCCCCCATTAGATTAATCCAATGGCTACTTCGCATCACTCATACGCTTATTTCACATTATTATGAGCATGTATTTGAGCGATCGAGCACATCAGAGCTCGATCAGAATCCATTTTAAAGAGAAAATGAATTGTGCTGTGTAGATAGGATCACGCATAGGTAGCTAGGGCATCATTATTTGCGATATTAAAATAATCTTTTCGTGCCGATTTTGGTTCAATAAAGACCTTTCCATCAATATATGGTACCACACGTGAGGTGTCATAAATCGAGAGTATTTGAGTGTGAAAGGGAAGACGTTCCATTTTTTGCCTAGTCAAAATCACAGTCGAGTGCTACGCGCACCGTAGCGCCTGACTCTTGGCCATAGAGCGCTGATGCGCGCCGCAGTGCCTGAGTCTTGAAAATTATGGTACCATAGCGCGCCACAGTGCCTGCATCTCAAAAAATCTGGCACCGTGGCGCGCCACAGCGCCTGAAAGTGTTGCGCGTTGTAGCGTCTGGCTCTTTTCCATGGGACGCAGCGCGTGCCGTAGTGCTCAGATCTCAGGTTGGCCGGCACCGTAGCGCTCAGGTCTCAGGTTGGTTGGCATCGTAGCTTGCTGTAGTGCTCAAGTCTCAGGTTGGTCATCCTCATAGCGCCTGGCTTTCGGCCAGGAGGCGCTACTGCGCACCACAGCGCGCCGTAACGCTCCACAGGGCACATAACTGTCCAGTTTTGCCCAAATTTGCTATTTTTTGCACTTTTATGATCCCAGAAGCCTAATAATACAAAAATATACCAAAATAAAAACTGATTTAGTAGAATCAAGCATTGGGTAAATGTAGAGGTGATTTTGATTATAAGATATTCCTCTTACGTAAATGACATGTTCTAATTTCCTAAAGTTTCACTGAAATAAATTGTGCCAAATGGTAATGTTATAGTTTCTTATTGCTTGTATGATTAATTAGAACATAATGGCCAAATTGCTTGTAATTTAGATAACTAATTTTGTAATTATTATGCTAATCCATTTTGTATTTATTTAGGATTTGATTAGCCTTAATTACTTTATGTTTTGAATAATATAATATTTATATGTTTCAATAACAGTAGTATGTATGTTAGAAAATCTTAACTTTGTTTTGGACATGTAATCCATGATTTGTTATTAACCTACTCTTAACCCTAAGAATCTTAAGAAATGCATAAGTTAAACAATAATTAACCTAATATCATTTTGGACCTTAAGTAATGCACAATGAATTCATTGATTTTATTATTGACCAGTAACTAAGTAAGCAATCCTAATTTGGTCAAGTTGAGGGTTAAATCCTCACTTGGTTAGACTAAAGCCCAACTCTTAATAAACTTGATTAATATACTTGATTTGTACACTAAGAACTTGCATAAATTCCAACAATTATTATTGATTTGTCATTTGATCTTAAACTATCAAATTAAAAGAACTTAGATTTATAACAAACTCATATGATTGATCATCTGAATCTAATTTTTAGATCTTTGATTTTCTTTTAAGAAAGATTATTAGCATAAACTAAATTGTAAAATTATGATAATTTGTAAGTGATCAATTCCTAATAAAGTATGTGATTATACCCCATAATTGTAGTATAGGTTGAGATCAGATGGGTTTTACCCGTCTGATTTGTATAATCAAACTCATTGTATTAAGGCTTGTAAGTTTAATATATTCCTTTTAGCTTGAATTATCGTATATTTAGTGCTTTGATCTTAAGATTGAATTCTAGTATTTTAAATTATTAAGTGATAGGCCTTATTAATAAACACTATTGAGATAAAAAGAGCTTATTTGTCTGACTTGTGAGGTAGGAACTTAGATGCACCTTTTTATTCTTAGATATCTAATCCTAGATCCTTGTGGTAGTATCCTAAATTGAGTGACTTCTAAGTCACATCCTTGAAGACCTTGTATAGGACACACGCAATGGAGTGTAGATTCCTTAGTCTGTTATTTAGTAATTATTAAATAGAAATGCTAGAAATGGGTAGAACTATCAGTTAGAGGTGATAGTGTATATCCATAGAATTGATTTATTTCAGTAGAAAATGAAGTTGGTTGATTTACACTGAATAAAATTATAGAGTCTCGGTCTTATCTTATGTAATTAGATAAGTACAGTTCAGTTCAAGATAAACATCTCGAGTGTTATAAGTAGGGGACTGAGCAACTTAGTTTGAGAGAATAAATCGTGACCAGGTTCTGCCCCTTATCATCATGTGTTTCGATAAGTGCAGTTAAATAAACTAAGTGTTTCAAGTTACCTTTCTTAGGATGATATAAGTATGATTTTAACTAGGGTATTTAATAACTTAGTATGAAAGAATAAACTTTGACCGGGTTCTGCCCTTATTGTCATGTGTTTTGATAAGTGCAGTTAAATAAATAAATTGTTAAATCCACCTTACTTAGAAAAATACCAACTATGTATATACAGCCCCTTCAGTTGATAACTTTATGAGTAATCTTAGTGATATCATTCAATAAATTAGAATTATGAGTCATAATTCATTTAGGTGAATTCTACATAATGGATTTAAATGAAATCAATATTTGATATTGAATTGATTCTTGGATTTCGATGATTTTAAAGCATATCGTCATTAAAGCATTGGCATATCATAAATGCACAAGTCATGTCAGCATTAGCGGAATGCTTGGCTCACCTAAGGACTCTGTTAGTGGAGTGTTCCCTCACCTAGGATCTGTGGGGTGTCATGTGACACTAAATCAGCATATCAGTGGCATATAGTTCTGTGGCATATTTAGATGCATATATATAAATTCAGTGGCATAAAATACAGTTTGAATGCATTATTTACTCAGTTTCAATTCCCTTACTATTTTCCCTATTTTTAGTACTCTATTTTCAACCTTGTTTTACTTTACTTTTAGTTATGCACAGTTTTATTTTCAGTTATTTTAGTTATAGTTTTGTATTATTTTTTTAACTATTTTAATACTTTTTTGCAGTTTTGCTTAATCACTTAAATATTAAATATTAGATAATTATAACCATTTATAATAGCCTTTAAAGTGTTAGACTCATTATCTAACATGTGGTACTTTTAGAATCCAGCAAATTGCTAGATCCAGAGCAGTTTATGGAGCCAAATCAGGTGCCTTCATTAGAGATCCAAGAGGAGTTTGTGGAGCATTAGAGAACTCTTCATCAGCCTTTATTTTATATAGTAATTACTTTCAGTTCAATATTTAGACTATTTTCTATATTTTCATTAAGTAAACAGTTTGTAATAATTTTAGATATATTTTCTTTTCTTTTCTAAGATGAATAATTTACTATCTTCTGTGATGAATGATCTGGATGTATGCTTTAACTTCCGCACTCTGTATTTACTACTACTTATATTTAGTATTATAATATGATCAGCGTACTGGAAATGCTATTATATTTATATATATTGGATCCCTCATATTTCACTCATAATCCAATTACACTGTATTGTCTAATACTTAAGATAAGGTTTTACACTTATCTTAAATATTAGTCAAGCAGTTCATTATTCGGCAGTTATTCGGGGAGGTTCAACAGTCCTTCCCGAGTAACGCACCATTTCATCGCCAATTGATAACTCCTTTGCGCGCGATGACAGGATAAGGCGCTACAATTTTATGGTAGAATTGAGCAAATATCAGGATGATGTGAAGCTCTATAGTGATAGTATAAGCGCTATTCACCTAACGAATAATGCAGCATTTCATACCAGGACAAAGCACATTCAACTCCATTACCATTTCATCCGGACATTATTAGAAGAAGTGCAGCTCGGATTGGAGAAGATTCACACTTCTAAGAATCCAGCTGATATGCTTACAAAAATAGTAACAGTGAAAAACTGAAGCTATATGCAGCTTTAATTGGCCTCGATACGTGAAGAGAGAGCGAGGGTGAGCCACACCACATTTCTTGACAAAAATAGAATAAGATAATGAAGAATCAAGAATATAAGAGGGATGATTTCCTAAAAGTCTCCAAATGGAAAACTGTTGTGTTGTGGAGACCATTTAGTCCATCGTGGAGATGCTAATGGTTATTCAGTGCGCTTCTGAGAGGTTCCGAGGTAATTCGAAATAAGGTGTGAAGTCTAGGAATAGCACTGGCATTGCAATGTGCCGCAGCGCACCACAGCGCACTTTGGCGCTCCCTCACCCGAGACAAAGGCGCTGTCGCGCACCTTGCGATCAGCAGATAGAAAAGCAAGCGTTACCGTGCGCCGAAGCGAAAATTGGCACTTCTGCGTTGCAACAGAAATTAGCGCTACCACGTGCATTGGCGACTGACTACTCGAAGCTTAGGCGCTATGGTGCACCATAGCGCCTGGTGGAATTCTGCTCTGGTTTCAGGTTACACCCTAAGTAATATGGAAGGAATTTTGGACCTTTGGAGGTCTGAATTTGAGCGGATACTTAAGGGAACATGTGGTGGAGTTTCTATAGTGTGTTGGCATTTCAGTTGTAGACTTTGACTGCTGTGAGGAGGAGATCCTAAGGTGAAACTCTAAAAAAGCTACAGTACAAGAGAGCTCTTGCATGTTGAAGAAGATACTCCTAGTGGTGATTGCTTCCTCTCCTCTTCATATCAAAGTAAGCGCTTGTATTTTTCGTATCAAATGTGAAGCTCTTTGTAACTCTATACTCTTCAATATTCTTAGTGGATATTTTTTGTGGTGTGGCTCCGTAGTTTTTCCCATTCTTGGGTTTTCCACATAATTTTCTGTGTTTGGATGTATGTATACTTGAGTTTATTTTTTCATACATGTGCTGTGATCTACTCCTTGTTATTTTGTGATTTCGGATTTGCTTGGTAACTGTCAACACAATCTCGATTTTCAATCGAGTGCGCTAACCAAACTGCTTCCGCTGCGGAGTGTTCTCGGTGCTGAAAATATTATCAACACTATTTAATCCAAATTATGCCAACACTATACAAGTGAAGTTATGCCAATCACCTTAAGAATTGTAAATTTTATACTTGGATGAATGAAAACTAGCATGAGTATCTTTGGAAATGAATTTATGTTCAAAAATATCCACAATATCATATTTAATTAAATTAACATGATGAATAAGGTTATACATTCTTATGTCAGAGTAAAGATCCCTGGCATTTCAGGCTAAAATAGAAGAATGAGTAGTATGTATAACACAAAAACTCAAAAGCCTCTCGACAAAATGCACAAACAAAGCAACCTATTTTGGTTAGGCACTAAGAGAGCGACTAAGACCACTCACTTTAGTCACTTTAGATGGATGAGCGTGCTTACTAGATTTCAAAGTCTTTATACTCGCATTGGCCGTAACTATGGGAATAGGGGAGGAAGATGTGAATAAATTAGATACTAGAATACTCACGAGGGGAATGTGGGCTAAAAAAGGTTAGAAAAATTTGAGCTGAGGTTGAGCCTAGAGCACTATTAAGATCAACTGTAAAAACAAGAGGGATAGAGGAAGTGCCATCCTCTTCAACCATAATATTAGGAAAAGAGGCTGGTGGAGGTTCAAACGCAACTTGAGGAGGAGATATAGGATTCTCAATAATGATAAGAAGAGTGGGAGGATGGAATCCTTCCCTCTTTATTGGGGTTTAGTGAGGATATGAGGAGTCTGTGTTGTTGACGTCTCAATCTACTTCTCCCCAGCTCGATGGTTTTAGTGGAATTAATCGGAGCAACATAAGCACACTTAGCATTAACAAAACATGAACTAGAAGAGCAACCATTAAGTGTCCAATTGTACTCAATATTTAGATTATAGATTTTACCATTTGAAATGAACTTCCACATAGTTCGATAGCTCTAAGATGCCACACAAACCCTTAAAAATGTGAGCCTTGCTTTGCGGAAGAGGAGCGAAGCCCAGACATTGCTCCGCACGTGGGTTTCATCCCCAAACCAAAATTTAGCAATTGTGGTCCCGCGAGCCACATGAGGGCTGACAGCACGATGTTATGGCCAAACCTCATTTTTTGACGAGCGATGTGTCCGACTGCACGAACGCAATTCTTGTCTCGCCCGTAGTACTTTTCGCGCCACCGTGGATATCCCTGTCCTATCTAGTATCGATCTGCCGCTTCATCTTTCTCAGACCCCCTTCCCTTCGACAAAAACCTGCACTCCGCGCTTCCCAGATTCCTTTTATCCCGCCGTTGATCTCAGGTACTAATTTCACCTAATTAATTTGTTACATCCATGCAAAATATATCTATCTACTGCGTTTAATCTACTGCCATCTAATGAAGAAACCAATCTTTGCAATCCTTAAAAGCATACCTCCTTTCACTCAATAATCCTAAAATGCTTATATTTCTAATTCGTCGTGTAAATCATTAGTAGCTCCTTTGTTCACTGTTATTTTAATGTTATTGGGCTGCCTATATTATTGAGATGCATGCGTTTGTTTGGTTTAGTATTATTGAAATTACAGATAACAATGTTATTGGAATGGTTTCTTGTTTATTTCAATGTTATTGTGTGGTTTGTTACACATGTGGTGAGATTACCCAGTACAAAATATGCCCTAAAAATAAATTGTAGCTGTTGATTATAGAAAAAATGCAAGTCTAGAGCAGAGCTTTGAACAAAGGTAAGAAAAAATGGCAAAAAAAGTGTTGAACAATTGAAGCCTCAATATCTAGGGGTAGAGCTTCAATTGCGGTTGCAGAGACCCTGATGTTGAAGGACAATGGCTAGGTGATGCAAGACGGCATATGATAGTATTAAAGTTCACTATATTATATGGGTAGAATTCTTAAATATTTAAGACATGCAAAAATTTTAAAAAATATGTATGATGCTTTAAAAATGAGGAGAATTGTTGAGAAAATTTGAATGCAAGTATTCTCAAATAAACCCTTTAAAATAACAATATAATCATCATAATTTATATTTAAAGAGTAGGGATTGAGTACTTTTGCTAGTGAAATTGTTTACCAGATAGTTGGGGCATTTTGGAAAGTTCCCACTATAAGATAATTTACCAAATACTTCTTAAAGTTGTAGCATTTGAAAAACCATTTGTAAAAATTTAGAAGAAAAGAATTAACATAGGATAATACCGAAGCAATGCAAATCTAAGCCTTGTGTTGGAACAATAGGAAGAATCCCTTAAAATTTTTTAGTTTTATTCTATACTAAAGAATATCACAAGATGAGCAATCACACATTTGAGAAGGATAAATTTTCCTAATAAAAAAAGTGTTTCACAATGAAATTAATAAGCCATGTTTATTGATATAGAATGAAAAAAATCTCTTGATTATTGTGTAGAAGATCTAGTAATTATAGTTCATAATTTGTGAAGTGTTATTTGATACTATATTTGCTAATTCATGGAATGTAATCTAATGACTAAAGTTGGTGATTTATGTGATGTAATTTAAAGGATATAGATAGCAGTTTGTGGAGTGCAATTTGATGATTTAGGCAGATGATCTATATGATGTAATTTGATGGATGAATTTGAGAATCCGTGGGATATAAAATAGTGTCTAAATAGATGATATGTGGGATACAATACAGTGGCTAAAACTAGTGATTCATGAGAAAAACTAACACCATATATCACCTAAATTAGGAAAATATTTAAAATATATTTAAATCCTTAATTCTTTTTCTCATACATAATTGCTTGACATTAATTTGAATGATATTTAGTGATTCAATCATGAGAGGGAAAAGCACTCAAGCCTTCATTGACGTGCTTTCTAAACGATGGCTATTTGTGTGCGCAATTGTAATAGCATATGATTGTTGCAAATTTTATAATATTTTGAAATTTCAAATAAAATAAAAGTAAACCAAGCAATTCTTATTTGTTTGTTAATGAATTTAACATACTTTGCAGACAAATAACAATGAACTTAACTTTCCTTAGTAGTTCTTACCATTTCCTTTTTATCAAATATTATTTATCTTATCCTTTTCTTATTTTATGCCAATGCTTGAATATATAACTTATATTTTTGTGCATGAATATTGCCATAGGACTTAAATTTTTAGTATTTTCATAGCTCACTCCCAAGTTTTAATATTTAATATCACGACTTTATCTTATCATCTGTTTGGGATCTCATCCACTTCTAATAATTGATAATATTTAGTTGGAGTGGGAGTTATGGTTTAATGATGGCAATTGATTGGTAGTTTTGTAAAAAAACTTTAGATATTTGATATATTAGGATTATAGGGGTGGTATGTATGAATTTGCCTCTTTTATTAATTTTGTTCATTTGTGCTGGTATTAAGCTATTGTTGATGATAATATTGTTTATTCAGTCATGGGGTATTTTGAAATATTAATATTATTCTTACATGTTTTGAGCTATAAAAACCTTTCATTTTATGTTACGCACCACAAGGGGTAATTTTTGTTTGATAAACTTATAAATACTATGATTATTCCATAAATGCAATTAATAATTAGAATTTTCTTGTCTTGGCTAATGGGTTATCTGTTTTATTGTACTTTTAGTGTAAAATATTTCTAGTCCATCATATTTGCAAAACATGGCAATTTGTTTTACAGTAGCTAAATACAGATAAAGTATTGGGGGATTATGAATCCTTCAAATAAACCAAAAATTGCATAAACTTATGCTGCCCAAATCAGGCAACTTTACTTTTTGCGTAGAGTTACGTGGCTCTCATCTGCTCAAACCACTGCTCACACCATGCTTGGCCATTCTTGTCGGTCATTTCTGGCCTTCCTTCAGCTGTTAGGACTATAGGTGACTTGACACTGTAATTCTAATCAGCCCATGTGTGTCAGTGGGTTACTTCGGATTACAACCAACCCTCACTGGACTTCCCCATCACTTATCGGTCGTGGTCTGTCCTACTAATTTTTTACCTTCCAAGATTTAAGTTTGCTTTTTGCAGAAATAAATATTAAGTCTAATTACATTGTAAAAATTCTAAACATTTAAAGTATGCTTACACAATACTTATTTTACCTTAAAATTTTTTTGCAATGACATTATTTTTACCTCATCATTGTTTTCACATCAAATCAAACAACAACAACAACAATAACAGCAATAACACCCCACTAGGTGGGGCTAGCTACATGAATCTCGATTTTATTGTGCATGATCAAATAAAAGCCCCTCACAAAGTTTCAAATAGAACCAAGCAGCCTTTAAATTGTAACTGTTATATTTTTCTTTTGCAATTCTTTTACTAAATATGATTGTTTAAAAAGAGTCAATTTTTTTGAGAGGTCTTTGTGTGTTTTGTTTGATTTGCTTTCTATAGTTTGTAACTTATAGACTATCCATATGCTTTTTCATGAAGATCCTGTTAATAATAATTTTTTTTATGGATTACATGTCCACTGATTAAGGTGAAGCCTTCATTTGCAGACTCGTGGAATAATGTCTAAGAAGCAGCATATTGCAATTTTTACTACTGCCAGCCTTCCCTGGATGACTGGCACCGCTGTCAATCCTTTGTTTCGTGCTGCTTATCTTGCTAGGGATGGTAGCAGAGAAGTTACTTTGGTAATTCCTTGGCTTTCTTTGAAGGATCAAGAAGTTGTTTATCCCAGTAAAATCACCTTCAGGAGCCCATCAGAGCATGAGGCCTATGTTCGCCAATGGCTGGAAGAGAGGACTTGCATTAAATTGCAGTTCAGATTAAAATTTTATCCAGGAAGAGTAAGTGAGAAATGATGATTTTAGCCTTTTTATAATAAGCTTAGAACTTGTTTTCATCAATTTACCAGCTTGTTTAGGATGTCTATACTACAATGAAGAATTCCGAATCCCTGGCGAAAAGTTTTCTTAAGGCTTTTCTGGTCTTCATGTATTCTAAGCTTCAGATATGTAATTGTATATGGGATATTCTCTTAACATATGATTATTTGGTTACATTTATATAAACAGTCTAACCTGATTGTTTGGTTTACTCATTTAACTATAATGACAAGGTAACCGACATAGTTACTCTATTGTGACTGAGTGAAACTATATTTGCTTGATCTTAAGGCTCATGATTCCAAATGTAAATGGAGAGTTTTGATTTTGAACTAAATAAGTTAATTTTATAAAAACTGTTAAATTAAATGTGTATCACAAGAAAATCAGTATTATGTCACCTATTTATCCCTTTCCATCTAAAAAACAAAAAATTGCAAGTGTACATTTATAAGGTGTGAGAACCCCAAGTAATGTACAAGTGAAATGATTTTACTAAGCTTTTAGTATAGAAAAAGTAATAGTTCTTAATTACTTGTTTAAATGAAATTGCTATACATTATACATGGATAGTTATAGGAAAACATCACATTTACTTGTTTATCGGAAAAATTAAAGTATTTTGATTTTACGAAATTCATTGCTTGTTTATGGGAAAAATTGAAGTATTTTGATTTTACTAAGTTCATTGTGGACCCTTGATTTTGGTTCAGAGTTTAGTCGCATATTAAGTGGTCGGCATCTCCTTTCCAAAACATTGCATCCACTTCTTTAATAACTCCACTTTGTTATCTTTAGGATCAATTTTTTGAAAACATATAAAGATTGATAATACTACTATGAATTTGATTAGGTCATTTGTGATTTGTATCTTGATTGGGATGGAAATTATTGTTGTCCATTCATCCTAAGTATGTATCAGCTGTAGTGCTTATGTATATTAGCATGAGGTGATTGTTGAGAATGTCCGATCCTAATTTGAGTTCTTGGTATAAGCTTCATCCATCATTCCACCCTCCTTGAGTTTATTTTGGCTCCTTTAAGATTGATTTTGCGAAATGGAATGTGACCGACCCAAAGATATTCTTGATGACAATGTATGATGTATTGATCTACATGTAGTTATCTGTTCACTTACCCTCCCTTGATTAGCTTTATTATCCCCTGAACTAGTGGTGGTGAAGGTATTTCTGTGGAAGGTTCTTGGATTGATTTGTTGATTTCATCATCATTAACAACAAAAATACTGAACCTTATTCCTACTAAGTAGGGTCAATTACATGAATCATTTGTTTTCATTGGGCGATAAAATAGGAGCCCATTACATAGTTCCAAATAGAGAAGATACGTTCTAATGATTTCTTCTCGTGTCTTTTTTAGTTTTGCTTCTCTCATAACATGGGAAAAATTCACAAACTCAAATTTTTGTAATAATGGTATTAAATAATCTACACTAAATATGCTCAAACAATCTAAAATGAAATTTTATAATTTTATCCACTATTGGGGCTACTCAAACATTGTTACAATACTCAGTTCTCAGCCTATTCTTATTGGTTTACCCACTCATCCACCTTAGCAAGATCATCTTTGTAATCTTTATTTTATCAATACATTTCTTATTTGCTGGCTTATATTCTGCCCCATATAACATAGTTGACTATATAGTTCTATTAAATTTTACTTTAATTTTGATTGATATTTTTTTGTCTCAAAATGCTCTAGAAGTGTTCCATTGCATCCAATCAGCTTGGATCCCATTAATTGCTTCACATATTTCACCATTATTTTGTATTATTGAACGAAAGTAGTTGAACTTCTCTTTCTTGATCTCATGGTCCTCATTAGTTATGTTCTCAAAATTAAGGATTCTATTATTACTAAACTTACACTCATTATATCTCATAGATCTATTTAGGTGAAACCCTTTAAATTCTAAAGTAACCATCTACAACTTGAGTTTTATTTGAACTCCATCATCTGCCTTATCAATTAAGAGAATGCCTTTTACAAAAAACATGCACCAAGGAAGCCCTTTTGTTGACTTTTTCATTTGAAGAATGTTTTGTCTCCTCTTGCTACTGATGAGAATGGTTGCTCCTTGATGAATTCTGTGTTAATTAAATCAATTTGCTTACTGGAGTAAAAGAAACTTATTATCTTGATTTCTAGTTTGATAGTTAAACGAGGCATCAGTCATATAATTCGTAGGTTTGAGTAGCAGTAAGAGCATAAGTACTTAAATTATATGTTGAAAAAGAAGATTGGCAAGTGATCATAATCAAGCAAGCTGAATTTTACAAGATGCAAAAAATTGGTGCAGCGGAGAAGATTTTTTAAATAGTCATTGATCTTATTGTCTTGTATTCTCCCTTTTTACATCAAAATATTAATTTTTATTTAACGTTACTTGATTTTCTCTGAGAGGATATTTTGATATCAACCCTTTTTTTCTCTTTTTATTATCGTTACTAAAAATTCAACAGTCTTCTTTACTATAATATTTCTTCTATCATTTAGTACTTATCTTAAATGTTATTTCATTTAAGGTTGGTAGCTCCTCTTTGTAGAAGATATGTAGGTTATTTGAGTCTGATACATTGTGCCAAAAGGAATTCTTTTTATTTACCTGATTATTAAAGAATAATATATATATACATCTATAAAAAAAATGAATATATATATATATATATATATATATATATATATATATATATTAGATAATAATTGGTCTGTGGCATCAATTGATAAGAATAGCAATGCCGTGCAGCAAATTCTACTCCTGCGACAATTCCTCAAAAATTGTTTACAAATTAACTGTGAATTTGACCGTGTAGATCTAATCTCACAACCCGGTAGGTTAATCTGATGGGATCAAAATAACATAAATTTTTTTTTTTTACTTAAATTCTACAAAAAAAAAAAAAAAAGAACAGAAAAATTTACAAAAGTCAACAAAAATGGTGAAAATTGGCTCGAAAAATGACTTAGTTGGCCTTCTTCCTCAGAAGTGGTTTGTGTATTTCCTTTCTGTTCGACGACGACCCCCACGGAGTCATCTCTACTGCCGTCTGAAACAAATCTTTGTCTTGGTTAGCTGAGGACCAAAATAATAACAAATGCTCCAATGAAGATAGGGAACACTGGAGCTGGCGTAAGTTTCTGCTTGAGCTGATGCTCTAGGACTTTATATTTGAGCGGACCCACATGGAGTTGAGGCGGCCTTTCCAAATCAACTTCAATAACATCGAACTCGAACCTCCCGCCCTTCCACCTAGTGCGGGTTTGAAGTTGCAATAAATGTCGTCCCTTCGTCAGATCTCATACTTGGAAGTAGTATGAGATTGGCAAGTTGAAATATTTTGAAAAATATATGAAACATGGAACAAGTTATTAATCATAGATGTATAATAATATTTAGTGGTGGAGAGGATCTAGGAAGGATCCTGGAGAATCTAGGGGAATTTGAATGGCCCTGGAGGATTTAATGGATCTAGGATGTTTAGAAAGTATTACTGGGGATTTGAAAAGGATCATAAGCTTGGCACTTTTTCTTAAAATTCAAACTCGAATAAAAAATTTTGAGCTGTCATGAGTTGACTTTTAAAACTTGAATAAATTTCTAGACGATTTTGAGTTTACATTGACTTGCTTGGATTATAATTCTAGTAAACTTGTTATAAATATATATATTTTTTCATTATTGATTCAAAATCTATTGCAACATATTGATCATGTGTTACTTAGATTGTGCAACATCTATAGCTCAAGTTCTCTTGATTTCATTGGTGTGTCTCTTTTTAAGCGAGTTGGCTTGAATCAATTTTAAATTAGCTTGAAATCGAATCATTTTAGGTTGAGCCTCAGCTCAACATTGATTTGGGTCCAAGTCGAGTTCAATTTTAGCCAAAATTAAATGTTTTTGTGTAACTCATTTGAACTTAAAGTCAGCTTTAAAGTAGTCTGATAAATATGTTTGTATCTTGGAAAATCTTTTTGAGATATTAATCCTTGCTACTTAGAAGAATAAGTTGAAACATTAATTTTTTATTTTATTATATAACCAATCTCTTGTGAAATTTATTGCTAGTTGAAACATTAATTTAGTTGTCTTCAAAAGAGTTTATTTGGTGATTAAAAAAATGGAGAGTTCCTAATAATAAAATTGCATGGCGGTGGAAACAATGTTCTAGTTAAGATTAAAGATAAAAAAATGTGCTATAAAAGTTGTTTAAATATAAGATTGGGGAGAGTGCAAGAAATAAAAACTAGTTTATTGTGAATTCAAAATTGCTGTTTGTGATGCTAAGTGCATCATTTGAAAATTTATATACAAAATTAGAAATTGCTGAACAAGAGAGACACATTTGTAAGCTATCCAAATTAAGAGAGAAAAGAATCAAATATTTAAATTTTGTAAAATATATTAATGGCACAATGATAAACAAAAATTTAGGGATGAAGATATTCATTATTGATTGGTGTTTTATTTTATTAAACTTCTTAATAACGGTTATATCAATACAATTGGTATGAGTGAGTTTAATGATTTTAAAAATAGTATCAATTGTACTTTCATTTATGTTGGTAAAATTGAGATTTTTAATGCTTTAAAGAGGATGAATAGCATACAAATAGCATGATATGATATTATTATCGATGTATGAAAATTGTTTGTATGAGAAAGAAATTTCTTTGGCTTATCAATTTTTTTAAAAAACCATAATGATACCACATGAGTGGAGAAAGAGTTATTATTTACAATAATAAAAATGATGCTCAAATTGTGCAAATTATAGAGGAATCAAGTTAATGTTGTTATTTGTTGAAACTTTGGGAGAGAGTAAATGAATACAAATTATGAAAGAATATTTGTGTTTCTCAAAATCAGTTTGGTTTTATGCTAGGTAGATCTATAATGGAAGCCATACATATATTTGAGATATGATGGTTAAATACATGCATAAAAAATATTCATTTAATTTGTGTTGATCTTGAAAAGGGTTAAGATAGAGTACTAAGTGAGGTTCTTTGGAGAGAAATGTAATTTTCTTGCATATATTAATGTTTTTATTGATATGCATAATGGGGCTATAGCATGTGTTTGATCGTAAGATGGTCTGTCTATTAATTTTTCTGTTACTATTGAATTATATCGAAGCTCAGCTCTCAGTCCATTTATTTTTTCTAATTATGAATGTTCTTATTGAGCACTTTCAAATAGAGGTTCCTTGATTTATGTTATTTGCAGATGACATTCTATTAATTAATGAGAGTAGTGATGGAGCTAAAGCTTTGTGGAGGACTACTTCAAAATATAAAAGCTTTTATTTTAGTAGATCTAAAATAGAGTATAGAGAGTGTAGGTTTCAATTATATTAGAAGCTTTATTATTGAGGACATTACTATTGGGGATCACGTGATCAAGAAGAGTGCGAATTTCAGATACTTTGGATTAGTTATTTAAAATATCAGTGATTTAGAGTGTGATGCGATTAATAAGATTCAAATTGGTCGGATGAGATCGATGGACGCTTCTGGAGTGCTGTGCGGTTGAAAAATTTCACTCAAAATTTAAGAAAAAATTTAGAGGGCAGTTCTACGGCTGGCTATGCTTTGTAGGGCTGAATGTTGGCCAATAAAGAAGAAACTTACCTGCAAAATAAGTGTTACAAGTATAAAAATGCTTAGGTGGATGAGTGGGGAAACTTGTAAGAATAAAATGATAAATGAGTTTTTATTCTTATCACGGTTGGAGTGACTAATAGTGGATAAGATTAGAAAATATTGCCTTAGATGTTCGAGCATATTAAGAGTAGACCGTTCAATGCTCCTTTATCACGGTTGGAATGACTCTAATAGTAGATACGATTAGAAAATGCTGCCTTAGATATGGTTTGAGCATATTAAACGTAGACCATTCAATGCTCCTTTTTAAATTTTGCTCATATTAAAAGAGGAAGAAGAAGACAAAAAAAAAAGGGAAGAAATCATTAGAAAGGATCTTTCTATTTGGAACTTTGAGAGGGGCTTCTATTTGATCATGCACAATAGAAACAAAGGATTCATATAGCCAACTCCACCTAGTAGGATTAAGACTTGGTGTAACAAAGGATTCGTATAGCCAACTCCACCTAGTAGGATTAAGACTTGGTGTTGTTGTTGATCACATATCAAAGAGATTGAATTCTTGCGCAAGGTACATCAGTCTCAGCAATTTGTTACCGGTGAATTCCTTATGCCGCACTACATAGATTTCAAAAATTCACCTCTTTATATTAACATTTCTATTTTACAAAGAATTGACAAACAAAAATCTCTAAGTATAGCCTAATGTAGAGTAAATTTCTGATTTTGATTTGCCTAAAGCTTGATTATGATTTCATGTAAACAAATTTTTATCTGGTAATTTGATTTCTTGCAAATCTGAATAAATTTAAAACAAACTTAAAAACATTGAAGTTTGGAAGTCATGAAGTCTGAACGGAAGTTCACGAAAGTGGGTGTAGGAACTCACAAGCCTTGAATAAAGCATGATATAAATCAGGATGGCCAACAATGGGGATGGGATAAATGCGTGAGTTGACAAAGATTGGATGGGGATTGTGTGAACTTAGTGATAGCTGGAGCTTAAGATGATTGTTGATGGAGCTTTATGAAGGCCAACAAGGGTTGGACTTGGGAGAGTCGACGTTTTGATGAGTATTGAATGGCGCTTGTGAGGTTTAGTGCAATGGCTCAGGATAGGGCTTGCGGCTTGCAATGTGTTGTTAAAAACCAGTTGTCATGGGCAATTTCTAAATCTTTACAAGACATTTCCAAAAGGAAGTGATGAAACCTGTAAAACTACAAATATAAAATAATAATGCTCTTAAGCTGTTATTATACTTCATGATACCAAATGTTACTTTTTATTATAATATATTTCTCTGCTAATTGTTATTTATATTGTCTAGGTTTACTTTTTCAGAATGACTTAATATAAGGAACATCATATGTTTCCAAAAGCCTTTTACATAAAGTAAAAAGATTATGATATAATTAGATTCAGTTTCTCACTCTTAGCGTTGTGCAAACTAGGTTGAATTTAATAAAAACCCAATACTATTTTTAATCTAGTTTTTCTTCACATGGGTCGTTCTTGGCATGACTTAGTTTAATTAGCATCTAAAGCTTAATCAAATTACCAAAATCTTGATGCTGCACCTTTCTAAAATATTTTCTTAAACTAGTTTTCAATAGAGAAGAGGAGCATTCTTCCAGTTGGTGATATTACTGAAACAATTCCTGATGAGATAGCAGATATTGCTGTACTAGAGGAGCCTGAGCATCTTACATGGTTTCATCATGGACAGAGGTGGAAAGTTAAATTTCGTCTAGTCATAGGTGTTGTGCACACCAACTATTTGGAATATGTAAAGAGAGAAAAGAATGGGTACATACAGGCGTTCTTTTTGAGATACATCAATAATTGGGTTATTCATATATACTGCCATAAGGTAACATTTGAATATGAATTTCTCATATACTGTTTTTCATAATTTATATTTAGTTTAATTTTTATATTTTCTAGCAACTTGCGGATGTAAGCATACCATGTGTTTACAAATTTTTTTCTTTTTACTCTCATTTTTGATATTCTTTTAGTTATAAAATAGGCCTTTGTTTTGTTCTTTTTAGCCATGTCTCTCAAAAGACATCCGTATTGGAATGCTGATTGAGCACAATTTTACTTTTGTGCTTTGATTAAATTTATAAAAAAAAATTTCTTAATTTCTTGGATCATTCATTCTTAAGAAAAATGAGATAAGTGTTGCAAGGAATAGTTGATGTGAAATGTAATGCAAGGAATAAATCATGTGTTTGATTTTGAAATGCATTCTTAAACTAAATGTGTATTTTTGGTTTCTACTGTGACCTTCAGTTATTGTTGTGCATTTGGTAGTCTGATAATCAGAGGTGCCATGCAGTTAAATTTATGCAGGTTCAAGTCTTTTCCTTTGAAGTAGCACTTGTTCAGTTAAAAATCTTGCAACTACGTTGGTTTATTTGCAATCTGTTGCTAAAATGAAAAGCAAGTTTTGATATAGAATGGCTAAACGGGTGTTTTTATTAATGCAACTATTAAGCACATTTTGTAGGCAGTCAACTCTTTCACAAAAACTAATCAATTTCAACTTGATTCTGTCTCTATTCCTTGCAATTCCACGATTAATGCAATTACCCCCAGTTCTAAGCAACATGAGCATCTGACAAGAGACCTATTGCCTCTCACAAAATGTGCTGATCGAGGATCAAGCAACTCCTTATTTTGTACCGATCAAGTTTCTTTCACAACGTTCCAAGCAACCCAAGTACATCTTTGTTGCACTCCAAGGAATGTAGGGATGCTGTAATCTAACAACCCACATTCAATTAAACTGTTGATGATTCTTGTTCATTTATATTTGTGATTCGCGTTTTTTCAGTTTAATGATCAATTGAGCGTGATTGAATGTTCGAACGAAGTTCGTGTGCTGAAACTCTTCTTCGAGGGGAATTAGTATTTGATCATATATATAAATGCATAAATTATATTGCAACAGTAAAAGAAGCATGAAATATAAAAGGGACATAATATTTATATTGCTTTGGGCTTGTAATAGATCCCAATTCATTTTAGGAGGGCTTTTCTTTTGGTTTTGGGCTATGTTTAATCATAGGAAATTAAAATCGAAAGGAGATTCGAGACTGTCTGTGAGGGCCCCGACGCCGGTTCAAAAGAAACCGTTCCGACGTCGGGCGTTCACTTGCCGCCGGATCATATTGAGTAACTTGAGAGGAAAAGAGCATACACATACAAAAGCCAAAGGATATTATTCATTTATTTCAATGTTCACATTACAAGGTCTTTTCAGCGTTTCTCGTACAAAAGTAAAAATAAAGAAAAGATAGAAGATAAACAAGCAAAAACAGTGCCGTCGTAGATCCATTTGCAGATTGAAAATTTTAAGCATTAGGGTTCTTGCTTAAGCTCTTCCAGAAGTACCTGACCTGGTATTGTACAACAAACAATACCAGGATTGGAATTCCCAGTAATTAGAGAATACTCTAAGTACAGCAATACATAATAACATTTACATTTTTGAATGATGCGATTAGCGGAAGTAAGGCGAAAATAAAATGCATGAGAAAATAAGGTAATAGCGCGAAATAAATAATTTCCTGCAACAAATATTATTTATCAAATAAAGATTACTGATGTCATTTTCCAGTAATCTATCCCGAATGTTACTGATGTCATTTTTCTAGTAACAACCCCGAATATTGCTGATGTCATTTTTTCAGCAACAACCCCGAATGAAAAGAACTGTTGGTTTCTAACAACCAACCAAGCATTAATGTTATTATGTCATTTTCCAGTAACCCCCGAATGATAAAGGATGTTGGTTTCTAACAACCAACCAAACTTCAAATGAATCTGGCTCAAAGCAAAATACGCGAAGCTAAGCAGCAGTAAAAGTGCAAAATGTAATACATTTCATGTACTGGGTACCTTTGTTCTTAAGTTCAGAAGTTCAACGGCTCGAATGAGTGACAGTTCGCTCAATCTGCATTTAAGTCCCCGATATTTTTAAGTTAGCTTTTTAATCAAATGACTTAGGAGTTTAATTTCTTCTTTCATTCTGTTCTTCTTCCGCTTTTGAAGTTCGATTGATTTAAGCTGCTATTAAAGCAGTTATAGTTATTAAAGTGTCTTAAGATTATGATCATAATACTGTATAACGACAAAGTCAGAACGAAAATGTCTGAATTGGCAAAAAGGGAAAATAATAGTGTCATTTATAACAATTGAATCGTTCTCATAATTAATTAATGAGAATGATCAAAATGCGAGTGACTAAATATAAAATTATATCAATGATTTAATAAGACTAACAAGAAGTGTTTTCTTCAATACCCTCCATTTCCAACCTCTCATACCTTAGCTTTTAGGATTGCCGAAAACAAGGGAGGGTTGGAACGGCGTAGCCGGATGGCTGGCCGAGGTGGCAACGGCAAGAGGCTGGCTGGCAGTGGCTACTGAGTGGTTTGGCGGCTTGATAGTTGGCTGCCGGGGGCTGCTGGAAGTGGCTGTCGGAGCTGCCGGGCTGCCGGGAGGTGGCTGGAAGGGGCTATCGGGGCTGCTGGGAGGTGGCTGGAAGGGGCTGTCGGGGCTGGTCGGCTGTTGGAAGGGCTGAGGAGGGGTGGCTGGCTGCTGGAAGGGCTGAGGAGGAGGGCTAGAAGCTGCTGTCTAGGGTTTGGAGGAGAGGAGGGGTTGTGTGAGGGAGGAGGGGGTTGGGGGGTTTATATAGAGGAGAGGGAGCTGGTCGGCCAATTTGGCCTTGGCGCAGGAAGCTCTCTGGTGCGGAAGCTTCCGCGCCAGAAAAGGCGCGACATGCGCGACTCGGAGGGTATCGGGGGGAGGGTTAGCAGGGAAGGAAAATAAGAAAAATTAAAAAAAATTACTTAAAATTAAATTTTTTGCATTTTTCCACCGTTTGGACATCCAAATACAACGAAACTTGGCACAGAGGTGTGTTACCACATGACGAACACCCTCGGCCCGAAAATTTTCGATTCGGACAAATATTTTATTTTTAATTAATTTCTGAAGTTTAAAAACTTCAGAAATTAGCCACGATAATTCCGGTGCTCCGAATTTGATGAAACTTCTCGAGCAGCCACCGAAAATGATGAATTCGGACACGCATTTCAATGTTTTCAATTTTTAGAATTTAAAGATTTCAGAAAACAGAACGGGAGCTTCTATTAATCGGATTTTTCCCGAATTATGGCACTTTGATCTTTAAAGTTGTTTCTATCTACTGGTAGTTTTGTTTGCCCTAAATTGAAATTCCCCGGGATCCTGATTCCTAAGGTAGGATTCTGATCTAATTTGCAAAATAACGACTTTGGGTCGTTACACTGTCTTAGAGATTTCTTATAAGAACTAAATACCGTAGTGTTTCCTTGTATATAAACAATATATGTGGTGGCTAGATTAGTTTGTATGGTAAATTGCACAATTCGCTGTTAGCCCAATCTTTCTGAGTGAGTGAGCTAAATATAAGATTTCAGGAGTGAGATTGGGTGATTAGAATGGTTAGAAATGGTTGGAAACACCTTTGATGAGTTAATGAGGGAATAAATCCAGTCTTGATGGAGAGATATCACATAATGTAACACTTGTGGTTATGATGTGAATAGTTAACAATTTAGGCAATGTCTGAGTAATATTACACTAAGTAGAAGATCACTCGGCTAAGGTGTGGGAGAGTTTTGGCTATTACAAGATAACTTGAATTGAGTTTGGAAGGGTTGGTAGGCTCTCATTTCACTTATTGGGAACTAAAAGTGAGTTGGTTATTCTCATAAATTCTTGACAAATTTGTTAAATTACATAATATTGAAAAAAAAGGAAATTTTTAAAGAATTTCCCCCCAAAAAGTTGAGTATAATATTCCTCCTCTTTAGAGTGCTCGATCATGGTTTTTTATATCCATAATGACAATCATCTGGAGAAGACAAGTGAATCTTTGAAGAAGGCAACTCTAGACATTAGATTGTCATCTTTTTCTTTCAAAGGTTCAAGTCTTGGTTTGTACTCTTTAATTTTGTGTTATTCATATAGTTGATTTCTTGTGGTGATGTGACTATGATTTTTCCCAAGTTTTGGGCTTTCCATGTAAATCCTTGTGTTTGGATGTTTGCGGCTTGTGAATATGAATTATGTGCTCTTGTGTGATTTATGAGTTTTGCTTTGGTAATCTCAACTCAAATTCGCCGTATAATTCCAACAAGTCGATCAGAGAGAGGTTCTAGGGTTTGCCATTTGAGTGGGGAGCAATGATAGACGAAGGAAGATACAAGATTGAGAAGTTCGAGATAACGAACTTTGCATTTTGGAAGATGCAAGTTGAGGATTTGTTGTACCAGTAGAAGTTGTATTTGCCACTGGGAGGAGCCAAGAAGAAACCTGCAACTATGACAAATGAAGAATGAGAAGTCCTTGACAGAACAACACTGATATTGATTAACTTTTCTTTGTTTTCGCCTATGGGCGTTCAACATAGTGCATGAGAAAACAACAGTGGCCCTAACAAGGATGTATGAGAAGCTTTCGGCTTCCAATAAAATTTTTCTGATGAAGCGATTGTTTAACATGAAGATGGTAGACGACAGTTCAGTGATCAAATATGAATGAGTTCAACACTGTAACAAGCCAGCTAAGCTCTGTGGACATCAAGCTTGATGATGAGGTGCGAGCTTTGTTGCTTTTATTTTCACTACTGGATAGTTGGGATGGATTAGTTACTGCAGTCAGTAACTCATCAGGAAATGCGAGTTTGAAGCTTGATGATATTGTCGGGTTTGTTTTGAATGAAGAAATTCATAAGAAGGCTTGTGGTGAAACATCGTTCAGACCTAAGTGCTGAAAGCAAAAGAAGGGGAAAATCAAAATCGGAAAAAGGAAAAATTTGAGTGCTGGAACTTTGGAAATAGAGGGCACTTGAAGAAGATCCGTCTCGCATTGAAAAAGTCAAGTGGAGGAAATTAAGATGTGTCATTCTGCAAATGCTACAGAAGATGATGTCATTCTGGTGCATCCTTGCAGCAATTCTTAGAAAAGAGGTATTCAGAAATTACACTTGAGATGATCGGGGAAAGATCTGCTTGGGAGATGATAAGGTAGGCTTGATTGTTGGAAAGGGTAATGTCGACATCAGATTACTGAATGGAGGAGTATGGAGAGTAACGGATGCCAGATATGTTCCAAGTTTGAAAAGAAGTGTTGATATAGCACATCATAAGAATATTAGCAAAGGCCCAACAACAAGTGCCATGATTAAAGCTCAATAGAAGAATTTGAAGATGGACCCATCTGCAAGAGCTCAATCTTAAGCCCAATAAAAGGCTCATATATTGTGCTTACCATATGTATTTTGTTTTTATTGATTTTGTATTTTTTTTATTTATTAAAGTAGATGTTTGGCTTGCTATTTTATGAGGGAAATATTTCATTTGAGTAGTTAGAGTTACCCTCCCACTAATTGCTAATTACCCATCTTTCCCTTCAAAATTTCCCTTCATATTTTCTTCCAAAACTCTTAGGTCAAGGATTTGTAATGCCTATAAAATATGAGCTAAAATGTAATGTAAAGGGATAACTTGAATGAAGGAATTTCATGGTGAACAACTCTCATATTGCTCGATGGTGTCAAGTTTATTGCCTATCTTTGGTGAGTTAGGTTGTTATCTTATTTTATCTTTAATTTTCTTACTATACTCTTACACTTATAACCTCAAACCATTCACACCTTTTCTCCAGCATCTTAAGTATCCTTTAAAATTATTAAACCATTATCTAAGCTCTCAAACACACTCCAAATTCCACCATAACCTCCACGACAAAATATGAAAATAGTCAGACCTAATCTTATTCCCTACCCCTCGACACTCATCTAAACACCACCAAACCTAACCATCTACTCCATATCCAAATTACACATACTAGGCTATCTATATTAATTTATTTCCAGCCCGTTAACCCACCAAAACCCTTACTACTAGAGGGATATTTCGAATCAGCTCAAACTAGGCCTGATCTAAACTAGTCTTGGTTTCTCTTTTGATAGTTCACTCTAAACCCATAACCAACCCATCACAAATTTCAAAAATCATCCTTAGACATTGCCCTACCCATCACACTACCCGTTCATACTTTATTTGAATACTTAACTCACTAAAAAAAAGGTAGCCCAGCACCATCAAATGTGATCTTTGTTAGTCGAATAGCCGACAGGCTATGCTACAACTTTCACCAGAGACTCATGGAAAGTGACAATAGGTGCTTTGGTCATAGCTCGGGTCAATATGGAAGGGACACTTTATGTGAGTACTAAAGCGTTTGATTTTAGTGCAGGAGTAGAAACTGAGACTGTTCTTTGGAACCAAAGACTGCTCTTTGGAACCAAAGACTGCTCTTTGGAACCAAAGACTGGTTTTATGAGTAAGGAAGGGGTGAATTCATAGAAACTGAAGCTAGGTATAGCTTCAGTTGGTCTTGGTACGTGATCAAAGGAGGGTAAGCCACACCACATTCTTTAGAATGGTTGAAGCCAAGGAGAAGAAATTCCAGGGTTGAAGATGGGTCGATCGCAATTAGTCTCCAAGTGGGAGATTGTTAAGGTGTGGAGACCAATTGGATCACCAAAGAAGGTGCCGACAAAGTTTTGGTGAGTTCTGGGGGATTTCGGGGCAAGGTTACACTAACCAGCAGCAAACCAATGCCTAGGTGCACCCTGGGCGCGCTACAGAGTCTGTAGCCCGAGGAGGGGGCGCCCTAGGTGCCCTAGGTGCCCTAGGTGCTAGTGGGACAGAGGAGCGGGTGCCCAGGTGCCCGTGGAATAGAGCCCAGGCGTCTGCGACGGGTTAGACGCTAAAATAGGAATCCCGTGGGAAATTGTGGGCCGTTTCAGGCGATTTCGGGCTTGTTTAAAAGCTCGTTGAAAGCCCTGATTAATAAAAGAGGTGAAAGGGTGTGAGTGTCTCTTAAGATTAACATAGAACCTTTGGGAGAAGACTTGTGAGAGTTTGAGAGGATGTTGAAGAGAGACAGAGCTTGGGTGTGTTCCGAAGCGGAGTTTGTCTTCTTCTTGTTCCTCCAAATGTTCAAGTCTTGGTTTGTACTTTTTAATCTTGTATTCTTCATATAGCAAATTTCTTGTGGTGGTGTGGCTTCGTAGTTCTTGCTAAGTTTTGGGGTTTCACGTAAATCCTTGTGTTTGAATGTTTGTGGCTTGTGCATGTGAATTATGAGTTTTGTTTTGGTAACCTCAACTCAAACCCACTATATAATCTTAACACTTTGCACACTTATCACTACATTAAGGCAATGCAGCATGTCGTTGCCTACGGATGCTCTTGCTTTAGCATAATTCTTAAAGGATTCATGTTATGTGAAGATTCAATGAAGTTTTATGCTATTTGCTGAGTACCTAATACAGCTCTCTTTCTTATATGAGACTTGGGATGTGGCAACAACAGAGTTTACTTAACAAAATTTACCTAAATGACAATAATTTAGAATGAAACCTTTTGCAATGTTATACAAGCTTGCTTTATATTTTGTTCACTTCCTACTGTTCCACAAGGATTAATTTAGGAGATGAGTTTTCCAATAACTTTTGGGGAAACATCACATTTTTATTAATAGTAAAATAAGAGAAAAATAATATATATATATATATATATATATATTCGTGTTAATCTTACATAGACATGAAGCTTAATTTATAAATGATAGTTGCAGCATTTAATGAATCTTAAGATGGCTATGCTTTTGAATCGATGACGGCATAATAAAGAGCAATTAAATCATCTATAAAACCATGTCAACACATCAATCTTTCTACTATATGCTTATGTTTGTGCTTTTTATAAAAGAAAACTGAGCAATATATTCATTTTTTGATATAGGAATCTTTGTTGCCTTTTTAGCTTATTCGTTTTTGATTGACATTCAGCAACCCCATGCCATGGTTTGTTGGAAGATTTGTTAAATGAGCTTTTCTTTGTATATTCATTGAGCAACAGTTTAAAGCACTATCAAATTTACTAACTCGTTGTTTGACAACAGCAAGAACATCTCTAAGTTGGCGATGAAGTTGTTTAAACCTTCTAGTATTGTCAATGAGCTCAAATTCCCTCCCAAAACTGTCAATATTGTGTATTAAGCCCTCCTTTCTTGGCACTTGCATTTTTGCCTGCTTAGTTTTTTTTTCTTTCTTGGTTGAGAGAAAGAACTGAAAGAATTTAAAGAATGGATAGAAGAATTTTGAGAGTGAATTTAATCTTTTATGGAAGTTGTTAACTACCTGTGTTCATAATATAGCTAAATATATACTTAGTGAATCAAATGTAAGAGCACATCTTAGTGAAGATGATTGATGGTGGAATAAATAATTTAATGAAAGATCAAAGGATCAAAAATATATTATAAATAGTAGCTTTAATATAGAATAATGAAATTTGAGGAAATATAAATAAGCTTGTCAAAATTTCAAAATCATATTCCATACTAGGATGTGAGATTACAGTTTTAATGGATTATATGAGTAAATATAAATTGTTTAGATGTTTATTAAAATTCTTTCCTAGGAATAATATTCAATATAAATGATAAATTATTTTAATAATTTTTTTAATGAAGGATATATCAATACAATTAACATAAGTGAGTTCAGTAGTTGTAAAAATAATAACATTTGCATTTTTATTCATTAGTAAAATGGAGGTTGGAATGCTTTATAAATGTAGTGAAAAAGCTATAGGATTGGATATTAATGACATCCTTATTCATGTATAGAAATGTCTGGGCGAGAAAAATGTATTTCTTGGTTCATTAAGCTATTTAATGTATATTTGAAATCTAAGAACATTCTTGCTGAATGGAATATTGCTGTGCACATTTATGATAATAAAGACAAATCAATAGAGGACACAACTTTGTCTTATGAAGTATTAAATAAGAAAGGTAGATTCTTCTTATAAGATGTTTTTTTGTGAATTTGTAAGTGATGTAACTCACATAAGACATTTTTTGTGAACGGTAGATTCTTCTTATGAGAAGGAGGATTTTTTGTTTTAATTTGTTATTTTTCTAAAGAGGTGCTTGAATTTAATTCTTGTTACAAAGTCAACAAATTGTGAGGACTTAAAGTTTGTCTTGATACATAAATGACCAAACCTAATTTCAATCTCAAGTTTAAGCTTATGGGTATCAGTCAATGATTTCTATTTGTACACCAATGTGTGTGTGTATATATATATATATGTTTTAAGAAAGGCCAATTTTATTAATACAAAAAAGATACAGATTGGGATTGGGTGGTTACAACATCCTAATAACTAAAAGCCAAAAGCCAATCCCAAAAGGTGTGGTGCCCAGGGAATATCTTAAAAGGCATCACCACTAAAAGAAAAAAAACAATTAACATTACAAACATGGAAAGAGAGCAAAATTAAAGATATAAGACAAAATCAAGTCCAGACAAACCAACATTAAAGTTCGCCCTGAAATGGAACACCAAGTTCGAAAATAAGGTTCACCAGGGTTATCAATGTAGAGTAATAGCAGCACCTCAATTTGAGACCGACGATATTTTCCTTCCAAGTGGCACAGATATAACAAACAATCGACTTCACAATTATCCTCCAATTGTAGCAGCCGAGTCCATCCAATATGAATTCGAACATTATAAATACGGTGTAAAAGAAAATTATCCGCCAACCAATAATCAGAAAAAAATTCAACCATATCATATATCAAATTCCAATAATAAACATTAAGGACATTAATCGCAGATAAAGGAAGCAACCAACCATTATCATAATTAACATTACATTAAGAAACAGGTGAAGAACAAATAAACAATTAGTCCTTAGCAGCCAATTAAACAGAACCATGCAGCCAGCCTTTCGCAGGAAAATAAACCTCCCAGACATATGAACCCAGATATCAGCTATAAGACAGGAAAATTTGAAACAAACCAGGGCCTCATCGCACATCCAGCAAAATTGAAACACAAGGACCACAACTCAAACTAACAACCTTCAATAACACACCAAACAGAGAACAAGAAATTCTCAGCCCATCAAGATCAGTAATCAACACCATTATACTTATTATAATAGGAGGATTAATTTTATATAACAAGTATGATTGTGGAGATTTAAAATTTTAGATGCTAGTTATATTAATTTATAATATTGGGTGACATGTTAGTAATTATCTATATAATATATAAAATTGTTATATCTTATATGATTTGATAGAGTAAGCAAATTATATAAAATAATTTTGCTAAAGAGTATTTTAAAAAAATTCGTAGAGTATAATATTATAAATTTATAGAATAAAAGCAGAATATTAAAACAGTGTTAGTTAAATGGGCTTGAACCTACAACCTTGTAAATCACAAACTCACAATCTACTATAAAACTGTGTTAAGTTTTTATTTACTTGTTTATTTCAATTTGGGTTTGTATTTCTATATTTTCTCGCACTAAGAGCAGAAACAGGAGGTTTGATCCGCCGAATGCGGTGGGGCATGTACCTCTATTGCCCCCACCTTGGATTCGCATCTGCTTACAGTTCTTGGGTTATAGAGGTTATGTAATGGTAAGAAACTTTTGCTGTTATTTATTTCTAGTTTAGAGTACTAAAGCTCACTTTTATGAAGCTTTATGCCTTTTATCAGTCCCGAGCTTGTGAAACACTGCTGTTGCTTATTTTTTGTTTCATTTAATATCTGGTTAAATCTTTGGTGATATTTCAGGTTATAAGACTATCAGGGGCAACTCAAGATCTACCCAGATCTATCATTTGCAATGTTCATGGCGTCAACCCTAGGTTTCTTGAGATTGGCATGTTAAAACACGGACAGCAGCAAAGAGGAGAACCACCATTTACCAAAGGTATCTACTATATCGGGAAGATGGTCTGGAGCAAAGGTTACAGAGAGTTGCTTCAACTGCTTTCCAAGCACCAACATGAACTATCAGGTCTTCAAATTGATTTGTTTGGAAATGGAGAAGATTCTGAACAAGTTAAAGAATCGGCAAAAAAGCTAAAACTCAAATTAAATATTTATCCTGGTTGTGATCATGTCGATCCTTCATTTCACGAGTAAGTCATGAATTAAAAACACGTGCACAAACACTTTCAAAAAATTATCAATGCTGCTATTTTTCACATGGATAAAATATTCTCTCGCATTTTTCACTACCTTGTAACTCGATAGATTGCCTGGATGCGAACTAAAGTAAACAAAAATTACTTTTTGAGTTTGTATTTAACAGGTGTGAAAAGAAGAGAATTTTATTGCCTAAAATCATGGTGCAATAATTTTTTTTTTCTCTCTCTATCTATACTGCTATTCTCTTAAAAGATTATAATAACATTCCCCAATTTATCTTTCATTATTATTTATGTATATATATATATATAACAAACGCAGTTTCCAATATCTTCTTGAACTCGCCTTTATCAAATAAACTTTTGTTTATGTAAACTTATCACTACAACAAAGGGTCTAAACTAGTTGATTTGAGCTACCCCTTGCATGAACTTGTGCTTGCTTAATTGATTGGGTTTGAGCTAAGATCTGTGCTGAATCTGATTTATTTATTTTGAAAGAAATTATCTCCATTTAAGAAGTTATTGTGATAAAATGATCAAATGAAACTAATTATTTAGTAGAACAATTATAATGAGGTGCTATTGTAATATTTAACAGCATGCTTAAAAACCTTTGAATTCTCTGATATAAAGTGTATTCTATATCACTAAATTTCACTAAGTTTTAGCTCACTAGCCAACTAGTTATTTCTGAATTGCCTCAAATTGAGCTTGTTTAGTCATTGAGCTTGACTCACATGCCATTTATCAAATTGTATTATAGCTAGCTTTGACTTAATTAATCCATAATTTTAACTGTTTTTCATCATATTACAAACCATTTGATTTGATTTTTTTTTTCTTGCAGCTATAAAGTATTCATAAATCCGAGCACAACAGATGTGGTTTGTACAACAACAGCAGAAGCATTAGCAATGGGTAAAACAGTCATCTGTGCCGACCACCCTTCAAATGATTTTTTCAAGCAGTTTCCTAACTGCCACACCTACAGTAGCAGCAAAGAGTTTGTGAAATTGACTCTTGAAGCGCTTGCTAATGAGCCTTTACCAGTGGCAGATGAGCTCAGGCATAAGCTTTCTTGGGAAGCTGCCACGGAGAGATTTGTGATGGTTGCCAATCTGAGCCAATATGCTAATGAGGTGACTGTTCCTTCGATTTCAAAGCCTTTCATGTTTGTGTCTTCTCAAGAATGGAAGAAGGGAATAGAAGAAGCGTCTGCAATTGTACACAATGCTGTTTCTGGAATAGAGATGGCTCGTTGTGCCTTTGGTGCGATCCCAAAGACTTTGCAACCTGATGAACAGCAGTGCAGCGAACTGGGGCTTTTTGAAAGAAAACGGTTTGGGTGATGTTCTTCCTGCTGCTGCTTCTGGGCTCTGTACTTGAACAGAGAAATTTAAATTGCCCATTTTACCCATTCTAACTTTCTAGTTACTGATATTTGATCCAACCTGTTCATTGTAAGTTGTAAAAGTTGTCACACGAGCAGTACCTGAGAGTTTTTTAGCTTAGGCCTAATATTCTAGAATATGGCGGATGGCCTCTTGTTGAAATTGCTAAGTTATTTCATTGAGTAGCTAATGTGTATACAATTTTACTATTAATTTATAGCTGCTAAGCTCTGGCAGGGTATCATGCTTACTCAGGTGACACACTTCTGGAAGAAATTGACGCTAGATTTTGTACCCTCAAAGATTTTCTCAACTCTTATGCCACCAGGGAGAATGTTTTCTCAACTCTTTTGAAACATTCTCCCTCTGTTTTGCTTCTTTCCACGAATCAGATTACACTTACATTTTTTTGTGCATGCATATGCATATTTTGCCCGACTCTGATCTTCCTGATATACTTGATGTTGAGATTGAGGGTTTGAATCCTGCCTTTGAGTAGTTTATGTCTGAAACCTTCCTGACTTGCCTCATGTGAAAGTCTTCCTTTGGAACAAAATAACCGCGCGATGCATTGATAATCTCAAACGGAAATAATCTCTATACCATTCCAAGGTCTACCAGATGTAGGGAAAACAGTGTGAGCCAAAATCTTGCGTAGGGTATGCAATTTTAACTCGTGGGGTGCAAATAGGGTATAGGTTAAGCATAGGAGGTACAATATTTAATTTAAAGGATACAAATTGGTCATCATGTGCTTGAATTTCTTATAAAAATTTATAATATTTGTACCACAAACTGCATTTTTGATAAGGGTGCCCCTTGTCCACCCTTTAGAGGTACCCTAATGCCAAGCATCAGCCCCATTTATAGGTTGATAATCTCTCTTGCTGTTGAACTATCGTCCTCACTCTTCTGCCTTTAGAATGAAACATGAACTACTGCTTTCTATAAGGATAGAAAACCACACAATGCCAACGCTTAAATTTAACTTGCAACTTATTTGATGTTCCCTGTGCTTTGGCACTTTTTTTTGTTGCTTCAAAGTTTTTTTTTTTTTTTATTTCAAATTTAATACATCTCTACACTTTCTTGTGGGGTTTAGAGACTCCGTGTCTTTGCATAGAAAGCCATGACTAAATATCAGATTCGTTTGACTTCAAATATTCTCTATCCTACTGCTCTTCTTGAAGTTTTACAAAATTCAATTGGCATAACTCTGACTTGACATCGATGAGAAGATTCATAGTTCACTATTATTAAGTGTTTGGCATGCTTGTTTGGAAAGATTTTGATTATTATCAATAGCTTTCTATATGTCCTACTTAGATATTGCATAGATTGTTTGCCTCTATAATACAGGGCTTGCTAACTCATGCATGTGGTTGCAATAATGTTGACTAACAATCGTATTTTATACTTTAGATGATTAATAACACTCGTAACAACTCGCTCTAACCCTAAATGACATAAACTTGAATCATCAAGATAATGAATGACAAATAGCAATCACATTAACATAAAGCATTTATTCTCAAGTCATTCAATGTATCTGTTCTAAATTCAAATAGTTGTATTTGAAGGCACATCAATTAGTCCAATAAATTGTAACTTACCACCATAACGTCATTCAAACATAATAATAATAACATGGGGTGCTATAAATACTTGTTTTTACCGATGTAAAGGACATTTCTTAGCTTCATTATCAACATTTAGAAATTTATTTAGGATTACAACTCTTGAAATTTACATGCCTATTTTATTATTTAAACAAGTGTTGACTTGCAGGATGACATCTCTCTGAAATATACATTGATTTCTTTTCCTTCATAGTGCAAAAACACTATTCAGCTAGGCATATTATAATCATTTTAATCATTTGCCTACTTTGTCTATGCATACTACTTCATACATTGCTTAGCTGCCTATATACAAAACATTCTCTTACAAATTTGAAACTAGCTTGAACTTTGCCATCAATATGCAATTATGATCACTTAATTTAAGCATAATAAACTTTGAGTTGATACATTAAAGGAGAGCATTGTTGGGATTAAATCTGAACCTTCCTGCACCATCGAACAAACTCTCCGCAGCGGAAGTGGTTTCGACAAGAGCACTCAATTGAGGACCAGGGTTGTGCCGACGGTTACCGAGCAAATACGAAATTAAAAAACCACAAGTAGGAAATCTCATAGCACCTGCATGCAAGATAAGCACAATCGCACAAACATCCAAGCATAAAAGATTACGAGGAAAATCGAAGAACGGGAAAAAACTGCGGAGCCACACCACAAAAAATATCACTATAAGAACTTGAAGATTACAGAGTTACAAAGAGCTTATTCTTGACTATTTTACACAAAGCTCTTACTCTAATATGAAAAGGAGAGTAAGCAGCCACCACTTGGAGTGTCTTCTCCAACATGCAAGAGGTTTCTTGCATTGCAGCTTTCTTAGGGATTCACCTTGGGATCTTCTCCTCATAGTAGCAATCAGCCTCCAACATGAAATGCCAACAATAGTAAACTCCTCCAAACTTGTTTGCTTAAGTACCAACTAAATTATGGACCCTAAAAGGTCCAAAATGCCCTCCAATTTACTTAGGGCATAACCTGAACTGGAGCAGAACTCCGCTAGGTGTTACGGCGCGCCGTAGCGCCCGTGTTTCGATTAGGAACCCATTACGGTGCGTGGTAGCATTCGCATGTCGAGATGGAACCCACCGCACCGCGCGGTAGCGCCCGTGTTATAGATGGCCTGCATCTTGGGATGGATCCATTGTGTCCCGTTGCATCGCTGATTTTCACTGCAGCACGCTGCAGTGCCAATTTCTGCCATGACATGCCAAAGCACTTGCTTCTCAGTCTGTTGACCGCTGAGGCACGCGATAGCACCTCCGCCTCGGGTGAGGGACTGCCAGGGTGAGCTGCGGCGCTCCACGATGCGCTGCGGTGCGCCATGGCACGCTGCTGTGCCAGTGTTGTTCTTGGACTTCACTCATTGTTCTAAATTACCTCAGAACATCCCGTAAGCTTACTAGAGCACCTTTAGCATCTCCATGATTTACTAAATAGTCTTCACAACATAACAATCTCTCACTTGGAGACGCTTAAGAAAAATCACCCTCTCTTCCTTCTTTAATTCTTCATTGTCTTCTTCTATCAGTTAAGTACGTGGTGTGGCTCACCTCTGCTCTCTCTTTATATACCGAGGCCAACTGAAGCTACACATAACTTTAATTTCTCTACTGTTATTATTTTTGTAAGAATATCAACTGGATTCTTAGAAGTGTGGATCTTCTCTAATACGAGCTGCCCTTCTTCTAACAGTGTCCGGATGAAATGGTAATAGATTTGAATATGCTTTGTCCTGGCATGAAATGCTGCATTGTTTGCTAGGTGGATAGCGCTCATACTAACACTGTAGAGCTTTACACCCTCTTGCTCCTTGGCCAATTCTATCATAAAACTCTTCAACCAGATCATCTACTTACTTGCCTCTGTGATGGCAACGTATTCCGCCTCTATGGTAGATAGCGACACGATATTTTGTAGCTTGGAGATCTAGCTCAGCACTGCACTTCCCAATGTATATACATAATCTGTAGTGCTTCTCTTGCTATCAACATCTCCTGAAAGATCTGAGTTTACATAGCCATGTAGAATAATGTCAGATCTTCCAAAGCATAAAGCTTTGCTTACCTTTCAGATACTTTAGGATCCACTTAACCGCATCCTAATGGTGCTTCCTAGGGTTTCCCATGAATTTGCTAACCACTCCCACTCCATGGGCAATATCTGGTCTTGTACAGATCATAGCATACATCAAGCTTGCAACTGTTGAAGTATAAGGAACCTTCAGCATATGTTCCTTCTCTTCTTCATATTTCGGCATCTACTCCATTGATAAGCTAAAGTGACTTGCTATGGGAGTGCTCACTGGCTTCACCTTAATCATATTGAATATTTTCAGTACCTTTTCAACATATTCTTTTTGCGACAGCTTCAGAATTCTTGCACTTCTTTCCTTGTTGATTCTCATTCCAAGAATATGATTCGCCGACCCCGTCCTTCATGTCAAACTCCATTGACATCAGCTCTTTCAGCATTCTTATCTCCTCCATGTCCAATCCTACAATCAACATATCACTCACATAGAGCAAAATAATGATATAAGAGGTCTTACACTATTTTATGTAGTAACAGTGACCTGCCTAACATCTCTTATACCTCAATTCTGACATGAACTTATCAAATCTTTTGTACCACTACCTTAGTACTTTCTTCAGGCCATAGAGGCTCTTTTTAAGCTTACACACTAGCTCAACTTTTCCATTCTCTTGAGCCTTGTACCCTTCAAGCTGTTGCATGTACAACTCCTCCAGCTCTCCGTGAAGGAATGTAGTTTTGACATCCATTTGATTCAGATGCAAATCCTCAACTACAATAATGTTCAGCCAACCCTGATAGCTATCATCATCACAACAGGGGTGAAGATCTCACTGTAGTCGACCCCATGCCTTTGCTGGAAGCCCTTTACTATAAGTCTCGTCTTGTAGCGCTTGCTCCCATTATGTTATTCCTTCACCTGGTAAATACACTTGTTCTGAAGCGCCTTCTTCCTAACTAGTAGAGGTGCAAACTACCATGTCCCATTTGACATGAGTGATGTCATTTCATCATTCATAGCAGCCTCCCACTTTAATTGAATCTTCATCCTGAAGTGCCTCTTCCAAGCTTTTAGGTACATCATCATCCGTTAGTAATAGGTAAAGTAAGAAAGGAGTGTACCTCTGTGGTGATTTTGTGACTCTTATGGATCTTCTCAATATGGGTGTTTATGGTTCAACATTGACACTATTCTGAGCTTCTTCTTGTACTCCAACATCTGGCTCAACATTTTCATCAATTTATATATGCTGGGACTCTCCATCTGAAGCATCTATGAAACTAGTCTTGACTCTAATACAATCCTTATACATTTCACTTTCATTAAAAGTGACATCCCTGCTTTTAATGACTTTTTGGTTCTGATTATCCCAGAATTTGTAATCGAACTCGCCCGTGCCATATCCGATAAATGTGCATTTGATCACCTTAGTGTCAAGTTTGCTCATAGATCCTGCATCAATGTGCACGTATGATGAGCAACCAAATACTTTGAGGCGGTTCAGTTTGACCTCCTTTCTGCTCCAAGATTCCTTGAAAATCCCTTCATTCAAGGGTACGAAAGGTCCCCAGTTTATCAAATAAACAGTTGTGTTAACAACTTCAGCCCAGAACTGTTTTGGGAGACTTGCATGCAATCTTATGCTCCTGGCTTTTTCTGTGATTGTTTTGTTCATCCGTTCTACAACGCCATTTTGCTGTGGTGTTGTTGGGACTGTAAACTCCCTCTTGACGCCTCTCTAGGCACAAAATTCCTTGAACTCCCTATCACAATACTTGCCACCATTATTGAACCTCAAATACTTAAGCTTTAATCCTTTCTCGTTCTCCACCAAAACTAACCACTCTCCAAACATATCAAACACATCAGATTTATATTTTAGAAAGTAAACCCATACCTTCCTTGTATGGTCATCAATGAAGGTGATAAAATATGTGGCTCCACCTTTGGAAGAAGTAGGAGTTGGCCCCCATATATCTATATGCATGTAACAGTCCAAACTTTTAACACCAAGGAATTGTCCGCTTTGGCCTGAAAGGCCTCATGGTTTTGCCCTCAGAAGATAACTTCCTAGCAAGTCACCCATCCTGGGAGTGCTCCCACCTGAGCACGCTTAACTTTGGAGTTCTTATCAGGAACTCTACCGTTATCTGAAAAGGCGCCTCGATGTTTAAGAGTTTCACTTATTACTACTTAAGTGGGTCTTCATAATCTCCCAAACTTAAGTAACTAACGTCCTCGTTAGTATCCACACACAGATCCAAGAATCATCCATTGGGTAGATAGGACTAGAGGTGACCCCTACAGGCGCAAGAGGTACCCACAACCATGTAGCACCTTAACCATCATGGGTTCAAGAGGCTGCTCACATGAAGTGGTACTTTACCCTGTATGACACTTAGCTCCTATCTGACATCCTATGGTTTGCTCTGATACCATTTGTAATAGTCCAAACTCTTAACACCAAGGTATTGTCCGCTTTGGCCTGAAAGGCCTCACGGTTTTGCCCTCAAAAGATAACTTCCCTGCAGGTCACCCAGTGAGGCATTTCTGGCCAAAGAGGACAATACCTTGGTGCTTAAGAGTTTGGGCTGTTACAATGCACCAACTCAAGTTTCCTACCTTTCAGTTCTCTTCCAACTTTGGAGAATGAAACCTTCTTGTATTTGCCCAGCACATAGTCTTCACAGAAATTTGAGTCTACTGACTTCAGTCATTGGAGCTTCCCCTTTGACTATAGGGTTTTCAATCCCCTCTCTCTCATATGGCCAAGCCTTTGGTGCTATAGATATGCATCTATCTCTTCTACAGCTATAATAGAATCAAACACTTTATTGATCAGGAAAAGTGTACATTCCATATTGCCCCATGCAACTGTGAATGCACCCTTGGTGACTTTATACGAGCCTCTAGTAAAATAAGTGCTGTAGCTTTCTCTAGTTAACTGGCTCATAGAAATCAGATTTCTTTTTAGACATGGCACATGTCTAACATCTTTGAGCTTCCAAACTGTGTTGCTTGGTAGCTAAACATCCACATCACCTCTGCCAATGATGTCGCACGCCTTATCATCCCTAAGATATACTTTCCCCAAGTCACCCTTGGCATAGTTCTTGAAGGCACTCCTTGATGGAGTCTCATGAAAGGATGTGCCCGAGTCCACCACCCAAGATTTTGTGTTAATAATTGAGAGGGTCAATGCATTTTGATCCTCCTCAGCTAAAACATTTCCTTACCTCCACCACTTGGTTTCTTTAGGGTAGAACAGTCCTTCTTGAAGTGACATGCTTTCCCACAGTTTTAGCAATCCAACTTTGCTTTTTCGAGTCTTAATATTTTCCTCGTTGAGACATTGAACTATTTCTGTTGTCTTCTTTCAGTGTGTATTCCCCTACTTTCAACATTTAGTGCTGAGGTGGATGCCTCCCCATGGGATTTTTACCGCACCTCCTCATTTACCGCAAGCCCAACAATATCGTCGAATCTCAATGACATATTTTCTGATGTATTGCTGATGGCTGTAATCAGTACATCCCAACTATCCAACAATGAAGAGAGGAACAACAAAGCTCAGACCTATCATCAAAACTGATACCCACCAAGCTTAACTGGCACATCACCGTGTTAAACCCATTGAGGTGTTCAGTCACTGAATAGCCATCCGTCATCTTCATGTTAAATATTCTCTTCATCAAGAAAACTTTATTTGAAGTCGAGGGATCCCCATACATTCTCATCAGGGCATATATGAGATCTACTGTAGTCTTTTCATTAACAATGTTAAAAGCAATAGAAGAAGTCGATGATAAACGAATCAAACCCAGTGTAGTTCTATCGTGAACTTCCCACTCTTGGTTGTTCATATTTACAGATTTTCGGTCGGCTTGTTTCAATGGAAGATATAATTTCTTCTAGTAAAGCAGATCATTCATCTGCATTTTCTAGAATGCAAAGTTCGTTCCACTGAATTTTTCTATCTGCATTTTCAAGATGTAATGCCTCGTCCCGCCGCCATACGCAATTTATTCAAGAGATAACAAATTGGCAGTGAAAATGTGCATTACTCGGGTAGGAAACATGACCTCCCAGAATAAACTAGCTGAGCATAAGACTTGCTAAAACTCAACCTTAAGAAAAGAGGGATGAGCACTAATCCTTAAGATAAGTGTAATATCATTATCTTAAGTATTAGGTAAGGTACTCGTATATATTGGATTAAGAATACAAATATAATCCAAGTTACACGAATACTAGTATTTTATAAATATCTAGATCACATCACAAAACTAAGTATAAATAATATAAAGATAGAGTGCGAAAGATTAGCATACATCCAGAGATATTCATCACAAAAACTGAATAAAATATTTATCTCAGAAAAAGAAAAGAGAAACATCCAGAGTTATTATAATGCTTTTATAACAAATTCAGAAATAAAGTCAAAGTACTGAACTAAAAAACTGAACAAAAAGTAAATGCTTAAGAAGAGTCCACTAATGCTCCTCGAACTCCTCTTGGATATTCTAAGTATCCACTAGATCTGGCTCTATGAACTGCTCAGGATCTAGAAAATTGTTAGATCTCAAACGTACCATGTAAACAAGAAGTCTAACAAAATGAAAGCTATTATAATAGTTTACAATTATCTACTATTTAGCATTTAAATAGTTTAAACAAAATTGTAAAAAAAGATAGTAAAATAGCTGAAAGCTCAAAATAGTATAAATCTAAAATAAAGTAATTGAAACTGTAATCTGAAACTGTAAACTGAAACTATAAACTAAAACAGTATGTAGAGAAAATAGTAAATAAATTTGAAACTACAACTAACTGCTGAAATATACATAAAACAGTATGAAATTTGAATATAAGTAAATGATACTACAAAAATGTGATGTATACCACTGAATTCATAATTATGCATCTAAATATGCCACAGAACTGTATGCCACTGATATGCTGACTGGGTGTCTCATGGACACACCAATGATTTCCTAGGTGAGCGAATGCTCCACTAACAGTGTCCTTAGGTGAGCTATATCGCTCTATTAATGCTGACATGACATGAATTATGATATGCTAAGGTTTTAATGCCGCTATGCTTTAAATCATTAGCAAATCACAAAATTTACTTAATATCAAGTATTGATTCTATTTATCTCAACTGTGCATAATTCACCTGACTCCTGAGTTTAATTTACTGAGATTTTTAAATTAAGATCTCACAACACATTCATGCAAGATAAGCACAAGCACATAAAAATCAAAACACAAAAGATTATATGGAAAACCAAAGAACGGGACAAACTATGGAGCGACACCACTAAAAAAATCACTATAAGAACTTGAAGATTATAGAGTTACAAAGAGCATATCCATGATTGGAAATACACAAACTCTTTCTTTAATATGGAGAGAAGAGGAAGCAGCCACCACTTGGAGTGTTTTCTTCAATAAGCAAGAGGTTTCTAGCACTGCTGCTTTCTTAGAGATTCACCTTGGGATCTCCTCCTCACAGCAGCAATCAACCTCCAATCTGAAATGCCAACAATAGTAAACTCCTCCCAACTTGTTTGCTTAAGTACCAACTCAATTTGGAACCTTGGAAGGTCCAAAATGGCCTCCAATTTACTTAAGGCGTAACCTGAATTGGAGACGAATTTCACCCCGTAGTTCCCGTGTTTCGCATGGCATACTCTCGGAATGGAACATGCTGTGGTGCATGGTAGCACTCGTGTCTTAGGATGGAACTTGCCGCAGTGTGTGGCAGTGCCCATGTTACGAATGTCCTGCATCTTGGGATGGATCCGCAGCAGCGCTGTAGCACCGATTTCCACTACAGTGTGCTGAAGCGCCTGCTTCTCTGTCTGCTGACTACTAAGGAGCGTGATATCACCTTCATCTCGGGTGAGGGACTGCCAAGGAGCGCCATGACATGCTGCAGCACCAGTGTTCTTTTTGGAGTTCACACACTGTTTTGAATTACCTCGGAACCTCCCGGAAGCTCATTAGAGAACCATTAATATCTCCATGATGGACTAAATGGTCTCCACAACACAACAAGAATTCCATGAACATTTGGGACACATTATGCAGTAAGTTAATGGTTTGAAAAAACTATTGACAGCCATATCTTTTATTGTGTAGAGGAGCATTCTATGAAATCTTTCCTTTGGTGGTGGTTACGTAATTTTTCCTCATTTTAGAAATTTCTATAAAGTATGTGTTCCATCTTTCCATTGCGTGTTCATTGTTTTTGGATTGGGACATTTGTAGTTTTTATCTTGTTTGTAATTGCTCTATATGAACTTGGGCTTCTAGCCTGAGCAATATTCTTGGTGCTCAAGAAGTGCCTTCATTTTATATAATTGAATATATGGTAGAGAAAAAAGGCAACAAATAGACAAGTAATGGGAGAAATTTTGCACTGTAAAAAATATAAATTGAGGACCTGGAATACTAAAAAAAGCTATACTTACTATTAGGTGGAGCAGAGAAGAAATTAATAGAAAATTAACAAAGATGAATGGAAGGTGTTCGATAGAATAACTCTTTATCTAATTTGTTTCCCCACAATGTCTTCAATTTCCTTCAATATGTTTGATGAAAAGACCACAATAAATCTCATGAGCAGTCTTTCAAGAATGTATGTGAAACTCTCAGCATTCAACAAGTTTTATTAATATAGATGCTCTTTAACACGAAGATGGTAGTGATAAGTAGTTTATTGGAAAATGCTACACTAAAGTGATGATATTGATGGATTAATCCATAATGAAGAGGTTTGGAGGAGATTGAATGGTTAGACATCTATTTTAACATTATTTTTACAGACAAGGGAAGAAACCTGGATCAAAATGTGAATTAAAACTTAAATGTTTTGGAGAGGCAAGCCAAAGATTAAATTTTACATTGAATGATAAATATCCAGCAAGAAAGCCACTTAAAGAAGGGCGGGGCATAACTCCAAAGAAAAGTGGACTACCTAATAAGCCAATGTAGTAAATATCTTGATAGAGGAGCTCTGTGATGTGTTGATATTGTAGTTGGACAATACCAAGTTTTGGGTGATAAACTCAGGCACCAAATCAAGTAACACCAAATAAACTCTTTTTCATGAATTACAGTGCTTGTAGTATTGGAAGTGTATCTAGAAGATGATAAAGCGTGATATATCATTAGTAAATTGATATTATTATCATGTAGCCAAATGGATCAAATGGTAGATAAAGGAGGTTTGATATGTACCATCATCTAAGAAAAATTGTCTTAATTTTCCTATTTGCTTGATCTGGGTACGTACAATGCCACCTTCATTGGAGATTCTTGGAAGGTTACCAAGGGAGCATATTAGATGCAAAGGGGATCATTAAAGTGATGCTTTACCTAATCAATAAAACAAGCCACTTCAATGTTACCAAGTTCAAAGAACAAGGCATGAGCGGGAGAGGATTTAAGGCTCTTATCCCATGAGTTAAATTATCATGCTTAAAATTTGTTGAATTGGATAGTGAAGATTTTATATTGGGTAAACAATAGAATGTTGGCTTTATAAAAATTAAAAGAGAGCAAAATTGCAAACATTATAGTTATTGCTCATAGGTGTGTTTTCATTAGTGATGCTCAAATTATTTTATTACCTTTATTGATAATAACATCAGAAAAGTGCAAATTTTCTTAAGAAAATAAGTTGTATGCATTTAAAACCTTCAACAATGAGCTAGCTTTATTTGAGAATAAAACTAGGATAAAAGTAAAGTGTTTAAGATTGGATTATAGAGACAAATATTGTGATTAGGAATTCATAGATTTATGTAATGAAAAAGGGAATAGAAGGGAATTCTCAATCCCAAGAGCACTATAGTAGAATAATGTGACTGAAAGGATGAACTAAGTATTAGTAAAGTGTGCCAAAATCTTGTGATTGCATATGGGTTTGCTGAAACTATTATGGGCTAATGTTGTGAGCACATCCTTGTATTTAATTAACCAAGAACTATACACTCTGCCTTGAAATGTTGTAATCAAATCATCATCTTGCTCGTATATAATTGCAACATATTCCACTTCTGCCATTAAAAGTGTTATAATTATTTGTAACCTTTAAATTCATCTTATAATAGAGCCTCCCATAGTGAAGATATCTCATGGTGATTTTCGTGTTGTCTACATCTTCAGCTAAATTTGAGTCTACAAAGTCTTATAGCTCTTCTTATAATCCTCCAAAGTATAGTGTTGTACTTGTAATTACTCTCAAGTATTTAAAGGCCCATCTTTTGTCTTTCCAGTACACCTTTTACTAATAATTTCAACTGCATGTGTGATGTGCGAATCTATGCGATTCATAGAATACATTAGACTCTCGATGGGTGAGGCATATAGTCTTTTTAATTCTCTTTTGCTCCATGCCAATCTTCTATGATTACTCTAAAAGGGTGAAGTTACCCTCCAATGTTGGTTCATTTACTTTTTCATGCTTGATGAATCCATAAAATATATATAAAATAAAGGAAAATTTCATTCATTTCTGATCTTTAAACTGCTCCTAAATCAAATTTTATCTATCTTTTCAAAAAATAGCCTCTCCAATGAAGTTCTGAGACATTTTTACAAAATTCCAAGTTTCTTCAAAGGAAACCGCTACCGCACGCTGCAGCACGCTGTAGCGGGTCTTTTTGCAAATTAAGGCGCGGTAGCGTGCTGCAGCGGGTCCTGTTTCGAACCGCGGGCACGGTAGCGCGATGCAGCGGGTTCTGTTTCGAACCGCGGGCGCAGTAGCACGTTGCAGCGGGTCCTGTTCTGAACCGCGGGCGCGGCAGCGCGCTGCAGCGGGTTCATTTGCTACCATTGGCGCAGTAGCGCGCTGCAGCGGAGCATTTTTGCAAAATGCTCCCGCCACAGCGCGCTGTAGCGGTATAATTTGCAAATGGAACTGCTACCGCGCGCTGCAGCGAGTAATTTTGCAAAGCATAGATGCGGTAGCACGCGACAGCGGGAGCTTAGCTGATTTTGCTTGCACCATTGCGCGCTCCAGCACGCCGCAGCAGCAGCCGCAATTTTTGCCATTCAGGGGCTTTTATTGCGGCTGGGACAAAAACCCCAACCTGCATCTTATCCCTAGCCATCATTCTCTGCAGCAGCTCCAATTTTTAATGGAAAGTAGCCTCTTGATGTGATAAGAAGGATAAATAAAATAGGATATTGGTCACTTCACCCTTCATTTGGGATTTACCATCATGACTTCAGATTTTTATTTGAAAAATGCTGGTTATGGAGAAGATGAAGGAGGATGCAGCCCCTCTCTTATAAAAACACCTCCTCTTGACTAGAGGAGGGTTCACAATTTTGCTCAATTCACTAAATAAGGAGGAGGGGTGCATAAGTGGAAGTGAGGAACTCCCCAACGGTGGCAAAGCAAGTTCTTGCTAAGGAAGAGAAGAAAGAAGGCAGCACTAACGACCTAAGAGAGGAGCTTGAAGAAGGAGAAGAAGAAATATGGAGAACTTCCAAGGAACGTTCATAGTATCTTCTAAACTTTGCTTTTGTAGTTTCTTTTCTTAGTTGATCATGAAAGGGTCTTTATCCATATATGTGTTTTTCTTCATTTCCTTTGTAATGAGTAGCTAAATCTTCCTTGGGGAGGATTGGGAAACCTTCATGTGTATGAGTTAAATTTAATGTATGAAGTTTGTTTTCTCAAGCACAAATAAAATGTGAGAACTCTATGCCTTGTTAAGAAATGCCTTTTATTATTTAGTCTTGAATGTGTATGAAAGGAAAATGAACTCATAATCTCAAGAACTAACTTTTCTTATGCTCCATAGTTCACATTAGGTTGGATATTAGGTTTATGAGTGCATGAAAGCTTAGAACTATGTGATAAAGTTCTTGAGCTTAATGCACCTTAATTTAAGCTCAACCAAAGTGTTGATGCATGTGATGCTAAGACCCACTAAATGAGCTCCTTAGCTCAACATAATTGAGGTAGAGGAAGAAATAGTAGAGTGCTCATGAACTAAGTGACATAGTCATTGAGCCCAACATATTAATCCCTCATCTCAACTATGTGTGATGCGAGTGATGCTCGTGGTGGAATCAATGCTTATAAGATTTAAAAGACTTAAAAATCAAATGTCTCCTTGATCAAGAGATAAGAAAAAAACATTAAACCTAAAATCTTATAGGAATCTTTGTGCCAAAATAGAACCGAATGTGTGTTCATTTTGAGCACAAGATTTGAACATGTGAATCCTTGAGGTAAAACTCAAGGAAGCACAATGTGCACATGATTAAATCAAAAAAGAATAAAAGAAAAATCTTGAGAATTTAACATGCATTAATAAACTTCTCATCACATACGGGATGAACCCAACTTTCCTCACTCTTTTATCTAACTTATCTTCACATAGTGATTATTGTGCTAAATCTAAGGTCAACTCAACCAATCTATTGTAGCTTAAACATTAGTGAGAATAGATAGACCTTAGTGTCAAAACAACCAATTCTCTGAGGTTTGATAAATCCCAGAAATTAACACTTTCCACTTATTACTTCAGACTACGTACACTTACGTGTGAGCGCAGACGTGTATTTACAGTCTGTCAAGTTTTTGGCGCCGTTGCCGGGGAATTGGTATTTGTTTTGTATTAAGGATAATCTATAAGTAGCTAGCAATTTAAGTATTTCATTGCATATATTTTTAGTTTTTGATTTCTGTAATTATAAAAACTAATGATTTACCTTTCTGTTCTTTATTCTTGCTAACTTTTTGAACACTATTGCTAAAATTGTTCTTGATAGCCTCATTGTTAGTTGTATGAGTAAAAGAGTTTGCACTAAATATCTTTTTGATCCTGAAATTGAGAGAAATTACTTACATGCTAGGAGAGAACAAAACCTTTCAACTCAACAAACTGTTATGGAACAAACTGTTATGGGCAACTTGTAATGAAAATGAAGGAGAGCCAATATGAGAGCCTAGGGGAAGAGCACTAAGAGACTATGCACTACCCAATATTAGGAGAATCCCCCATGCAATTGTAAGGCCAAATATTGAAGCCCATAATTTTGAAATCAAACCTTCCACACTGAGCATAGTTTAGAATAATCAGTTTGGGGGATTAGGTATTGAAGATCCAAAACTCACATATTTTAACTTTCCTTGAGATATGTGACACCTTCAGGTTTAACGGCGTCTCTGAAGACGCAGTTAAATTGCGGATTTTCCCATTCTCTTTAAGAGATAGAGCCAAGAGTTGGCTCAACTCTCTACCTAGTGATTCCATCCGGACATGGGATGATTTGGCTAAGAAATTCTTAGCCAAATATTTCCTTTTGGCGAAAACTGCCAGGTTGAGGATTGAGATCACCAACTTCACTTAGTTGGAAGGAGAGACTCTTTATGATGGGTGGGACCAATTTAAGGAATGCCTCAGGCATTGCCCACATCATGGCTTCCCTCTATGGATGCAAGTCCAAACCTCTTATAATGGTTTGAATGCTCCTACAAGGACACTCATTAATGCAGCAGGCGGCGGCTCTATTAGCGAAAAAACCCAAGAGGAGGCTTATGACCTCTTGGAAGAAATGGCCAATAATGCATATCAATGGCTTTCAAAGAGGTTAAAAAAGGAAGTTATAAAGGTAAACGAGTCCAACCAAATAATGACATTACAGCAAGAGATACATGCCTTGAACGGAAGAATTGAAAGGATGAATGTTAATATTGTTCTAGAAGTACATTGTGATTTGTGTGGGGGTAGGCATAATAGTGAAAATTGCAACTTAAGAAACCCCTTTGTACAAACTAATACTGAACAAGTTAATTACCTAAGAAATAATAACTTGATGAATAACCCTTACTCCAACACCTACAACCTAGGGTGGAAAAATCACCCCAATTTTTCTTGGAGTAACAATAACAATAATGCAATTCATCCAACCAACAAGGCATTAATAATGGAAATAACAATAGCAACCAACATCAAAATTTAGAAGGGGCCTTCAACTCATTTAAGGCTGAAACGATCCAATTTATGCACTGCAATGAAACCACTATCACTCGCCATGATGCTTCTATCCAAAGAATTGGAGCTTCCCTGAGAAATATAGAGACCTAATTGGGGCAGATCTCCAAGCAGCTGACCTCTCGATAGTAAGGGGCCCTATCCAGTTCGATTGAAATAAACCCTAGGGAGTTGGTTAGTGTGATACATTTGGAAGTTGTGTTAGGTGGAATTAATACTAAAGGTACGAGTGCAACAGATTATAAGCTAGAGGAAAAAAAAAATTGGGGAATGAGAGTGAGAAGCTAACAACTCCTAATTGTGAAGACCCAGGGAGGTTGAGCATCCCTTGCATAATCAGAAACGAAGTATTTGTAGATCCCTTGTGTGATCTAGGTGCTTCGGTGAACGTTATGCCCTACCATATTTACGAACATCTAAAGGTAGGAGGGATGGAATATACCTCAATGATTTTGGAGTTTGCCAATTTAGAATCCTTTACCCATCTTGGAATGATAAAAAATATTGCAGTCGAAATGAGAAATTTTATAGTTCCAAATGATTTTGTGGTTTGTGAATGGGATCAATGGATTAAGAATTCCACAATTATCTTTGGGAGACCCTTTCTAATGAGTGTGAAGGTTGTTATTGATATAGGTCGCGGGGTTATGAGCATAAGTGTAAAATGAAAAACTGAATTAATTGACCTTAAACCCACTTTATTCAAGCAAAGAGAGATGGAAAATGAGGTGAAGAGAAGGGTAAGAGAAGAAAGGTTATGGATTGACTATATTCTAGAGGATCTAATGATAGAAGAGAGAAATTCTGATAATAGATCAACTCCTTCCTTAGAAAAGGGGAGCAAGGAAGGAATAAGAAAGAGAAAAACAAGATGTGGAAAAAGAAAATAGAAAACTCCCCCTAAGCTTGAAATGGAAACAATGGATGCGCTAATGGAAGTAGAAGATAGTAGGAGTTCGAGCACCTATGAGAGTTGTGCTAACTCTAGCATTTTCAGCTTATGGAAGAGGAAACCATCGGATCCTACTAACTGACCATTAGCGAGTCTAGCTAAGGACGTTAAATTAAGCGCTTAATGGGAGGCAACCCAATTCAAAAAAAAAAAATAATTTTCTGGTGCTACAATGCGCTGCAGCGGAAATTTCTCAACAGCACGCTGCAACGGGTAAATCGCACTTGTGGAAAACCCGCAACGGCGTGCGGTAGCAAATTTCTGCTGCAGCGCGCTGCAGTGGAAATTCCACGATAGCGCGCTGTAGTGGAAATTTCGCTATAGCGTGCTGCAGCGATTTGCTCTAGCTATAGAAATTTTGTTTTTTCATCCTCTGTATTGGGAATCATGCAGTCAAAAAGTTATGCAATTTGGGTTCCTCATGCAGTCAAAAGGTGTGGCTAAAAAAGCTACCCCCCCTTCACATAGATCACCACATTCACGACATGGGGAAGACCCATTGACCATACTCTCTTGCCTTGGATTCTCTTGGCTATAAATAGGAGGCATGGGGGGGTTATCCTTGCACCATTCTTAACTCTCTTTCTTCCTCATACTCTTGATCTCTCTAGCTCTCATTTCTCACCATGTCTTCTGGAAAGAAAGCCATTCCAAGAAGGGAGGTCGAAGCATCTTCCTCCGGGGGAACCTTTAATAAGAAAAAGTTCTCTTCCGTGGAGGCCGAGCAGCATTTCTATTCAACCACTTCTCAGCGGAAGTTAATTCCGGAGAGATGTTTTAGCCCCACCTTACCCATTCCGATTGAACAAGTCATCCCTCGAGGATGGAAGGAGTTGGTGACTAAGAGATCCCCTACGTACTCGGCAATTTTCCAAGAGATTTATGCAAATACAATCGATACGGCCGGACAGCGGACCTTCTGCCAAGGTAAGGGTGTCACCCTTGGAATTGCTCAAATCGAGCAATTTTATGGGCTCGAGGAGGTACATTCTTGCACTTACTTGGATCTCTTGGAATCTCGCCAACCCCCCTTGATCTTGTTGCAGAAATTGTCCACGAGGACACCGAATGGGAAGGAGGATTAGCCAACATTCATCGTTCCAAATTAACGGATACGTGTAGTGCTTGACTAGTCTTTGTTTTTAGCTTTATTATGCCTACGAGTCACTTGACTGAAGTGACCCGTGCCCGAGCACTTCTCTTGTGCTCGTTGGTTAGGCCGGGCGAGATCTGCATTTCCAATATTATTTTTGAGAGCTTTGGAAAGCTCTCAAGGGTCCCTGTGCTGCATTGGCCTTTGGGCTTTGATATCAGGGTTGTGCAAGACCCAAGGGGTCAAGATCCTCTCTTCGGACACCATCGTTCCCCCCGGTTGCGCCCTTAACCCATCAAATTTGAATGTCAGGGCAAGCGAACAAAAGCTGCCCAAGAAAAGAAGGGGTGTGCAGGGGGCAACATCCGCGCCGCCCGACCCTTACCACACGAACAAACTCTTGATACGTCTCCGTAATAAGCAAGCGGAGTTTAGCCAGGCTCTTGTCACGGACATGGGGTTCTTTAAACAAGAACTCATCCAACAGCACTGGTTTCAATCCAACTTTCATGAAGCCCTCGGGATGATGTTTGAGGAATGGAGCTTACAGGGTGGACCAGATCCATCCGTGTTGCCTAGGCCGCCTGTTGGTGCCCCCATTCCGGAGATGCGCTATCCTTGTAAAACCGCATACGTGGAGGAGGTAGAGGACGAGGAGGAAGACGATGACTGAATTGGTTGCATTTTTCTTTTTTTGCTTTTTTTTTATGATTTTCCTTTGTATTTTTACTTTTGTGTCTTATTTTGAGATTTTATTTTATGAATTTTCATATTTCCCTCATTTTTATGGTATTTTTTAATGACATATTTTTTTTGAATTTTTCAAGAAAATGAAATTCACAAAAATGTCAAGTTGGAATTTGATATAAGTAAAAGGGAGCATATCAAAAATGACCAAATGCATTATAAGCACTAAAATATTTTAATTAAGGAATGAATGGAGGATAATCTAATCTCCAAAAATTCAACTTAATGCCTTGAACTAAGTGTGGGGGAAGGCATTAGACTTAAACTAGAAAATATGATGAGTACTCTAAAAAGAGTGTGCTAAGCTCCCGTAGGACTTCATGATCACAGAGATACATATTAGGGATGAAGAAAAGTGTCTCTCCCTAAGATTGAAAAAAAAAAAAAAAATATATATATATATATATATTTAAAAAAAAAGGATGATGAAAAATATCTCTCATAAATGATCAAAATATAAAAGGATGAAGAAAAATATCTCTCATTTATTCTCTTCATCTTTGTGATTCATAAGAAGGAGCACATATGACAAAACTCTTGGAGTCTTAGACCACCTCTCTAGTCTAGGGTCCACAATGAACTTTACCCATCACCTAGTGTCAAGCATGAAAAATTAAATAATTGGATATAAATTGATTAACCCACTTATTGCCACTGATTAAAATATTAATATTGCTAAATATTTCGTTTCATTATCACTATGCTCACACCTTGACTTGTATTTATTCTAAATGCATTGTTGTGACTATCATCCTTATAAAACAAAAAAATATATTATTTTGAGCTTATTTGAGGATGAGCAAGAATTTAAGTGTGGGGTATGATGAATTCATAAAATATATCTAAAATAAAGGAAAATTTCATTTATTTCTGATCATTAAATTGCTCTAAAATCAAAATTTGTCTATCATTTCAGGAAAATAACCTCTCCAATGAAGTTCTGAGACATTTTTACAAAATTCCAAGTTTCTTCAAAGGAAACCGTTGCCGCGCGCTGCAGCGGGTCCTATTTCGAACTGTGGGCGCGGTAGCGCGATGCAGCGGGTTCTGTTTCAAATCGCGGGCACGGTAGCGCACTACAGTGGGTCCTATTTCGAACCGCGAGCGCAGTAGCGCGCTGCAACGGGTTCATTTGTTACCATTGGCGCGGTAGCGCGCTGCAGCGGAGCATTTTTGCGAAATGCTCCCGCCACAGCGCGCTGCAGTGGTACAATTTGCAAATGGAATTCGCTACCGCACACTGCAGTGGGTAATTTTGGAAAGCGTGGAGCGGTAGCGCGTGGCAGCGGGAGACTTAGCTGATTTTGCTTGCACCATTGCGCGCTACAGCGCGCCGCGGCGCGCTGCAGCGGCCGCCGCAATTTTTGCCAGCAGGGGCATTTATTATGGCTGGGACAAGACCCCCAACCTGCATCTTGTTCCTAGCCATCATTCTCTATAGCAGCTCTAATTTTTAATGAAAAGTAGCCTCTTGATGTGATAAGAAGGATAAACAAAGAAGGATATTGGTCACTTCACCCTTAATTTGGGTTTTGCCATCATGACTTCAGATTTTTATTTGACAAATGCTAGTTATGGAGAGGATGAAGAAGGATATAGCCCCTCTCCTATAAATATACCTCCTCTTGACTAGAGGAGGGTTCACAATTTTGCTCAATTCACTAAATAAGGAGGAGGGGTGCATAAGTGGAAGTGAGGAACTCCCCAATGGTGGCAAAGCAAGTTCTTGCTAAGGAAGTGAAGAAACAAGGTAGCATTAGTGACCTAAGAGAGGAGCTTGAGGAAGGAGAAGAAGAAATTCAGAAAACTTCTAAGGAACATTCCTAGTATCTTCAAAACTTTGCTGTTGTAGTTTCTTTTCTTAGTTGATCATGAAAGGGTCTTTATCCATGTATACGTTTTTCTTCATTTCCTTTGCAATGAGTAGCTAAATCTTCCTTGGGGGAGGGTTGGGAAACCTTCATGTGTATGAGTTAAATTATATGTATGAACTTTGTTTTCTCAAGCACAAATAAAATGTGAGAACTCTATGCCTTGTTAAGAAATTCCTTTTATTATTTAGTCTTGAATGTGTATGAAAGAAAATGAACTCATAATCTTAAGAACTAACTTGTCTTGTGCTCCATAGCTCACCTTGGGTTGGATGTTAGGTTTATGAGTGCATAAAAGCTTAGAACTATGTGACAAAGTTCTTGAGCTTAATGCACCTTAATTTAAGCTCAACCAAAGTATTGATGCATGTGATGCTAAGACCCATTAAATGAACTCCTTAGCTCAACATAATTGAGTTAGAGGAAAAAATAGTAGAGTGCTCATGAACTAAGTGACATAGTCATTGAGCCCAACATATTAATCCCTCATCTCAAGTATGTGTGATGCGAGTGATGCTCATGGTGGAATCAATGCTTATAAGATTTAAAAGACTTAAAAATCGAATGTCTCCTTGATCAAGAGATAAGATAAAATTACTAAACCTAAAATCTTATAGGAATCTTTATGCCAAAATAGAACCGAATGTGTGTTCATTTTGAGCACAAGATTTGAACTTGTGAAACCTTGAGGTAAAACTCAAGGAAGCACAATGTGCACTTGATTAAATCAAAAAAAGAATAAAGAAAAAGCTTGAGAATTCAATATGCATTAATAAACTTCTCATCGCATACGGGATGAACCCAACTCTCCTCTCTCTTTTATTTAACTTATCTTCACATAGTGATTATTATGCTAAATCTAGGGCCAATTCAACCAATCAATTATAGTTTAAACATTAGTGAGAATAGATAGACCTTAGTGTCAAAATAACCAATTCTCTGAGGTTCAATAAATCCTGTAAATTAACACTTTACACTTATTACTTTAGATCACGTACACTTGCGTGTGAGCGCAGACGTGTATTTACAGTCTATCAATGAGCATTATAGAAATAAGTGTGAAGCCAAGTACGTTTGCTCGACCATCTGTAATGTTGGGTTCCTGAAATAACAGCATAATTCACCTCAAGAATACATACAACCTTTTTATTCCTCTAGAAAGCCTACTGTGGCTATAACGTATGTATAAAGACTATTCATCCCTAAGTGAACCCATTGAGTACTGAATATTTTCTAAGTTATTATAATGTTATTTTCATGACCAATAATGAATTCCATGCAACAAGGAGTTTGGCTCAATGTATTGCAGCATTAAAAATTGTTCAAATTAATTAACTGTACTTATGATGTTCATTGTTATCTAATTATCTTCAATTATTCATGCTTACTAACTAATTTTGAGTTATTATTTAGTTTTCTTAAGGTATTTAAAATATACAAGCTCAAGGTTTATCTAGTATCATGATCTGCATATTTTAAATTGACTGAATAATTTGAATGATATTGATCTGATGCTAAGAAACACTTGTGCCTTAACCTAAAAATTGGGTTAACTATTGAATTAAACTATTTTAAATTGATTACATAATTATTATTATCATAACTATGTATTAACCTAACAAAATAAAAATATCAAGTCTGATGTATTATTTAATTAGTAATTTTTATTTACTCTCTTTTGATATAAATTCTTAATACTTATTAAGACATACTTTGTCTTAGCTCGACTTACTTAATACCGAACTGAGTTACAATACTAAATTATGACTATTGTATGACCAATGAATATTAAGATACAAATTGACATCATAATCTGACTAACTAGAATATTAATTTGAAGAATTAGATTAACTTACATACTGACTGAGTTCTAATGTAAGACACAAACTGGTGCAATGGTTCATTTGACAGAGTACTGATTCTTTATTTACCAAAATCCTTAATTAGATTTATCTATTGGCTAGTTCTAATTTTGATCATTGATAAGACATGATTAGAGTGTCTTTGCTTAAATGACTGATGTTTTCTAAATTATTACATAATCTCCTTATTATAAATGTATCATAATGTACATAAATGTTCATCAAGTCATCTCTCGACTTAATCTCATTTGATAGAATGTAAATACACGTCTGTATTTGCATGCAAGTGTACATGGTTTGAAGTAATAAGTGGAAAGTGTTAGTTTCCAGGATTTATAGAATCATAGAGAATTGGTTGTTTTGCTACTAAGGTTTATCTATTATCACTAATGTTTAAGCTATGATCTAATTAGTTGAGTTGGTTCTAGATTAAGCACAATAATCACTAAGTGGAAAGTAAGTCAGATAAAGGAAGAGGAGAGTTGGGTTCATCCCACATATCATGATAAGTCATTAATGCATGTTGATTCCTCAAGCTTTGTCCTTCATTTACTTAAAGTTAAATCAAGTGCACATTGTACTTGCTTGAGTTTTATCTTAAGGTTTCACAAGTTCACATCTTGTGCACAAAATGAACACAAAATGGGTTCTATTTCGGCACAAAGATTCTTATAAGATTTTAGGTTTTGAGTTTTTATCTTATCTCTTAATCAAGGAGATGTAGATTATTTAAATTTTTTAAGATCTTATAAGCATTGATTCCACTACAAGCGTCACTCGCATCACACATAGTTGAGATGAGGGATTAATATGTTGGGCTCAATGACTATGTCACCTCGTTCATGAGCACGCAACTAATTCTTTCCCACCCTCAATTATATTGAGCTAAGGAGCTCGATTAGTGGGTCTTAGTATCACATGCATCAACACTTTTAGTTGAGCTTAGATTAAGGTGCACTAAGCTCAAGAACTTTCTAACATAGTTTTAAGCTTTCATGCACTCATAGATTTATCATTTAACCCAAGGTGAGCTGTGGAGCACAAGACACTTTAGTTCTTGAGTTCATAAGTTTATTTTCTTTTAATTCACAATCAAGACTAAACTGATAAAAAGCATTTCTTGAGCAAGACATTTAGTTCATACATTTTATTAATGCTTGAGGAAAACTTCATACAATAAAAATGTAACTATCAAACACATGGGATTACCCCAACTCTCCCCAAGGGAAATTTAGCTACTCATTACAAAATAAATGAAAAAGGACACATACATGGATAAAGACCCTTTCATGATCAACTAAGAAAAGAAATTACAAAAGTAGAGTTTAGAAGATACTAGGAATGTTCCTTGGAACTTTTTCGGATTCTTCTTCTCCTTCTTAAAGTTCCTCTTTTAGGTCGCTAGTGCTGCCTTCCTTCTTCTTCTCCTTAGCAAAAATGGCTCTTTCACCATTGGGGAGTTCCTCTCTTCTACTATGCACCCCTCTTCTTTACTTAGTTGTTTTTGAGCAAAATTGGGAACTCTCCTCTAGTCAAGAGGAGTGATATATATAGGAGAGGGGCTGCATTCTTCCACTTAAGATCCAAACTAGCAATTCCATTAGAAAATTCTAAGCAATGATAGCAAAAATCCTAATTGATGGTGAGGTGACCAATATCTTCATTTGCTTAGCCAATACATCACCTCATAAGCCTCCTTTTCAATTAAAAATATAGCAGCTGCAGAGGGAATGATGGCTGGGACAAGATGCTGGTTGGGGGTCTTGTCTCAGCCGCAATAAATGCATCTGCCAAAAAAAATTGCGGCGGGCCGCTACAGCGCGCGGTAGCGCGCTACGGCGTGCAATGGCATAAGCAATTTTCGCTAAGTGTCCCGCTGCCGCGCATTACCGCATCCAATTTTCGCAAAGTGACCCGCTGCTGCGTGCTACAGCGTCTGCAATTTGCAAGCTGAACCGCTGCAGCGCGCTGCCGCGTCCACATTTCACAAAGTCACCCGTCGCAGCGCGCTACCGCGCCTGCGGTTTGCAAACGGACCTGCTGCAGCGCGCGATCGCGCCCACGGTTCGCAAATTGACCCGCTGCAGCGCGCTACCATGCCCGCGGTTTGCAAACGGACCCGCTGCAGCGCACGATCGCTCCCGCGGTTTGCAAATGGACCTGCTGCAGCACGCGATCGCGCCATCGGTTCGCAAATAGACCTGCTGCAGTGCGCGTCAGCGCATGATTTTGCAAAATGACCCACTGCAACGCGCCGTAGCGCGCTGCAGCGTGCGGGTAGCGGTTTCCTTTTAAAAAATTGGAAATTTGCATAAATGTCTCAGAACTCTTTTGAATAAGCCATTTTCCTAAAAAGATAGATAAAATTTGATTGAGGAACAGTTTAAAGATCAGAAATGAATGAAATTTTTCTTTATTTTAGATAAAATTTATGAATTCATCATCATTGTACCATGTTTTGCTAATTTTACACAATCTAAGTGTTTATGCTTACTGACTAAGATCACCAAATTCTATTATTAATCATATTTGCTAATATTTTTAAGTACATGATTATGAAATTATTAATTCCATCCTTAACTTAAATATTTCCATGGTTAAGTTTTACTTTGCTAAAATTTAAGACATTAAGTATTTGAAGGAGATCAAATTAAGACCTTGTATAAATTTTGATCTTACTTGTTAAATTATGTAATTTAATCTTACTCTCATAATGTGGAAGCTATTATGAAGTTTCCATAGAAATTTGTGTTGACTAAGTTAAGTAATTTTCAAATTCCAAAAATTGATTGAAATATTAACATCCTTCTATAGAATTTAAGGAAGTTAAATATTTTCCTCCTATAAGGTTATTTATTTAATGCTGATAATTTCTTACAAATTTTTAACTTAGAAATTAATTTCTAAATTTTTGACTGTTTTCAGTATTTACACTCATCTTATCTTAAGCCTAATTATGAGCCAATCTTCAAGGCCTTACTTAACCTTGCATTTGGCATCCTTGTGTCCTTAAGCTTATGTGAATAACTTATCTTACTACTCTAAACCGATTAGAAGGTCTAAATATACTCTTAGTATCATTGCATTTATTTTGATTAAAATAGTATTATTAGATACTCAAGATTTACCTTTGCTAATTTGGTATCAAACTTTGCCAATTTGTTCAAATGATTATTCTTCATGATTTAAAGAGTCCATTGACACCATATACATGAATTTTTGATATTTACATGTCTTTATATTTACTAAACTTTTAATCATAATTAAGAAGTGATTAGTCAATTTAGTCATTTGATGCTTGATTCATATTATCATTCTCTTTATTTTCTAATCAAAATGATATCTAATATAATAAATTTTGGGTTGATATTCAATCAATTACATTATTAATTCATTGGAATTAATTTTTGAAAGTATTAATTAAATCTATTTTCTATATGGTTTATTTAATTTGGAATATTTCTAGAATATTTCTCTTGGCTTAAAAAAAAATGCACAGGTCAACTGGGACCCGATGGATTGTCAAATATTTGATGAACATTCTGCCTTATGAAACACACGGGTCAGAGGTCGGCCTGACCCGTGACTGTGTGTCATCTCCGCCTCCTTCACATTATGAGGGAACTGATTTAAGGTTAGCTTCCACCATCGATTCCCATCACTAAAGACCACCTTCAGTCTTAGTCTTCATATCTACATGCTCACAGTCACAAGGCGCATCCTCTGGTGCCAAAAGCCCTTTGGTTGGTGGTGCCAATCGACGAAGCCTACTCAGTCAAGCGAGGGCTGCTAGAATTTGCTGCATTGTTAAAATTCTTTGTCTTCAATCCTTATCAGAGCTAGGTTAAGATCCCTATTCATTTTGTGTGATGACGATTTGATCGAACTTATCCACAGTATTTGAGCCCACCCAAAAGGCCAGGAGTCTACTTGGTGGTTCTCTACTGTACACTACTGTGGATCTCGAGCGCATCTTATCTCATATGGGCTAGCTTAAGCATAGATGAGGTTAGCAATCATCTCCCATTCCCACTGCATACGAATTGAATGTTTAGTGGTGATAAATGAGGGTCTCTTCCATTGAAATTTTATGAGATTTCACCAAAGTCATAGATGCAAAGTTCATGTTCAATTACTATCTTAGATGGGTTTATTTTGCCTTTAATTGATTTGGGATTGATTTGGAGTATCCCTAATCCATTCTACCATGATTTCTCATTCATCATAAAATGACAAATAAGATAAGGACAATTATAGGAGTTGAATGCATCATGTGTAGTGGGGGGTGCCTTTCACTTATGTTCAGGGGTGATGTTGATCTTGCTGATAGGATTCAAGCTCTTAGAGTATACTACTGCTTTTCCTTAGGATCAAAAGAATTCTTAGAGTACTAAAGTACTGAGTTCCATCCACTAGATCATTAGCGAGAAACTGTTGAGCATATCAGGGACTATCAGTTTTGAGTGGCGAATTCGAGGGGTTGAGGATGGTTAATAGAGGAGCTGAAGGTCTTGAGAGATCAGATTGTGCAAATAGTAACGCTTATGGTTTTAGAGGGTTTAAATATGTGTGGAGGCTCCATAGGATCTGACGAAGAGTTTCATTATCCTATGGAGCCTCCATATGAGGTCTAATCGGGTTGACTGGGTGTAAAGCTCCATTATTAGATTAGACAATTTTAACCTGATAATGAGTGTTACGATAGTACTTAATACTGGATTAGTTTATTTCAACCCACTAATAGGTACTGAAAGAAAGTTTAAAGTCACCACAAAAATACAAGATAAATATCACAGATAAGTTATTAATACAAACTGAGTAAATAAATCACTCATCCTCACATATAATAAAAGGAATTGGTAAATGCATTCTTTAGATAATCTTCTACTGCTCGGACTCTTCTTTAGGTACCAAATTTAATATAAGCACCTAATTTACCGAATTTAGTTTATAATACGGCAGGACATAACCAATAAAAATAAACAAGTGATTAGACTTTAAAAAGTCCAAGTACAATTTAAGGGTAAATAATAACTTATTTTATTAAGCAAATATCACAATAACTATTTACAATTTAATATAAGCAGAGCATAATATATGGAGGTGATAAAAAAGTGCAAATAATATAAAAAATTGTAAAGTATATAAGAACATATACTTATAATAAGTTGCTCAAACATACATCAAATATATTAATAAGGTATGTAAATGCTACATATGCATCTAAACAAGTAAGGGAAGCATGTATATGTCCAAATGGAATAAATGCTGAGTACAATAATAGTAAATGCAGTGTAAAAAAATATGCAAGTAATAAATATGAAAATATATACTGCACAAACTGTAAATAAAGTTGTAAGTAAACTGCTGAAGTAAAGTACATTCAGGTTTATGAACTAATAATTTGAAAAGTGTAGTCAAAAGACTATTTTAAACATTCACAATCAACAAGATTGTGAGATATACATTTTTTTATCAATTTGTCTTATTTAGTATATAATTTGTTATGTGGGCACTATGCAATATAAGTGAGGAGTCGACCACATCTGTTCAATTATAATGTAGGAAGGGTCTCCTATAAACACACACTTTCCTGTTCATAGGGAATGTGTGGTCTCCTGATCACTCCATAGCCCGCCCTATCTCAATAATAGATGTACAACATAATCCACCATATGAAAACCCTCAGAAGTATATTTAAATGTTTAATTTCATGCACAATGTCTTGATGAATGATTTCAAGGATATAGTCTCAATGCATTGTAGTATTTCAAAGATTTAAAATTATTATAAATCTTGTGATATCCATTATTTTCTAATTTAATTATCTACCTTATTGATTGGAGTCAATCAAGCCCCCAGTTAACTTAGATATCAAAGATTTCTAAGTTAATTGAACTATGATAGTATAGTAATGTGGTTTTGAAAATAATAGTTTAATTAAGTATTATTTAGGTGACAAAATAATTTAAGTATAGATGTTAAATATAATTCAAAGATTTATTAAATGACTAAGATTAAGTTCACTATTGCTCATTCTAGGTTATAAAATTACTAGGGATTAAGCCATAGTAACCCTGGCTCAAAATGTTTTCTAATCCTCCAACTTGATATTCACCAACCATATTTTCATTTAATAATTTAATGTAATATTCCTAGATTCTCCATCTAACATCTAAGGTTAGCTTATCAACAAATATACCACTAAAAAAATCATTAATAGTTCATTATTAAACTAATGACTTTATATGATAATTGGTTTAATTATGCAAGACTTATGAGATGATCTCATTTTGGATAAGATTATTTAGATCTAATCTTTACTAGTTTACTAATTTGAGGATGCATAATTCTCCTTCTTATATTATGAGGTTCCAAGTTCTGATATTACCATATTAGATTATAGGTTTGACTTAAAATATTAAATGGATTTTATGCCTCATCAACACTTAAAACTAAGTATAACTTTTAGCATATCACATAAGTCTCTCTGTCTTAAATTTCTATCCATAAATTCTACTATCACTTATAAGTATATGATTCCATTAATCAAGTTTAGAGTTTACTTTCATACTCACTCTATGTCACTAATCTTTATGGTCAAATGATCTAAATTAGTCACTTTAATATACCACCAAAAGGGTTACGAATCTTGTGTGATATGATGCATTAAGGATGATCTAAAGTTAGTCTTAATATGAATGATATCTTTACCCCTTATAATAGATGATCCCCAATAAGGTTTTAGGAATGATAACTTCTTTATCTATGATCATATATATGTATCTCTTTATAAAGTTACTCATCTTATGTGACACACTCAATAATATCTCTCCAAGGTTTTAAGCATGTGAAATAATTATATTTAGGATTTAATCAACAATAACATATATGGTCCTAATCTATACACTTAACATATTATGGAGCCTATACTACACTAGGTAGGACACTTAAGGACACTTAGTTTATTAAGATCTACAGGAATCTATACACTAAGTTAACTAGGTTGAGTGTTACACTATTCTTCTTATGATAGTAATAAGTCTAAGATTTATATTAAAATAACTTAATAAAAACAAATACTTTTATGTTAGAATTGTATGCTTTGATGTGCCTTCACTATTTTTAGGATAAAAGAGGAGCTAAATTGAATCTGGGCTGAACTATGAAATTCTGGAAGAAAATTGCAACAGCGCGCCCTGGCGCACCACAGTGCAGTACAACTCTCTCAAGATAGAGTGCTCCATGCTACCACCCACTACAGCAAACCAGGACAGAGAGTGCCATGCTATCGCACACCCTAGCGGTCTCAAAACAGAGACTCTGGCATTACTGCGTGCCATAATGGAACCAAAAAGTTGCCTGGGCGCACCGCATGCCACAGTGGAAGCAACTATGGCCTAGACTTGGCAAAAGTTCAAAAGCATCCCAATGTTGTGCACCGTACCGGTCTCAAAATAGAGACTCTGGCGCTATTGTACGCTGCAGCGCTACAGACTTAAAACTCACACGCTGCCGTACACCGCAGCGGTCTCAAGACAGAGACTCTGGCGCTACCGCACGTCGCAGTGCTACAAGACTTAAAACTCACAAGCTATAGTGCGTCGTAGCGATCTCAAACAAAGACCCTGACACTACCGCGTACCGTAGTGTTTTCAAGATAGAGACTCTGGTGCTAAGGTGCACCATAGCGCCCATTGCAGTTTCAGCCTGGCAAGAGCATTAAGAGCAGCATAGGGAAGGCTAAAAATATCAAAATTCTTTATCTTCCCATATCAGCCATTAAACAAAAATGCATTTAATTCTCCTCATTCTCAAGAGAACAAAAGAATATATAATTAGACTCATTTAATTCTTGAGGAGATCAAAGGGTGGCTACACTAATGCTAAGGGCATTATTCAGGATCTATAAAAGTTGTGATAAAAGACTAAAAAAGGGTTACCCATTTTGACATTCAAGGTTTATAAGTATTCAAAACTGTAGTAGCTAAAGAAAAGGGATAAACCCTGTTTAAGGAAGAAATAGGCTCCACTAAAGGGAAGAGGAATCAAGCTGAAAACACAGAGAGGGGAAAGAGGTCCATGATTAAGAAAAGATCCAGTGAACGCGATAGCAGTTCCTAGTATTGTATATCAATCTCTGTCTTAATTTCTTTTCTACAAGAATAATGCAAGGGTTCAAAGTCCTTCTTTGATTTCCTTGTATCTATTTTGTAATGGAAGCTTAAACTATCCTTGGGGAGGGTTTGGCGTAAGCATGTAATGATTTTAAGGCTTTAAAAGTGTTTGTACTCAATAATGTCAATGAATAAAGTCTATAGCAATTTGTTTAATTATTGATATGAAAAATGCTTGGGTGAATGATGTATCATGAATGCATTATATTTATATTAATGCTTTCAAATTAGAAAAAATTATCAAGCTAGTTTAACTTCTTAGAACTAAGGATATGCACATAAAGCATCCTTGCCATGAATATCTGTGACAATATTCGCTGTGCGAGGATGATCAATGCAAGTCTTTAGAGTTTAAAAAGATGAATAGAGCAATGGGAAAATTTAATGATCTTAGAGCTCCACCGATCACCATTAGCTTAAACTAGGAACATGTGCACAATTGCTGAGAGCCCAGTGACAAGCTCTTGAGCATTGTTGCACTGGTCTTTAGCTACGTTGAGAAGTTGATATGTGTGAGCCAAGAGCCACTAAGTGTGCTCCGTAGCTCGTTCTATTTTTATGTGAGAACGATGAAGTGTTGAGTGTTTGTGGGTGAAGTGACATAGCCCATTTCGCCCAATGACTCTCCTCTTTAGCTAAACTCAGAATCGATGCATGTGATGCTATTTGGTCAAATCAAGCTTATGTAAATGCACAGCTAAAATAATAGGTTTAAGAACTTAGACGTAAGTATCATATTTAACTAATATCGATCACATGAGGGTCTATGTGCCGGGATTGAACCTCCATGTGTTCATCTTTGAGCATTAGGCACAACTTAGTTTGATTTAGGGGACACCCTAGAGAAGATTATATTGCTTGATTATAATTAAAATACCTAAGTAATTTGACATTTAAAATTGACGAAGAAGAGTACTGACATGAAATCCTTAAATGAATTGCATGTTAAACCAAACTCTCCCTACTTTCTCAACTAGTAGTTTATAATTAATGAAACTCTGATTGTTAAATTAGAATAATCATCACAAATTAAATCATTATTTAAACATTAGTGAAAACAAATATGCTTTAGTAACGAAATAGTCCATTTTCAGTGGATGATAAATCTCGGGACTTCCAATCCATTATTACTTCAGACCACTTGCACTTGCGTGTGGGCGTAGATGCGTATTAAAAAGTCTGTTAAGTTCTTGGCGCCGTTGTCAGGGAATGGTGATTTATTTTGTATTAAAGACAATTTGCTAGTAATTGGTGATTTGAAACTTTACTTACTACACATATTTTTTTTGTTTTTGTAGTTACACTTGTTATTACTTTTAGCTTATTTCCTGTTAAACTAGTTTTTTTTTTTTATTCTAATTACTATTGATGAGAACTGAACTCCCTTGATTATAAACTAGGCTTGCATGAAGAAAAGAGACTGTTCTGACATACCTTTTGATATAGAAATTGAAAGAACTTATTTATGAGCTAGAAGAGAACAATTAATTTTAAATCAAGCTCAATTAGATTTGAATAATGGAGATGAGAATCTGGTGGGGGGAGTAAGAGAGCAAAGGGGGAGAGCATTGAGATACTATTCTTTTCCTACTATGAGGGGAATCTCTCATGCAATTGTTAGGCCAAACATAGATGCTAATAACTTTGAGATAAAGCCATCAACCTTAAATATGGTTTAAAATAGTAAGTTTGGGGGTTAACCACTAAGGATCCAAACTCACACATCTCCAACTTTTTGGAGATATGTGATACATTTAGATATAATGGTGTCACTGATGATGCCATTAGACTTAAGCTATTCCCATTCTCTTTAAGGGAATGAGCGAAAAGCTGGCTAAGCTCTTTTACTAGTGACTCCATTCACACATGGGATGATTTGGCTAGGAAATTCCTAGCCTAATATTTCCCACCTGCGAATATGAGGGGGAGACACTTTATGATAGGTGGGAATGTTATAAGGAATGCTTGAGGCACTGCCCTCATCATGGGTTCCTGTAGTGGATGCAAGTTCAAGCATTCTATAATAGATTGAACGTACCCACTCGAATCCTAATTGATGCAGTAGCTGGAGGGTCCCAAAGTAGAAAAACCCAGGAGGAGGCTTATGACCTATTAAAGGAAATGGCAAATAATGCTTATCAATGTCCTATTGAAAAGCATAACCCTAAAAAGAAAGAAGTTAATAATGTTGATGAGGCAAACTAAATCTTACCTTTCCAAAAGGAGATAAACACCTTGAATCAAAGAATTGGTAACATGAACATTAATAATGCAGAAACAATTTACTGTGATTTGTGTGGGGGTAAACATAGTAGTGTCAATTGTAACTTAAATAACCCTTTTGCACCTTCAAACACTGAGAAATTAAATTACTTAAGGAACAAAAATGTAAACCAAAACCATGGGCTAAATAATCCCTATTCTAATACTTATAATCATGGATGGAGAAATCACCCAAATTTTTCATGGAGTGGGAATTTTAACGGAAATAACTCGCAAAATAGACAAGGGAAAAGATATTGCAATAACCAGTAACCCCAAAATATAGGCCTTGAAGGAGCATTCAACACTTTCAAGGAAAAAACCACTCAGTTTATGAGAAGGGTCAAAATGATTATAAACTATCATGATGCCTCAATCCAAGGCACTGAGGCATCCCTTTGGAACATTGAAGTCCAACTAGGAAAAATTTCCCAATAGCTGCCCATCCTCCAGCAGAGAACCTTACCTAGTTCGACTAAAGTAAAACCTCAGGAGATAGTTAGCATCATTAATTCTGATACGATAGAGAAGGATTGCCTGGAAAATTGCTATGGTAGAGACATTGAAGATTTGGGAGCTGGGACAACCAATGCTAAGATTTTAGATGAGAGATCATATGTAAAAAAATATGAGAACCTTGGTCAGATAAATATCCCATGCTTCATAGAAGTGAAGTTCTTTTAGATACATTGTGTGATCTAGGAGCCTCAGTCAATGTGATGCTATATTACATATATAAAAGACTGGGAGTTAGGGGGATGGAGAGCACCCCTACCATTTTAAAGTTTTCCAACTTAGATTCATTAACCCATTTAGGTGTGGTCAAGAATGTTGCCATGAGTTTGGGAAACTTTATAGTTCCCATTGATTTTATAGTATGTGAATGGGATAGATGGAATGAAAATTCCACTATCATCTTTGGAAGGCATTTTCTTATGATCACCAAGGCAATCATGGATGTAGCTCAGGGGATAATGACAATTAAAATAAATAGAAAAGTTGAAGATATATACCTTAAGCCCACATTTTATAAACAAAGGAATATGGAATTATATTGGAGAAGAAAACTGAGGATTGAATCATTTAACTAGAGAATCTTAGATTAATTGATCAAAATTATGTAAGTGGCAAAACCACCTCTTTGGAGGAAATGCTAAAGAGCACATAAAAAGTAAGAAGAAAACTAGAAGGGCTAAGAGGAAAAAGAAGGGGTTTCCTAGATCAAACTCTGAGGAAAAGAAAGGGGAAAAAGAGCACTATGAAATGATGGTTTTACACACAATTTGTATTAGTGCTCACCCACACACTCTTAAAATTTGAAAAGAAAGACCCCCAGATAAATAGTCACTTAAGTTCTTAAACTAGTCAGGCTGATGACATTAAACCAAGCGTTAATAGGAGGCAACCCATATTTATTTTAAGTTCTTAATTTTAAATTATGTTCAAAAAATGATATATATATATATATATATATATATATATATATATATATATATATATATATATATATATATATATATATATAGGAGCTATAGCGCGCAGCAGCAAATTCAACGTTGCGGCGTGCCGCAGTGGAATTCGGCACAGTAGCATGATCTAGTGGAATTAAATAGAACCCTAGGTGTTGCAGTGTGAGCCAAGAGCTAACAAGTGTGCTCCATAGATGATTCTAAGTTTATATGAGAATGATGAAGTGTTGAGTGCATGTGGGTGAAGTGACATAAACAATTTAGCCCAATGACTCTCCTCTTTAGCTAAACTCAGAACTGACGCATGTGATGCTATATGGTGGAATCAAGCTTATGTGAATGCACAAATAAAACAATAAATTTGAGAACTTAGATGCGAGTATCAGATTTAACTAATATTGATCACATGAGGGTCTATGTGCCGGGATTGAACCTCTACGTGTTCATCTTTGAGCATTAGGCACAACTTAGTCCATTTTAGGGGACCTAGAGAAGATTATGTTGCTTGATTACAATTAAAACATCTAAGTAATTTGACATTTAAAATTGACAAAGAAGAGTACTGACACGAAACCCTTAAATAAATTACATGTTAAACCCAACTCTCCCTACTTTCTCAACTAGTAGTTTATAATTAACAAAACTCTGATTATTAAATTAGAACCATCATCACAAATTAAATCGTTGTTCAAACATAGTGAAAACAAATATACTTTAGTAATGAAACACTCCATTCTCAATGGACGATAAATCTCAGGACTTCCAATCCCTTATTACTTCAGATCATGTGCACTTGCGCATACACATATTAAAAAGTCTGTCAAATACTTTTTTAGTCACATGTACCATAATAATGATCACTTACTTTTAATTTTCTAACAATGTAATTGAGTTAAGTCATCAAGTATATCTCTCTCTTAAGAGTTAAGTTTACTTGGACTTAGCCAAGATTTATGTCAAACTAATTAATTTTCCTGCTCAATTCATCATTTATAGTTTAAACATGACATAAACTAAGTTTCCTTAAGATAACATATGGTTATAAAGCCAAGAAGGTAAAAACCCTAATTTTGGATTTGAATATGAATTCTTTTAAGGGAGTCAAAAATTTATATTCTCTAATTGATGTCCAAATAATGTAAAATTAGTGGTTATAGCTTACCTATATTATAAAAAGTTAAATGATAGTAAGTATGTTGAAATTGAACATCAATAGGCTAAAGTAGGATTTAATCACCCTTAATGTTGATTAAAAAGGCAATTAGTGAAATTAATTAACAAAATGAAAATCTAATGTCATATTAATTTCTCTCATATTTTTTTGATCACTTTAAGATATAACATCACTATATTTGGATTTATAATTAAGAAGATGTTAAGCATTGAAAAATTAGAATTTAATTAATTAAATACCTTAATTTTAAATAATCCTATGCACACACGTGCCTAAACTTCCATGGCCACGGACCAAGATGTACTCTCGTGTGCCAACCGTGAGAACGAGGCCCGGGATAGTGCCACACGGGTTGGGGCCGACCCGCCTGACACCGGTCGCCTTCTCGGTTTGGGAACCAAGAGTGCCTAGCTAGGGCTAGGAAATTATCTACGTATAGTTCAAATCAGAAGGTGATCCATAAACCAAAATGATGGCCTCACTGAGACCTAGCCATTTGACCCAAAAGCCCCCTAGGAGGCTGACCATAAATTGAGTTGACCACTTGAAAGGGTAGGTCTCCTAAGGTTTACTATGGAAGAAAAATATTCCCTCCACATCTAACCTCAGGATGAGCCTAAGTGCTCAATGTGTTCCTTCAACCAAGTCCGACCCATGGAACACTTTTATGATGGTGGGGACAACCCAAGTTGTTGAGTTGGATAATAAGGGGGGAGGGCTTGGGCAACTGTGCAGGATTGTAGCAGCCTGAGTCCCCTCTCGATCTTATAGATCTAATTAAGCCAATATAGCTCAATCCTACAATATTTCATCCTCTATAATTAAGAAACAAAATCACCAATCTACAATTCGATGAGTATTAGAGGGTAGAGGAGGGTATCTAGGGTTTGAGATATGAGAGGTCTTCTTTGAGTTTGGGATGAAGCTGATATTGATCCTAAATCCAAATGATAGTCTTAAACAAATGAGTAGGAGCTAAGGATTCCAATGGAAGATTTAATTGCATTGGAGAAGTCTTAAAGAGGTGGGGTGGTAGCTACCATGGTTTGCGCAGGCCGCGTGCGCTACAAGCTTCCTGCACGCGAGGAATGAAGAGCACCAGCCGTCCGATCTTAATGACTGGTTGATAAGGGCGCATATTCTGCGTCATTCTATCAAATGACAGAGTGTCGTTAAATAGAACATGAATCCTAATTTAATTAATTAAATTATTTAACAATTAACTATGATTTGTTTAATTAAAATTAAGCTATCAAACAAGCTCTAAGAAATTCCAAAAATTAACCTATAGCTAATTTGGGGGTGAGGAACTAAAAAATTAAGCCATATTTTAATCAAAGATTAATTTAATAATCTTAATTTTCTTATTACATAAATATATTAAAATATTCAGAAAATTCAAATGAGCTTCAAATCGAATCAAATTTTAGAGGTTGGTTCTTAATGATAGTTGGAGACTAATGGAGGTGTTCTTAGATTGATTAGACTGACAAATATTAATTAATAACTCTAGGTTGTTACATACTCCCCCTCTTAGAGGATGTGTTGTCCTTGACATCCACACATATTTTATTAAGATAAAGGCAAAGTTTTTTGAAAATAAAGAATTATAAGGTACCTAATTAGGTAAAGAAGTTGGGGAATCTTTTATGCATGTCTTCTACCTTTTCCCATGTGGCTTCACCAACATATTAATTTTTCCAGAGAGTTTTAATCATAGGAATGTTGCGGTTCCTCAACTGCTTGAGGTCCTTTCCTAGAATTTTGATGGGTTTACGACAAATATTAGATTTGACTATTAATTTATTATAGGAGTTTAGATTTGCTGATTTGAATCCAATGAACACTTCCGTAAAGAAGATACATGAAAGATATTTTGAACAACTGCAAAGTCTTCAGGTAACTTCAGATGATATGAGGATGATCCCACTTTTGCAAATATTTCAAATGGTTGAACATATTTTGGGTTTAATTTTCTAGAAACATGAAATCTTTGGATTCCTTTATAGGGTTTACCTTGAGATAGATTTTATTTACAATCTGCAATTCAAGGGGATGATGACAAGCATCATGATAATTGTTATATCTACCTTGAGCTGCCAACATCCTATATTTAATATGTTGGATATTTTTATTAGCTTCTTCAATTAATTTAGATCCAAATAATTGAACGTATCCTACTTCCATTTAAGATAAAAGAGCATTCTTCCTTCTACCATATAATGATTCATAAGGTGCATACCAATACTAGCTTGGAGACTATTATTGTAGGAAAATTCAATTAAAGCTAGGTGCTCTTCCCAACTTCCACCAAAATCCAACACACATAAGCGTAACAAATCTTTAAGGGTTTGATTTACTCTTTTAGTTTGCCCATCTATTTGAGGATGGAAAGCTATACTCTAGGCTAAGTAAGTTCCTAAATATTGCTAAACTGCTTGCCAAAAAAGAGAGGTAAATCTACTATCTCAACTTAAAACAATTGAATTCGGCATGCCATGAAGGTGGATAACTTCTTTTATATACAACATGGCTAGCTTTTCAAATATAATGGTTTGTCGAATAGGTATAAAGTGAGCTAATTTTGTTAACCTATCAATAATGACCTAGACTGCATTAGATCTTGATCTACTTTTGGGTATACCCAAAATGAAATCTGTAAAAATATTTGACTACTTCCATTTGGGAAATTCTAAGAGTCCACCTGACCTTTAATGCTCTACTTTCACTAAGTAGCATGAATGGCACTTTGACACAAAAACTGCAATATCCTTTTTCATTTATGGACACCAAAAAGTATTTTTAAGATTCTGATACATTTTAATGTTTCTAGGGTGAATAATATAGCTATAATTAAAGACTCTTAGGAACCCATAATCTTTTTTCTAGGAAGATAGATTCATTTACTAATTGAAACTCAGTTTTCTTACCACTTTCAATATCAACTTTCAACATATCATAATCTTAATTTTCTTTCTAAGCTGCTAGTATTTTTCTTTTCAAGGTTGGCTCAGTGTTAGTTTTAGCCAATAAAGCTTTTAATTCAATTGATCTAATTGGTCTAAATCTGCAACCTATACAAATCTTCTATTAAGGACTTATTAATTGAAATAGAAACAAATTGCTTATCTACTTAATGCATCTGCCACTACATTGGCCTTTTTGGGGTGCTATTGAATTTCTAAATCCTAATCACAGATAAACTCTAACCACCTTCTTTGCCTATAGTTCAACTCCTTTTGAGTAAGAATATACTTAAGTCTTTGGTGATCAGTGAATATCTCACACTTCACCCCTTATAAGCAGCATCTCCATATTTTTAAGGTAAAAACTCTAGCAGTTATCTTTAAGTCATGGACAGGGTAATACTTTTCATTTAGCTTCAATTTCTTGAGGCAAAGGCTATGACTTTATCTTCTTGCATCTTGACACAACCAAAACTTAGCTTAGAAGCATCTGTGAGTACCTAAAAATCCTTCTTTCATTGGGGTAACACTAGAACAGGTGCAAATGTCAGAATTTACTTTAGTTGCTGAAAGAATTCTTCAAATTATTGACTCCAAACAAACATAAAATCCTTACAAGTTAGTTTCATTAAGGGAACTACAATTTGAGAAAAACCTTGCACAAACCTTATGTAATAGCGTGCTAATCCTAAAAAGCTTATAACCTCAATAACTAACTTGGGTTGAACCCAATCTTGAATGGCACTAACCTTCCTTTGATCTACCCATATTTCTTTAGCATTAACCACATGCCCAAAGAAGGCAACTAAATTGAACCAAAATTCAAACTTAGAGAATTTAGGAAAAAGCTTATTACTCTCAATTGTTTTAATATTGCTTTGAGATGCTTTTCATGCTCTTTTGTATTTTTGGAATAAATAAAAATGTCATCGATAAAAATAATGACAGATTCATCTAAATAAGTATTTAAGATTCTCTACATAAAATTCATAAATATAGATGAAGCACTAGTCAAGCGAAAGAACATGATTAAGAACTCATAATGCCCATATCTACTTATAATTGCAGTTTTTGGAACATCTTCATATTTAACCCTTATCTGATAATAATTAGACCTTTGATCTATTTTTAAGAACACTTTAGCTCCTTTTAATTAATCAAACACATCATCAATCCATGGTAACTGGTACTTATTTTTGACGATTAATTTACTTAGCTTAGGATAGTCTATACACATGCGCATGGAACTGTCATTCTTTACGAAAGGTACTGAAGCCCTCCAGGGGGACATACATAGTCTTATAAATCTCTTATCTAAGATTTCCTATAATTTCTCTTTAGGTTCTTGTATTTCCTTGGGAGCCATCTTGTAGGGCGCTTTCGATTTTGGTTGCATTCCAAGAAGTAATTCAATTGAGAATTCTACTTCTCTTGCTACCATTTAACCAAACAACTTGTAAGAAAAACATTTTGAAATTCTCTTACTACTTCCATTTTTTCTATTGGATTGTCTTCCTTAACTTCACCCATAAGAGTTACTAAATAATCTTCTCAACCTTATCAACTTTTGGGCTTTTATAACGTTTATCATTGAAGCGCTAATTCCTAGCCTTCCCACAAAGATTTCAGAATTCTTTCCAGATATTATTGTAACCTTCTTCTTAAGGCAATCTATTACAACATTATGTTTACTTAACCAATTTATACCTAGAATTATATCAAAATTACTGATCGACATAATGATGAGTTTAGCTTCAAAGAACTAGTTACTAATTGGAATATTTAATAAATAAAATTTGTTAACACTTAATTCATCTCATGATGGAATTTGAACATGCTAAGCTTTGCTTAATTTGAATTGAGGGAGATTGTGGAGCCCCATCCCCACCGTGGTTACGCTAATATTAATATTAACATGATTACTGTGGAGACGGTCACCTTGCAACAAATCCCCCAACTATAGTCAAGTTAGATACCTGCCTAACCCGTGTTTGTTGAAAGGCTTGTTGTAATAACCTAAGCTGTTACCATAGTCAATTAAGACTAAGCTCAGTCCTAATCTCAATACTAGTGTACTAAGCCAGTCACTAGGAGTTCACCACTAAGATCGAGTCCAAATTAGGAGTCCAATGGATCAAATCCTGATATTTGGAAAAATCCAAAAACCCTAGAAATTGACCTATCTAAATTGACCTCAGATCAAAAATCGAACTTCACCATTGTGCTCATTGCCCCCAAATTAGCTAGGGGTGATGTTTTGGTGGCAATCCGAAGTCATCGAAATTTTATCGAATATTTTAATAATATTTAAATACCCCAAAAAATAGGAAAAATAGATACTTGTCGGAATTAAAATCTGATTTTTCCATTTTATCCCTCACTCTCAAATTAGCTTGGGGTGAATTTTTGGAATTTCTCGGAGATCATTTATAAAATATGATTTTTTGAGATTAATTAAATTAATATATTAAACTCCATTTTTGTCTTCTTTCCCTCTCTCTCTTCATTGGCTGGCTGAGACCCACAGCCATCCAATCCCAGCTGAGCCCCATTTCCCTTCAGCCTGCTCTCTTATTTTTGTTAATTCTGCTCCTGCCACCATTGTTCCCCCTCCCCTCTCTCAACCTCCTGCCACCTCCCTTATCTTCGCAGCTGGGATGGGACAACTCAGGCCATCCCATCCCATGGCAGGCCTCTCCTCCATTAAGAGAGCCCTAGCTCTCAGCTCTCCATCTTCACTCTTATCTTTTCCTAGCTGAATTCCCCCCCCCCCCCCCCATTGCTATGTTTGCTAAAGGAAGAACCTCGTAAGCTCTCAAGCCTTCCTTAGATTTTTTGCCATTGTCAAAGCCAAGGTACTTTCCTTTCCCCCATTGGATGTATTTAATGGCTACTTCATTTCATTTTTATGCTTAGTTTGCATCCTTAGAAATCTATATTTAGGGTATGGAATTCATTAGAGCTCATTAGGCTGTGATTTTAGGAAGGTGAAGCTGCTCTGTTTTTCTTTCTTTCTACATACCTAGTCCTTTAACTCCACTATTTGCATTGATAACTTGATCTTTTGGTGTTGATTTGGATATCAATGGAAAGGTCTCAGAAAGAACTTTCCATCGGTATAATGTATTGCATATGAAGTTTTCTAGGTTGAGTGTACTTGAGCCTGAAAGATGGCTCATTACAGTTTTTGCCCCAAAGAAATCACCATCGGGCGCTGCAGCGCGCCGCAGCCCCAAGTTTCGAAATCGGGTCCGCTGCAGCTCACTAGAGTGCTGAAGCGTGCTGTAGTTCTCAAGCTTTAAGTTTAAATCTGCCATAATCTATTACAGTGTGTTCCAGTGCTGAAAGCCGCTGTAGCGTGCCACAGCGCCGAAATCCGCTGCAGCGCGCTATAGCGCGATACAGCCCGCCACAGCGCCTATAAATATTGATTTGACCATATCTTAGTCAATAAGGCTCCAAATCAAGACATTCAAAGTGTTAGAAAGCTCAGAAATTTAGTTCCAACAATAATCTGAAATAGTATTTAGGTTCTGAACCCTAAAAAAATCATTAATGACCAAAATACCCCTAACCATAATTAGGCCATAACTTGACCAATTGAAGTCAAATTTGGGTCTACTCCCACCTAAAGTACTTAGTGTGATATAGGAATGCTATAGCCACTAAGTTTACTGAATTTGGACACCAAATGGAAAAGTTAGCTTTATGACCCCTCTTAACTTAGAAAATTACCAAATTGCCCTTAGAAATTGAAATTGTTATAACTAATTCATTAGACCTCAGAATTTAGTGTTCTTGGACACTATGAAATTCTTGAACAGCAGCCAACAATAAACTGTATAAAAATTTAGATATCATTAGGTGCAATTTACTAAAATTCCCCTTAGGCCAAAAACCCTACTTTAGACCTATATGACCCATTTCTTATCCAAATTTGGTGTACTTACTGTCTATCTTCATGTTAGAAAGTAAGGAATTATTTGGCAATAAGAAATCTTAATGTGGAGCCCTAAAACAAGAAGGCCCAAAATTTAGGTTAAGTATCCTTAAGCCTTAAAATACCTTTTAAATCATTAAAATAAATAGTAAAAGTGATTTAGGATCAATTTAAGTCATAAATCCCTCAATTGGAATAATTTGTAAAATATCTCAATTTTAGGTTTGAAAGTCTCTAAGGGAGATGATCCTTACTTAGCTAAAATATATCCTTAACCTCCCTAATTAAATAAAATCAGCAAGCATAAAAAAAATTCAATCAATTATTAGAAATTCTCTAAGTCTCATTAATAGGAATCTTCACTTCACCTTAGGATCCGCTCCTTAAGAATAAGGTTAAATATTAGGTTAGCTTTTATTCATTAAATAACAAAATTATTCAATGAATGAATCCTTGATTTTTACTAGTTTCTAGATTTTTCATAATTTTATTTTTTGATTATTTTATCTTTCAATCCTTGATTAAGAATAGGAGAATAAACCTATTAAGCTTGCCTTTGCTTATTAGAATTTATCTCAATCAGCAGTTCACTTAAAATTGAAACCTTAGACTCTTAAACTTTACCTTTGGATTATGTGCTTAACTCCAATCTTGTGGTGTTAAAATTATAATCCCTAGTTTAGTAGATCTTGATTAAATCTTAGTTAGAATATCTAAATTCATCAAGTTAGGATGTTTTGATTTATTTCTTAACTTATAATCAATCATAATTGAATTAGATTATAACCTGATCAGTTATAATTCTTTTAACTTATAAGGCCGTGCTTCTAAGTTACACTCGATAGTAGGAATTGGAGATCCTAAACTTGTGTAACTTAGAGTAGTGAGAATGGTTTAATTAGAAAACAAATGATATCATCATGTTTAGTAGAGTCCCTTGATTATTACTTGATTTTGTGCTATGCATTCCTTGAACTTTGTGCTTATATTTCTTTGAACTTGTTATATAAGAAAATATTGCTGCATGAAAATGAAAACATAGAATATTAGGATAACATTTGCATTGGGTTCAATTACTGGTTAATATAGCACATTTTACCCCAATGGACAGGGGTAAGGAGAAATAAGAGAACTTGACATTACTCATTAAAGAGTGTTGTGCTAAGTTTGGAACCCATATAATCTTGCAGATGTGCTTAACTCCTCAGCTATTTTTAGACGAGTGCACAGATACAAAAGTAAAATAACTAAAAGATTTTGTATTTGTATTTACTGCCTCTTCAGTTATACTGTTCTGTTATGTCTGCTCTAGCATAGAAAGGCTATGGGAATTTTTGTTTGCCCTAGCCCAGAAAGGCTTTGGAAATTACACTAGGCCGGATTAGCTAATTCTCTCTGATATGGTAGTTATACATACCTGTTTCAATTTTAGCTTACTGTTTACTATATTATTGATGTATATTTTCTTAGTCAACTGTATTTCCTTACTTACCCGCTCACTTGTACGTATTTATAGGATGCTAGATTTTACTGCTTACTATATGTACCACTTTTAGATTTCTATTTTAATTAGCATGTGTCATATCATCAACATATTTAGGATTAGACTTTTTTTTCAGTACTCTTACTTACTGCATTATATATATATATATCTATTCCTTGCTTAGTTTGCTTGAGGTATGCTTTTGCCTCAATTTCTGCTTAGTTATAAATATTATATTTATAGCTTTTCTCGTTCCTTGTAAGCTTACTGCTGCTATGCTAGATAATTGATTTGGTTTGATAAGTAAAATGGTGATATTAATAATTCATGTAAAATATTCAGCCTAACATGTACTTAGACAATTGTCTAATAAAATTTTCTTTAATTGGATGGGGCTCTAGCATTGTAAAATCGACAATGTTAGATCTTGAGCAGTTAGATGATCCAGTGCTTGAGGAGGAGCCTTATTTGGAGGAGGCGCAGCAGTTTGGAGCTGAGGATCCTTAGTTGATTTATATATTATTTGTGAGGACGAGTGATGCTCTAATTCAATTATAACTTTAATTAAATATTGTAATAATACATGTACACTTGTGACTGTGCTTACTTTTCTATACTATTATTTTTGAGCTACTTTTCAGTACTGTTTCTCTTATGTTGTATGGTAAACTGGATGTAATATTTACTTTGTATGCTTCCGCACTCTGTATTTATTAAGATTTAGTGACTAAATCTTTATATTCATTCTGAGCACATCCTTCCCTTATTAGTGGTTTGTGGATCTCACCTAATCCAATGATAAGTGAGGGATTTGCTAAAGTGGCACACCGCCCCCTTAAGTCTAATCCTACGAGTTTGGGGTGGGGCACCACACTTGTCTCCTAAAATTGTAAGACATTAATCAACATGTAAGAAAGAATCAAAGTGCGAAAGCAAGGTAAATATAACATCCATTCCATAGTATGCTAGAGAAAGAACAAGATCTCAACTCAGTATAGAAATGTAGAAATGTAATGAGATCCAGAACATTAATTATTACAATACTGAATTAAATTAAATTGAAAGGCACACTCATCAACACAAGTAAGAAAACAAATCTATCTAAGCCTCAATAGTAGCAGGAAGGTCCTCCTCCTAGCCAAGCTCCTCACCTGAAGCTATTTCCACAAATTGCTCTGAATCTAACATTGTCAGTACCGCAATATCGGAGCCCCGACCAAGAAAATAAAAACTTAAGTTAGACACTCGTCTAAGTACATTTTAAGTTGATTTAATGAAAGCTAAATATTTTAAGATATCACATTTTGCTAAACATTTAAGCATTTTAAGAGGTGTAATAAGAGATAAAAGAATATGGTAGCTATAAATAAAATATTTATAACTAAACAAAATGAAGTATGTGAATATCATACCTCAACCCAAAGCTGCAACAAGGTTAGGTAATAAAATATATAACTATAAGTACTGAAAGTGAAACCCATCATAATATGCTTATAATCATATGAATACATGCTCATTTATAGAGAAACAAACTGAACTGAAACATATAAATAACTAAAATAAGCATAATTAGCAATCTAATATATATAAACAACTAAGTAAAGTTGAACTGAATTAAACTATAAAATGTACTAAAAATAGAAAGCATATATAATAGAAAACTTGGCTACACAAAGCCACTAAACTAAAACTAAATTGAAATGAACTAAATTTGAGAAGCGCCTAAATTAGTACTACCATAATAGTAACAGGACAAATAGGGAACATTAAACATAAAGTTCAACATGTATCATCCAAGCCCTATCATGGGTGTATCCTAGCTGGACTATAGAATCAGACATGTATCATCTATGCCCTATCATGGGTGGATCTGAGTCGATTCTATTACAAAAGAACTGAAATGAAGAGGTAGACTAATTAAAATGCACTCTACTAATTTGACATCTAAAGAACTAAATGTACTAATTTATGAGTTGAATAATGTTTATGCATTTCAATTATAATATAGGATACTCATCAAATACCTTATGTCTAACTAGTATGTTCAATGTGTAAAGATCAAATTTAAGGTATGCAAAGTAACAAGTCAAAGTAAGCAAGAGCTCTACTAAACATATGTGATATCTATTCTTATCCAATTTAATTTATTCTATCTACTCTGAGATAGTAAGAACTTGGGATCTCTAATATCCAACTATCAAGTATAATCCCAAATTTTTGGCCTTAAAGTTAAATATTCGAACTTAATAAGTTCTAATTCATAATCAGAATGATGACTAATAAATCTAAGATTTATAGCAAAATAAAGGATTAAAAATATCCAAAATAGTACATGAACATGCATACTTTGATTAGAATCTTATCATTTTTAGGTAAAAATAGGATAAGAGGCAATTCTGGAGAAGAAAAAGAATTTTAGGAAGAAAACTGCTGTGGCACGCCACAGCGGGCCATGGCAGTCTATTTAATAGAGCTCACCTGGAGCATATTACCTGCAAGCCTGGAAGTAGAACCGCTGTAATGCCCACAGTGTCATTTCCCGAAGAATATTTTTGACCATATGAGAATTAATTGAATAGTGCTTTTCTGCATTTTTGTAACTTCAACTGCTGCAGCGTGCCACAGCGTGCCAGAGCGGGCCATGGCATCATTTCCCGGAGAATATTTTTGACCATATGAGAATTAATTGAATAGTGATTTTCCGCATTTTTGTAACTTCAATCGCTGCAGCGTGCCTCCAGCGAGCCATAGCGCGCCTGGGTACAAATAACTAAAATACAGACCTGGAAGGATTACGCTATAGTGCGCCCCAGTGCGCTATAGCGGGCCGCAGAGTAATTTCATCAAAACCTTATAAATAAGAAAAAAAGATTAATTGAACAGTGAATTTGCAACTCAAACTGCCTCAGCGTGCTGATGCGAGAACCCGAATTAATTCAACTTGCCATAGTGCATTGCAGTGAAATAATGTTTCAAACAAGGCTGCCACAGCATGCTACGGCGGATCCCTAGTAAAACAATATTTCTGGAACCTTGAAACAACAGAATTAGATGCAACCGCTGCAGCGCACCACAGCACCCGATTCAATTTTTCATAGGTAAAGGCATTAATTGTAGTAGCAGAAAAATTAAACCTTCGGCCTTCCCCAGCTATTTGGAACTTACAAAAGCAATAAATCTTATTGTATCCAAGAGGAATAAAGGAATAACATTAAATGGCTTTGCATGAATTAAAGGAAGATAAATGTATATATAGATTTTATAAAGAAGGATGAAGGAATCCCTATATAAACAACAATTTAAAACTAAAAGAGGGTTCCCAATTTCAATATTTAAAAGATCTAAAAAGGGAGGCTCCAGGAGGAGATAAGAAGAAGCAAAGAAGGAAGATCGTGAGAACCCTAAAAAACCTCTAGGTGTTTCCTAGTACTATCCCTAAACTTATATTTTTTTTTTGTTGTAAACTGATGTCAAGGTTTATTTCTTTTTGCATGTGTGCTTTGATTTATTCTTTAATAGAAAGCTAAATCTCTTTGGAGAGAGTAGAGAAGTAACTGTAGGAAAATGTAAGGCTATAATGGTGTTGGAATAGATTTATTTTAATGAATAAAATTTATTTCTATTTTACTGTTTATTATTATTATTGTGAATGAATGCTTGGATAAAACTCTATCAAAATACTTTGCTAAAATAAAACATAAATCAATTATAAATTAAGAAAGGCACTCGAGTTCCATGCTCATCAATTGGACAAGAGCAAAGAAAATAGTGCAAGTAGAGCTGAGAACTATGTGACAAGTTCTCAAGCTCTCTTGCACATTTCCTTAAGAGCTCTACCAAGAGATTTGATGTTTGAGAACCATGTTCCCATCAACTTTTCTATGCTGCTCAGCATAGTAGAAGGGATGAGAGGACGTTGGAAATCTAATGGTCGATGTGTCATAATCCATTTGACCCAAAGCATCCTCTCATCTAGCTAAACCGCGTGTGTAAGCGCATGAGGCAATGTTGATGGAAATTATATTTGTGAGATCTAACAATCAAAAGATAATATTTGGTAACCTAGTAATAGGAAATTAAAGATAAATTTAAATCAAGATCTCAAAAAAGCTGAGGTGTTAAGGTAGAACCCCAAGGAGAGTTCTCCTTATTGTACTAAATCTGAACCTATTGTAATTAGAGGTTAACTCCAATTCTAACAGTGTTCACTTGATTTAATTAGACATGGAAAAATCAATTTGTACATTTCATTAATGAAGTAACAACACCTAGTCCTTACAAGTCCTATAATGAAACCCCAACTCTCTCCTTTTGTATAAATCATATCTTACCCTAAGGTAAATTGTATTGTTAGTTTAGGAACCACCTCAACCCAAAAATCAATATTCTAAACATTATTGAAAGAAGATAAAACTTAATATCAAAAACACCGTTCCCTGAGGACGATAAATCTCGGAACTAAACTTCCATTTATTACTTCAGACCACGTACACTTGCGTGCAAGAGCAGCACAAAATTTAGGTCTGTCAATAACTTCTAATGTTAAATAAATAAATCAATGACTTAATTATTGTATTTTAATATTCCATGCCCAATCTTGATGTTAGAGAGAATCAAGATTTGTGGATTTAAAGTTAAACTCTAAATTGGGGCTTAGACTCTAAATCCAAGGTGTTAACATCTAAGGATATAAGGTTTCACACCAAGCCTTACTCTAAAGGTAGGAAATCTTAGGGACAAAGGGTTAATGAAATATGATCCTAATTTAGAAAGTTTCATTCTAAAATCATAAGATAAAATAATCAAGTTAAAATATATAAATCAAAGAACTAGATTCAATCTATAGAAAAATTTCATTATTTTATAGAATGTAAACACTTAAGCCACTATGAAAGAGAATTCAAGGGTTTAACACATTAAAGATTCCTAAAGGATTTTAGGATAAAGGTTTTTTATTCTAAGAAAAATTTACTCAGAAAAATACAATCACTCAATGGATCTAAGCCATCAAGATCTAAGATCTAAAGTCTAAATTAATTCTTAAGATCTTTACCAAGGTTAAACTTAAGGTTCTACTTAAGACACAGATTTAGGAAGGGTATTAAAATTGAATTAGATGATGGTTAGGTTAACTATTATTGGTTCATGAGGTTTATAATCATTTAATAAGTTTATATGGAAGGTCAAAAGTCATCTTAAGAGCTTAAAAATTACTTAAATGAGTTTTGAAAGAAAATTAGGATTAAATACTTAGGATCCATTAAATGGGTCTAAAAGCTTTGGAAAAGATCCTAAAACATTTAATGTAGATTTTAAGCATTTTAATTAGAGTTCTAGTGTTTTAGGACTCTTAAACTAACTTTTCTTCAAAATAGCTAAAATGCCCTTCCTAAGGGTGAAATTATGATTTCTAGAATTTAGCTTCCAAATTGATTTTAATCAGTTCTAAAAGGCTTAATATTCCCTAATGGGAAGAGAGAAACCTTAAAAGTCAAGTGTAGACTTAAGGTAAACTTAATTAGCACTAATCATCTTTCAAATCTAATAAAAGTGATTAAAGAAATTAAGGATTATAATAGGGTCGTAAACTTATAGATAAGTTCTAACCGACATAAGAAAATAATTGACACTAAGTTTACCAAAATTAGAAGCTTAAGCCAATCATTAGACACTAATTAAGATTTAGAGTAATTAAGAGGTAATTAGTGAGTTTACAACTCCTAAAATATTTTTAAAGATATAAATGGTTCTCCTCTTCCTTATGAATAATTAGAGACCTTAATCATGCAATTTTGCAATTAAATGAATTAAATATTTACTAATTAAGTTCATAGGGTAATTAGGCTAAATTAGAACTTCTAATTATTAAAAGTGAAATTTTATTTTATATTAATGTTCCTTACATTTGTTTGATCAAAATAGTATATTGGATCATACCATTTGGATTGGCAAAATTATTTCATTAATTCAAATAGAATGTATTCAATTAAAATATCATAGGTTATTTAATTAATTTGATTTTCCATTATTTTTCATAAGGAAAATAACTCCTATTTTTAAATTAAGGGCTCGATCAAAATCTAAACATCGTGGGACACATGGGACTCGATTAGGTCGGCACTATCGCACCACATGGGCCTAGGATAACTTGGTTCGAAGTGAGAGTGTTATTTTACTTGACCCTAATTCACAGACAGATGCTAGGAGGGAGCTTGGATCACCAAATTTGCCACCGACACTTCATGCTGCGGCCTACATTTGATTACTACACCATCCATGGATCAAGACGCTTCGATTGAGCATAAAAGTCCTTCGTGGGAGTGATGGGAATGCCTGACCCTACTCCATTATCAAATATATATAGATAATTAGGTTTTACTATGAGGATCTAGTTTTCCTCTCAGGTGCAAGAATTCGACTGGGGTTCAATCTCTACACCATCAGGGAGGTGAGGCGAGTCAAACCATGAGGTTTCAAGGTTTGGGAGGACCTCTATCATTAGGCCTTTACTCGGACTCAACTCCTGAGGCGAGTTGTGGCCCAATCGATCGGAGCTAGCTCGAACCTTGGCAACAATCGCAATAAGTTTGATTGGCCAGGGGATGAAGGTTTGAGATGTAATTGAGCAGGAATGAGCTCAAGGTTTCAGTGGGGTGACTTCAACCTCACTAAACACTTGAATCATCCAAATAACAAGAAATTATTGTATGGACAGGGTTCATTCAATCCTAATTCCTAGCACAAACGTCCTAGGAATTTAAAGGAAGCTAAACGACATTGCAGAGCAACCCTAATGGGCGCAATTTGACATCGAGCCCACACGACTTGACATGGAGAAGCGAGAACATGGACTGGAGAAGGCAGACACAACTAAGAAGAATTGTGGGAAAGAGTTGCTGAATGACCCAATAAGCAGCACAGGGAGTCCAAACACTAGACTTTACCCTTAGATCACTGGAGAATGGAGCTAGATCGCCAAAAGTAGCTGAGTACTGCAATGACTTTGTCATGGAAGGAAAAGGAAATTCACAAGGATTTCAGTGAGCAAAGGAGTTCACTGGGCTAAGGGAGGGCTATTTATCACTAGAGGGGATGGAAAGAAGGATTGCAATTGCTAGGATCCATGGATGTGGCTCGGGCCAAAGGTGAAGCAGGGTGCAACCGTTCAAGGGCAACTTGAAGAGATTGCAGCCGATAGACCGTTGGGCTCGAGGGTAGAAGAGGAAGATCAGGCCATCCCTGTATTTCCATGGCATCTACCATAGGTCGAGCTGTCGAGGGATCCAAAGGCGCAAGCAGACGGGCTGGCGGTGCTATTGACCGTCTTATGGAATCAACCATTGGCTTTATACATGTAACAACCCTAGGTTGTTACCTTGCTATATGTATAGCTTAACCAATCTTTAATTTCAATACTATTGCTTATATATAACATTAAATTGAGCCTATCTAGAAAATTTGAAGTCCATTGGACTCCTCTAGGTCCAAAATAGTATTTTGATCAGTCTAGATGCCCTAGATTAGACCTAAAATATTTTGAGCTCAAAATTAAAATATGCTTGCATTTTTGAATTCCTCACCCCCAAATTAGCTAGGGGTGAAAGTTTGGTGCAATTTAGAAATCATTTAGGCCATAATTCACATTTAATTAAAATGGTCTAATTGCATAAAAGGGTTCCTACTTTTTCTAAATTGCAAACATACCCTCTAAACTAATTTAACACCTGGGATCCACTGCGCGGACTGCGGGCGATCCGTTGTGGAGTCTGGGTCACGCGACAGCGGAGTCCTGCTAATCTCACCGTCGAGCCTTTAGATCTCACGGTCCGAATTTAATTCCGCAAGATAGCGGATCCTCTGTTAGATGAAACCGCGAATCCTACTGCCATGATCACTCTCGCAATCCGCCGTTAGGATCCAAGTGATCTTAGCCGTAGCGCCATTTGATCGATAGATCAGACGGCATCCAAAGGTCCCACTAATGTGGACCTTCGTCTTCCTCTCGCCTGCAACCGATAGGGAAGATCCCTCGTACTGCCCGCTACCGAGCCTGTTCTCCACTCCCGCATCCACCACAACAGACCCTTGCGACCTCCCCCATCTTGTCAAGGAGCCCTAATTGGGCCCTGTGACCCGGCGAAGCTCAAATTAGAAATTCGAGAGCTCGGCCATGGCCCAACCCCCTCAGGCCTCCCTAGCCCGAGGAATTACCTCTAGAAGCTTTCCAACCGTCTACTGAGGCTATAAATAGCCCCAGCATTGCTCCATTTGATCCTTGCTGATCAATTGAGCTCTCTACATCTTCCACCATTACCTTCTGTCTGAGCTTGCATAGGCAATCTCGGGAGCTCTCAAACCACTGATAGTAGGCTCTTCTGAAGTTTAGGATCCTTTGCAGTGTCTGGAGGCTCAACTAAGGTCAGCCAAACCCTCTGCCAGCCATGTCAAGCTCAACCGAGAAACCAGGTACCCCCATTTGCCAGTTTTGAGCCAATGAGGCTCGGACCTTCCTTCTTTTAATGCATATAGCTCTATATTATCGAATTGAACCTATTGCTATCGTAATTGAGCCGTGAGCTATTCTCGAATGATGAAAACATTTGATCGGGCTAAGTCCTTAAGGAATGTCTCAGGTGAGTAAGGTCCCAGCATTCCAGACCACCTCATGACCTCAGACCAGTGTGCTTCAATCTGTCTCACCTCCCTGAAGGTGTAGGGATCGAGCCCTGGGTCTGGCATGGCCTCTATGGGGAGAATTGTCTCCCCATAGTAGACCCATTATGGGAACTCTTGGGTGAGTAGGGTCTGGCCGATCCAAACCTGCCTCACAGAGGGCTTTGGGTCCCCCTCAATGTGCCTGACCACGGTGAATGAGTAGCGATGATGGTGGTTCGTGCCGTGGTCGGGATGTGCCGAAATTAGTTGATTAGGGTTCCCCTAACCGACTCCTTCTGTTGGGACGGAGGCTCGAGGATGAAGCCCCTGTGCGGGTCGGGCGACCCGTGAGCAGCGCGGTGCGATGGTCTTGGGTCTTCGAGCCCCGGCCGACCCGCATGTTTTGGTGAACGGGCTGAACCCATTTAATTAATATTTGAATAATTTGAATTAATTTCATTAAGGAAAATAATTCAATTATTCCAATCATAGGGATTTAATTAAATAAAAATACATAATATATTAATGAAATAACTTTCAATCTACTGGTCCAAACCCTATGATATTATATATCAAATTGATTAACAAATTCTCAGGAATAAGAATATAAAATAATATTGAACATCTAATGGTTAGATTTTCCATTTTTGCTTAATTATTGTAGATCTTGATTAGGGTTGATTGGCATAACCACTTAACCAAATTGCATGTTTAGGATGCCATTTAGTTTCCTTATGATTAGTAAAATGAATGTGCTAAGTAGTTTATTTTTTTTATTTTTGTATTTCAACTTATGCCCTAATCTTATTAAATTATGATTAGTAAAAATTAGGGTTTGTAACCATTAGATCTTAGCAAATTTAGTTTCTGATTAATTGTATGGTAAATTAGAACTTATGTGCCAAATTGCATGAATTTCTGATGGTTGGATTTATATTTATGTGCTAATCCTTTTGGATTGATTTGGGGTTTGATTAGCACTAATTGCTTTCTGTTTCTAAAAATTTTCTATTATTATGCATCATGACAATAAGCTGGATGTATTGAAGCCATGTATGCAAATTTATAATGTATAAATTGAATAAACCTAACCTCAAGAACTTAAACACCTCAATTAACCTTAAGAAGTCTTAAGAATTTGATCAAGCTGTTAAGACTTGATCTAGGTCTAAGATTGCCACCAATAATATATCCTAAATTCACTGATTTGGCATTGATTTATAAATAAACATTTGATCTTGATTAGACATGAGTAAGGGATTAAACCCTAATCTATTTGATTAAGATCCAAACTCTTAAACTTAATTAAATTTAATTGATTTTAAGATAATGCAATTGTCATTATTCCAATAATGCATCTGATTTGATATTGATCTTAAACATTTGGATTAGACATGTTAAGGTTAATAATAAAGCTATATGATTACTTAATATGAATCTAAACTTTAGATCCTTAATTTTCTCCTAAATAAAACTATTAGCATAAGAAGACTAATAGAATCATATTAATTGAACAAGTGATCTAACTCTAATAACATCCTTGATTTAAATCCCTTAATCTTAGAATAAGTTATAATCAGATGACTTAATCATTTGATCTAATCATTCTAAGCCTAAATTATAAGTAAGACCTAGAATGTTAGTATTAGAGTTAAGAGTTAAGAATGTCTTTGAAATATTTTAAAAGACCTAAAATTTAAATATACATTGAGGTAGGAGAATTTTGTAAAACTCATTGAGGTAGAAGCTTAGATGATCCCTTAACCTTAGAAGTTGATCTTAACCCCTCATAGTAGGAATCACTTAAAATATTAGAATGACACTTTTCCTTATGGTAGAATCTATATTGAATGATCTTGATCACATTTTTCTTGGAGCCTTGTATAGGACTTACCTATTTAGCATAAGGATTAATAGTCTTGATAAATTCTTGTTGATTAAATAGAGTTGTATGAACCCAGATTATTGGTTGGTGTAGTATGGTATACCCATAGTACTGGATTTCTTCAGTAGTATTCAGGATTGGTTGATTCACTCCAATGTGGACTTATGACCAAGTGCTATCCAGAGGGATTAGACGAATACAATCATGTTAGAGTAAATATCCCAAGACTAAGAGTGTATTTAATAGGTAGTCATTCCTTAGTTTGATTAAAATACAAATCACCAATAGGTGATGCCTTCTATTTAAGACTGCTTCAATATGTGTGGCTCAAACAAACTAAGTAATTAGAATCACCTTCTTTAAGATATTGAGTGTGATTGTGAGTTAGGCATCTTAATAACTTAGTTTGAGTTACAAATCACCAACAGGCGAAGCCTCCTATCTAAGACTGCTTTGTTAGGGTGGCTTAATCAAACTAAGTGTTAAGAACTACCTTTCTTTCAATGTGCTAAATATATGTATACAATCATCCCATCTGAAGATTTTTAAGTAAATCTTCAATTTTAACCAATTATTGTTATAGAAGCTAGTAGTCAAAATCCTTTTAGTTGGATTCTGCATAGTGAGACCTTGAATTCATCATCAATATTCAAAGTTTTAATGGATTTTGGGATTTTCCTCATAAAGCATAGAAGCATGGGCATAAACATGAGCATGAGCATGATGAATGATTCATTGGTGATGTATGAGTATCAGGGACAAATTATGGGTTACAGAATGTTGCATACATTGACTAGAGAATTTCAGGATGCATTGGTATCACCATACTAACTTCCCAACTGGGTGTATGTATACATTGGATCATACGACTCATAGTATTTCAGTGATTAATCTATTACATATCTGTGGCATACTATGTTGTGGTATATTTAGATGCATTATCCCGGCAGCATATAGTACATTATGGGACATTTTTACCTTAGTTTCTGAGCATTTGATATTTTTACTTACTTTTAGCATTCAACTTTTAGTTCTTTTTTACCTTGTTTAGTCTTTACATTTTCAGTGGTTCATTGTTTTACTACTTTTCTATAGTTTTGTTTACTTTACTGTTTATGTGTATTTACTTTAGTACTACTTAGTTTAGTTGCATGTGTTAGACTTCTTATCTCACATGAGGTACTTTTTGGATTGGGCAATTTACTAGATCTCGAGTAGCTTGTTGAGGCAGGACCGGAGGACTTACAGGAGATCCAGGAGGAGTACGGGAGCCTTTGTGGACCTGTCTTCTACCTTTTACTTTACTGCTTTAGTACTTCAGATAGACTTAACTTTTGTGTCATTTAAATCAGTTTGTAATAATTCTGGATGTATTTTACTTTTCTTTTTTGAGATAAATGTTTACTACTGCTTTGTGATGAATGTATTCTGGATGTTTTGCTTTAGCTTTCACACTATATTATTCTACTATTATACTTAGTATTGTAATGTGATTTGCATACTGGAAATGTTGATATATTGATAATGTATATTGGATTAATATTTACCTCTTTAGATCCAATGTGCGTATTTGTCTAATACTTAAGGCAAGTGTCCTACACTTATCTTAAGCATTAACTCTCGATCCTACTCTTGGATTCGAGTTAGCAGCCCTTCAGTGTGGCTAATTTTAGTTAGCCTATTTGGGAAGATGCTATTATTGCTTCCTTCCCGAGTAGCGCACTGCTCCGCTGCCGATATGGTGTACCTTTTGCGCGTGGCGACGGGCGGGGCATTACAGTTGGTATCAGAGAAGTATCATAAAGTGTTAGATAAAGAGGTTTGTTCCTATCTACTTTATGATATGTTCTCTGTATCAGGTCAATATCACGAGTTACTAAGTGTAGTTAAAAGCAAATATCCAAAAGTTCATCAAGTTACCTCAGAAATGGAAGGGTTGACAATGTCTAGAAGAATGACATCCTAGGAATTTAACACACATAATAATTTGATTGAAACTATGAATTTTTAATACCAAAAAGGACATTTTAGGACTTGAATGAACTTTGAAAATAATGATAAAATAAGTACGAAATACTTATGAGTTGTGTTATTTTAAGAATGGAATACTCACAGTAGGCATTTTGGTTCTACCTTAGGAGGTTTGACGACTACTGGGTAGATGACCTCCGAGATGGCCAGATCTACGGAAGGGTCATCAATGGAGTGTCACCGTGAGGAGTTGAGGTGCTAGATAAAATCCTTATCAACTCATCCTTTAGAGGCACCAGTCTTTCTGCACTCGCTAGAGAATGGTTGGATCGCATTACTACCGCACTTCGAGAGACAGCCTGTCTGGAGGAGTATCATCTGGAGATTGTAGAGATCCTATTGAGGGGATCAGTGAGTCGTTGGTGGTATTGGGTATATAGGAGAATAGCTTGGAGGAGCCACATAGTCACGTATGATGACTTCTGCATTGCCTTTTGGGTAGAATATTGTAATTAGAATTTTTGAGATCTTATTATATCATTTTCTTTCATCACAGTTATATGTTTTGCGGGTCCATGTATCTTTTCTTATGAGAAAGAAAAGAATGAAAGAAAGTATAGTAAATTTTATGTTTCTAAATCCATACTTGCAATTACAGTCATGAATCCAGAATCTCTATTTGGTCCTACTCCGATCAAGAATAGGTCTCGTTGTCAGACGGACCCGAAAGATCAAACCCTATGGCTAGTCGTGTAAAAGCCTTAATATAAATCAATATGAAATAGGTGCAAGAGACACGTGCTCTTATCCATTATGTTAGGCAACAACCTACAGGGTTCTCTTCATCTTCCCACTATACGGGTGATGGAATCTTGTACAGTTTTCTTTGCCTCCAAACTCCTACATTCATTGGAGCCTTAAATCCAATGGATATAATAAACTGGCTCAAGATTGCTGAGAAGAACTTAGCCAGTATCAAGTGCCCTAACTCTGAAGCCATCCACCTAGTAACTCATCTATTTCAAGAAGAAGCTTAATACTGGTGGGAGAATAAGAGGAACAACAAATTTGCTGATTATGAAGTAGAAGACATTCCTTAGGACATGTTTTTAGAAGCATTACATGAAGCGTTCATACCGGTGTAAGCTCAAGCAATTCTGGAGGATGAGCTCCTCCATCTCACACAAGGCAATAATTTAGTGTTTGACTACGAACAGAAATTTTGGAGATTGTCACATTTCATTCTGGACCTAGTGAGAACAAAAGCATCCAGATGTCACCATTTTCTGAAGGGTCTGAGAAACTCTATTAAAGCACACTTAGTATCTCGTCAGATCAAAACTTTGACTGAATTGATCGAGGCTGCCTGTCTACAAGAAGGATTCCAAGGTCAATTGGACCAAAAATGAAAGGCAATAGTTATGCAGCCTAGGAAGGAGCGTGTTGGTCATCATTATATGGCAAAAGTCTATAGCATGGAGACTACCAACCCCAGCCATAGATTCTTGAGTGTAAATGATTGCATCTATACGAAAAATGCTACCACTTCGGTGGTGCATGTTTTACTTGTGGTCGTAGCAGCCACTGCTATTTCAAATGCAATGAGAAGAATACAATCGATGGAGGGCTCATCAATTACTCCCGTCATAAACAAGCATTCTGTGCCCAACCAAGGAATATCTGATAGCCTGCTCCTGCTATAATGTCAGCTATTACTTGGAACTCTAAAGCAATTGTACTGGCACAAAAGTCAAACTATGATCGTCAGGGTCAAAGGCCCTAGAACAAACAACCCTCAGCACTGGCAAGGGTATATATGTTAAATCCCGCCTCTACTCCTGAGAACAATGATGTGGTTCCAGGTATGCCTTAAATTAATTTTTATTCAGTTCTTATTGTTTCAATAATCAGTCTTTACTATTTCAGTATTTTCAAATATTTGAGTAGCTATTCTTATTAAGTTATTGTAATCATAGGCACCTTATTAATAAACAACAAATATTGTAACATCCTTTTTGATACGGGAGCGAGTAACTCCTTTGTATCAAAAAATTGGGCTAAAACTCTTAAGATACCAACCTATCGATTAGCTAGCTCATTGAGCATCAGGTTACCTTCCGGAGCCCGTATGCGGTCCCAATAATTTTGCAACATAGATATTCCAATTGATGAACAAAATTATGAGGCTAAATTAATTGTACTGTCAATCATAAACTTTGATATAATCCTAGGCATGAATTGGTTATGTAAACATGGTGCTTCCATAAATTGCCAAAGGAATAAAATAATGTTGGGCAGTGGAAGTCAATTAAAATCATTCATTGGAAAATTTAGCACCCAAGCATCATTGATCAATGCAATGATAGCAAAAAGGTTAGTCAGAAAGAAATGTGATGCGTATCTCGTAACAATGTTGGGAGAGAAGAAAGAAATCATGCATATTTCTGAGAACCGTATAGATTGTGAATTTCCTGATGTTTTTCCTGAAGACCTACCTAGTCTTCCTCCAGTTAGAGAAGTAAAGTTCACAATTGAATTAATTCCCGAAACTCAACAGCTATTAAGAGTTCCATATCGTATGGTGCCAAGAGAACTTCAGGAATTGAACAAGTAACTTCAAGAACTATTGGAGAAAGGTCTTATTCATCCAAGTTCATCTCCTTAAGGAGCACTAGTTTTGTTCGTAAAGAAGAAAGATGAATCCATGAGAATGTGCATCGATTATAGGGATTTAAATAAAGTAACCATCAAGAATAAGTATCTTCTACCTCGTATCAATGGCTTATTCGATCAGTTATCTGGAGCTAAAGTTTTCTCAAAGATAGACTTGTGATTTGGATATCATTAATTGTGAGTTAAGGATCCAGATGTGGAGAAAATAGCGTTTAGAACCCGCTATGGACATTATGAGTTTTTGGTAATTTTCTTTGGCTTAACAAATGCGCCATCCATTTTTATGGATTCAATGCAGCGCGTATTAAAAGGGTATTTAGATGAATTCATCATCATCTTTATTGACGATATTATGATTTATTCGAAAAGTAAAACATATCACAAAAACTATCTGCGATTAGTACTAAAAGAGCTCCGAAGTCATGAGCTATATGCTAAGTATTCCAAATGCAAATATTGACTTAACTCAGTCGCTTTTCTGGGTCATGTCGTCGACTCTCAAGGAATCAAATTCGATCAAAATAAGGTTAGCACAGTTCAAGATTGGTCACAACCAAAATCCATGACCAATATCAGGAGTTTCATAGGACTAGCAGGTTACTATAGAAAATTTGTTAAGGGCTTCTCATAAATTGCGTCTCCTCTCACAAAGTTGATGCAAAAAGCAGTACCATTTATCTGGAGTCCAGATAGTGAGAAAGCATTTCAATCATTAAGAGATGCTCTTTCCTCTGCACCAGTTCTAGCCTTACCTAAAGAAGGCATCAACTACTAAGTCTATACTGATGCATTTGGCATAGGTTTGGGATGTGTGTTGATGAAGGAAGGAAAAGTTAGAGCCTATGCATCTCGTCAGTTAAAATTGCATGAAAAGAACTATCATGTCCATGATCTTGAATTAGCAGCTGTAGTTTATGCTCTAAAATCTGGCATCATTATCTTTATGGCGTCCAATGTTCTGTATTCACCGATCATTAGAGATTAAAGTACATCTTCACCCAGCGTGAGCTAAACTACTGACAATAAAGATGGCTTGAGTTAATGAGTGATTACGATTTAAGCATCTAGTATCATCCAAGAAAAGTGAACGTCGTAGAAGATGCACTCAATCATCGTGCTACTCTATATTCTCTAATATTATAAAGTTCCTTAGAAGAAGAACTTTGAAAGCTTCAAATTAGGCCAGTGTGTGGTGCTATGCTAAGCACACTGATATCCATGAGTTTAGTTGAACCCACATTTCATTGCGATGTCTCCATCTCCCAAACCAAGGATGAAGACTATCTAAAGTTTAAAGTAGACATCGAAAGTGGCTGTCGCTTTGATATTCAGCTATAAGGTAATGTAATATATCAAGGAGATCGCCTATGGATCCCCAAATCCATGCATCAAGAGATTCTAGTAGAAGGTCACAATTCTGGTTATCAAGTACATCCTGGAACTACCAAGATGTATAAAGACCTAAAGAAATCATTTTGGTGGCCTGGAATAAAGAAAAGCATGGATGAATTTGTAGCAAAGTGACATGCTTGTAACTTAGTTAAAGGTGAACACCAAATGCTCAGAGGACTTCTTCATCCTCTAGCAGTTCTTGAATGGAAGTGGTTTGACATTTCTATGGATTTTGTTATGGGCTTACCTAAATCAAGATCAGTGTCGATTCAATATGGGTCATTATCGATCGACTGATCAAATCAGCACATTTTATTCCTATACGTCAAATTAATTATGTGGAGAAATTAGCAAAGTTGTATATCAAGGAAATTATCAAACTCCATGGAATTCCCAGATCTATCGTATCTGATTGAGATAGCCATTTCACTTCTAAATTCAAGCAAGTAGTGCATTAAGACTTGAGAACTACTCTAGCCATGTGCACCACTTTTCATACTCAAATAGATGGTCAAACAAAAAGAGTCAATCAAGTCTTGGAAGATCTTCTTCGTCTCTGTATTCTGGATTTTGGAGGCTTCTAGGAAGATCATATTCAATAACAGTTTTCAGGCGAGTATTGGCATGGCTCCATATGAAGTTCTGTATGGCAGGAAATATAGTATTCCATTAGCATGGTCTAAAATATGCAGTGTTCAATTATATGGTTTTGATTTAGTTGAAGAAATGAATCCTAGGATTCAATTGATCTAGCAAAGAATCAAAGCATCTCAAGATCACCAGAGTAAGTATCATGATGCTCATCATCGTACTCTAGAATTTGATGTTGGAAATTTTGTGTATCTTAAAGTCAGTTCGATGAAAGGCGAGTATCGTTTTGGTGTAGCCGGGAAGCTAAGTCCCCGCTACGTCGGACCATTTGAAATCCTAGAGAAGATTGGTTGTGCAGTTTATCGATTGCACCTTCCTAAAGATTTCTCTGCAGTCCATAATATATTCCACATCTCTTATCTGCGGAAATGCCTTCACAACCCATCTCATGTAATTCAACTTCCAGCGGTGTCTCTCCAGCCGAATCTTTCTTATGCGGAGGAACCAATTAAGATCTTAGCTCATGATCAAAAGCAGCTGAGAAATTGCTTGATCCTAATGGTAAAGGTTCAGTGGAGGAATCACTCTTTAGAAGAGTCTACTTGGGAGAATGAGGTGAATATGAAGAAAAAGTATCCCAGTCTCTTTGAAAATCAAAGTACCCCTTAACTTTCTAAATTTTATTTATATTCTTCAGAATAATGCATGAATGTCTTCTCTCTTGAGATGATGTCAAGGATGACATTATTCTTAAGTGGGGGAGTCTGTAATAACCCTAGATTGTTACCCTGCTATATGTATAGCTTAATCAATTTTTAATTTCAATACCATTGCTTATATAACATCAAATTGAGCCTATCTAGAAAATTTGAAGTCTATTGAACTTCTCAAGGTCCAAAATAGCATTTTGATCAATCTAGATGCCCTAGATAAGACCTAAAATATTTTGAGCTCAAAATTAAAATCTAATTGCATTTTTGAATTCCTCACCCCCAAATTAGCTAAGGGTGAAAGTTTGGTACAATTTGGAAATCATTTAGGCCATAATTCACATTTAATTAAAATGTTCTAATTGCATAAAAGGGTTCCTAACTTTTCTAAATTACAAATATACCCTTTAAACTAATTTAACTACCGGTATCCGCTGTGTGGACCGCGGGCGATCCACTATGGAGTTTGGGTCACACGACAGCAGAGTCCCGCTGATCTCACCATCGAGCCTTTAGATCCCATGATCCGGATTTAATTCTGCGGGATAGTGGATTCACCATTAGAAGAAACCGTGAATGCTACGACCAGGATCACTCCCGCGATCGGCCATTAGAATCCGAGCGATCCTAGCCATAGTGCCATCTGATCGATAGATTAGATGACATCCGAAGGTCCCGCTATTGTGGACCTTCGTCTTCCTCTCGCCCATGCCCGACAGGGAAGATCCCCCATACTGCCAACTGTCGAGCTTGTCCCCCACTCCCGCATAAACCTCAGAAGACCGTTGCAACTTCCCCCATCTTGGCAAGAAGCCCCAATTGGGCCTTGTGACCCGACCATGCTCAAATTAGAAATTCAAGAGCTCAGCCATGGCCCAACCCCCTCGGGCATCCCCAGCCCATGGCATTACCTCTAGAGGTTTCCCAACAATCTGTTGAGGCTATAAATAGCCTCAATATTGCTCCATTTGATCCTTGCTGATCAATTGAGCTCTCTGCATCTTCTTCCATTACTGTCTATCTGTAGCTTGTGTAAGCGATCCTAGGAGCTCTCGACCTATTGATAGTAGGCTCTCTTGAAGTTTAGGATCCTTTACAGCGTCTGGAGGCTCAGCTAAGGTCAGCCGAACCCTCTGCTAGCTGTGCTGAGCTCAATCAAGAAACCTGGTACCCCCATTTGCTTGGTCTAAGCCAATTGGGCTCAAACCCTCTTCCTTTTGATTCGTAATTGTGTGTATTGTCGAAACAAACCCAAGGCTATCAAAATTAAGCCCTAAGCTAGTCACAATCAATCGTATCGATTGATCGGGCTAAGTCCTTAAGAAATGCCATGGGTTGAGTAAGGCCCCGGTGATCTAGCCACCTCAGGCCCTCAGACTAGGGGACTCGATCCGTCTCACCTCCCTGATGGTCTAGGGATCGAGCCCTGGGTGTTGCGCAGCCTTTGTGGGGAGAATTGTCTCCCCACAATAGCTCTGAGGCGAAACCTCTCAGGTGTGTAAGGTTCGGACTACCCCGACCACCTCACAAGTGGCTAAGGGGTTCAATCGAAGTGTCTTGGCCCACTGATGGTGTGAAGATCAATTAAGGGTCATGGTGTGGCCAAAGCGCTCTGAATTTTGCCGCGGAAGCTAACCCTAATTCCCTGGGTATCGGGGAAGGAGGGTTGGGGACGATGGCACTGTGCAGGCTGGGTCAGCCCATGACCACGCTGCGTGACGGTGCCAGGTTCCTCGGGCCCCGGTCGACCCGCACGGTTCGGCTAATGGGCCGAGCCCATTTAATTAAAATATGATTAATTGGATTTATTTTTCTTAAGGAAAATAATCCAATTAATCCAATCATAGGAAATTATTTAAGAAAAAATATAGAATGTATTAATTGAATCACTTTTAATCCACTGGTCCAAACCCTATAATATAATATATCAAATTGATTAGAAAATCCTCAGGAATAAGAATATAAGATAATATTGAACATCCAATAGTTATATTTTCCATTTTTGCTTAATTATTACAGATCTTAATTAGAGTTGTTTAGCAATTATACTTAACCAAATTGCATGTTTAGGGTGCCATTAGCTTCCTTATGATTAGTAGAATGAATGTGTGATGTAATTTACTTTTTTGATTTTTGTATTTCAACTTATGCCCTAATCTTGTTAAATCATGATTAGTGAAAATTAGGGTTTGTAACCATTGGATCTTAGCAAACTTAGTCTCTGACTAATTATATGCTAAGATAAAACTTATGAGCCAAATTACATGAAATTATGATAGTTGGAATTATAATTATGTGCTAATCATTTTGGATTGGTTTAGGGTTTGATTAACATTAATTACTTTTTGTTTTTATGAATTTTTCTATTATTATGCATCATGATAGTAATTTTGATGTATTGAAGCCATGTATGCAAATTTATAATGTATAAATTGAATAAACCTAACTTGAAGAACTTAAACACCTTAATTAACCTTAAGAAGTCTTAAGACTTTGATCAAGCTATTCAGACTTGATTCGGGTCTATGATTGCCACCAATAATATATCCAAAATTCACTGATTTGGCATTGATCTATAAATAAACATTTGATCTTGATTAGACATGAGTAAGGGGTTAAACCCTAATTTATTTGATTAAGATCCAAACTCTTAAACTTAATTAAATTTAATTGATTATAAGATAATGCAATCATCATTATTCCAATAATGCATCTGATTTGATATTGATCTTAAGCATTTGGAATAGACATGTTAAGGTTAATAATAAAGCTATGTGATTACTTAATCTGAATCTAAACTTTAGATCCTTGATTTTCTCCAAAATAAGACTATTAGCATAAGAAGACTAATAGAATCATATTGATTGAACAAGTGATCTAACTCTAATAACATCCTTGATTTAAATCCCATAATCTTAGAATAAGTTATGATTAGATGACTTAATCATCTGATCTGATCACTCTAAACCTAAATGATAAGTAAAACCTAGAATGTTAGCATTAGAAGTAAGAGTGTGAGATCCTAAGTATCTCATCATAAGATCGTCTCTGAAATATTTTAAGACCTAGAATTAAATATACATTGAGGTAGGAGAATTTTGTATAATTCATTGAGCTAGAAGCTTAGATGATCCCTTAACCTTTAAAGATGATCTTAACCTCTCATGGTAGCAATAACTTAAGATATTAGAATGATACATTTCCTTGTGGTAGAATCTATATTGAATGATCTTGATCACATTTTTCTTGAAGCATTGTATAGGACTTACCTATTTAGCATAGGGATTAATAGCCTTGATAAATCCTTGTTGATTAAATAAAATTGTATGAACCCAGATTATTGGTTGGTGTAGTATGGTATACCCATAGTACTGGATTTCTTCAGTAGTATTTGGGATTGGTTGATTCACTCCAATGTGGACTTATGATTAGGTTTTATCTTAAGGGATTAGATGAATACAGTCCTGTTAGAGTAAATCTCCCAAGACTAAGAGTGTATTTAATAGGTACTCATTCCTTAGTTTGATTGAAATACAAATCACCAATGGGTGATGCCACTTAGCAAAGACCGCTTTAATAGGTGTGGCTCAAACAAACTAAGTAATTAGAATCACCTTCTTTAAGACACTATGTGTGATTGTGAGGTAGGCATTTTAATAGCTTAGTTTGAGATACAAATCGCCAATGAGTGATGCCTCCTATCAAAGATTGCTTCGTTAGGGTGGCTTAATCAAACTAAGTGTTAAGAACCACCTTTAATACAATGTGCTAAATATGTGTATACAATCATCCCACCAAATGATTTTTAAGTCTTCAACTTTAAGCAATTATCATTCTAAAAGCTAAGAGTCAGAATCTTTTTAGCAGAATTCTGCATAGTGGAGAACTTGAATTCATCATCAATATTCAAAGTTTTTATGGATTTTAGGATTTTCCTCATATAGCATAGAAGCATGGGCATAAACATGAGCATGAGTATGATGAATGATTCATTGGTGACTTATGAGTATCCGTGATTAATTATGAGTTACGGAATGTTGCATACGTTGACTAGGAAATTTTAGGATGCATCAACATCACTGTACTGACTTCTTAACTAGGTGTATATATACATTGAACCGTACGACTCATACTATATCAGTGATAGATCTGTTACATATCTATGGCATATCATGTTGTGGCATATTTAGATGCATTATCCCGGTGACATATAGTACAACATGGGACATTTATACCTTGGTTTCTGAGCATTTGATGTTTTCACTTACTTTCAGCATTCAGCTTTCAGTTCCTTTTTACCTTGTTTAGCCCTTACATTTTTCAGTGGTTCAGTGTTTTACTGCTTTTCTACAGTTTTGTTTACTTTACTATTCATGCGTATTTACTTTAGTACTGCTTAGTTTAGTTGTGTGTGTTATACTTCTTGTGTAACATGGGGTACTTTTGAGATTCGATAATTTGCTAGATCTCGAGCAGCTTGTGGAGGCAGGACCGGAGGACTTACTGGAGATCTAGGAGGAGTACATGGAGCCTTAGTGGATCTATCTTCTACCTTTTACTTTACTGCTTTAGTACTTTAGATAGACTTTACTTTTATGTCATTTAAATCAGTTTGTAATAATTCTGGATGTATTTTACTTTTCTTTTTTGAGATGATTGCTTACTACTGCTCTGTGATGAATGTATTCTTGATGTTTTGCTTTAGCTTCCATACTCTATTATTCTACTATTATACTTAGTATTGTGATGTGATCAACATACTAGAAATGCTGATATATTGATAATGTATATTGGATTCATATTTACCTCTTTAAATCCAATGTACGTATTTGTCTAATACTTAAGGCAAGTGTCCTACACTTATCTTAAGTATTGACTCTCGATCCTACTCTTAGGTTTGAGTTAGCAGCCTTTAGTGTGAATAATTTCAGTTAGCCTATTCGGGAAGATGCTATTGTTGCTTCCTTCCCGAATAGCGCACCGCCCCGTCACTGATCTGTTGTACATTTTGCATATGGCGACGGGGCGGGGTGTTACAATACGGTCCTGATGCGCCCGGGTTAATTAGTTAAGCTGAACAAAAAGATCAAACGTTGGTTGCGAGGGAATGATTCGGCAACTGAAGGCAGATCATAATGCTAGGGTTGGATGCTATCGGATGTGACGCACCAGGATTCGTGTGGAGGTGATGACACATTGATAATGCCGCATCGTTGTCGCGATCCCGCAGCGGATTTGTCGCAATCCTGAAAATGAATCTTACCAGTTAATTAATTAAATAAAATTTAATTTAAATAATAATAATTAATTCTTAGTTAATTTAATTAATCCAATGATTTTAAATCTAATTTAGGATCAGATGATCTCTAAGAGTTTTAAAATTTTACATTTAGCTAATTAAGGTGTGAGGAATTTAAAAATAAAATCAGATTTTAATTTGGAGATCAATTTAATTTAGCCAATTTTTAGGATCCTAAAATAGGAAAAATAACTAAATTGCTCAAATGACATCCGATTGATCCCAAACTTTCAGGGTTAGGTTTAAATGGCCATTTGTGTATAATAGAATGAAAATTAGCACTTGCTTTTGGTTTGATTAGCTAGAGTAACAACCTTGGGTTGTTACAGAGATTTATACCTTATGTACATCTTTTTGATATAAAGGAATGACTTGCTCCAATGTCAAATAATGTGTCACAAGATTGAGAAGTTATATGTAAAGTGCCTATACCAAGGTTTTAAGAAAATTAACAGTTATTACAAAAAGATAATGTATAATTGAGAAGAGTACTATAAAATCAGAGATATACCTCATACCACATTATTGTCCTCTAGAGCAAAAATAAGTGTTAGAGCAAAAACTTTTGGCAAATTAGCAGCTTGATGTTGGTAAAATAAAACCTACCAGCACTGAGAACACTCTCCATAGCAGAAGCAGTTTGACTAGCACACTCAATTGAGAACTGGTGTTGTATTGACGGTTACCAAGCAAATCCTAAATCACAGATCCATAGATAAAAATTCACAGCATATGCATGCAAAATAAGCTCAATCACACAAATCTCCAAACACATTAAAATTATGTGGAAAACTTAAGCATGGGAAAAACTACGGAGCCACACCACAAAAAATATCACTAAGAATTTGAAGGGTACAGAGTTACAAAGAGCTTAACTTTTGATAGAAAACACACAAGCTCTTACTCTAAGAAGAATAGGATAGGAAGCGGTCACCACCAAAAGTATCTTCTCCAACCTGTAAGAGCTTTCTTGCACAATAGCTTCCTAAGGGTTTCACGATGGGATCTCCTCCTCATAGCAGCCAAAAGCCTCTAAATTTAAAATTTTGACTTCTTTAATTGCCTAGGAAACTCCTCCATAGGTTCTCTTAAGTACCTATCTTATTTTAGGATCCTTAAATGGTTCAAAATGCACACCAAATTACTTAGGGCATACCCTAAATAGGAGAAGAATTCTTCCATGCGCTACGGTGTGCCTTAGCGCCTGGGTATCGAATAGCTAGGCACTAGGGAGCTCTGTAGGGCCCTGGTCTCTTTTAGCCAACAATTGCGGTTCGCAGTAGCGCTCACTTCTCGGGATGTCTTTCACTGCGGCGCACTGTAGCGCCCACCTCTCAGGATGACTCCCGCTGCGGCGCGCTGCAGCGCCGATTTTTGCTGCAATGCATTGCAGCGCTCGCTCCACTATTTGCTAACCGTTGATGCACACGATAATGCCTCCATCTCAGGTGAGAGATCGCCAAGGTGCGTAGCAGCACATGTGCTATTCCTGAACTTCACACCATGTTCTGAATTACCTTAGAATCTCTCAAATGCTCACTAGAGCACCATTAGCACCTTCATGATGGACTATGTAGTCTCCACAACACAACACTTGATTGATGTCCTTTCTATTTTGAGCAATCCTCTGAGCAACTTGAGGAGCATGATTAGGTACTTTTGGTTAATTCTGTATTGAAATAACTACAAGTGGTAGCATAATTACTAAGGATGGTGTCTGAGATTGTATAGGTGCTAGGTTTTGAATATTTTGAGGATGATTAATCTTTATTTTGTAAACTGTACATCTTGCACATCACTATCAATTATGGTTCCATGATCTTCCACACATGAAGCACTTATTTACCTAGTGGTAGTATTTACCATAGGGACGCGATTTTAAGAATTTTACTAATTTCCTTGCTTGCTATTGCTGCTATTGATCCAAGTTAGAAAATCTAGGCTTATTAGGCCTTTGTGGCTCCCCATCCTTATTGTGGTCATGATAATACTAATATTAACATGATTACAGTGAAGACGATTACCAACTATAGCCAAGTTAGGAATCAACCTAACCCATCTTAGCTAAAAGACTTATCTCCTAAAAACTATAAGTCATCCATCAACATATACAAGGAAATTAAAGTGCAGAAGTAAAGTAAATGTAACATCCACATTCATAACATAAGAATAGAAATAGTAACTCAACTCAATATGAAAGTACAAAAAAGTAAATATATCTAGAATATTTAATTATTATAAACTGAATTAAATGAAAGAGGAAATACTCATTCTCACATGTAGAAAATAAAGCTTAGATAATCCTCAACAGCAGTAGTAAGGTATTCCTTCTGACTAAGATCCTCTCCTAAGGCTACCTCCATGAACGGCTCAGAATTAGACATTGTTAGTATCACAATGCTAGGGTCCCAACCAAGAAAGGAAAAAAACTAGTTAGACTATATTATCTAAGTATATTTTAGGCTGATTAAATAAACTACATATTTTAAAATATCACCTTTTACTATACATACAACATTTAAAGAGGTGCAACAAGCAACAAAGGCAGAGAATAACTATAAATAAAAAATTTATAACTAAGCAAAATGTGAGGTAAGCAAATATACCTCAACCTAAAACTGTAGAAAAGGTTGAGCAGAAAATATATAATAAGTGAAAAGTGATGAAAGTAAACTCATCCTAACATTCTTATGATCAAATAAAATGTGTTGATTTATAAAAAACAATCTGAACTGAAGTAAGAAAGTAAACTTAAGTAAAACTAGCATCCTAATACATACAAGAACTTTGCAAAATTGAGCTAAAAGCATTGAACTAAAATGAACTATAAAAATGTGCAGAGAACATTAAAAACATAACTAAAACATATAGCTAAATAAGCCACTGAACTAAAATTGAACTAAAAAGTAGAAGTGTGCATAAATTAGTACTTTCATAATAGAAATGGGCTAAAATAAAGCCACATCACAGAAAGTTCAATATGTACCATTCAAGCCCTAACTTGGGTGGATCCAAGCCAAATTATAGAATTTGATATGTATCATTAAAGCCTTATCATGGGTGGAGCTGAGTCGATTCTATATCAAAAGTACTGAACTGAAGAGGTAGACTAAATTAGGACATGTTCTACTGAACTGAGAACTGAATGTACTGACTAAAGTTAAATGATATATATACAATTCCAAAATATAGGATACTCATCAAATATTTTATGTCCAACTAGTATGTCCAAAGAAAAATGCACAAACACAAGGTGTGCGTAGCAATAATTTCAAAGTAAGCAAGAAACTCTACTAAATATATATGATATCTGTTGCTGTCTAATTTAATTTGTTCTATCTATCTTGATATAGTAACTAGCTTTGGATCTCCATTATTCAACTATATAGTAAAAACTTAGAACTACGGTCCTATAAGGCTTAAAGTAATTAGAACTAATCAAGTTCTAATATAATTCAATCATTGATGCTTATATAAGTTGAATAATAAATCAAACATCCTAATTAATGAATTTAATTAACCCCAATCCATTCTTGATTAAGATAAATTAATATTGAAGGATTAAGAATTAAACACCAAATATTGGGGTTTAACCTCTTAATCTAATAGGTGCTAAAGACTAAGGTATAAGGTTGAGCCAAACTACCATGTTCTACATATTAAGGCTATCTTATTAAATAAAGTCAAGCTTAATAATATGGATCTATAATCTTAAACTTAAGTTTAAATATAAAATAATCATAATATGGGATGAAATCTAGAAACTATTAAAACTAAGGTTTCATCCATTGAAAAACCCATTTACCCAATGAATGAATTTAAACCTAAGGCTACATCTAATCCCTAAGGAGGAGATTCCTAAAAAGAAAAGATACTTAAATATTTCATTAAGAAATAATTCAATTAATAAGCATTAAGGTTATTCAACTCTCAATTATACTTACTTACTGATTTAAAGAACTTAGGGATGACATAATGTGAGGTGAATCTCACATTTTGAAACTTATAAATTACTTTGGAATATTTTGGGTGACAGTAAGGGTCTAACTTATAATTCAATTTAATAAGTTCAAAATGATTTAGAAATGATTTATAATCACTTAATTTATTAATTTTAATGAATATTTCATATTTTTAAGGCTTAAGAGTGCTTAAACCTAATTTTTTTGGGCAAAATATTTAAGATTCCAAAATGCAAAATTTTGATTTAGGGTCCAAACTGAAATTTATTAATGCCAAATGATTACTTACTATCTAATATAAAGATAGACAATAAGTACACTCAAATTGGATAAGTATTAAGCCTCAAGTGCTCAAATTAAGGCTTTGGCTCATAAGGGGTAGATTAGTAATTTACTTAGAGAAATATGAAATCTCTATTATACTTATGATGTTTATTGCCTAAGGATACCATAGAGTTCAAGATCAATAAATTCTAAGATCAATTGACCAAGTTATGGCCAAAATAAGATTGGGGTTCAATTATGAAATTTAGGAGGTTTAGGAAAGATCCAAAAATCTAACTTTTATAAATGATGTATAAATTCAGCAAACTCAGTGGCTATAGCTTTCTTATAACACAATAATAATTGGGAGTATACCCAATTTGGATTTCATTTGCTTAACTTATGCCCTAATTAGAGTTTAATATGATTTGTGGGCGATTAGGGAAATTAATTCCAGAAATGGAAAAATAAACTTCATTAAGGTGTTCTACTATACTCTAAGAGTCTACAACAACTTAAATTTTTAAATTTAAATAATTAATTTTGCTAAATTTTCACTATTCAAGCTTTGGGATAATTAGGGCTAATTAGGAAATCTAATAACCAAAATTGAATTTTTTTTGCAGTTTACTAATTTACAGATTCTCTTGATCTAAATGGAATCCTAGATGACATAATTTAGAGCTAAAATGATCAAGTTATAGCCAAATGAATTTCTAGGGTTTAAGGGTGTAATTAAGGAAGGGTCCCAAAAGTCAATTGCCAATTACACTCCAAACAGCAAAACTAATATTATCAAGACATTATTGACATTCTCCTGAGCAAAATGAGATTTATATTGGCTATGTTTGGAGCAAGGGATACAAAGTTATGAGTGTTGGAAGTTTAGGGTTAAATATGTCATTAGTTAAGGGTCCTAAACAACACTAATAGAAATACACATCCAAATGGAAATTAAATACTATCATAATAATCTAGGTATTTTCCTGATTAAAAAAAAAAAAATATATATATATATATATATATATAGTTGGGATAAGAAAAAAAATAATAATATATATATATATATATATATATATATACATATATATTTAGGATAATGGATTAAGAAATATGAGTGATTAAAGTTTTCAAATTATCTAATTATATAAAAATAATTAATTAAATTTATATGTATTTAAATCTCTAATTTGTGTATAGGTGGGGCCCACAGACGTGGTGGCATAGTCAATGGGACCCGTCCTATGCAATTTTCAACGACATAAGGAGTGCGGCAGGGCCCACAGCATGGCTGAGGGGACTAGTGGGTTCCACAACTTTGGAATTTGGCGAAGATTGCGTGGCAGTGGGACCCACCATAGCGGATCAGAGGTAACATGTGTTAGCCTGATGACACGCGGATCGGGTTTGGGTCGACTCGGGTCGACCCTGACCTTTATCAATTTCCATATACCGATCCGTGGCAAAGGAATTAGGGCACGTGGTTAGAGGGTTGATCCGGCCTTGGTGGTGGCCAGCCCGCACTGCTATGGGTGGGGGTTGACCATACCATTCCAATAGTGGGTGGACTAGCGATGGTGGTGGCTTGAGGCGATAGCGGTAGCTAACCCTAGGTCTTTAGGCTTGGACAGGACGAGCCATTACTGTAGTCTACAGTGGACTACAAATGAAATACGCCCAATTGAGCATGTTCGAGCTTGATCGGGCTCTATCAAACCATAATCAGGAATGTGAACTAAGATTTTGAAATAAAATTGTATGCTATTCGAGAATGGAAGCGCAACAACACCATAAATCGATGGTTGTCGAGCACAGGAATGATCTATCGATAGCTTCATTTTTTGCGGAATCTAGAGCATGCAAACAGGCAACAGGTCTTGGCCTGAGGATTTTAATAGAGCCAAAGAGAGCTCCAAAGTGACAAGGAGGTCACGCTCCCATGGGCGAGCAATGGAGGAGACATGATGATAGCCGTTTGTTCTGATGTTCGATTTGATCAGCAGGGCAGATGCAATGGCGATCGAACCCTAATGGCATGAAACAAAATGACGAAAGAGGGGAACCTGACGGAGCTGATTAATAAGTTGATTAATAATATTATTAAATTAAATAATATTATATTTAAATTTCATATTTAAATTTATGCTATTAAATGGGTTCAAAAAATTAGAAAAATTCACCCATAGTTAATTGAGGGGTGAGGAATACAACAGTGAAGTCAAATTTCAATTTTGATGAGTATTTAAATTTCCTATTATTTAGGGAATTTTAAATATATTAAAATATTTGAAAAAAACTCAATGACTTCTAAATGCTTCCAAAATATCACCCCTACCTAATTTGGGGGTGATGAGCATCATGGCAAAGTTCGATTTTCAATTTGAGGTCAATTTAGATAGGTCATTTTCCTAATTATCGGGATTTCCAAATTTAAAGTTTTGTTCCGAACAAATTTTGATTTGGACCAAAACAATAGGGTGTGATCCTAATAGCTTAATAAGGGAGTTAGAACCAAAATCAAGGCTTAGTTTAGTCCTAATTGACCAGGATAACAACCTTGGGTTATTACAACTTATTTCTCTTAAAAACATCAAATTTGGTGGAGGGAGGAAAAGATATATTTTGATGGTCCTTCTACATAAGATCATGCTTGACCAACCTAGCTCCTTCCTGAAGATTTGCAAAGTTGTTATAGTGTGGAGACACCAAATGATCTTTAATAGAGTCTCTTAACCCTTTAAGAAAATGGCTGCACCCTGCCGCCTCAGATTTTACAAGATCAGAAGTAAATCTTGAAAGTCTACTGAATTCCACCTCATACTGCACAATTGATTTATTTCTTGAGTTAATTGTATTAATTCATCTTCTAATATAATTTAAGTAGAGAGAGGAATGAATCAATTTTGGAATATCTCGTCAAAATTATTTCACAAAATACTTTCAATGTCTCTTCCTGCGTAGAAGGAATTTAACTCATTGTCCCACCAAAAGTTTGCCTCTTCTGAAAACATATTCATGGTTAAATGAATTACTTTGCTTATAGAACATTTATTACTTGCTAGAATCTTCTTAAGCCAATTAGAAGCTATAAAGGGTGTTGCTGACCCATCAAATGATTGGGTTTATATGGAGGAAAGTTTGCAAATAACAATCCATTACAAAGGAGGATGGAGCTTGAGAATTCACTTAGATCACTTGTGGCTTGGAGGATTGAAATATTTTTGAGAAACTTGAGTTTGTGTCTCAACCAAAATCTTTACCATCTCATTTAGAGTCTGATCTCTTCTAAATTGGAAGAGGGACTGCAAGAACTATCTTCATGATAGGAGTGGAAGGAGGATTTGATTCAGGATTCATTCTGAAAACAAAATTAGTAAGGTTTTAAAGATAACTAGGAGAACTATTTTACTAATAATTATTATATGTACAAGCTTAGGAAACTTAGTAAATGATTCAAGAAAAGCAAAAATTATAATTTTATAATTTATAACGTGCAACTATAAAATTTTGCAAAGAATATTATTTCAAAGTCTTGGAAAATAGGGAAACAATGATGCTTCAAACAATCTCTAATGATTTCCCAATAAGTTCAAATTCACCAATCTTCTACAGATTCTTAAAAGAGTTAGTCTAGAATTGAGAAACAAATAAATTCTAGACATTCTATAGCACTGAATACATTTGACGCACGATGAAGCCATTCCTAAGCTAATTGAGAAAAATCATATTCTTTAAAGACTGAGGTTTTAAATATTTTATTGAACTTGTCACCTCCTGTTGAAGAGACACCAAAATAAAGTCTTCCAAAGCGAGGTCCATTCTCATAGTTACTGTTCGAATAATGATAGAAAAATCTAGTATAGTAGTCTAGGTCAGAACCTTCGCTTTCCATCTAATATGATATTATGTTAGAATGTTGCAGTATTTTGTCGCCTATAAGAATGCCTTAGCTCTTTCTTTCACTATGGATCGAATGATAGATATTTACTTAGATTTTAACTTTTCTTCTTATTCCCTAAATCTATGCTCTGATACCAACTATAATGCCCTATTATTGGATTAGGCAATTTTAACCTAATAACGAGTATTACGATAGTACTAATACTGGATTATTGTATTTCAATCAACTATTAAGTACTACCTTTGTTTGCATCTATGGGTAGAAAGCAAATCATTATCCAACAAACATCCATCATCTAGAGCATATATATATATATATAGATATACATACATACATAATATGAAGAAAAGTTTAAAGTCATCACATAAATAAAAGACAAACATTACATATAAGTTATTAATTCAAACTAAGTAAATGAATTACTCATTCTCATATAGAATAAAAAGAAATTGTAAATGTATTCTTCAAATAATCTTCTACTGCTCAAGCTTTTTTTTAGGTACTAGATCTGAACCAAGCTCCTGATCTATCATATTTGGTTTATAATACGATTGGGCATGACCAACAAAAAAAAAAAGTAATTAGACTTTTAAAAGTATAAGTACAATTTAAAGGTAAATAATTGTTATTTTTATTAAGTAGATATCACAATAGATGCTTACAATTTAATATAAGTGGAGCATAATGCAAGGAGATGAATAGAAAGTGAAAATCATATCAAAAACTGTAAATATGTAAGAATGTATGCTTATAATAAGCTACTCAATCCTGCATCAAATAGGTTAATAAGGTATTTAAATGTTACATATGCATATAAACAAGTAATGGAAGCATGTATAAGTCCAAATAGAACAACTGCTAAGCCACAATAACAGTAAAGGCAGTGTAAGAAAATATGCAAGTAACAAATATGAAAATTTACACTGCACAAACAGTAAGTAAAGCTATAAGTAAATTGTTGAAGTAAAGTATATTTAGTCTCATAGACTGAATAATCTGAAAAATATAGTCATAAGATTATATAAAACATTCATAATGAACAAAATTGTCAGATTAACATTTTTTTGCTAATTTATCTTATTTAATAAGTAATTTGTTATGTGGTCACTATATTGAACATGTGATGAGTCGAGAAAATTTGCTCAACTATAATGCAGTCAAGGTCTTTTATAAGTATACGCATTTTCCCTCATAGGGCATCTGTGGTCTCCTGATCACTCCATAGCCTTCTCAGGCTCAATAAAAACAATACAACATAATCCATCATATAAAACCCCTCAAAAGTATGTTTAAATGTTTAATTTCTTGCACAATATCTTGGTGAATGATGTCAAGGATTTTGTCTCAATATGTTACAATATTTCAAGAATTTCAAATTATTGTAAACCATGTGATTGCCATTGTTTTCAAATTTAATTATCTATCATAATGATTGGGGCCAATCAAACCCTAATTAACTTAAACATTAAAGATCTTTAAGTTAATTAAGTTATAATAATATAGTAATGTGGTTTGAAAATTAATAGTTTAAGTAAGTATTATTTTGGTGACAAAATAATTTTTAAGTATAGATTTTGAGTGTAATTCATAGATCTATCAAATGACTAAGATTAAGTTCATTGTTGTACATTCCAAGTTATAAAATTACTAGGGTTTAAGCCATACTAAGCCTAGATCAAAAAGTTTTCTAGTCCTCGAACTTGATATTCATTATTCATATTTTCATTTAAAAACTTAATGTCTTATTCCTTGATTCTCCATCTAACATCTTAGGTGTTAGCTTATCAACAAATATGCCACTAAATAGATCAATAATAGTTCATTATCAAATTAATGACTTTATAAGACTATTGGTTTAATTAGGCAAGACTTATGATATGATCTCATTTAGGATAAGATTATTTAGAACAAATCTTTACTAGTTTACCAAATTTGAGGATGTGATGAGTCCATAATTTATAACAAAAATAAAGAAAGAAGTCATATAATTCCATCTTAGGAACAACCTACTTTGATCAACTCTTTATATTTTTAGGAAAAATATGGAACTCTGCAATATCTATAGCAATTCTACAATTTTTGGGAGAAAATCGCTGTGGCGCGCCACATCGCGCCACAGTGCACTTCAGCTACTGGGAAGCAGACATCACATACCAAAGGGAATTCTAGATCCTGGAAACGATTTTGCTATAGCGAATGGAAATTTGAACTTCAACCGCTATAGCGTGCCATAGCGCACTGCAGTGCGCTACCATGGGTAAAATTTAGAAACTTAATCACTATTTTGTGCTACAGCACGCTATCGTGGGATGAAACTTTAAAACTCAGCAAATGGAACTTCAAAACTCAACCGCTGCAATGCGCTACTGCGGGTGAAAATTTGAAACTCAACCGCTGCAGCGTATCACAGCGCGCTACAACACGCTACTGAGGGATGAAACTTTAAAGCTCAACGGATGAAAACTTTGAAACTCAACCGTAGCAGTGCGCCACATCGCATTGCAGCATACTACCGGGGGTGAAATTTAGAAACTTAATCACTACAGCGTGCTGTAGCATGCTACCGCGGATCTAGTTCAAAACATAAAGGTGCTATAGTGGAATAACAAATCAAAACTCGAGCGTTGTAGCACGCCGCCACGCGCCACATAGCACTGCAGCGCGCTCCAGTGGGCGCTGAAATTTCTTTCTTTTCAGAGCAATAATTGCATCTTGGACAAGACTTTCGGCCAATAGCTTGTCTTCCAGTTGACATATCCCTTGCTACTTAAAATCCTAGAAGAGAAAATAAGGGATTTAGAATGATTACACAAATTCAATATACAAAATATGTAATCATTTCATGCAAGAGGATAGGATTCAAGTGGAGTATTCACTCATTACAGAAAAAGGGTAGAGGGAAAAGTAGATGGAGGAAATGAGGAGGACTCCCTTATAAGTACAACCGCTCTTAATAAAAGAAGGGTTCCCAATTTAATTACAAAATCTACAGATTTTAGAGGCTACTGTAGAAGAGGAAGGAGACCCCTTCAAGGTAGGTTGAAGAGTTCACTGCTAGAGGAAGAAGAAGAAAAGACTGCACTTGAGAGCTAGAAGGGAAGAAGAGAGGAAGCTCCAGAGCACCCCGATAAGGGCAGTTCCTAGTACATTTCTAAACCTTCTTCTTGACTTCATTCTTGTCGGATCATGAAAGGGTCTTTATCTTTGTATGCTTCTCTTCTTATTTCTACTGTAATGGAAGGCTAGACCCTCCTTGGGGAGGGTTGGGCTGAATTCATGTGAAATGTAAGGGACAAAAAGTGTTGAAGAACTTCCTAAAGCAATGAATAAAATCTGTATTCAAATGACTTTCTAAACATACTTGAGAATCATGCTACAAAATGAATAAAAATTTGTTAAAAAAATATAAATATTAAAAATGAACATTTGATTAAATGTCTTGTGCTCCATTGCTCAGTATTGGCTTAGAGTTGGATATGTATGCATCAACACTTAGAACTATATGGGAAGTTCTTGAGCTTAATTGTACCATACCTTAAGCTCAGTCAAAAGGTCGATGCATGTGAGCTAAGACCCACTAACGGAGCTTCATTGCACAGCATATGTGAAAGGAGGAAGAGGATTCATTGAAAGATCGTGGATGATGTGACATAGTCCACGAAGCCCCATGAATTCACTTCCTTATCTAAACTTGTGGGGCCCCCGTACTGATAATAAGAAAGTACGGTGCTCCAACTGTGGCAAATCCCCAACTTAAGTAAAGTTAGGCGAACCCAACCTGCCTTAAGTCAAGGGCTTGTCACCAAGTGCTATAACATTCATCAATATAAATATCAAAGTGGCAGAAGCAGTACAAAATAAGGTAACATCCACAAGCATACATAGTAAGGAAAGAAAATGCAATAAAGTAACTCATCACAATGCAGAAAGTAGAGTACGTCCAGAAAGTTAATTATTACAAACTGAAATGAATAACTGAAAAATGAAAGACTCTCGTCCTCACTGAAAATAATAATGCAACACTATCTAAATAGCAGCTGGAAGGTCTTCCTCATGAGCCAGCTCCTCCTCAGCAACACTGCCCACGAACACGTTTGAATCTGATATTTGTCGGTATCACAAATGCCAGGGACCCAGCCAACAAAATAAAAAGGTTATAGTTAGACAATTGTCTAAGTATATTTTAGGCTATTTAAAAAGAACTGAATATTAAAGGATATCACATTTAATTTAACTACACATGCAAGCAGTAAAGGGTGCAACAAGCTATGAAAGAATTGGAATACTATAAACTATTTATTTATAGCATACAACATGTATGTGAAGTAACATACAAAACACTAAATAAGCAAGGTGAGGCTAAAAGCAAAATAACTGCAACTACTGAAATAAATATGATCCTAATATGATTATGATCAAGGTAAAACATGCTGAGTATAAAAGAACACAGGTACTGAATACGATAAAATTCTAGCATCCTAAACATGCCATTCATATATATATCTAAGCCATGAAAGTATACATACAACATGCAGATTAAGATGAAAAGAAATGCCACTCAGACATGTGGCAAAAGCAAAGCAATATATAACATATAAAGCCACTGAGACATGTTGCAAAGCGAGCAAGTACTGAAAATAAGGCCACTGAAGCATGTGGCAAAACAAACTAGAAAAAACAAAAACCAAAACAATACAATACAGCTAAAGTAGTAATATGCTTAAGTCCTAGTACTGCCATACCAACCAATAGGCCATACAGGGCCACCAATATCAATCAATCAATCCCCAGCCTAGCCATCCAAATATGCTAGGTCTGAGTCTAGTCTATACAATACTACTACTAAAGAGGCAGACTAAACTAGGTCATATTCTACTAACTGTGACAAAATAAAACTGAATGATATGTAAATTTAATACTAGCTTAGGATACATCATCCTAAGTTTTTCTTATTATGCTCAAGGGCTAAAGCTCAAAATCCAAGGTATGCAAAGCAATCCAGTCAAAGTAAGCAAGAGACTCAATCTAGACTTATGTGATATCTGTTATTGTCTAATTACCAAATCTAACTATTCTGAGAAGGTACAAGCTTAGGATCTCCAATATCCAGCTATCAAGTAGAATCTCAGATTTACGTCCTTAAAGTTAAATATTAGAACTTAACAAATTCTAATCCAAAAATCATGTGACGACTATATAGTTTAAATAAGCAAATCAACGACCTAATTTTATGAATATTTTACTCTCTTACCCAAATTGTGATCAAATAAATCAAGATTTAAGAATTTAGAACTTAAACCCTATGTTGAGTTCAAATTCTAGATCCAAGGTGATACTAAAATAGGATCTAGGTTTCTCACTTAATCCCAAAGGTAAAGGATCATATAAGTTGAAAGATTCAGGAACTAAGATCTTAGTGAAAAGCTATTCTACTAAATATAAGATAAAATAATCAATTAAGAACTTGAGAATATAAGATCTATATTCAATCTTTAAGATAACCTCATTATCTTATTGATTGAATCATCCTATACCCACATGGAAGGTTTCAAGGGATTAAACAATCAATCATTGAAGAGTTTCAATTGGAGGTGGTTTAATTCAAATGGAAGATCTAAGTCTAAGATCTAAGATCTAAAGATCTGAAATTTGATCACTTTAGGCTTCTAATTAGTGTTTTGAATTAAGAGTTTTCACTTGTGATTTTCCTTAGAATATAATTTCATGATTTTTTATAAGGAGCTTATTAAGGTTAGAATTGACAATTTCCAGTATTAGATTAACTTTGAACCCATTTTGACCTTCTTAGGTCACTTAAGATCTAAGGGTCTGAGTTTTGATCACTTTAGACCTTAAGCTAAGATTTTACTTAGACATTACCAATTACTTTTCTTTTAACACTTAATTCTTAAGTTATCTTAACTAAACTTATTAATGAGATAATTGACCATTTCAATTATTAAACTTAAAGTTTAATACCATAGGATCTTTAGGAGGAATGCTTTTAGGTTTAGGTATCTTAATTAAAGAATTAATGAGACCTTATGGATTGGTGATTATTATTATTCTAGGATTTCAGAGAACAATTCCAATCTATGTTATAGGGGTTTACTAAAAGTTTTAGTCCTTAAGAAACATTAAATCATATTTTGGCCAAAATGACCAAAATACCCCTCTTAAGGCTAAAATTGGGATTTTAGGGTTTACTTACTCAAATTTGTTCTAATCTATTTTAATATGTTTCATATTACTTAATGAAGTGGGAAAGACCTTTAATTTAGGTTTTGATGACCTAAATGGTCTTAATTAGCACTAATCATTTAATTTAGCCTCTTAGGGTGATTAGTAAAATTAGGGCACTTTAGGGCAATCCAACCTTACACTTAGGCTATACTAGGTCTAACATGATATTAGAAACCATCCTCACCCACAACAGGGGCTTAATTAAGGTTTAATTTCCTAATCCTTAAATTAGTGTAATTAAGGAGTGATTAAGAAAATTATTTATCCAAAATTAATTTTAAGGGTCTGGAATTATTCCTTAGGGTACAAGGAGCAATCAAAGCCTTTAACTCATAATTTGGATAACTAAATGATTTTATATGATTTAATTAAAAATAGAGATTTTTTAATCCAACTATTGGATCTGGGATTTTATTTTATATTTAGATTCCTTGAATTTTTCTGATTCAAATGGTATATTGGATCAAACCATTTGGATATGTATAACTAAAGTTATTTAATTAATTTATTATGAATGTTTGTTTAAATTAAAACTATAGGGTTTAATTAATTAATTTCGCAATCATTAAAAATGTTATCCAATAATTATTAATTAGGCGCGGCCCAAAATCAGAACCGCGGGGGTCACAGGTCGGCCCGGCTCAGACCCAAGACTTCGTCTTCTTCCTCTCAACGGGTCCCGAGCCCGTCAAATTTCAAAGCTGAAATTCTCGGCGCTCCAGTGACGGCAGGGGCTCAAATCAATCCCTACACGTTCCTTGAGTCGAGACGCATCGATTGGACCAAGAACCCCTATCTGGATCCCTCTGGATCAATGGGGTCTTACTCACCCGAGATGTTCTCCTATGAGGCATCTCAGGTCGCCTGTGAGGGGGAAATTCTCCTCAAAGGGACCTCAATTCGACAGGATTTTGATCCCTACATGCTCAGGGGGACTAAACACGTTGGACCCCCAACCTATCTTAACCCGAGACGCAGCAAATCGCTGGGTCCTTACTCGGACTCAGCCATTGGCTTGCTGGCTAGCTCAGTCGATCGATACGATCGACTCAAGCTAGCTTAGCCCCAGGTGACAATCACAGAGGGTTCCCTAGGTGGCTAAGGTAACCTAGATGGCATCCAAAGCTCATTCAGAAGGCAGGAACGAAATCGAGCCTAAGAAATTTTAATGGGGACGAGGCTGTACTTAAGGTCAAGCTGCGGGCTTAGCCGAGGGGAATTGAGGTGCTCCTGAGCTTCCCGGAGGCTAGACGAGGGTGCACAGGGGGTCTGAACACCAGAAGAACCCTCTATCAGCGGTCCTAAGTCCTGTAAATGCCGGGAAAATCGCCGAGGGAAAGGAGAGCTTCAGTAGCCATCAATGGGGAAAATGGGGATTCACAGTGAGCAAAGGGACTCACTGTGAAGTCCCAGGGGTACTTATAGGCTTAAGGGGGGCTCAGGTATGGAGGCCGGAACTCAGGTTTGGAGTTTGGCTCGGCCCGGGTACTTCCCTAATTTTCCAAAATTGAGGCGATCCAGGCCACCTGGCTCAGCCGGTTAGGCTCGGCCACATACGGGATGGTACCAAAGGTCGAGCTGACCTGGCGCGGGGAGTGGCAGATAGGAATTACGTGGCGAATTTCCGCAGATTTTTTCTTTCGGGATGAAGCCTTCTGGGGACGAAGATGAACAGTAGCGGGGTCACCAGAGCCGTCTGATGGTTCGTTAGTTGGCGCGGGACGGTCCTGATCACCTGACATCTAATGGTCGCATGTGGCATTGGATCGGCCGTTGGATATGATCCACGGATCGAATGGGCGAGAGGCTTACTTATGGCGGATGGATTAAGCGCCGTTGGATCAAATATCAGAACTGCGGACGATCGAGATCTGCTGGATCCGATCAACGGCGCGAGCCGTTGGATCGAAGCGCGCTGAGATGCGTGCTAACGATCCTACAGGCGCAAAGCCGTGCGCCGCTGTCGGGACCCCACAGTGGATCTGCCGCGGTCCCAACAGCAAATCCCAGGATTTAATTTAATTAATTTTAATTTAAATAATTCCAATTAAATAATAATTTAAATTTCTTAAATTTCCCAAATCCAATTTAGGATCAAATGAGCTCCAAAAATTCCCAAAAATTCACCCTTAGCAAATTAGGGTATGAGGAATTCAAAAATGAAATCAGATTTTAATTTGGAGATCAAAATAATTTAGGTATTTTTCAGGGCTTAAAAATAGCCAACGATACCAAATTCCCCAATTTAGCTCCAATTGATTTTAAACTTCTAGATTTAGATTTAAATGACCCATTGAATCCAATGGAATCAAAATTAAACCTTGGTTTAGCTTAATTAATCTAGTTTGAGCTAGGGTAACAACCTAGGGTTGTTACAGACTCCCCCACTTAAGAACGATGTTATCCCCGACATCACCCAAGTGAAGAAATGTTATACTGCAACAATATGAGTTTAGATATAATTGAAAGAAAAGAAATGAATAGTACCTGGATTTGCAAAGAGATGGGGATATTTATTACGCATATCCACCTCTTTCTCCCAAGTAGATTCTTCCAACTATCTGTTCTTCCACTTAATTTTGACCATAGGAATGGAACGATTCCTCAGCTATTTCTGATCATGAGCTAAAATTATGATAGGTTCTTCGGCATAAGAAAGATCAGGTTGACTTTCTATTGCCGGAAGTTGAACGAGGTGAGAAGGGTCTCAAAGACATCTTCTCAATGAGGATACGTGAAATACGTTGTGAACAACTGCAAAGCCATCAGGTAGGCTTAGCCGATAAGCAGATGACCCTACCTTGGCCAAGATTTTGAAAGGTCCTACATAGCGAGGACTGAGTTTCTCGGCTACACCAAATCTAAAAACACCCTTCATTGGGCTGACCTTTAGATAAGCTGAATCTCCCACATTGAATTCAACATGAGTCCTTATCAATTCACATGGAGGAAACCTAACTCTCCTCTCTTAATCAAATAGTTTCTTAAACTCAGAATTTTGCATTGTTAAGTAAGAGCTAATATAAAACTGGAAAAATATAGTTTAAACATTACTAAACATAGATACACCTTAGTATCAAAACACACCGTTCCCTGAGGATGATAAATCTTGGTAGAGCATTAAGAGATTATGCATTTTCTACTATTAGAGGAATTCTCCATGCTATTGTTAGACCTAACATAGAAGCAAACAACTTTGAGATCAAACACTCAACCCTTAGCATGGTTCAGAATAACCAATTTGGGGGACTAGCCTCAGAGGACCCTAACTATCGCATATCAATTTACTTAAAAATTTGTGATACCTTCAGATTCAATGGTGTTTCTGAAGATTCCATTAAACTCAGGCTTAACCCAATTTTCCTTAGAGATAGAGCTAAAAGTTAGCTCAGCTCTCTCCCGAGCGACTCAATCTGTACTTGGGATAATTTGGCAAGAAAGTTCCTAGACAAATATTTCCCTCCAGTGAAAACTGCTCGATTGAGAATTGAGATAACTAACTTCAACCAGGTGGAGGGTGAAACTTTGTATGATTGCTGGGATTGCTACAAAGAATGCTTAAGGCGATGCCCTCATCATGGGTTCTCTCTGTGGATGCAGGTTCAAACCTTTTACAATGGTTTGAACATACCAACAAGAACATTTATTAATGCGGCAGCTGGAGGCTCAATCAATAGTAAAACCCAAGAGGAGGCTTATGACCTCTTGGAAGAAATGGCCAATAATGCTTATCAATGGCCTTCTAAACAACTTAATAAAAAAAAAAGGAAGCAAATCAAGTAACAAAAACTAACCAAATAACAACTCTTCAAAATGAAATCCTTGCTTTAAACCAGAGAGTTGAAAACATGAATGTAAATTTTGTTCAAGAAACCTATTGTGAGTGGTGCGGGGGTAAGCACGCTAATGAAAACTACAATCTGAATAATCTCTTTGCACCCTCAACCACTAAGCAAGTGAACTACTTGAGGAACAACAACCACATGAATAACTCTTACTCCAACAACTATAACCCTGGGTGGAAAAATCACCCAAATGTTTCTTGGAGTAATAATAATAACAATGAAAATCTTAATGGGGGAAGTTTTTCAAACAAACAAAGTTATAATAATGGGAATAATTTCAGTGATCAACCCTCAAACATAGAAGGAGCCTTCAATGCTTTTAAGGCTGAAACCATCCAATTTATACGCAAGATAGAAGCAACAATCACCTGTCATGATGCCTCAATCTAAGGAATAGAGGCATCCCTACGAAACATATAAGTAAAACTTGGGCATATCTCTAAGCAGCTGACCACTCGTCAACAAGGAGCCTTGTCTAGTTCTACGGAAGTGAATCCGAGGGAATTGGTGAGTGTTATCCATTCTGAAGGAATTAAGGATGGCGATCAAACTAAAAATAGTAACATAGTTGACAAAGAGTTAGTTGCTAGGGAAGGAGGCAGGAATTCTGAATATGAGAAGCTTACTGTTCCTAAGTGCAAATATCTAGGGAGGTTATGCATCCCTTGTGTGATAAGGAATGAGGTACTCATAGATCCCTTGTGTGATCTTGGTGCCTCAGTAAATATCATGCCCTACTATATTTATGAGCATCTTAAGGTAGGTGGGATGGAGTGCACCTCTATAATACTTGAATTTGCTAATTTGGAATGTTTAACTCCATTGGGAATTGTAAGAAATGCACTTGTGAGGTTGGGAAGATTTATAGTCCCAACTGATTTTGTAGTGTGTGAATGGGAAAGGTGGAACAAAAATTCCACCATAATCTTTAGACGACCTTTCTTGATGAGCACTAATGCTATAATAGATGGGTGTGCCAGGGCTTAATGAGCATCAAGATCCAGGGAAGGTCTGAATTAGTAGATCTGAAGCCAACACTTTTCAAATAGAAATCTATGGAATTAGAGATGAGAAGGAAAGCTAGGAAGGAGAATATTCATGAAACGCTTGATCTTCAAAATCTAACTCTAAGTGAAAAGAACTCTAATTGTAGCCTTGGCACCTCATCTGAAGGTGATGATAAGGAAATAGTTAAAAAGAAGAAAATTAGGAGGGGGAAGAGGAAAAAAAAAATTGCCTCCAGACCTGAGTATGAGGAAGATGAAATACTTTATGGAAGGATGAGGACATGGGTTCGAGCACACTTTATGTTAGTGCTCACCCTGGAACCTCAAAAGTCTGGAAGGAAAGACCTCCAAACACTTCTAGCCAGTAAGTGTTACTAAACGAGTTAGGCTAGCAACGTGAAACAAAACACTTCTTGGGTGGCAACCCAAGTGTAAGAAAGAAAAAGGTGATCCGCCACAGCACGCTACAGCAGGCTAATTTGAAGCTTACCCGCTATAGCGCATTGCAGTGGATTAAATCTGAAGCTCTATTACTACAGCTCACCATAGCACGGTGCAGCACACTACGGCAGATTTTGCTGCTATTGAGTGCGGTAGCGTATACTGACATGCTTTGAAAGATTATCCAAGTCATAAACGCTGTAGCGCGCCACGATGTGCTGTAGAAAAGGGGCTTCCAACTCCAGAAATTTTGCTTGACTACTTAGGGAATCCAATGCAGTTAATATCTGCTCCACGTTTGGGATTCCTAGGCAATCAAAAAGTAGTGCTGAATAATCTGCATCCCTCTACCCTTCATAATTAAAGTGTGGTGACATTAATGGCATAAGAGGAGTACCTTGGACCAAACTTTTCTTGAGTTCTTCTGCCCTTTTACTCTCATCCTCATCTTTTTAAGCAACTCCAGCCCTTCCTTTAACCATGTTGTCCGAAAAGAAGTCGATTCTTCACAAGGAAGCTGATGCCTCATTCTGGTGGGGCCTTCAACAGGAAGAGATTCTCTTTCGCAGAGGCTGAACAAAGATTCAATCTGGTTTCTTCTCGGTGGAAGTTAATCCTGGAGAAACATTTTGGGATGGTCTTGCTCATCAACTCCAAGCAAGTTCTACCCCAAGGATGGAGGTAGCTGGTTTGCTCCCAATCCAACTCATGCCCGACAATCGTCCGAAGAAGTTTACGCCAATGCCATCAACTCGGTAGGGCATAAAATTTTTGTACGGGGAAGGGGAGTAAACTTTGGGCTTGAGCAAATTGAGCAATTTTATGGGTTGAGGGAGGTGGAGGATTGTTCCTACTTGGCTCTTGTTGAATCGTGTTATGACCCGACAACACTCGCTAGTAAACTCGTCCGCAATGATGCGGATTGGAGAGGAAATCTGACCAACATTTCTCAAGCCCTCATCACGTACTCAAGTAGTGCTTGGCTTGTCTTTATCTCCAGCTTCATTATACCATTGAAGCATCTCAGAGAAGTGACCTATTCTAGGGCACTGCTCATGTGTGCAATCCAAAGGCCGAGAGAAATTTGTATCTCCGACATTATTCTTGAGTAGCTCTGGAATGCCTTGAATGGGTCTTGTGCTGCACTTGCTCTTGGGTCATTAATTTCTGATATTTGTCTAGCCCAAGGGGTTAAGGTACTTTCCTCATATGTCACTTCTTAGTGCCCCTCTTGAGTAAACAAATTTGAATGTCCGTTCCCATGGCCAAGAAGAGGAGGGGAGATGAAAGAGAAGCATCAGCATCTACTGACTATTTTGTTTCAGAGAAAATGTTGATGCTGATTTACGCTTAACAAATAGATTTGGGGAAAGCTAAGGCCACCGACATGCAGTTCTGCAAAGCAAAAATTGCCCGACAGTGTGAATTCTAATCAGAATTCCATGAAGCCCTTGGAATGATGTTCCAAGACTGGAGCTTGCATGGAGGACTAGATGGATCAGTGCTACCGCAACCCCCTATTAGCGACCCTATTCCGGACACCCGATAGCCTTCTGACTACACTTACCAAGATGTGGGCAAGGAAGAAGAGGAAGGAGAGCACGATGAGTGAATATGTTGTTTCTTTTTCTTTATTTTCATTTTTTATTTTTCTTTTTTGTATTTTGCCTTTTTGAATAAATAAATTATGGACTTTTATATTTTCCCAATTTTTCTTTGGTTTGTAAAGAATAATTTTTTCTAAGCTTTCCAATGCCATGAATGTTAAGAAAATATCACTGTGAAGATTAAATGTCAACCAAAATTTGCTTAATAAAAAGTGATAAAACTAATTGACAACATTAAATCATCTAAGCAAAGGGATGGTCCTAGGTTGTAGCGCGTTGCAGCACGCCACATTGCACTCCAGCTATTGGGAAGCAAACAACATAGACCAAAGGAAAATTCTGGAGCCTAGAACGATTTTGATATAGCATGCTATAACGAATGGAACTTCAAACTTCAACTGCTGCAATGCGCCATAGCGCACTGGAAGGCACTATTGCGGGTGAAATTTAGAAACTTAATCGCTGCAGAGCGCCACTGCACGCTACAACGTGCTACTGTGGGATGAAACTTTAAAACTCAATGGATGGAACTTTGAAACTCAACCGCTGTAGCATGCCACAGCGCACTATCGTGAGTGAAATTTAGAAACTCAACCGCTGCAGAGCGTCATAGCGCTCCAGCACACAGTCGCGGGATGAAACTTTAAAGCTCAGTGGATGGAAACTTTGAAACTCAACCGATGCAGTGCGCCACAGTGCGCTGCAGCACCCTACCGTGGGTGAAATTTAGAAACTTAATCGCTACAGCGTGCTGCAGCGCGCTACTGCGGATCAAGTTTGAAATGTAAAGGCACTACAGCAGAATAACAAATCAAAACTCAAGCACTGGAGCGCGCCATAGTGCGCTACCGCAGGTGCCAAAATTTCTTTCTTTTCAGAGCATTAATTATAGCTTGGACAGAACTTCCAGCGAGTAGTTTGTCTCCCAACTGACACATCCCCTACCTCTTAAGATCCTTGAAGAGAAAAGAAGGGATTTGGAATGATTACAAAAGTTAAAAATACAAAATAATGTAATCATTTCATGCAAGAGGACATGATTCAAGTGGAGTATTCACTCATTACAAAAAAAGGGTGGAGGGAAAAGCAGAATTTGAATGGAGTAAATGAGGATGACTCCTCTATAAGTACAGCCTCTCTTGATAAAAGAAGGGTTCCCAATTTTAACTTCAAAATCTCTAGATTTTAGAGGCTGCCATAGAAGAGGAAGGAAACCTCTCCAAGGTAGGTTAAAGAGTTCACTGCTAGAGGAAGAAGAAGGAAAGACTGCACTTGAGAGCAAGAAGGGAAGAAGAGAGGAAGATCCAAGAAGATCTAGAGAATCCAAATAAGGGCAGTTCCTAGTACATTTTTAATCCTTCTTTTTGACTTCATTCTAGTCGGATCCTGAAAGAGTCCTTATCTTTGTATGCTTCTCTTCTGATTTCTACTTTAATGGAAGGCTAGACCCTCCTTGGGGAGGGTTGGGTTGAATTCATATGAAACATAAGGGACAAAAAGTGTTGAAGAACTTCCTCAAGCAATGAATAAAATTAGTATTCAAATGACTTTCTAAACTAACTTGAGAATCAAGCTGCAAAATGAACAAAAATCTGCTAAAAAATAGAAATATTAAATTTGAACATTTGATTAAATGTCTTGTGCTTCATAGCTCACTGTTGACTTAAAGCTAGATATGTGTGCATCAATGCTTAGAACTATATGAGAAGTACTTGAGCTTAACTGCACATTACCTTGAGCTCAGTCAAGAGGTTGATGCATGTGAGCTAAGACCCACTAACAGAGCTCCATTGCTCAGCATACGTGAAAGGAGGAAGAGAATTCATTGAAGCTCATGGATGATGTGACATAGTCCACGAAGCCCAATGAATTCACTTCCTTATTTGAACTGCGCGTGAAGCACGTGATGCACGTTAGTGAATAAAATGCTTATGAGATCACCTAATTAAAACAACTATCTTAACAACCTAGATGTAGGAAAACTAAGATGCTCTAATTGTTGTTTCATGAGAATCTTTGTGCAGAGATAGAACCTTAGTGTGTTCTTCTCATGCACAAGATTTAAACTTATAGGAATTAGATGACCAATCTAAGGAATACAATGTTCACTTGACTATTTTGCATAACAATGAAAGAATGAAAAATTGCTTAAGAAGTATTTCAACATGAGTCACTATCATTTCACATGGAGGAAACCTAACTCTCCTCTCTTAATCAAATAGTTTCTTAAACTTACAATTTTGCATTGTTAAGTAGGAACCAATATAAAACTGAAAACATATAGTTTAAATATTATTAAACATTATTAAATATAGATACACCTTATTATCAAAACACACCATTCCCACGAGGATGATAATTTTGAAACTTACCTTCCAATTATTACTTCAGACCACGTACACTTGCGTGCAAGCGCAGACGTGTAATCGTAGTCTGTTATGATGCATGATTCTCTTTCTTATTTTGTAAGGTTCCAAGTTCTGATATTACCATATTAGATTCTAGGTTTGACTTAATCTATTAAATATATTTTAAGCCTCATCAGCACTTAAGATTATGTATAACTTTTAGCATATCATATAGCTCTTTCTGTCTTAAATTCTTATCCATAAATTCTACTATCACTTATAAGTACATGATTCTAATAATCAAGATAGAGTATAATTTCATCCTCACTCTAAGTCACTAATCTTTATGGTCTAATGATCTAAATTAGTTAATTTAATATACCACAGGAAGGGTTAATGAATCATGAGTGATCTGATGTATTAAGGATGATGTAAGCTTAGCCTTAATAGGAATGATATCATTATATATCTCTTATAATAGATGATCCCCTCTAAGGTTTAAGGAATGATAATTTCTTAATCTATGATCATATATATGTATCTCTTTATTAAGTTACTAGTCATATGTGACACACTCAATAATATCTCTACAAGGTTTTAAGCATGTGATATAATTATATTTAGAATTTAGTCAACAACAACCTATTATGATCCTAATCTATACACTTAACATATTATAGTAGCCTACACTACACTAGGTAAGACACTTGAGGACACTTGGTTTATTAAAATCTAAAAGAATCTAATCATTATGTTGACTAGATTGAGTGTTGCACTATTCTTCTTATGATGGTTTTTTTCTAATGTCTTAGGATACTATTTTAGTCACATGTACCATAATAATGATCACTTACTTCTAATTTTATAGCAAAGTAATTGAGTTAAATCATCAAGTATCTCTATGTATTTCCCTTAATATCAGATCAAGAACCCAATCCAATACTAGGGTGTTACCATTGCACTTAACACCGAATTAGAAGGAAACTAATCCAATATTAAATGCTATGTGGCCAAGAATCTTTGTGAGGGTGTAAGTTATGCAATAAAAATATATAAGTAGAGGAATATGAAATAAGGAAAAGCATTAAATTCAGTATCCAAACCATGCAGGTAAAATGATAGTAAATAAATTACAGAAATAAAGTAAGAACATCACATAAATTAAGTTATTAAATACCGAATTTAAATGTAAAGAAATTAAATTCTCTCATCCTCACAAATGCAATAAAAGGAAAGTGTGGAAGCATAAATCTTTAAGTCTACTAACGTCCAGTGCTAGGTCCAGCTCCACTATTTAGAAAGTGCTCCTGATTTACCATATTTTGGTTTATAAATATCGTAGGGCACAACCAAGAAAATAAAAACAAGTGATTAGACTAAAAAGTCTAAGTACATTTTAAGATTAGGCTTATTTTTATTTAAAGTTTAGTAGGATATCACATATGTAATTTTAAAATTAAAGACTAAAAGCGGAGCACTAAGTATCAAAATAAGGGTAAAAATACTGTAAAGACGACAATAAACAAGCAAGAGTAATAACTCACAAGTAAGTTTTCTCTAGCCTGCAACAACAAGTAAGGGAAAATAGGCATCCTAATAAGGCTAGAAATTACTAGTGTGCATTTGAAAGATTACAATAAATACATGAATATGTTCAACATATATTATGCTAAGTAAAAGAAGCTAAGGCAGTGAAGCATAAAATATAAGTAAAGCAACATACACTACATAAAATGAGACCGTAAGTAAATTATAGTACAAAAAGTGAGACTGAACAATAAAGTAAGGTAAGGAAAAGCTTAACCTCATGGGTTAAGAAGATAGAGTCAAAGACTATAAAAATTAAGCATAGCTCAAGGGCTATGATAAGTTCTCACAATCAATAAGATTGTGATAACCCAATAATTTAATTATTCAAGTTCTTAAAAAATTTTGTTCTATGGGAAACTTACAGAACAACCGAGGAGTTAAGCATGTTTGCCAAACTAAGTAAAGAAGTGGGGTATTATAGAAAAATAAACACCCACATTCCCCCTCTAGGATATGTGAGGTCTCCTTATTACCCCCATTAGCCCATCACCATTTGAAACCCTTGAGTTTTAATTAAGAATATTATATTTATGCACACTGTCTTTTATGAATATTCAAGGTTGTAGTCTCAAAGCAAAGCAGCATGTCAAGGTATTCAGGTAATTATAAATTATGTGATATCCAAAGCTGTCTTAGTTTTCATTTATCTAACTTAATGATTGGAGTTGATTTAGCTCTGAATTAGTAGCTTAGAGATATTGATCTTTAAGTCAATTGAAAGTAATATTATAATTATTCTAAATTTGGAATATAGTAAATTGATTCAGGTTTATGTAAGTGACAAAATAATTTATATGTATAATGATGCAATATGATTCTAATTCTAAGCTAATTTTAAGCCATATAATCATTATTGGTTAATAGATTCAATGTTTAAGAACTAATGGGGAAAGATAATGGGTAAGGATCTACTACACTAAAAGAGGTGAAAGTTATAGGTTCATTATTATAGTTTATCTAAAATAGCTTGTAATTGAAGGGTTCTAATTTAATCAACCCCTAGACTAATTGAGAACATTATTACGAATGCTCTAAGTGTATCGAAGAGAGAAAGTTACAAGCCATAAGATCAAAGTTGACTTAAGGTTGTAGATTTATAAAGCTTAGTAGAAACCTAATTCACATTAGTGAGCCAAGGAATGCTAATTTTCAAGGATTAGAGAACTTAAAATAGAGGTTAGGAGCTAAAGGGAAAGATTACTAGGCTCAATTTAATGTGTTTGCAATGCATCAAAATAGGTTCACATCCTACAAGGAGAAGTGTGCCAAAGGCAAGATACATTCATTAGAGGGCTTAGCTGTGACTTAGGATGACAATCAAATCAAGGCTAGGGAATCACTCCTACATTATCTCTCTTAATGTTGAGGCTTGAATCACAAGCTTACTAACCTAGCAAGGCATCTAACTACTCACAAAATAATTTAACATGAATGCTTAATTAAATGAAGATGTTTCCTATCCAAGGAATGAAATTCCTAAACAAGCAAGCATTACTTAAGTAAAATTACATTTATGAAGAAAATTAGAGAGCCAAAAGCCCAAGTTATTCAAATGATGTCCAAATATAATTATAATAGCAAATATGAAATCCTAATAACATGAGGAGAATAATAGCACTAAGTAGGTCAAAATTGGACAACATTAGAAAATTAGGGTTTTGGGACTCCTAATTTGGATTGCAAAGTGATTATGAAAATTAGGTTTCAAATCCTAAATTGAATTATACCAATGTGTTCATCTTATTTTTTTGAATAAAATGATATAACATTTTATATGGTTTGGACAAGTATTATTACATTTTTGAATGAAATAAAATTTGAATTAAAATAGAATTAATTAAAATTAATTAAATTCATTTTAACCATTGGCACATATTAATATGGGTACGGAAAATTAGGACATTTGTCCAGCATTAAAAGCGGAGTGTTGTCGGCTGACAGCAGCCATGCGGAGCTAGCATGGACATGCACGCACCACAATGACATATATCAGTCCCAATGGGCAACACGTATTGGCTCGAGACACGCAAAGAATCCCGCACTAATGGTGTGGTTCTGCGGTTGAACCAGTCTGGTCCATAAAGAAACTCCAGACCAAAGCATAGGCCAATCTGGCACACCTAGGGTTGGACCTCCCAGTTAAACTCGGGTGTCTCTCAGCGCAGCCCGTATACATGCGGGTAGCTCTTGCTGAGGCCGACATGATGGACCCAAATCCAGCCCATGGTGTCGACGGAGCAACCGACATGGCAATGCCCTAGGTCCCAAAAGGGCAAAATTGAGAATCTCTTGTAGGCAATAGTGGATGAGCCACTTAATTCGGGCTCGATCAAGGTTCGATCTGACTGATCTGGGTTCGGTATAGCAATTAGGGTAGTTAATTAAAGGAGAAGGGGTGGGGATCGATACCTGGAAGCGTTCGAAGTCCTCGATTCCATTGAGTTTTAGGGTTAGAGTTTTTGCAAAGAGGTTTCTTTATCTGCAGCTCTCGAGCTCCTCTCTTCACACGCAAGCAGAAAATCAAGAGAAATGAGGAGAGTTGGGAGGCTGGAGGAGTATAGGGACCACTAGGAAGTAGGTCGTGGGCATAAGATGCCTACGCCATGTGCAAGCCATGATCACAGAGAGCCAGATAAGGACATATAGGGAACTCGTCCTGGCCATCAGATCGGACGCATGATCCGATTGTCTGATCAAACCCGTGCAAGCCCACCATTTGATCACCCTCAAAATTGAAACCAATAGTCCAAATGGATCCGCACGGCTATCCCATGCATTGAACTCGCACACGGGATCCACGTGGTCCAGCTGTTTACTATTAAGATTAAATAAAATATATTTAAATAATTGAAATAAAAACTTAATTAATTAATTTATGTCACATATTTAATTACTCATATTTAAATAATCAAATGGACTCCAAAAAATCCCAAAAATTCACCCTTACCTAATTGAGGGGTGAGGAACTCAAAAATGCAATTAAAATTTTGACCAGAGGTCAATTTAATTATCCTAATTTTTTGAGTAATTAAATATTATTAAAATTTTCGGTGAAAATTTGATGACTTCAAAACATTCCCAAAGTACCACCTCTAACTGATTTGGGTTGAGGAGTCCAATGGCAAACTCTAATTTTGATTTTGAGGTCAAAATAAAATAGGTATTTTCAAAATCATTAAGAAAATTAGGAGTGTTCGTTGATCGCAAAATATCTTCAAATCGCACCAAACTTGAGGTGAAGGCTACCAATACTATTATAATAGGACTGGAAGTTAAATCGATCTAACTAGGCTTCCCAATAATGGGTAGCAATACTAGGGTTATTACACTCTCTCTCTTAAGGGTTAAGTTTACTAGGGCTTAGCCATGATTTAGGCTAAACTAATTAATTTTTTACTCAATTCATCATTTATAGTTTAAACATGACATAAACTAAGTTTCTTTAAGATAACATAGGATTATGAAGCTAAATAGAGAAAAGCCCTAATTTTGGATTAGAATAAGAGTCAAAAACTTCTATTCTTCAATTGATGTCCAAATAATGTAAAATCAGTGGTTATAGCTTTGTTATAACATAAGGAATAAAATGACAGTAAGTATGCTGAAATTGGACATCAAATGGCTAAAGTAGGGTTTAATCACCCTTAATGATAATTAAAAGGTGATTAGTAAAATAAATTTTGAAAATGCAAATCTAATGTCATATTAATGTCCCTTAAATAAATTTGATCAATTTAAGATATTTGGATTTGTAATTATGAAGATATTAAGCTTTGAAAATTTGAAATTTAATTAATTAAAATCCTTAATCCTAATTAATCATTGATGCATGTGTGCCTTGAATCCTACAACCATGGGCCAAGATGCATGCACGTAGATTGATAGCAAGCGTAGGCTTGTGGACACTGCCACGTGGGTTTAGGCCGACCCACCCGGCACTGTTTGTAGTCCCAGTTTGGGAACCGTGGGTGGCTAACATGGGCTGGAAAAATATCCACATACAATTTACATTAGAAGGTGATCCATATTACAAAATGAAGGCCTCATCGAGATCTAGCCATCGAACCCAAAAGCCTCTCAAAGGCTGACCAAAGCTCGAGTTGACTGCTCGAGAGGGTTGGCCTTCTAGGGTTTACTGTGAAGGGAAAGTTTTCCCTCCACAGCTAACCTCGGGACGAACCCAAGTGCTGAATATGTTATTTGGGTTGAGTTCGAATCCAAGGAACAACATTTTGATGGCGGGGATAGCCGGGGCCATCATGTTGGATAATAAGGGGGGAGGGCACGGGCTACTGTGCAGGACTATATTAGTCCAAGTCCACTCTTAATCCTATAGAGCTGATCAAGCCAAATTGGCTAGATACTACAACGCTTTAACCTCTATAATTAAGAAACAAAATCACCAGTCCATAATTTGATGTGTATTAGAGGATAGAGGAGTGTACCTAGGGTTCGAGATATGGGAGGTGTTCTTTGAGATCAGTATGAAGTTGATGTTGATCCCAATCTAAATGATAGTCTCAAGCAAATGAGTAGAGATTAAGGATTCCAATGGAAGCTTTAATTATATTAGAGAAGGTTTAAAGTGGAGGGGTGGCAGCTGCCATGGCTTGCGCAGGCCACTTGTGTTGCAACTGCTACGTGCTGCAAGCTTCTTACACGCACGTAATGATGAGCACCAACATTCTGATCTGGATAACTGGTTTGATCGAATGGTGCAGATTCCACTCCATTCTATCAAATGACGGAGTACCATTAAATAGAATGGAAATCCTAATTTAATAAATTTAATTAATTAATAATTAATTATGATTTTTTTTAATTCAATTTAAGTTATCAAACTAGCTTTGAAAAATCTAAAAAATTCTTCCATAGCTAATTTGGGGTGAGGAACTCAAAAATAAAGTCGAGTTTTTAATCGAAGGTCAACTTAATAATCTTATTTTTTTTAAATATATACATTAAAATATTTAAGAAATTAAAATGAGCTCCAAATTGAACAAGATTTCAAAAGTTGGTTCATAACAATATTTGGAGACTAATGGAGTTATTTTTACACTAATTTGATTAATAAATATTGATTAACAACTATGGGTTGTTACACTGGGCTTATGGGAGATTCTTCCAAATAGGGAAGTTATTGGCAGCCTCAAGGAATGCATGAGACAACCTCTGGCATTGTGTAGATTTCTTAGAATTTTCTCTTATGAGTTTTTGATTATAATGAGAACGAAGCACAACAGTGGAGTTGCGATAGCCATCTTGTTAGCAATCAGAAAGACACTATGATTTTGTATTAATTGGGTCCGATCTCCATTGCACTTGGTTAATACTCAATCACAGATCACACTCCCCAATCCAACAGTTATATTTGAATCTAGTTAAACATGATGGTTGGGTAAGATCAAAGATGTCTCTAGTCTATAATTAGAATGCAGGACGACCGTGATGGCTTGGTTCCCATGTTCCGTGTTCCATCCCACCACATGGATTTCCCACAGTTCAATTTTGCACATTCATTAATTTGATTTATAAATTCAAATTTAATTCAATTAAACTAAAAACATTTGGTTTTGATTTAAATAAAAACATAATTTATATTTTGTTAATATTTTTACCTTTTTAACCCTTAAAAGTTTGAAATTTGCACCTTAGCATATTTTGATGGAGGCATCCAAATATGCACTAAGATTAGGGTTTGATGTCAAAATATTTTCTATTATTTTTTGGGTATTTAATTCCATTAAACTAATCTAAGATTAGGGTTTTCCATCCAAATATGCACAATGACAAGTTTAGGCTCTAACTAAGCCACATTAGCCTTGGAAACAACCACATGTTGTTACACAGGCTCATGTGTTGGGTATGGCTCTAAGGAAAGCCCAAATGCTATCTTTATCATGATTTCTCTCAACCATACTATTAAGTACACCTCATCAAATCATATATAAGGAAGTCATGGAAGCTCTAAATGACATTAAATTCATAACCTTGGGGAATCTAGGCAAAAATAAGCTACAAATATAAGTGAAATTTACAAAATCTTAGAGCACACAAATTTTATATGAGAAACCATAAGATCTAGGAAAAATCATGGAGCCACACCTCGAAGAACTTTACTATGAATCAAGAAGAAAATATAAGAGATATATTGCTCTTTTGGAGTTCTCAACCTTTTCCTAGCCCACTCACAGCTTCTTCATCACAACACTCTAATAGCCACCACAACCCTTATGACTTCCAACATACACAACACTTCACACATGAACTCTATGCATATTAGTCATTTGTAGACCTCCAAATATCCCTTAAGCCCTCTATATAGCTATAAGAGTTCTTAGATGCTTGTCAAATTCCAAACATCTCCTCATAGGTAATACAAACATCCAATTTCTCCTACATACATGCCAATTTGGTTTTTGGATTCTATAATAATTACATGGCACTTGGGTACACCCAAGCATTGAGGTCTCAGGCTATAGAAGCCTGGGTGCAACCAACTGACTATCTCTGGCTCTCTTACCTAAAGAAATTTGAGTGCTTGGGCGTGCCCAAGTTCTCATATCTTGGCTTACCAGTTAAATCCAATGCCTCTAGAATTTGGATGTGCCCAAGTGCTGAAACCATGGGTTCTAGTATTTATACGAAAAATAATCAATGTTGGGGCATGCTAAAGCACCCAAGTCTTGACTAAGAAATAATGCTAGGAGAATGGGAGGGCTTGAGCACCAACTACTCTGCATAGTTTTGTTTTTTTAACAACATTTAGGCTCACTTGATCCAATTCACGACCATTTTGCACCTAATTGATCTGTCACCAATGCAAAATCACTCCAAGGTTATTCCATTGCACTAGTGTAACAACCCAAGTTGTTATCTTAGCTAATTATGACTAATCCAAGTCATGATTTTCTTTCTAGCGCACAAATTAAGTCATTAGGAGTTCGCCACCAAGACCTAGTCCAAATCATTAGTTAAATGGATCAAACCCTGAGTTTGGAAAATTTAGGAACCCTGGAATTGACCTAATTATTTTAACCTCATATCAAAAATTGGACTTCGTCATTACACTCATTGCCCTCAAATTAGCTAGGGGTGATGGTTTGGCGGCAATCGGAAGTCGTCAAAATTTCACATAATATTTTAATAATATTTAATGAAGGGAAAATTGAGATATTTAATTTGCCCTTGAAATCAAAATCTGACTTCACCGTTGCAATCATCGCCCCTAAATTAGCTTGGGGTGGTGTTTTGGATGCGTTTCGAACTAGTCGAATTTTATTGTATATTTTAATGTAATTAAATACCCCAAAAATAAGAAAATTAAACACTCGTCAGAACTGAAATTCGACTTCGCCATTGTATTGGTCACCCCAAATTAGCTAAGGGTAAAGTTTTGGGATTTTTCGGAGATCGTTTATAAAATATGATTTTAGAGATTAATTAGTTTAATTCATTTAAAATCCATTTTTATTTTCCCTCATTTATTCTCCCTCCTCCTTTTTCCTCTACTCTTGCCATGCTTTGTTCCCCCTCTCCTCTCATCCTTCTGCCACCCTCCCTTATCTCCATAGCTGGGATGGGACAACTCATGCCAATCACATCCAAAGCCATGCTTTCCCTTCCATTAAAAGAAGCTCAGCTCTCCTCACTTCCTCCATTTGCTGCCAAGCTGAGCTTCCCTCTTCTCCTCCTTCCTCCATTGCTGTACTATTGAAGAAGCCCTCAAGCTCCCATGTTCCTGCATAAAACATAGCTCTCTTCCTCCATCTTCTTCCATTTAAGAGTATAAGGTACCTCCTTTCCCACATTAAATGGATTCAATGGCTACTTCATTTTACTCTTAAGCTTATGTTGCATCCTTAGAGAATTTGTGTTGAGATTATGGAGTTTATTAGAGCTCATTAGGCTTGTGATTTAAGGAAGTTGTAACAGCTCTATTTTTCTTTTTTTCTGCACACCTAAACCTTTAACTCTATTATTTTCATAGTTAGAATAATCACTTTGTGCCGATTTTGGTATTGATGAAAAGGTTTCAAAAATACCTTTCCATCAGTATATGGCACTGTACGTGAAGTGCTCTTGGTTGAGAGTATTTGAGCCTAAAAGATGACTCATTGAAGTTTTTGCACGGGTGAAATCACCGTCAGGCCCTGCAGCGAGCCGCAACGCCCTAGTTTCAAAATTGAATTCACCGTAGCGCTCCACAGCGCACTGCAGCGATATATTAATTTGATGTGGCAAATAAATTTAATGAAACATAAAACTTTGATGAAGCAAATATTTTGATAAAGTATATAAATTTGATGAAATAAAATTAAATGCGCATTAGTGTTGAAATTCGCCACATCTCTTGAAAGTTCTGCAGTGCACCGCAGCACCCAGATCTTGGAAAGTTCTGGAGCCATAGCGCTCCACAGTGCCTGGGTCTTGGCCAAGAGGTGCTACAGTGCGTTGTTGTGCCCAAAAATGTCTGAAAGTGCCAAGAACTGTCTGGAATGGCCAAAATTTCAGATTTTAATGACTTTAGGATTCTAATGGGGCAAAAATATACCAAATTTGAATTTAATTTTAGTAAAATAAAGCATTGTATAATATTGTAGGTGATTTTTGAATATGGAAAATTTTGGTTTTGACCCCTTTTAAGAAACCCTAACATTAAAATGACCATTACTTGATCATTTGGACTCCAAATTGAGAAATTCAAGATGTTAACTAAGATAAAAATTCTATGCCAACACTCAACTAAAATAAAATTTGGGTTTTGACCACTAAAACTCTAGTTGACAAAAATACCCCTAACCTTAATTAGGTCATAACTTGGCCAAATAAGATCCAATTTAGGTCTACTCCCAGTTAAAGTACTCAGTGTGATATAAGGATGCTATAGCCATTAATTTTGATGAATTTGGATCTCAAATGGAAAAGTTGGGTTTTTGACTACTTTTAACCCTAGAAATGATACATTTACCCTTAAACTTAGAACACTCATAATTAATCCAATGGTCTTCAGAATTTAGTGTTCTTAAATGTTATGGAATCCTTGGACATCAAGCAATAACAAACTGCACAAATTTTTAGATTCTATCAGGAGAAAAATTACTAAATTGCCAATTAGGTTAAATTCCTTAATTTGGACCTATAGGATCCTTCTCTTGTCCAAATTTGGTGTACTTACTGTCTATCTTCATGTTAGACAATAAGGAATCATTTGGAAATAAGAAAACTCAATTTGGAGCACTAAATCAAAAGTAGTTTTTTGGACCCTTGAGTAGGGGCAAAATAGTCATTTTTGCCCAAAATTTAGGTTAAGTGTTCTTAACCCATAAAATATCTTTTAAATCATTAAAAACAGTAATAAAACTAATTTATGATCAATTTAAGTCTTAAATCCCATAATTTGGATAATTTGTCAAACATCCTAATTTAGGCTTGAAAAACTTTAAGGATAATATGTCTTACTTAGTTAAAATTTATTCTTAACTTCTCTAATTAAATAAAAAAAACAAATTAAGTTAAATTAAAATAAATTCAATCAATTCTTAGAATCTCTCTAAGTCTTTTCATTAGGAGCTCATTAGGAATCTTTACTTCACTTTAGGACCTTTTCCTTAAGAATGGGAATAGATCATAGTTAGAGTTTATTCATTGAATAAAGTGGGTTATTCAATGAATGAATCCTTAATTTTATTAGTTTTTAGATTTTCATACTTTGATTTTGATTATTTTATCTCTTAACTATAGATTAAGAATAAGAGAATCATCCTATTAAGCTTGATTACACTTAATAGGATTTGCCTTAATCTTTAGTTCAGTTTTAGACTTAAAAACCTTAGATCTTATGTATAACCCTTGGATTATATGATTAACTCCAATCTCATGGTGTTTAACTCATAATCCCTAGTTTAGTAGATTTTGATTAGATCTTAGAATAACGTCTAAATTCATCAATTAAGGACGTGATGATTTATTATTTAACTTGTAGTCAATTATGATTGAACTAAATTAGAAACTGATCAGTTCTAATTGCTTTTAAATTATAAGGTCATGCTTCTAAGTTACACTTACTAGTAGGAATTGGAGATCTTGAACTTGTGTAACTTAGAATAGTTAGAATGGTTTAACAAATAATAATTGATGTCACCATATATAATAGAGTCTCTTGCTCACTATTATTTTACTTGTGCTTTTGCATTCCTTGTATTTGGTGCCTTATTCCTTGAACATATTATACAAGATAATGTTGTTGCATGAAATGAAAACATAAAATATCTAGGATAGCATTGCATTGAATTCAATTACTTGTTGATCTGGTGCATTTTATCCTACTAGACGGGGGTAAGGAAAAATAAGGAGTACTTGGAATTACTCATTGAGGAGTGTTGTGCTAAGTTTGGAACCCATACAGTCTCGTAGACGTGCTTGACTACTCAGCTACTTCTATTCATGTCCACAGAAGTAAATTAAATAACTAAAATATTTCTGCATTTTTGATTACTGCCTATTTAGTTTAGTTTTAGTTCTGTTATTCTAGCCTCAGATGATGCTAGGAATATTTTTTTGGCTTAGCCTCCACATTGATGTTAAGAATCCTTTTGATTTTAGTAGGCTAGATTAGCCCTCGTTTGATATAATAATACTTATATACCTATTCAATGTTTACTATTTACTATTTAATATTTACTATTTGCTATTTCTTATTTACCATCGTACTTGACTTTGGTCTACCTTGCTTTACTTATTTAATTAAATATTACAGGATGCTAGACCTTTGTAGCTTACTTATATGTACCACTGTTGGATTAATTTCTTTCAAATCAGCATATGTTATATGATCATCAGCATATTTAGGATCAGATTTTTTTTTCAGTACCTTTACTTATTATATTTTATATGTAGGCCTATCCTTGCTTAATTTACTTGAGGTGTGCCTTTTTTCCTCAAATCTTGTTTAGTTAAAAATACTATATTTATAACTTATCCTTCTCCTTATATGCTTACTGCTCCTATGCTAGTTAGGACTTTTTTGTTTTGTTTAAGTAAAATGGTGACATTAATAGCATATAAATAAATATTCAGCCTAAAATGTACTTAGACAATTATCTAATAAGATTTTTCCTTGGTTGGCTGGGTCCCTGGCATTGTGAAACCGACAATGTCAGAATCAGATAGATTTGAGGAGCTTGGTGCTGAAGAGGAGCCTTATCCAGAAGTGGAGCCATATCTTAAGGAGGAGCATCAAGAAGGAGCTGAAGTGTTTAGTCTTGTCTACTTATTGTGAATATGAGTGATTTCATTTCAGTACATTTAAACTTAATTAATGTTGTAATAATATAGGTACTATTTGTGTGTGTTTTACTTATTGTACTATTTATTCTGTGTTGGCTACATTTTCTCTATTTATTGTGGTAAATTGGATGTATGTTTACTTTACCTTACTTTTGCACTCTGATTCTATATTTGCTTAGTGACTGATTACATAGCATGTATACATTGGATTATCTCTTTCTTACTAGTGGAATAGGGTTTACACCTAATCCAATGTTAAGTAAGGGATTCGCCATAGTGCACCACCCCTTAGCTTAATCTTGTGGATTAAGGGGTGGGGCGCCACAGCAAGACACTTCACTTATTCAATTCTTGCTCACATTTATGCACTTCAAGTTGTAGTTATAGTTGCTACAAATATAATAACCTCCTACTTGAAGATTTAATGTAGGCCACCATCTTCTTCTTCACCTTGGCAAAAACCTTCATCATTCTTAGTGTACAGTGTGGTTAAATACTGCCTCCTAGTCACATCCTAAAACAAGCTACTTTATTAAGTAGAGCCAAGTAGTCAATCACTAGTTTATCTTAGATGCCTTATGCATGAACTGCCTTATGATACTTGTTGGTTGAGGATATTCTCATCACTTACTTCAAAAAAGTAGTCTTTCATCATTTAATGGTGATAGAATCCAAATCCCCTTTAGACATAGAATTGATGACTGTACCTCATAACCCTTGGTCAACTCCAATTCGCTTTGGGCACATCAGAATGCATCTTGGGCTCACATTTTGGTATCTGGGTTTTTGCCAGCCTCCCTAGAGCCTTTTCTTCAATCTCTCCTTGATCTCTAGAGTCCTTTTCAAGAGTCAACTTGATTCATCTTTATTGTACCAAGCTTGCATGTAGTGTAATGTCTAAACACCACCTTGCTAGGCTTCTTTCACGATGCTCTCAAATTAAACACCTATAATGTCACCTCTTATAGGGATATGATAATCCAATATTTGTAATCCACTATTGTTGTACTTGTTATAACACTTTTCTTTTAGTTTGCGCTACTAACTTTTATTTGTAGCTACAATCCCACTAGAGATATCCTCTTTGCCATAGTTTTAGCACTTGGATTAGCTCACTAAAATCCTTTTTATTGAGCTACTTCGACATGACTCCAAACATCACTCACAGCTCCTTCCTATGCTCTCAACATTTAAGGTTCTATATGTAAATGCATCACCAATGGATCTCCTCCTTTCCTCCTAATTTTGGATTAACCTAACCACAACATTAATTTTAAAGTTTCAGCTCTATTGAATATCTTACCTTTGTTACAAAGACATCCCTACTTTTTGGCTATAAATACAACAACAATAATGTTCATGCATTGTCATTGAACTAGAAAGTCTCAAAGCTCTGCTAATTATTTATGATGTTGAAGCCATTCATATGGTCTATCATTGAGCCACAATCTGCTATCTTCATGCTAAACATCATTTCCATAGTGGTTCTTTCATTCACAAAGTTGACGGCCACAAATTAAGCTAGAGATAGTCATATTAAATCCCAAGATGTTATGTTGAGGACTCACTAGTCTTTATTACACAATTCTTGTGACTTCATCATGATGCCTTGTACTGCCTTAGTGCTAAGTTAGTAAATTCTAATCCAATACTAGGTGTTATTATAGCACTTAACAATGAATTAGTAGGAATCTAACTCACTATTAAGTACTATGTGGCCAAGAATCTTTTTGAGACAAGGAAATTTTAGTAATTTAAATGAGTAGGGCATATATGAAAACATCCACATTCATCATCCAAACCAAGCACAGTAAGAAGAATGAAAAAAAATGCATTTATCACAGAAAAGGAAGTAAGAACATCCAAAGTCTAAGTTATTACAGACAATTTATAAATATTATAAAAATACACTCATCCTCATAAATAAAATGCAAGAAAAAGTCTTCAAGTGCTACTGAAGGCCGATAATAGTCCCAACTCCAAGATCCGCAAGATTCTCCTGATCTACCATATTTGGCAGTTAATATGGTTGGGCATAGCCAATAAATTAAAAAAAAGTGATTAGACTTAAAATGTCCAAGTACATTTCAGGGTTACATTAAGTTTTATTTTAAGTTATATAGATATCACATTAGCCATTCACGATTATTTGAGTAAGCAGAGCATTAAGTAACAAATTGGATGAATGTAAAACTATGTAAAAATAATGCCATGTTGGGTCGTGTGCGCAGACCCGACAAATAGTGCCATGCGGGTCGCAGCTGACTCATCCGACACTGTGCCTAGTTGTCTGGATTGCGGGTAATCAAGACCGAATGAATTATGGCTTAGGAAAACCCTAAAAATCTTGATCTATGAGGTAGTTCAAAAGACGAGCCATTACTTGATGGAAATCTTGTGATAAGCTCTACAATATAGTGTAAGAATCCATAATCCAATCTACCTTACTTAGCTCCTATTAATCAAAAAGTGTTTTAGGGTTAGGGTTTACTATGGGGTCTCTTTGCGACACCCATAATAAACCTTTGGGCTTACGACCTGGCTCAAATAAATGCCAAGCTCATCGCCCTCCCATAAAGTGCTACTAGGGATGATGAGAAGCCATGGAATGAGAATTGGGCTCGGGTGAAGCTAGGACACTATACAGGTTGGAGTCCATCCGGGCTAACCTGACCAAATGGAGGCCCTAAATGGATCTTAAATCAAGCTACTTGGATTGCAATGACAGAACAAAATGTGAATGTAGCAATTTAAGAAGGGATTCAAAGTTTAAATTGCATACCTTTCACTTTGACAAGTTTTCTTTTGCAAGCTCTCGTCAATTGCTTCCTCATCCAGAGCTTCAATTCTCTACACTAGAAGTTATGACCATGGGAGTGGGTACGAATGGGGAATAGATGGTAGTTTAAGGCTACGGTAGAAGGGAGGGGATATGGGTTGTAATCCTTCACTTGTGATACTAATCGTGCATTTGTGCAGAACATAATAGAGCACAATGCTACTGAGCACAATGCTCTGTCATGTTCTAGCCATTGGATCAGTGATCTGATCCAACTATCAGATCGGGCAAATGAGTCCCAACCGTCAGATCTACCCAATTAAAAGGCGCAATGGTCATGATCCATGGGATTGGCTATTCTGTGTTAATCTTCAAACAACAGATCGACACTGTTCGTTAAATGGTAAAAAAAAAAATTTATTTGATTTAAAATAATTATACCAATCTTAATAATTAAAATTAAGCTATCAAACAAGCTCCAAAGAATTCAAAAAATTCACATTTTGCTAATTTAGCAGTGAAAAATTCAAAAATGTTGTCAAATTTTTAATCATATGTCAATTTAATAAGTTTTAGGTTAATTAAATAGCTTAAAATATTTATCAAAAATAAAGAATCTCCAAATCACACCAAATTTTAGGGGTTAGCTCTTAATATTAGGAGTCTAATGGCTATGTTTTAAATCTAATTGGACTACCCAATAATGGGTAACAACACTAGGATTATTACAGACTCTCCTTCTTAAAAGAGGTGTCCTCCTCGATGCCCTAACGAGCTTAAGAAACAAACAAAAATTTGAAAATAAAATATTACAATTTACTTGATTAAAGAAAGAATTATGGAAACTTCATCTGCATATCCACCTCTTTTTAACACATGGCTTCTTCAATTGAGTGATTCTGCCAGTAAACTTTATCAATAAAGAAACTACGGTTCCTCAATTGCTTGAGGTCTTGTCCCAAAATTGCAACAGGCTTGACAACAAATGTCAAGTTAGGCTGCTGTTAAATAGCAAGAATCTACACTTGTTGATTTGGGTCTTGTAGACACCTCCTTAGTGACAAGACATGAAGAATATTATGTACAATAGAAAAATCTTTGGACAGATCTAACTTGTACATAGACATTCCCACTTTTGTGATCACTTTGAAGGGTTCCAAATATCTTAGACATAGCTTTCTTGACATGCCAAACCTTTGAATTCCATGCATAGGACTAAATTTTAGATAAGATCTTTCCCCAATATGAAATTATTGGGAACGATGGCGAGCGTCATCATATTTCTCTTATCTATCTTGCACTGCCAACATATGATGCTTGATTTGTTGCACCTTTTTGTTAGTTTCTTCAATTAACTCTGAACCATACAAACGAGTGTAGCCCACTTTGCTCCAGGATAAATGAGTGTTGCATATCCTTCTATAAAGTTCTTCGGAAAGAGCCATACTGATATGGTATTGATAACTATTATTGTAGGCAAACTCCACTAAGGCAAGGTGATCTTCCCATGATCTACAAAATTTTAATACATAGGGATGCAAGAGATCTTATATGATTTGATTTACACACTCAGTCTAACAGTCCATTTGGGGCTGAAAGGAAGTACACATTGGTAAGTTTGTTCCCAAATCTTGCTGAATGGCTGACCAATATCAATATGTAAGCGTGCTGTATCGATTTAAAACTATACAATTAGGTGTTCCATGCAGATGGACAATCTCCTTAATATACACCTTGGCAAACCTATTTTTTAAATCAGTCTAGCAAATTGGGATAAAATGGGATGATTTGGTTAGTTTATCAATGATCACCCAAATCGCATTAGCTCTCAATTTACCCTTAGGAAAACCCATTACAAAATTCATGGAAATGTTAAACCATTTTTATTTAAGGATCTCTAATTGTTTAAGAAGTCCACCAAGCTTCTGGTGTTCAGTCTTTACTAACAAGCAAGAATGATACTTAGAGATGAATATAGCAATGTCTCTCATAATACATGGCCACCAGAAGGACTTCTTTAGATCTTGGTACATTTTACTACTACTGGGATGGACATTGTAACTTAAATTATAGGGTTCTTAAAAAATTTCTAGTTGCAGACTCTTAGGAACCCATAGCCTTTCCTTTTTTTAGATTACACCGTTAGCATATAAGCGCAATTCTGGTTTCTTTCCTCCTTCAATATCAAACTTAAGCTTGAAATAGCTTTCATCTTCCATTTGGGTTTCAATAATTTATGATCTTATTGAGGATTTACATTGACTAGCAAACAGAAGTTTATGCAAGTCCACTAATCTAATTGGCTCAAGTTTTAGCTTCTCAAATTCTTCAACTAAGGCATTATTACAACAAAGAGAAGAAAATGTTGCTTTACGGCTTAGTGCATCAGCTACTAGGTTAGCTTTACCCGGATGATATTGAATTTCTAGTTTGTAATCACATATTAATTATATCCATCTATGGTATCTGCATTTAATCTCTTTTGTGTGAAGATATATTTTATACTCTGATGTTCTATAAATATTTAACACTTAACTCCATACAGCTAGTGTCTCTAGATTTTTAGGAAAAAAACTGTCGCTGCTAATTCTAAATCATGATTGAGGTAGTTTATTTTGTTAGGTTTTAACTTTCTGGATGAAAAGGCTATCACTTATCCTTATTTGTATCAGGACGAAATGAAGCCCTACCTTAGAGGCATTGGTATAAACTTGAAAATCCTTTCTCTCTTGGGGCAGTACTAATACTGGCGCAGAGGTTAATAAATACTTCAGCTTTTGGAAGGCTTCTTCACACTCAAAATTCTAGATAAACAAAACTTTCTTTCTGGTAAAATGGGTTAAAGGCACTACAATTAAAGAAAACCCTGGCTTATATCTTCTGTAGTAGCCAGCAAGTTCCATAAAACTTTTGATTTTAGTCAAAGAGTTGGGCTGCACCCACTGCTGAACAACACTGATCTTTTTCTGATCAACCCTTCTTCCTTTGGCATCAATAATATGACCCAGAAATGCCACATTACTGATCCAAAACTCACACTTTGAAAACTTAGAGAAAAGCTTATTGCTTCTAAGCAGCTCTAAGATATTACGGAGGTGCTACTCATGGTTAGCTTCTGTCTTGGAATAAATTAGGATGTCAAATATGAAAATAATGAAAAAATCTTCAAGATAGGGTTTCAAGATACATTGCATCAAATCCATGAATATGGATAGAGCATTTGTCATTACAAAAGACGTGACTAAAAATTCATGGTGTCCATATCGTGTTTTGCATGCAGTTTTACGGATATCATCATCTTTAACCCTAATCTGTTAATAACCCGATGCCAACTGTATTTGAGAGAAGACTTTCTCTCTAGTTAATTGTTTAAATAAGTCACCAATTCTCAATAAGGGATACCTATTCTTAATAGTCACTTTATTCATCTCACTGAAGTCTATGCACATCCAAGTTGAGCCATCCTTTATTCTTCACGAACAACATCAGAGCTCCCCAAGGCAACATACTAGGGTGAATGAAACCTTTTTCTAACAATTCGTGCAGCTGTTCTCGCAACTCCTACAGCTCCTTGGGAGTCATTCAATAAGGTGTAGTAGAATTAGGTTGAGTCATTGGAATCAACTCAATAGAAAATTTACCTCTCTCAAAGGAGCTAGTCCTGGCAGATCCTTTGGGAGCAAATTTAAGAACTCTCTCACAATGTTGGTGTCACCAGGACTATGTCACAACCCTTATTAATGTATCTACATGCATCTCCACTTTAGATGTCATTTGAACTTGCAAGGCTTTGCCTAAACTAAATTGTTGGAGGTTGAGGGATTTAGCACCCTTTCAGATATAAATAAGTGACTAGCACCCATTTTGAATTGATTACTTATAATAGCATTTCTATGATGAATTGAAATTTTAATTTATTAACTAATGCAAGAAATAAATACAAGCAATTAAATATGTGAGAGAAATATAGAATGCAAAAATAACTTAGCACGTACCTGTAATGACTTCTATGTCCTCTTAAGCGACCACAAGTGTCAAGCCATACACTTGAGGTAAGGCAGAAGAATTGGCAACAATTTTGCCTTTAGATTTATTTTTGGCTTGAGTTTGCTTTGAAGTAGGTTGAGGTGCTCCCCGCTAGTATTTCACATGCCCACTAGCTGGAGGTGGCATTATGGAAAATGCCAGAACTTGAGCATTTACGGGCATGAAGTTGTGAACAGTAGTTGAATGATTGATTTTATTATGTTCATAGTCCACATGGCCTTGTAGTCCTAGTACATGTGGCCATGTCTGCCATAAGTATAACATATGTTACTGTAGTGGTAACACTTCCCATGCATATGAGGTATTTGATAACAGCCTCCTTGTTTACCCTGCTAGTTCTGAGTCATCTGGTAGACTTTTGGTGTTTGGGAATGGTTCTTTTTAAATAGTTTAGACTTGGTAGTGGATGGATAAGATATTATTTAGCTCCTTTTCCACCTGATGATGTTCTATTAATCTCACTCCTTTCAACTGCTTAGCAAAATTATGGTGGTGCTGAGAGACAAGGTGATTGACAGACCTAAATTATGTATGTCTGTGTTAGCACACAAGTGTACACGGTCAAAGTATTATGGGATGGTGAGATACCAGGATTTATCATTCTCTGGGAACATGTTTATATTTATTACTTGAGTGTATCTAATTTCAATAATGTTTAAGAAATTGAATTGTTTTGTTTTAAATTCTTCAATTATGATTCCTAGATTAATTGGGCTTAAAAATAATTTTGGAAAATTGGGGATAGTTAAGGTTAAACATGCAGTGTGACATGGTTCATGCAAGTTCTCTTATTCTCAATCTATGTCAAGTCAGTTGAGTTAATTTTTATTACATTATCAATAGATTTTGTATTCTTCAAATGATACATCAAATGTACTAAATCTTATATAGTGCTATGAGATGAATGAACACTAATAAGTTTGATTTTGGCACATAGACAACCATGTGATCTTTGAATTAATGAAATATGCTATTACATCTAAGCTATAAAATTCACATTTCTTAGTTAAGTATCATGTGATATTGATTCCACATATGGCTCACACATATTTACTCTTAATTTAACTAAGAAAATGAGCTATGAAGCTAAATGAGTTTATGTCACATCACTCATATTTTAACGCACTCAAAATTCTTGCATAAATCTAAAGTGAGTTGTGGAGCTCTATAAGTGGTTCTTAGCTCACAAGCATCAAGTTCATACCTCAAATGATATGAATTGAGCTATGGAGCTCAAAGAATATTAGGCTATATTCCTCATGGATCAAATGATCAAGATTTTGCCCTAAGTTGTGCACGGGCAGTTTTTGCACAACGAACATTGCAACAACCATTCGCGGCGTTAATGCTCGAGAGTGCACAACCTTTTGGGAAAAAGAGATAACCATCTCCATGAGATTTTAATTAAATATATAATAAGAGAATTATATATAGAAAGATTCATCATTCTCCAACTTGTTTATACATTAAAACATTTAAATATGTTAAGAGCTAAATAACATTTCATTGATTAGAAGAGTTTTAAAATATTACACCATGACTCTTACATGTTCTTGCCCAACCCTCCCCATAAGGATGGGCCGTAGTCCTTTGGCTGCAACACCGATTGTGCAATCACACAGAACACGACAGAGCACAATCCTTTGTAATGTTTAGACCATTGGATCAGCGATCTGATTCAACTGTTAGATCTAGTGTTCGAATCCAGACCGTCAAATCTGCTCGATTAAAAGGCGTGACGGTCCAGATCCATGGGATTGGTTGTCCCGTGTTTGGCTTCAAATAGTGGATTAGAGTTGTCCGTTAAATGGTAAAAATGAAAATTTTATTTAATTTAAATTAATTATTTAAATAATTATACTAATTTTAGTAGTATAAATTAAGCTATCAAACGAGCTCTGGAAAATCTCAAAAATTCACCCCTAGCTTATTTGAGGGCGAGGAATTAAAAAATAAAGTCTAATTTTTAATCAGAGGTCAATTTAATTTTCATAATTTTTAAGTTTATTAAATAGCTCAAAATATTCATAAAAAATAAATGATCTCCAAATTGCACCAAATTTTAGAGGTGGGTTCGTAATGTTATTAGAAGCATAATATCGATATTCTTTAGCTAATTGGACTACCTAATAATGGGTAACAATATTAGGGTTGTTACATGCCTTCTATTAGAAGGTATAATTTTTTCTAGTATAATAGAATTTTCATATGAATCTCTTGGAAAATAAAGTTCATTCTATTAAATTTTTCCATGTTGTACCTTATTTATTCTGACATTACACCTATTTGAACAAAGATTAACATCATTATGATACTAGATGTTGTGGTTTCTCTAAACTAAATTATTGAGTACACCTCAAAATCATAGATGAGGAAGTCACAAAAGCTATGAGGGATCATTAGCTTCACAACCTCAGGGAATACTAGCAAATACAAGCAACAAAAATATTAGAAAATCATTACATCTATAAATCCCAAATATATTTTACATGGAAAACCCCAATGCTAGGGAAAAATAATTGAGCCAAACTACCAAGAAATTGACAATGAATTATGGAGAAGATGCAAGAGAGATCACCCTCTATTCAAGAGCTCTCAAGATTTTTCCATCTCACTAACAACTTTTATTTCTTTCTTACTACATTCAAAATAATGAATAGCCACCATACACATATGACATTTAGCTTACACAACACACCACACATAATCTCTAAGCTTCTTAGGTATTCTTAGCCCTCTTAATAGCCTCCAAACCCTCCATCTATCTCTAAATTCTTAATTGATTACCACATGTTAAACTTGCCACTCTTGGGAAGCTCACATGTCCAATTCTATATTCTACATGTCCAATTCTCTATTCTACATGCCACTCTTGGGAAAATCACATATGAGTGCTGAGGTTTTAGTGTTTTCAAGAACATTCCTTAGCGCTCAGATGTGCCCAAGCACCCAAGCCTTTGCTGATTAATAATGTCTATTGCCTTAGGATGCCCAAGTTCTCTGCCCGTTTTATTCAACTCCCATTTGGCTCACTTGATACATAGGTGACCCAAAGTCACTTCATGCTTTGCAACTTAGCCACGGTCTACTCCAAGGTTATTTCATTGCACTTGAGACATCACCACTCCAACTCTTGTTCACACTATTTCACTTCAAGCTATAGTTAGGTGTACCCAAACTAATTGCACCCCTTTGAGCTATACTAGAGTCCTCACAAATATAAAAATCTCCCACTTAGAGATTGAGTTCATGCCACCATCTTTTTCCTTACCCTAGTAGTCACTTTAATAGTAATTGAGGCATGGTGTGGCTAAACATCATCTCTCATTCACATCCCAAATCATGCCACTAGATTAAATGAAAACTAATAAGTGTATCCCTAGTTTTTATTGAACATGATGCCATGAAGGCCTATACGAGAGCATGTGATGACACGAGCATATGTTAGGAACCTAAAAACTTGAGGATGCAATAATCTTTCATATTATATACATATCTTTTATTTTAATTTTTTTCATGAATAAAAACTTGGTCAAGATGACATGCTTTATAATGTTGAATTCTTATGGCTCTTCTTTTTACATAGTTTAAAAGAGCAATCTTCTTTCATCTTGTGGTTTTGTCATCTAAGTCCATTGCTAGACTTTGTGCCAATGGCTTCACGTTGCCACTCTTGGCAAACTCCCACTCTCTTCATGGATGTTGCATCTCAAAAGGCTTCTTGGGCTCACATTTTGTTGACTAGGTTCAACCCGCCTCACTAGAGCTAACTCTACAATCTCTCCTTGATCATCGAATGCCTTGTCAAGAGCAAACTTGACTCATCTTTGTCACATATTCATGTTTTCATTTGAGTGTGGACATATGGATTCTGCCCTTTCATGACTTTTAAACCACCACATCATTGTTGGAGTCTTATTTATCACATATAGTGACCTAACTTTTGCCCCTCATGTAACCCCTAATGCTCCCTTAGTTATTTTTCATAAGTCATTTGTTATCATGGTTCCAATACCAGCTTGTGCTAACTAACCAACATAGATTAAGTTCCTTTTCAAGCTTGGAACAGGCTAGACATTCTTCAATTACCAAATCACTCTGTTTGATATTCTAATGTTCATGTCTTCTTGCCCCATGCTATTGTACACATTATCATCTTATATGCTTATGCAACTTATCCTATATGTGGTGTAATTTTTAAGTGAAGTTTTGCTTAATATTTATGTCATGATGCTCTAGAATCCAGTGCTCTTAACATAACCATGTTCAAGCATAAGATTAGAGCATCTTCATAATCTATTGATGTTGTGCTCGTTGCACTGCCTCTTTCACAATTTATGTCTCTAACATTTATGTGCTGCTCATAGTACCACCGCATATGACCTTTTTTGATGCAATTCTAGCATTTGGCTTAACTCACCAACTTCTCTTTTCTCGAGCTGCTCTAACTTGACTTTGACTCCTACTACTAAATCCCTCAGTTGTTCTCAACATTTAAGGCTCAGGATGCAAATGACTCGCCATTAAATCTCCTTCTTGCCTTCTCATTCAAAATTTGCTTGATCACTTCATAAAAATAAAACTTTTAGATCTAGTTGGCTTGCTCACTACTGTTACAAAGCTACCCCAACTTTTCAACAATAAATACAACAATAATAATGTTTAGTTCATCATCAAACCATGCAGTCACCAAGCTCAGCTAATTAGTGATGGTGTTAAGGAAGTTCACATGCTTCATCACCGAGCAGCAATCCTTCATCTTCATGTTGAATAACATTTTTGTCAGAGACACTTTGTTTAACATTAAATCTTTTCATATATCTTCATTAAGGCATCCAATAGATCCATGGTAGTTCATTCAATCATAATGTAGAAGAACGTTCAAAATTAAGTCGAGGACAATTATATAAAACCCAGTTGTTTTATCCAAGAATTACCAATCTTTTTTACTCATTTTTTATGGTTATGCTTTCTAATGAAAGACACAACTTATTTTAGTACAACAAATATTTCATCTCCTTATTCTAAAATTCAACTTTTATTCTATTAGATTTCTCCAAGTTGCACCTCATCTCCTTTTGCATAACTTCCACATGAATTAAGCTTAACTTGTATTAATACATGTTAGCATGGTTTCTGCTAATCAAACTGTTGAGTTCACCTAATAAAATCATGAATGAAGAAGTTTCAGAACCCTTGAAGGATCTCCAACTTCATCATTTAGGGAAACATAATCAAAGATAAATTATAACATCCATAAAGCACAAGCAGATTTATAATAAGATGCTTATTATCAAAAAACCCGTGGAGCCACATCACCAAGAACATCACTATAAATCAAAAAGAAGATACAAGAGAGATCTCACTCTCTTCAATATCTCTAAGGCTTTTCCCATCCTACTCACAGTTTCATATTCCTTACAATTCTAAGAAACTCTAACAACAACCACAACATGTAGCACTTTTAGCATACATGACAAATCATATATAAACCAAAAGCTTCTTATATTTTAATAGTCTTCCAAAAAGCCCCCACGCACTCTATCTGGACCTATGAGTACTTATATGTTTTCCACATGATAGGCATGCCCCTTTTAGGAAAATCACACGTCCAATTTCACCTTCATATGCACCACTTTGATTCCATGATCATAAATTTGTTGCCTAGCACTTAGGTGTCCAAGTGCTAGTGTCTTGGACTTCATTGACTAAGGAACCCCAATGAATTGAGAACTAATGCTATTTTTTGTGAATTAATTTACTTTATTTTATTTTAATCAATTCTAAAAGTTTATTATATATAACTTATGGATATGCTTGAGAATTTTTGATATTTTTTGCATTAATCACATGCTTAGTTTTCACTTATTATATTTATCTAAATACTTTAATAGGGATTTATAATCATTATAGATAAATATTGTTATATAGATATCAAATATTACACTCCAAAATCTATAAGCATTAGTTTCTCTTATAGAAAAAATCCATAATTTCTAACAACCGTTCTTAACTTTTATGAAATCGCCTAAGCCTTCTGGAATTTTTTTAAAGCTCAAATAGTTCCTTGACTCACCATAATAAAAAAGTTAATCACTTTTTTATTTAGATGATTTCTTAGATTGATTTCATGAATCAATACAATTTTATTTTATCCTTAACTAAAGTGTTAGTTTACTTATACTAATTTTTTATTCATAAGTTGAACCTACATTCACGCACACTCACTCTCATCTTACTAAATTGGTTAATTATGAGATTAAATCTAATTATTGTCCCTTGATCTATGGTTAATTAAGGATCACAATGGTTATTAGGTGTTTATCATTTTAAGCTTTTCATGGAAGTCTATCCTTTTCCCTAATATTCTATATATGCTAATATGGCCATTGACCTTTAAAATGTTAATGAATATGTTTAATTACTTTATAAAATCCTTAATATCTTGATTTTTAATTGTTATCAAACTTAATAATGCTTGGATGTATGTTGTAATGCTTTTATTATAATAGTTGTATCTAGATCAATATCTTGCATAACACTGCATTATGCACCTAACTAGCTTAATAACTTGACTAAACACACCTAATTTCTTTTAATTTTATGATTATTAATCTCTTATGTTTAATGTTTGAATTTATCTTATGTCATTAATTTTATTAACTATTACAAGATTAAGTTAGAAAAAGTTACAAAGTATTTAGTAGTTTACTTAATTGATTACTTATTGATTTACTTTGAATTAACTTTGGTAATTTACTTATCTCTAAACTTAATTATTGTGACATGACAAATTGAAATATTATGATTTTATACTAAGAATAAATTCTTCAAATTACTTAGCCATTCCTAATTGAGCAAGGTGTTTAGGACTTGAAAAGAAGAATTAATCATAATATTGTTATTGAAAAACTCTAAGTTGATAACAATTTGAATTTGCATTCTAAGTTTTACAAATTTATTTGTCAATTTAAATTGATGAGTTTTGTTAGAAGCTTTGTTTTAAATATTATAATCAAAACATAAGGATGTGAACTATAAGCTTAAACTTATTAGCGGAACACTCAATATAAGTTAAGCCAAATTTTCATTTTCATTTTGGTAAAAGCTAATAACCTTTTATGTGAAAACAAAAAGGAGACTTATAACCTTAAGCTTACCTCAAAATATTGACTCAAATTATGGCATTCATTTAACTAGTAGTTCATATGGGGCATCCAATTGATAAGAGTTAAAAATTGCAAACTTAAAATCAAACTCAAATTTTGTCACATCATAAGAAATTCCATTTTTTTATACCCTGAGCCATATTAATAAAAGAATAATTACAATATAAGTTTCACACATTAACTAATGAAATAAAATTTTAGGAATATCAAACGTTCTCAAAACATAATAAATAACATTGCCATATTATACTTTCAAGAGTAACTTTCAAAATGGAACATTTCAAAACTAATTATAAAATTAAAAAGATTATTCTAAGAATTTAAATAATAGTCTAACATCACTTTATTTTGCCAATATGCTAATATTTGCTAAAATTTAAGCATGCAACATAAGCTTAGTAAAATCTCTTAGTTTCACATTAAGATGCATAACAAGTAAAAGAATACATATAATTTGAACAAGTAAATACTTGGATGTATACAAACATCAACTATAATAAATAGTTATTGACATTAAGTCAACTGATAATAGAACTGTAGGACCTCTATTTAATTTAATAAGAAATGATAACTTAATTTAGTAAGAAATGATAAATTCAAAGCAACTAAATAAATACACTAGTAGGAATTTGGTATCATTATTTAGGTTATTAAAAAGATACATAATGGATAAATGAACAAAACATAATCTCAATAGTTGGCAAATACACATAAACAAATATGGATATGTAATCGAAGTGATAGAAAAATAATATTCTCTTACAATCAAGTCAATTTGACAACAAAGATATGTGACAAAGGTAGTTATTCATCCTAGTTAACTTCAAATTATAATATGTAAACATGAAACTAATCTTTAATAATTTGATTTACACTTTTTTATTTATTTATTTGTATAGGGATGGAGGGCTCGTACTCAAACACAACTTGAATCTTAAGCATACCTAAATAATGTGCAATAACTTAATGTGAACTGAATTATCAATTAAATACAATTACTTTAAGCACTCCATGAAGTTCAATTATTCACTTTAGATATTATTAAGTTATTTTATTCAAAGTAATCTATTTGGATAATTGAAATAAAATGGTATAACTAGTGGGAAAACTAGTAATTACCCAGATAGAATCATCTCATGTCACAGATTAGAGAAACCTTACCATAAAATCCATGGGTATATTCCCACATTCACATATAGTATCATCTATAATACGTATAATCCTTTACTAGAAATATTAGCTGTAATAACCCAAGTTGTTACCTTAGATAATTAGGACTAATCTCAGTCATAATCTTGATCCTAAGTATTAATTAATTCATTAGAAGTCATCCCCTAAGATCTAGTCCAAATTAAGAGACAGATGGATCAAATCTTAATTTTTGGAAAATTCAAAAAACCCTAAAATTTCACCTGTCTAAATAGATCTCAAATCGACAAACGGACTTTGCCATTGCGCTCATTGCCCCCAAATTAGCTAGGGGAGATGTTTTCGTGTCAATTGGAAGTTGTCAAAATTTTGGCAAATATTTTAATAATATTTAAATACCTAAAAATTGGGAAATTAAAATACTCATCGACTCAAAAATCTGACTCCACCGTTGTGTTCCTTACCCCACAATTAGCTAGGGGTGAATATCTGGGAATTTTTGGGAGTTAATTTATTAATTAGAATTAATTATAATAATTAGTAATTTAAATTAATTAAGTAATTAAACTATTGCAGCTCCTCACCGCATTTACTGAGATGATTCTATCTGGGTAATTACTAGTTTTCCGACCTCCGTTGCTTGCGCACCACGCAGCTCCTCACCGCCATCAGCGACCAACCAGCGGTTGGCGGAACCTCGCGAGCTCCGCCTCTGGCTTCTTAACTCTCCAAGCCTCGATCACATCAACGGGGCATGCCATAAAACTCGGGGAGCATCGATCGGATCTCCTCCACGAACCCTAATTCTTCCTCTATCTTCTGTTCCAGGTACGCCCTGATCCTCCCAATCCCTCTGCTCAATTGTAACTGATCGTTCTTCATGGCAATTAAGCGAGCTCTATTAATGGTGGATCGGCTCGATCGGGTTAAGTCAACTCCGATCGAGCCGTCGTGCAAGGGATTTGGAGTTCTACCGGGTAGGTTAATCTCGTCCCCAACCATAAGCGCTAGGGTTCGCTCCTGCCGGAAGCTCAGGCTGCCTCTGTGGTCGATCACAACGCAATTGAGGAGCTCTCGTCGCCCCCCACTCGTCACCATGCGGGTTGAGTCCCGATGCCGCCGGGAAGGCCGACGAGCCTCGTGCCCTAGCCTCCTCCTCGCGGTGAGGCATTGAGGTTAACAAGTGGGCCTTGGGTCGGGTCAGGCCCGCGAGCTGGGCACATGTCGCTCGCAGACGTCGCGGGGCCCACTAGCGTCGCGTCTGTCGGGCGTGGGTCCCGCGCACGGTCAGTGCGACCGCTGGCCTGCTGCCACGTATGGTGTTGGGACCCACTTGCTGTCCCCCAGCCACTCATCTTCTGACACGTGTCTGGCAGTGGGTCCCGCCTCCTTTAATACCAGTAGAGAAAATTTATAAATAATATAATTATATATATAATATATATATATACACACATTAAATATATGTATATAGTTATATTAATGTACTTAATTAATTTAATTGTATGTGTATATATAACTTTAGGATTAGTATCTAATTAATTAGTGTTAAATTAGTAATTAATTAGTATTAACTATAATTAGTAGTTAAACTAATTAAATTATTATTAGTTCTGTTAAATCAGATTATTTATATTTATATATAATAATATAGCATAAGGATTAATAATAATAGGTTACTTAAACAAAATTTATTAATTAACTTAATACCTAATGTTTACGAGAATATTTGATAATGCATTAAGTTAATTAATACAGTAGGTTATAAATTAATTGATAATTTAATAATTGATATTAAACAGTAACATATTTAAATAAATAAAAACTATTAGTAATTAATATAATTACTTAACTAGCTAATTATTAATTAATAGAAATTATAATTAACATTTTTCCATAATTATTAATAATAGTAAATAATTTAAAAAAATTAATATTATTTGATTTCTTTAAATAGTAAATTAATTCAAAATGAATAAATAGTAAAATCTATTTAATTTTAATTATTTTATTTAAAACTTTAATGTTTAATAATTTTTTGTACAATGATCCAAGCATAGTAAATATAGGTCTCATTTTACTCAGAAAAATAAAATGAATCAAATGACGTAATTCAAAAATGTATTTCGAGGTACGTATAACATAGTGATATTTTAGGTCATAAATAAACCCTCATAACTTTTAACCTAGTTATCCAAATATAGGCAATATGGGTCTTAAACTACTCAGGAGAATAGCCCCATCACTATAGAAATATTAGTTTCCCCATTTGGAGCATATTTTGAAATGTGACATTTAGGACCCTACCCTAAAAATAACAAAAATGCCCCTAGTCTTCAATTAATTATAATTTTATCAATTCAACTCTAAATTTAGAAATTCAAAGTGTTAACTAGCATAGAATTCTAGTGTCATTAATAAACTGAAATAATATTTAGGATATGAACCCTAGAAAATCAAAAATGAGCAAACTATCCCTAACTTTAATTAAGTCATACCTTGACTATTTGAAGTCCAAATTGAGTCTACTCATTATTAAAGCACTCGGTATACTATAAGGAAGCTATGGAAACAAAGTTTGCTGAATTTGGACCTCAAACGGAAAAGTTCAATTTTTGCCCCCTTTAACCCTTAGAAATTACCGAACTGCCGCTGAAAATTAGAACCTCCATAACTTTGCCATTTAACCTTATAATTAAGTGTTATTGGACTCTATGGAATTCTTGAATAGCAACCAATAGTAAACTGCACAAGAAGTTAGATTTTATTAAGTGTAAATTACTAAAATACCCCTTAAGACAAAATGCTTAATTTAAACTTATAGGATCCGTTTCTTATCTGAATTGAGTGTACTTACTGTCTATCTTCATGTTAGACAATAAGGAATCGTTTGGCAGTAAAAAATTATAATTTAGAACCTTAATTCAAAAGGTATCTTTTGAACCTTAAAGTAGGGACAAAATGGTCATTTTGCCCAAATATTAGGTTAAACATCTTTAACTCCTAAACTGTCTTCTAAGTCAATAAAACTAGTATTAGAATTATATTAGAATCATTATAAGTGGTAAAAATCAACTAGTAGGACAAATTTGTAAGATTCCAAAATTTTCTCTAAGTCTTTTCCTTAGGAATTCAGCACCTCACATTAGGGCTATTCCTAAGACTATGGCTAGATTATAGGATAGATTTCATTCATTGAATAATGGGGTTAATTAATGAATAAATCCTTAGTTTTATTAATTTCTTGAATTTTTTAGTTTAATTTTGATTATTTTGTCTTTCAACCTTAGATTTATGATAGGAGATTTATCCTATTAAGTTTGGCTTTGCCTAATAGGATTTGCCTTAATCAATAAATCACATTTAGATTGAAACCTAGATCTTAAGTTTTACCTTCGTGATTATGTGATTTAGCCCAATATCATGGAGTTTAATCCATAATCTCTAGCTTAGTAGATTTTGGTCAGCTTATAGTTTAGAACATCTAAGCTCATAAACTAGGTCGTGATGGTCGACATTGATTAAGCTTATTAGGACCTAGCTAGTCCTAATATTTTGTAACTTATAAGGACATACTTCTAAGATACACTCGATAGTAGAAATTGGAGATCCTGAACTTGTGTAACTTGGAATAGTTAGATTGGTTAAATTAGAAAATAAATAATATCACCATGTTTAGTGGAGTCCCTTGCTTACTATTTGATTTTATGCTACACATTCCTTGAACTTTATGCTTACTTTCCTTGAACATGTTATATAAGAAAAACATTATTGCATGAAAATGAAAACTTAAAATATTAAGAAAACAATTGCACTTGGGTTCAGTTCATGGTGGAATATGGTGCACATTACTCCGATAGACAGGAGTAAGGAGAGATCAGAATGCTTAATATTACTCATTGAGAAGTGTGTGTTAAGCTTGGAACCCACTCAATCTTGCAGATGTGCTTGACTTCTCAGCTATTTCTAAGATTATCCACAGAAACAAAAGTAAATAATTAAATATATATTTGCATAGTATTATTGCCTCTTTAGTATTTTTGTTCTAATCTTTATGCCCTAGCCCAGAATGGCTATGGGAATCTCTGTCTGCCCTAGCCCAGAAAGGCTATGGGAATATACTGGGCCGGATTGGCCAATTCTTTTTGATATGGCAGTTATATGTTCATTTCAGTTTTTCAGCTTACTGTTTATTATGTTGATGATGCATGTTATTTTAGTTACCTATATTTTGCTGTTTTACCTGCTTACTTGTGTAGATATATGTATAGGATGCTAGACTTTACTACTTACTATATGCACCACTTCTAGATTATTATTTTAAATCAGCATATTCCATATGATCATTAGCATATTCAGGATTAGATTTTTCTTTTAAGTACTTTTACTCACTATACTATATATATATGCCTTTCTTTATTTAGTTGCTTGAGGTGTGATTTTGCCTCAATTTTCTGCTTAGTTATAAATATTGAGTTTATAACTTATCTTGTTTCCTTTGTATGCTTACCTGCTCCCATGCTAGATAGTTTTCTCTAAAGTTAAGTGTAAACGGTGATATTAATAAATTGCTTAATATTTTTTTTGCCAAAAATATACTTAGACATTTTGTCTAATAAGTTTTTGTTTTATTGGCTGGGGCCCAAGCATTGTGAAACTGAAAATGTCAGATCCTTAGCAGTTTGAGGCGCCAGTCTCTGAGGAGGAGCCCTTCATAGAAGAGGTGCAGCAGCTTGGTGCAGAGGATCTCTAGATGTTTTTCATTTCATAATGAGGATGAGAGTTATTTATTTTATTTCTTAAATTGTAATTAAAATATTATGATAATACAAGTACTCATGATTGTTCTTACTTTCTGCACATTATTATTTGCTGAGCTATATTACCATTTCTTACTTGATGTATCGTGAATGGATGTAATACTTACTTCATATTGCTTCCGCACTCTGTATGTATGTTAGACTTAGTGACTAATCCTTATATTCATTCTGTTTACATCCTTCTCTTATTAGTGGATTGTGGATATTACATAATCCAATGATAAGAAAGCGATTTGCTAGAGTGGCACACCACCCTTGGGTCTAATCCTGCGGATCAGGGGGAGGGGCGCCACATTAGCTCACTTAAGATATAAGATAAAAAATTTATGGTTCTCAATTAAGAAAGTAAATTTTGTGGATAATCTTATCACTCAAAAATTAGAACACAAACAAGATTTTCAAATATGCTTAAATAGGCAGAATGGTGAATGTATATATTATTTTTCTTCTTAAGCTAAATAGTTCTTTCTACAATAACTAAAATTGCATAATGCCTTTTTTCCTTATGTTCTTTTAGTACTTGGAATAAAAATTAAAGATGTGGATATTTCTATAAAAAGCTATGAATATGATTCTTATTTCTCAAACTTGGGTTAATCCTTAAAGTAATTTATGATAGCATTTTGTTTGCCCATATAATCCAGCCCCTGTTCTTTGAAATAGTTTTTCTTAGAATTTTGAGATTCATAAGTTGCATAAAAAATAATCTTCCAGGGTTAGCTGCCTCGAGGTGCTTTTCTAGAAGTTAGCGACTTCAAATAGATCAACAAATTCTGTAAGTCAAGTACTACAAAAATATGCTACTAGTAGCATACTAAACCACTTGACAAGAATTGATAATGAAACTCTTTAGTTACTACCAAATCTGGCACAAATCAAACTAATTGAGAGAATATTTCTTCATATTTTGTAATTGTATGATGTCCTTACTCAATATTGTGGAAGTTTATTTGCAAAACCTGCATGAAAATGGAATAGACATATTTAGGAAAACCCTAATAAACTCTACCCAAGTTGTATTTTCTTAAATTATTCTATGAATATAGTTGCTAAATGCATTTTCTTCCATTTTTTGTAGATACCATTGAAAGATATACATATAGAGTCACATTTTATCTTCTAAACATTCTATGCATTTAAATAAATTTCTTATTCAATTAAACCATTTTTTACCTTCATATTGATGATTACAATGTCAAACCTTGGAGGATGTAATTTTAAAAATCAATAATAATCTTCCATGAGGGATTTTCTTAAGAAGTGTGCATTTTATTTTGTGATATAATGGGCCAATCATATTTTTTGATTGGGAACATTACAAAAATTATAGGAAGTTGGACTATAAGAGCCATCATTGGACACTACACTCATGTGATCCTCTCATTAAATTTAGACTTAACTAACCTATCTTCAATCACATAACCTTTGACTTAACTAACTTATAGTTCAATTCTAACAATGAGATTGTTAGACCTACTTAAATTATTAATCTTACCTAACTTAATACAAAAAAATGTATATTTTAGAAAAATAGGCATAAGCATATGTAGATGTAAAAGAATAAGTTTATATTATTTAATAAGAAAAATCAGATGTATTAAATATAAAATTCTCAAATTTTATTAATTTTGGAGTTGGTGTAGCTAGTAGTATAGTTAAGCTTGTTCAAATTACTTTTGTGATGTACTCCAGGTACCTAAAATTATTATTATTTTAATTAAAGTATGAACCTTAAAGCAACATTATTATTGCTACATCTTGCATTTTTGGTTTGCATATTAATTTATTAAATTAGTGATTTAAAGTTATGATTTTCATTTCATTTAGTTTAAGAAAGGTGTTTTTATCATGCATCTTTATAGATATTCTTAAGCAGAGGCATTGCCCAACTTGTGAGTGATAAGAAGATATATTTTGATACCACATAGGGGTTGATCTATGGGTCTATTTTGCATATATAATTTAGAGGCCAACCACAATAGGCAAGCATGCTTGTAACTCCTAATACTAATGACCAAATAAAAAACCTAATAATAACAAAATATATAATTTCATTTTTAATATTTAAGTGTCATTTTTTTTATAATTTTATTGCAATAATCATTTGTTATTATTACAATAATTCATTCTTACATTGCTCCTTTCATCATTGTTTGCTACAATAAAAAATTTCAATCCCATACTTATTAATATATTCTTGCTATAGCAATAACAAATGAGTAATTTAGGAAGGATTAGTTGACAAAGGTCCCCAAGAATTCTAATATGAGCCCAATTATCTAACTAAAAAAATGAAGAAGTATCAATTGTTTCCCATAATTTCTCTTTTCTCCACATACTTTCCATATTAAAGAATAAAAATTTGATTGGTGACCAATGAAGGGTGAGAGGTAGCATGATATTTGGCCCTCAAAAATTTTTAACTGCAAGGAGTTGGTTGTCCAAAGTTTTATCAGAGCTAAGAATAAACATTATGAGAATCTTCCAAACCTATCAAATTCAATCATCCCTTCAATGTAGGAAAGATGATATTACTTCAAGAAGTTTAAACCATCTTGGTCCCTTTGTCATGAATCCAAAAAAAATATTAAAGAGAATTTTAATATGATTGAAGACCCAATTAGTAGGGGAGGCAACTTCAAGCATATAAAGAGGGATAATGCTAACAATATATTTCAGAAAATTCACCCTACCCCCAATGAGAGAGGAATTTATGCTCCAAACCCCTAAACATATTATAAATTGATTCAATAAGATTTTCTAAATAGAATTTTTATTAAGCCTTCTAAAGATGGGTATACCATGATACTCAATTAAGAATTTAACATTCTTGTAGACCAATTTGTTAGTCGTAAATGTATTGAGGTTGAAAGTGGCTTATTCATTTATATAAAATTGGGACTCTTTTTCATTGATATTAAGACCATTATCTTCGTTATGGCTAATGGGTTTTTAATTTTTCCCACAGCTCACTTATCCTCATTAGAAAAAATAATGAGGTCATCAACAAAGGACAAATGATGAACTACATGTTTCACCCCCAGTTGAAATGTAAATTAGGATCACTTAAGATCAAGTTGTTAATATTGAAAGAGCTAAAGATCATAGCTAAGTCAAAAAGAATGGGGGAAAGGAGATCTCCTTGCCTCAACCCTCTTTAGACTAAAAAAACACGAGGATAGTTCTTAATAATGGTGGAGAAGCAAATATTTTTAGTTAAATTTAATTTCTATGTTACAAATGGTTCATAAAACCATGACATAGAATTCCTAACATAAAAACTATAATCTAGCATGTCAAAACCTTTTTCAAGATCAATATTGAGGATAAGGTTATGCCCTCTCAATTATAAGCTATAAAATAATTATTGTGCAACAAAAAAAATATCTTTAATCTTTCTCCCATGAATAAAAATAGTATGATTAAGAGAAAAAAATCTCCAGGAGCATTTTTTTCAATATATAAACATTAATTTTAGAGTTTATTTTATTAAATGTAGTGTATAAGCTGATGAGCCTAAAATGAGTCCACCACTTGTAGCTTTTTTAAGAGACTTCTATGATACCATTACAAAATTTTACATAAATTCCCTCCAAAAATCATTTGGGTTAGAACATGTATTATGTTGCAAAGATTTAACAACTCCCAAATTTCCTCATCCCCAAAAAAAGAATTAAGACCCAAGTTCTTATGATTACTATTGATTCTATGAAAGGAAAAAAGATTAAAAAAGAGGAGACATTGGTGTCTTACTGAAAAATATTTTTAAAGTACTTTATGGCTGACTCATGGATATCATCCACATTACTAATCCTAATCCCTTCAGGAGTTTTAATCTCATCATATTTATGCATATCCTCCTATTGTTAACCTGCTTATGTTAAGAGTTAGTATTTTTTTCTCCTTCCAATTTCTAATTTAAACTTCATTTTCACTTTTAGTAGACCTAAATATCATTATGAGTTGGATCAAAGAAGTCATAGCCTTAGAAAAGGCAACTCTATTAGAATAATTTGGACATTCCTTAAAAATATTCTCTATATTGGACACTAGGTTTTCTTACCTTGTTAGATTATTGAAAATATTTGCATTATTGTTCTTGCTCCACACATTAAAGGCCTTTATAAGATTCTTAAACTCATTCATAATTCTAATGAGCCCATATTTTCCATATGGTTGACCTTAAAAAAATTTAACAATCTATTCATAATCCAATTGATTCAACCATAAAAACTATAATATGAAAGGCTTAAGAGTAGCATGATTCTTATTTGAAAAGTTGAAAATTATCATAGAGGAGCTAAGAGAGAGTTTTTATATTATGAAAGTTGTTTGACTAGCTAATATTAATAAGATATCTACAAAGTCAAGCAAATTTCTACCCTCAGACAAGATAAGAAGAGCTCCAAAATATTTAAAACCATTTAAGAAATAATAGATAAAATATGATTTTAGGAAGATCCTTTATATTCATTTTGGTGAAGATCTGCGTAAGGGTTTCCTTCAATAATTAATGGAAGGGAAGTGCTACTTTTATTTTTAAGGAAATCTCAAAGATCCATTCTATCACTTCTTAAGTTACCACCATGAACAAAGGTGGCAAAATTTTTCAAAACAACCTTATAAATTTAATTTTATAGCTTGGTCACATTGATCAAGGATTCCAACCTTCTATTATTCATTATAGAGAATCCAAATTTTGTTTGAAGTGGGAGATTGGAGGTTATGAAACTAGATCATCTTGCAAAGTTTAAAACAACCCTCTCTTTTTAACTTTGGCTCTATTAGATCAAAATTTACTTTTATTTTCAAAACTATGATTCTTTAATCTAATCTTAGAAGATGCATTCTCAATATCTTTTATGTCCCAACAAAGAATTCATAGTTAAACCTTAGAGGGCTTATTTGTTTATAATGAAAATTTTGAAAAATTGCCATTTTAGTTAAATTGGGGCTGACAGACTCAAAAATGAAATCAGAATTTTAGTTAGAAGTCAACTTAAATATTTCATTTTTTCCAGATTTTTGAAGATATAATAAAATAATCAAGTAATTTTGACTGTCTTCAAAACTTATCAAAAATTCACCCTTTTCTAATTTGGGTGTGAGGAACACAATGGCGAAGTCCGATTTTTAATCTGAGATTAAATTAATTTCCTCATTTTTTTATTTAAATATTTATCTGAATTTAGTATTTTTCTTATTTGATTTAAAACTGAACCTAAACTTGTGGACTTACTTCTAATGATTAATTAAGTTCTAATAAAAGAGATTTGAAGTTGGTTAGGATATTTAAATGGTGATTAACAATGATGGGTTGTTATAATTTAGCAGGAATTTAAAATATCAGTTTTCAAGAGGCTGGGGGTGGCCAAATGTCACATTTTTGTGGCCTTCCTCATGCATCTTTACTGCTATTTTCTAGAAAATTCTGGGCCGTCCGCTGCAACGCGCTGTGGCATGTTGCAGCAATGTTGTTTCAATTACTGTTCCGTTACTGTTCCGCTGCCATGCGCTGTGGCAGCCACGTTTCAATTCCTATTCTGCTGCGGCGCACTGTGGCTGTAGTGCTCCAAACGTATTTCCTGCATATAAGTTAGTATCTTTTTCGTTCGGTCACTGCAACGTACACTGAGGCGCACTGCGGCGCGCTACAGCGGACAACTTGCGAGATCACTATTCAATTAGTTTTACTATAGTCTTATAAAATAAAAATTCACCCATTGTGGCGCGTTACAGCGGACAACTTGCGGGATCACTGTTCAATTACGCATTTATAAGGCATTAATAATCAACGAGAAATGACGCTGTAGTCCGCAGCGGCGTACAACTTGCACATTTACTGTTCAATTACTCGTTTATATAGTTTTAATTTATCCTTATCCATATGATGCTATGATGTGCTGTGGTGAGCCGTGGCGCACTGCAGCGGTCTTGCTCCAGGTCTGCAGTTCTACTTCCAGGTAAGGCATTTTTAAGGGGACGCCATGGCGCGCTGTAGTGGAACAGATATTATTCACAAAGACATTCTTACAAAGACATTTTTATGATTCATAATGACATTCTTACATAATAGGAGATATATTTTTCTTCATCCTAAATGTTCACTTATTTAGCTTGGCAGAGATATTTTTCATTATCCCTTTATATATCGATTATTATTTTTTTTTTTTTTCTTTTCAGATTCAAATTCCTTTTTAAGGGAAGAGCCATTTTTTTTCATCCTTTAATATAGTCCTTGTGAACAAAGTCCTACAGGAGCCTAGCACATCAAATTATCACTCACCTCTTGCCAATTTTGTTTAATTTTCAAATTTTTTACCCCCACACTTAAACTTAAGCACATTTCATTTTATGTCCTGGAGATCAAGCGTGGTAGACTCATGAACTTGATAAGACGTGTGTCACTTGAATTCTTTTTCATCTTATCTCAAACATACTTGCATCTTAATTATATACCATAAGTATTTCTTTTGACATTGAATCTAAACCTTGATCGCATTCAGAAAATTCTCTTTAAAGTTCAATTTTAGCAAAAATGTAGAGTGTGCGAAATACAGAATTTATTTTATTGATTGAAATCAAAACTACAAAACAGAAAATAGAAAATTAAAACACAAAAATAGGAAACATCACAACCTTATTATTCGTGAGTTGCCTCCCATAGAGCGCTTGTTTTTTACGTCTCAGCCCGATGTCAATTTTGTTTGTCTACGTGACTCCTTCTCTTGGGAGATCCCGCAATAACCAACTCTCTTTCTCTTACACTTCAGATCCATCTAAGTAAGGTTTTAGATGTTGCCAATTCACCTTAATTGTCCCAGCTGATGAAGTGATATCCTCACTTCCATGGGGGTATATTTTTGTGATTATTAATGAGCCCATCCATCTTGATTTTAGCTTTCCTGGAAAGAACCTCAACCTGGAGTTAAATAACAATACTTTCATTCCTGGTTCTAGATGCTTTGGTCTTACTAGCTTATCATGCCATCTCTTAGTTTTCTCCTTGTATAGTTTGGCACTCTCATATGCCCCCAACCTGAATTCATCCAGTTCATGCAATTGCAGAACCCTTTTTTCTTCTGCTAGTTTGAAATCAAAATTTAGACTTTGTACTGCCCAAAAGGCTCGATCTTCTAACTCTACCGGCAAATGAAAAGATTTTCCATAAACCAACTTGTAAGGGGACATTCCTAAAGGTGTTTTGAATGCGGTTCTATACACCCAAAGTGCATCATTTAATTCATGGATCAGTCCTTCCTATTTTTGTTAACTGTTTTCTCTAGGATTTGCTTTAATTCTCGGTTCGACACTTCCACATGGCCACTGGTTTGATTATGGTATGATGTACCTACCTAATGTTTCACCCCATTCCCCTTCAATAGAGTTTCTAATTAATTATTGCAAAAATGTGTTCCACCATCACTTATTAGGACACAGGGCGTACCAGGACATGATCTTTCAAGAATGTGATCACCGTCTTGGCAACATTATTTGCACAAGCTATAGCTTCAACCCATTTGGAGACATATTCCACTCCCACTAATATGTAGTGACTTGAATTGGAGGTGGGGAATGGGCCCATAAAATCAATTCCCCAAACAACAAAGAGTTCAACTTCAAAAATTTCATTGAGAGGTAACTCATCCCATTTTCCTAATTTCCCCATCCTCTGACATTGATCACAGCTCTTTACAAAATCAACAGCATCCTTGAATAATTTGGGCCAATAAAATCCAGATTGCAGCACTTTTGCCACTGTCCGATCAATACTGTGATGCCCTCCATAAGGAGATGTGTGACAATGATATAAGATATTAATTATTTCAGTTTCAGGCACACATCTTCTTAGGATTTGATCAGTATAACATTTGTATAGGAAGGGATCCTACCAAAAGTAATTCTTAACATCAGCAAAAAAAAAATTTCTCTGTCGATAATTAAATTGTTTTGGGATCACCCTTCCTGCAAGATAGTTGGCAAAATCAGCAAACCAAGGAGGATTGCTTGCTACAATTAAGTAGAACTATTCGTTAGGAAAAGTTTCACAAATTTGTTTTCCTTCTATATGTTTCACATGAGTCAATCTAGAAAGATAATCAGCTACCACATTATTGCACCCCTTTTTATCACAGATTTCCAAGTCAAATTCTTGTAGCAACACAACCCAATGTATGAGTTGTGGTTTTGCTTCTTTCTTTTGAAGAAGATACTTGATTGTAGCATAATCCGTGTAAGCGATTATTTTTGATCCAATAAGATATGTCCTGAATTTGTTGAATTCAAAAATAATTGCTAAAAGTTCTTTCTCGGTGGTGGCGTAATTTCTTTGGGCCTCATCCATTAACTTACTCACGTAATAAATGGAATAAAAATATTTTTCCTTTTGTTGTCCTGAAATTGCTCCCATCGCAAAATCACTAGCATCACACATGATTTCAAAGGGGTGATCCCAGCTAGGAGTAGAAATTATAGGAGCTGAAATGAGAGCATATTTTATGGCATTGAATCCCCTTGTGCAGTTTTCATCAAATTTAAATTCAGCATCCTTTCCTAGAAGTCGGCATAAAGGTAAACTGATTTTAGAGAAATCTTTTATAAACCTTCTATAAAACCCTGCGTGCCCAAGGAAACTCCTAACTCCCTTTACATTAGAGGGTGGGGGCAATTCCTCAATAGCTTCAATTTTGGCCTTATCTACCTCTATTCCTTTTATTGATATAAGGTGACCCAAGATAATCCCTTCCTCCACCTTGAAGTGACACATTTCCCAATTAAGAATAAGATTAGTTTCCTCGTACTTTTTTAGGACCTTACCCAAGATTATTAAACAGTCTTCAAGGAACTCTCCCACAATAGAAAAATCATCCATAATGATCTCTAGGAAATCTTCTATCATTAAGAAAAGATGGCCATCATACACCTCTGAAAAGTTGTAGGTGCATTACATAGACCAAAGGGCATCCTCCTGAAAGCATATGTTCCATAGGGACACGTGAACATTATTTTTTCTTAGTCTTTTGGGGCTATCAAGATCTAATTATATCCCGAGTCCATCCAAAAAATAAAAGTAAGGGTTCCCAGCAAGCCTATCTAACATCTGATCAATGAATGGGAGATGATAGTGATCTTTCCTAATTGCCTTATTTAATCTTCTATAGTCTATGCATACTCTCCACCTCGTAACCTTCCTTATAGGAATTAATTCATAGTTCTTACTCAAGGTCACAGTCATCCCACTTTTCTTAGGGACCACATGAATACGACTTACCCAAGGGCTATCCAAAATTGGGAAAATGATCCCAGCATCCAAAAGCTTAATGATCTCCTTATGCACCACCTCTCTTATATTTTTGGGTTTAATCTTTATTGTGGTTATATGGAGGATTTGGAGCTGTCTTCTAGCAGTATGCAATGCATACAAAAGGTAGGACTAATACCTTTCAAATTGGCAATGTTCCATCCTATTGCCCTCTTATGCTCCCTTAACAATGCACACAATTTAGTCTCTTGGGTTAGGCTTAACAAAGCCAAAATTATTACCGGTAGGGATGTTCCCTCCCCAAGATAAACATATTTTAAGTGTTTGGGCAAAGGCTTCAAGTCCAATTCAGGGGGTTCATCTATAGACAGCTGCACTTTTTTTTTACATGAATTAATTCATCAATGTTGTTTTCTTCCTCTTCAATTCCAGCTTCTTCTTCTTCCTCTAAATCTAATTCCTCTATATCTCTAGAAATTAGCACCTCTTCCACCGCATTTACTTCGCAACACTCCTCATTTGGCCCAAAAGGATGCCTCACTGAATCTTTTATGTTAAAACTCATCTCCTCCCCCTCACAACGAAGACACAATTCTCCCTTATCAACATCAATCATGGTTTTCCCAATAGCAAAGAATGGTCTCCCCAAAATTATAGGAATCTTTTAGTTTTTGTCTTCCATTTCCAACACAATAAAATTAGCAGGGAAGATAGATTTATCGACCTTTACTAGAATATTTTTCAAGATTCTCATGGGAGTTTTTATAGATCTATCACCTAGTTGGAGAAGGACAGAGGTAGGTTTTAAAGAATCAATTCCCAATTTTTTAAATATGTAAAATGCCATTAAATTTATTGAGGCACCCAAATCACATAAAGCCCTTTTAAAAGAATGATTTCCTATTGTGCACGGAATGGTAAAGCTTCCTGGGTCCTTTCTTTTTAGAGGGATTTTCTACTGGAGAATGGCACTACATTCCTCAGTTAAAGCCACAGTTTCCTTTTCATTTATTTTACTTTTCTTTGATATGATGTTCATTATAAATTTTGCATAACTGGGCATCTGTTCTAATGCTTCAACAAAGGGAATGTTTATATGAAGAGTCTTAAGAGTTTTTAGGAATTTTTGGAACTAGTTGTCTCACTTCTCCCTTCCCATTCTTTAAGGATAGGGGATGTGAGGAGTGTGGTCAGAAGGTTTGGTTATCTGTGTGTTAATTTCCTCATTCATCTCTTTATCTTTGCCCTTATTGATTTTTTTTTCCTCAATTGATCTCTCTCCCAAATCTTGAGAAGGTTTCTCAGAATTTTTTAGTGCCAAAGGTTCTATAATTTTTATGCTTCTCAAAGTTATGGAATTGCCTGATTCATTCCTATAGTCCCCTATGGCTCCCACCAAGAAGGGTCGATTTAGTTGCGTCATAATCTCTTTTATTTTTAACTCAATTCTTTGAACAACTTTTTCTTGATTTAAGAGTGTGTGTTTGTGTCAATTTAATGTTGCATCTGTTCTGTTCATAAAATTAGTTGTGTCTATTTTAAACTATTTTAGGAAACACTCTAACCTTCTTCCCTCCTTAGTTTGTTGGGTTCTATAAGTTTGAACAGCATTCACTCCTTCAGTTTTTCCCTCATGATCCGAAATATGTTGCCTTCCCTCTAGTCTTTGGGTTAACATGTCAATTTTGTTTCTTAATTCAGCAATTTGATTTAAATCATTCATGTTATCTACCTTCAACTTATTAGAATGTGGCTGCTCAGTTGGCCATTGATATGCGTTGTTAGCCATTTGCTCAAGGAGATCAAAGGCCTCCTCGAGGGTTTTGCTACTTAATGATCCTCCTGCGACTGCATCTATGAGGGTCTTTGTGGGTGCGTTTAATCCATTGTAAAAAATCTGTACCTGCATCCACAAAGGAAACCCATGATGCGGGCAATGCCTTAAGCAGTCCTTAAAATGTTCCCAGCCATCATACAAGTTCTCACCATGCTGCTAAGAGAAGTTTGAAATTTCATTTCTCAGCCTGACAGTCTTAGCAGGTGGAAAATACTTAGCTAGGAATTTCCTTGCCAAGTCATTCCACATCCTTATAGACTCACTGGGTAGAGAACTGAGCCAAACTTTTGCTCGGTCTCTCAGTGAGAATGGGAATAATCTCAATCTTAAGGCATCATCGGATACCCCATTAAATTGAAATGTGTCACATATTTCCAGAAAAGTTGAAATATGTGCATTTGGGTCATCCAATGCCATCCCACTAAATTGATTATTTTGGATCATGTTCAAAGTGGAAAGTTTTATCTCAAAATTATTTGCTTGTATAGGAGGTCTAATAATAGCATTATGAACTCCTTCTACTGTGCAAAGTGCATATTCTCTAAGCAATCTTCTCCTAGCATTTACCATAGTTTCTGCTGGGTTCATATCTAAGTCTTCCATTTTCGCATTTTGTTGGTTTAAAATGATTCTCTCTTCTAGCTCTCAAATAATTTCTATCTATTTCGGGATCATAAAAGAATTTCATAAGATTTCTCCTACTCATGCAGTTAAGGTGTCACTAGCTAGAATTAGTTTCAGCAATCAATATTCAGTAATAAATATACACCACAAATGACAGCAGAATTTGCAATAAGATAATATGCAATAAAAGTTAGCACAAGTTCTTTTTAGAAAAATTTTCTAATTTTTCTCAAGCAAGCAAATAAAGAAATTAACTACAGCTATGTAAACATATGCACAACTTAAGTAATTCTAAATTACTAGTTACTAGAGAATTGTACTTGATACAAAACGAAAACAGTTCCCCAGCAACGGCGCCAAAAACTTGATAGACGGAAATACACGTCTACATTTGCACGCAAGTGTACGTGGTCTGAAGTAATAAGTGGAAAGTTTTGTTTCTGGGATTTATCGAGCCTCAGGGAATGATTATTTTGATACCAATGTCTAGATGCAATTTTGGTTGACTATTGTTGGTTCCTAATTAGCAATACACAAGACTTGAGTAAAGATACAATTTGATTAAAAATGAGAGAGTTGAGACTTTGTTGTAATATATACAAGGGTTGGATATATTACTTCATTGTTTGAATGTATATGTTCAATTTAATTGCTTAATCAAATCAAGTGAACACTATTGGAATTGAATTATCCTTCAATTACATTGGGTTCAAGTTTAGTGCACAAAGAGAACTCCTTTTGGGTTCCTTCTTAGCACATAAACTCTTATGAGATCTAGTTTCATTAATTTGAGTTTGACTTCCTATGTCTAGGTTACCAAAAACATCTTTTAATTAAAATGATCTCACAAGTAAGATTCCATTTACCGTGCGTCATACGCTTCACATGCAGTTTAGCTAGATGGGAGGATGCATTGGGTCAATGGATTATGTCACATCATCCATTGAAGCTTCCAATGTCCTCTCATCCCTTCTACTTTGCTGAGCAGCAGAGCAAGGTTAATGGAGACCTTGGTTCTCAAGCATCAATCTCTTGAGAGAGTTACCAAAGGAGGGTTTAAGTGAGCTTGAGAATTCTATCACATAATTCTCAGCTCCACTTGCACTACCTTCCTTGCTCTTACCCAATTGATGAGCATTGGAACACAAGCTCTTTTAATTTAAATAAATAAAAATTTAATTCATCCAAGCATTCATTCAATATTAAAAATTAACAATACAATAAATAGTTTTTCATTATAATTAAACAATATTATCATACACCAAAATTTCCCTTACATAATTCTATAACTACATCTCAACCCTCTCCAAGGAGTTTTTAGCCTTCCATTACTAAGAAAGAAAGAACATGCATGCAAAGAAAAGTGAACATCTCCATCAGTTCATGGCAAAAAATTAATCAAGGAAGCTTAGGAGAAATACAAGGAATCACCCAGATGTTTTCTGGGGTTCTCTTTACTTTTCCTGCTCTGTCCTCTTGAAGCTCCACCCTTCGTTCTTTGTTGTCTTTTTTTCCTTCCTATTCTTGGTCCTCTCTTCCCCTTGGAGAGTTCTCCTTCTTTTCTCTTCCTATAGCCTTTTTCTTGGTCTTTTGAGTAGCAAAAGTTGGAACCCTTTCAAGGTCCGAGATTGGCCCTTAAATAGGGATGCACTCAGCCTCAAAGCTTTTAATGTGTGACCTTTCCTATTCCTTGATTTAATTCCAAACCCTTTTAATATTTTTATTAATTTAAACTATTGGTATTCAGCAGGGATTTAATATATCAATTTTCAAGAAGCTGGGGGAGGCCAAAGGTTACATTTTTGTGGCCTTCCCAATACTTCTTAACTGCTATTTTATCAAAAATTCTGGATCATCCACTGCGATGCGCTGTGGCAGCGTCATTTCAATTACTGCTACGCTGTGGTGCACTGTGGTAGCTGCGTTTCAATTCCTGTTTTGCTGCGGTGCACTGTGGAAGCAGTGCTCCAAATGTATTTCCTGCGCATAAGTTAGTAGTTTTTTCGTTTGTTCGCTGCATCGTATACTGAGGCGCCTGCAGCATGCTACAGTGGACAACTTGTGGGATCACTATTCAATTAGTCTTGCTATAGGTTTATAAAATGAAAATTCACTCGCTGTGGTGTGCTACAGCATACAACTTGCAGGGTCACTATTCAATTACTCATTTATAAGGTTTTAATAATGAACAAAAAATGACGCTGGAGCGCGCTGCGTCGCGCCGTGGCGCGCTGCGGTGTGGAACTTGTATATTTACCGTTCAATTACTTGTTTATATGGTTTTAATTTATCCTTATCAATATGACATGTGGCGCACTGTGGTGAGCTGCAGCGGTCTTTCTCCAGGTCTTCAGTTCTACTTCTAGGTAAGGCACTTTTAAGGGGATGCCATGCCGCACCGCGACAGTTTTTGTCCAGAATTTGGTAAATTGGCCTTTGCAGTTTGTTTTCTTCATTTTCCTAAAAAGACATCCATTTCAACTCAAAGTATAGGGAAATATATAGTGATATGAATACTTAAACACTAGATTTTGGCTACAAATTCTAGCTATATCATTTACTTAGAACTGAGTTGTACTTATCCAATCAGCTAGGATAAGACTGAGAGCTTACACTTCAATTCAAGGTAAATCAACCAATTCCATCTTATGCTGAGTAAATCAGCCCTAAGGACATGCACTATCATTTCCATCTCATAACACTACTAATTTTCATTCTAACAAATTTATTTAATAATCAAGGAGTAACAAACTAATGAATCCTTAAGAGTCCTACACAAGGGTTCTAAGGATATGACTTAGAAGCCACACAATATTGAATACTACCACTATGGTTAATTTTAATATAGAATCTTTATGATATTCTACCACAATGATTTAGGACCAACCTCTCTAAAATCTTTAAGGTCCATCTAAGATTCAACCTCAAAATTAGATAATAAGCTCTTCCTACCCCAATAGTTTTCCTATTTAAGGGTTTAGCATTTGATTGATCACTATTCTTAATTTATATATCTAAGTACTAAAGATGTTATAAATTTCAAGTTGTAATCTAAGTTTCTTAGAGTTCACTTAGACTTACCATTTTCAATCACATAAATTAGATATTTACATTCAGTATGCAGATCTAATATTTGTGACATAATCTTCTGTATTGACCGTATGATAGAATCATGTGAATTATTGAGGATTGATTGTTGTACAAATCAATCGTATTTTATGGATTGATTTCTGCTAATAATATTACTTAGGAGAAAATCAGGGATCTTATGCTTAGATTCAGATAATCATTCACATGAATTTGTTATAAGCACTTAATCTTCTAGTTTACTAGTCTAATATCAATGTCAAATCAGCAAGTGTTATTGGATTTATGCAAGTTATTCGATGTCCAAATCAAATGTTCAATCAATTCATGTTAATTAGATTTGAATTTTACTTTAGTCAAGTTACGATTTGAATCCAAACTTGACCTAATTAGGGTTATTTACATAAGGTTTGATTGAAAAGATAATTATTGAGTTATTCATCCATTATTAATGTACAAATCTGTAATTGATTAATCTTTAACTAATTTAAGTTCTTAATCAATCCATTTAGTATTTCATTCTTAATTAAAGAAATTCAAATGAATTAAATGTCCAAATCATAAGTTATGTTCTCTAACATGCATATTACTGATTATGGATCATATAAACATCTAATTAATGAAATCAAAAGGTAATTAAGGCTAATTAAACACTGATTTATTTCAAATTAGATTAGCACATAACGAAAGTTTTAATAACCCAAATTTTATGCAACTAGGCAATTAAGTTCTACTTAGTCATATGGATAATCAGAGGCTATAAGGCTGCAATTTGGCTTACTACAAACCTTAATATTCACTAATCATGCAAATTAAGGATTAGGGCATAATTAACAAAATATAAACCAAAAAAATATTCTAATTAGTACACACATTCTACAAGGCATCAGGAGTCAAATGAAATTAAAATTATGTAATTTGGCAAAGTAAACATGCTAATCATCGCTAATCAAGCTACTGAGGTAATTAGGCTAAATAAGGAAATGCATTTACTGAAACTAAAATAGTTTTGTATATTCTTATTCCTTGCAGTTTTGAACAAAATGATATATAATTTTATCTAGTTTTGATAAATATTTAAAATGTTATGCAATTAATTCATTATGTATTTTTTTAATTAAGGTTTCGCTTTCTGAATTATCTTTCTTAAGGAAAATAATTACAGAAATCCTCTGATTATTTAATACCCGTGGCCCGAATTCGAAACTGCGCGGGCCAGGGTCCGACCTAGCCCCCATTGTGCATCTTATTCCTCGGCACCTCCCACAAAGGACGATAGATTGATCCTTCGAAGGACAATGCCTCTGCTGATACTCTGCCACTTGACTCGAGTCAGGGCACAAATCAATGCACACCTCAGGGCTCTTCGATCGAGCCAGTAAGACCTACCTGGGTGTGCCTAGATCTCTGGAAGGCCACTATCCCTAAATTTGCTCAACATGTTTACTGTGGGGAATCAATACTCCCCACTGAGGCCTTGCCAAGATAAGGGCTCATTGGTTACACATTTAGGAAGACTAGGCACGCATAAGCCCTATTTTGGCATAGCTTGGAAGTGGTGGAAGCTTGGGACCTTACTCAGGCCCAGTTCACAGAGAAGACATTAGCCCGATCAATCGAATCAATCGGTTGGGACTATCCTGAGCCTCAATAATTATAGCATTACGTTTGTGTGACTTAGTAGATCGATTACAAATCAAAAGGAGGTTAGTGCCGAGCCTACATGGCTCTTCAAAATAATATGGGGTACCTGGTTCAATCAGGAGAGTTTGCTGACACTGCTGGGAGAGGTCCTAGGGCTGAACTGAGCTGCAATGAGGTACTAGGGATCCTGAACACCATAATTGACCTTCAAATAGCAATTGGGAGGAACTGGGACTACTGGGAAAGCTTACGAATCGGTCGGGATAAAGAATTGGGAGATGAGAGCAATTGGTCCTCATAGTAAGAAAACATCTCAGTGGGAAACTCCTGAGGCTTTTTGTATCCTTAGAGGGTTGTTCGGGTGAAACTGGTGGGCTGGGATCGACCCAAGATTTCGAGGCATGACCGAGCTCTCAATTCCTCAACTGAGCATAGCCACACCACGGGGCCCAATCAAGGACATCTTGCCGAGAATGGAAGACTCTAACGGTTAAGCTGACATGGACAAGGGAGTGGGGGACAAGGTCTGCTGTCTAGGTACAGAGGATCCCTTTGGTCGATGACGCGAGCGAGTGAGGATGAATATCCATAGTGTCTGGACGCTTGGTTATCATCTGTTCTATCAATCAGAAAGGTGCATTGATCCAGATCATCTGAATCCTAACGACTAGATCTAGAATGATCTGAGCCATGAGATCTGTGTTAGAGTTAAATCTCAGCACCGCTGAGCACACAGTTTGTAGCAAAAGTGGTTTGAATAGTGTGCTCGATCGAGGACTGGGGTTGCATTTATGGTTACCAAGAAACTTGATGTCACAAAATTGCAAGTAGAAACTCACACAACACATGTATGCAAGAGGAACACAAACATGCAAACATCTAGACACATAAAATTATGTGTAAAACCCAAGAATGGAAAAACCTATGAAGCCATACCACAAAAATATTATTATGTGAACATGAAGATCATAAGGTTACAAAGAGCTAATCCTTAACTGGAAATACACAACCTCTTACTCTTATATGGAGAGGAGAATAAGCAACCACCACTTGGAGTATCTTCTCTAGCATACAAGAGGTTTCTTGCACTGCAGCTTTCTTAGGGCTTCACATTGGGATCTCCTCCTCACAGTAGCAATCAGCCTCATATCAGAAATTCCAACCTTATAAACTCCTCCCAACTTGTTTTCTTAACTACCCTGCTTGATTTTGGACCCTAAAAGGTTCAAAATTCCCTCCAATTTTGTAAAGACCCACTTAAGTAGTAAAAAGTTAAATTCTTAAATATTGAGGCACCTTTTCAGATAAATGTGAAGTTCCTGATAAGAAATACAAAGTAAGCGTGCTCATATGTGAGCACTCCCAGGATGGGTGACCTACTAGAAAGTTATCTTACGAGGGTAAAACTATAAGGCCTTTCAATCTAAAGCAGATAATACCTTGTTGCTTAAGAGTTTGGGCTATTACAGATAGTATTATAGCAGGCCATAGAGTGTTAGATAGGAGCTAAGTGCCATACAAAGAGAAGTACCACTTCTTGTGAAAAGCCTCTTGAACCCGTGATGGTTAAGGTGCTACATGGTTGTGGGTACCTCTTGAGCCTGTAAGGGTCACCTTTATTCCTATCTACCCAATGGATGGTTCTTGGATATGTGTGTGGATACTGATGAGGGCATTAGTTACTTATGTTGGAAAGATTGTAAAGACCCACTTAAGTAGAAGTAAGTGAAACTCTTAAACATTAAGATGCCTTTTTAGATAATAGTGGAGTTCCTGATAAGAACTCCAAAGTTAAGCGTGCTCATATGTGAGCAGTCCCAGGATTGGTGACATGTTGGGATGTTATCTTCTGAGGGAAAAATTGTGAGGCTTTCCAATCCAAAGCGGACATTACCTTAGTTCTTAAGAGTTTGGGCTGTTACAAATTTACTTAGGGCATAACCTGAATAGTAGCAAAACATTGTCAGGCGCTACGGCATGTCGTAGTGACCATTTTTTAAATAGGAACTCGCTGCAGTGCGCGGTAGCACCTGTGTCTCAAGATGGAGCTTAATGTGGCACACAGTAGTGTATGTATTTCAAATTTCCTGCTTCTTGGGATGGATCCGATGCTGCACCAATCTCTATTGTGGCTCACTAAAGCGCCCACATTTATGTCTGCTGATCGCTAAGCCGCGTGATATTACTTCTGTCTCTGTGGGGCCCCCGTACTGGTAATAAGAAAGTACGGTGCTCCAACTGTGGCAAATCCCCAACTTAAGTAAAGTTAGGCGAACCCAACCAGTCAAGGACTTGTCACCAAGTGCTATAATATCCATCAATATAAATATCAAAGTAGCGGAAGCAGTACAAAATAAAGTAACATCCACAAGCATACATAGTAGAAAAAGGAAAATGCAATATAGTAACTCATCACAATGCAGAAAGTAGAGTACATCCAGAAAGTTAATTATTACAAACTGAAATGAATGACTGAAAAATAAAAGACTCTCATCCTCACTAAAATGAACAAGGCAAAATTATCTAAACAACAGCTGGATGGTCCTCCTCCTGAACTGGCTCCTCCTCTGCGACACTGCCCACGAACTCGTCTGATTCTGACATTTGTCGGCATCACAAATGCCAGGGCCCCAGCCAACAAAATAAAAAGTTTACAGTTAGACAATTGTCTAAGTATATTTTAGGCTATTTAAATGAACTGAATATTAAAAGATATCACATTTAATTTAACTACACATACTAGCAGTAAAGGGTGCAACAAGCTATGAAAGAACTGGAATACTATAAACTATCTATTTATAGCATGCAACATGTATGTGAAGTAATATACAAAATACTAAATAAGCAAGGTAAGGCTAAATGCAAAATAACTGCAACTGCTGAATAAACATGATCCTAACATGATTATGATCGAAGTAAAACATGCTGAGTATAAAAGAACACAAGTATTGAATACGATAAAATTCTAGCATTCTAAACATGCCATTCATACATAAATCTAAGCCATAAAATATACATATAACATGCAGATTAACATGTAAAGAAAGGCCACTGAGACATGTGGCAAAAGCAAAGCAATGTATGAAATATAAAACCACTGAGACATGTGGCAAAGCGAGCAAATACTGAAAATGAGGCCACTGAAGCATGTGGCAAAGCAAATAAAAAAACAATAAAATTCTGCTAAAGTAGCAATAAGCCTAAGTCCTAGTACTGCCATACCAGCCAATAGGCCATACAGGGCCTCCAATATCAATCAATCAATCCCCAGCCTAGCCATCCAAATATGCTAGGTCTTAGTCCAGTCTATACAATACTACTACTGAAGAGGCAGACTAAGCTAGGTCATATTCTACTAATTGCAAACAAAACAAAACTGAATGATATGCAATACAAATACTAACTTAGGATGTATCATCCATATCCTAAGATTTTTCCTATTATGCTCAAGGGCTAAAGCTCAAAATCCAAGGTATGCAATGCATTCTAGTCAAAGTAAGCAAGTGACTCAATCTAGACTTATGTGATATCTGTTGTTGTCTAATTACCAAATCTAACTACTCTGAGAAGGTACAAGCTTAGGATCTCAAATATCCAGTTATCGAGTAGATTCTCAGATTTACGTCCTTAAAGTTAAATATTAGAACTTAACAAGTTCTAATCAAAAATCATGTGATGACTATATAGTTTAAATGAGCAAATCAACGACCTATTTTTTAAGAATATTTTACTCTCTTACCCAAATCTTGATCAAATAAATTAAGATTTAAGAATTTAGAACTTAAACCCTATGTTGAGTTCAAATTCCAAATCCAAGGTGATAGTAAAATAGGATCTAGGTTTCTCACTTAATCCCAAATGTAAAGAATCCAATAAGTTGAAAGATTTCGGAAGTAAGATCTTAGTGAAAGGCTATTCTACTAATTATAAGATAAAATAATTAATTAAGAACTTGAGAATCTAAGATCTATATACAATTCTTAAGATAATTTCGTTATCTTATTGATTGAGTCATCCTATACCCACATGGAAGGTTTCAAAAGGTTAAATAATTAATCATTAAAGAATTTCAATTGGAGGTGGTTTGATTTAAATTGAAGATCTAAGTCTAAGATCTAAGATCTAAAGATCTGAAGTTTGATCACTTTAGACTTCTAATTAGAGTTTTGACTTAAGGGTTTCCATTTATGATTTTCTTTAGATCTAATTTCATAATTAACTATAAGGAGTTTATTAAGGTTAAGAATTTACAATTCCAAGTATTAGATTAATATTAAACCCATTTTGACCTTCTTAAGTTAAATAAGATCTAAGGGTCTGAGTTTTGATTACTTTAGACCTTAAGCTAAGATTTTACCTAGACATTTCCAATTACTTTTCCTTTAACACTTAATTCTTAAATTATGCTTACTGAACTTATTAATAAGATAGCTGACCATTTTCAATATTAAATTAAATAAGTTTAAAACCAAATGAGCTTTTTAAGAAATGCTTAAGATTTAAGTATCTTATTTAAGGACTAAATGAAGATTTCATGTATTAATGACACATTATCACTATACTTGTCCTAAGACTTCAGAGAACATTTCCAATCTATGTTATAGTGGCTTATTGAAATTTTCAATCCTTAGAGAACACTAAATCACATTTTGGCCAAAATGACCAAAATGCCCCTCTTAAGGCTAAAATTGGGATTTTACGGTTTTATTGCCCAAATTTGTTCTAATCTATTTTAAAACATTTCATATGACTAAATGAAGTGGGAAACACCCTTGTCTTAGGTTTTGATGAGCTAAATGATCTTGATTAGCACTAATCACCTAATTAAGGCACTTGTGGTGATTAGTGAATTTAAGGCACTTTAGGGCAATCCAACCTTACACTTAGGTTTTACCAGGTTTAATATGATATTAGGAACCATCCCTACCCAAATCAGAGGCTTAATTAGGGTTTAATTTACTAACCCTTGATTAGGGTGATTAAGGAGTGATTAAGAAAATTAATTATCCAAAATTAATTTTTAAGGGTCTGGAATTGTTCCTTAGGGTACAAGGAGCAATCAGAGCCCTTAAACTTATAGATTGGATATTTAGATGATTTTATATGATTTATTTAAGAACAGAGAAGTTTTAGCCAATATTTTTAAATCCAACCATTGGATGTGGAATTTTATTTTATATTCAGATTCCTTGAATTTTTCTGATTCAAATGGTATATTGGATCATACCATTTAGATCTGTATAACTAAAGTTATTTAATTAATTTAATCTGTACTTTTATTTACATTAGAACTTTAGGTTTTGATTTATTAAATTCAAAACTATTAAAATTGTTATTTAATAATTTGATAATAATCCGCGGCCCAAATTAAAAAGACGTGGGTCGGGGGTCGACCCGGCCCAAAATCGCCTTCGTCTTCCTCCCCGACGCATCCGCAACCCTAATTTCTGAGATGGGTTTCCAGCACCAAATTCACCGCGCTCCAGCGACGCCCTGCTGCGATTTCGACGGCTACACGTTCAGGCTTCGAAGGCGCGTCGAATGAACCATAAACCCCTATCTGGGGGGCTCCGGATCGCTGGATGCCTACTCGGCCGGGATCCTTCAGTTGGTGCACCTGTTAGGAGATAATTCTCCTCACAGAGTCTACGAGTCACCGATATCTCGATCCCTACACGTTCAGGGATCGAAGAGGAAGCGATAGGGCACAACGAGAGATCCTGAGGTGGTCTAGATCGTTGGAGTGCTACTCCGCAATTTTTGTCGCCTGGGCTCGCGACTAGATCAATCGATTCTAGTCGAAAGGATCGATCTGGTCGAGCCCACCCATCGATACCAGATTACAATTATCGCCCAGAGGAATCTAACACTAGCTAGACAATTAATTCCTACTGGAGACGCCGAATATGGCGAAACCAGGATTCCGTCTGGCGGTGCGCACAAATGACAGATTCATTGTCTGGGTCACTGCCAGACCATGTTTTCCGACTTGCTCGGACGCGGAGGAGCTAAGGTACGGTCCTACTCAGCATCTAGGGTTTGAGGAGAGGCGAATCGAGCTGGATTCAGCTTGACAGAGAGGAGGAAGGAAGCTGTAACTTGGTTTGAAGAAATGCAGAGGCAGAAGACGATGCAGCTGGGCTAAATTGTTCCAGAAGGTTGCAGAAGCTCGTCAAGGGGGTCTGAATGCCAGACCATGCCCTCTATCAGCAGACGCGGCAGGATCAGTCGTCACGATCGCCGAGAGCTTCAATGGCTTTAGCTGGGGAGTGGAGGGAATTTCAGTGAGCAAAGGAGCTCACTGAGAAGCTTGGAAGGTATTTATAGGCCGGGAGAGACCTGGGGAGTGGGTACCAGAGCTCTGGTTTGGAACTTGGCTCGGCCCGGGGTTCGCTCGCCGTTGCCTCTTAGGAAAAGGCTCAGCCATCCCTGCGGCTCGGCCACAACGGGAAAGACCTCTAATGGTCCAGCTGACCTAGCGGGAGGGTGGCAGACAGGATCGACGTGGCTGGGTACGGAGAATTTCCCGCTGTCAGGTAGGATCGTCGTGAGAATGTCGATCCATAGTGGCTGGAATCGCCTCCGCCGTCTGATGCCAAAGCCTTTGATTTAAACGGTCTGATGCGGGGGTTAAAAAAATAGAAACGCAGATTAAATCCTACGCGTCTAATTTTTGATGCCGATCGCACGGCTATGATTCAATCCGCGGGGAAAGATCGCGCCGTTGGAAAGGCCACGCCGAGATGGGTGCTATGCATCCCACGGGAGCATCTCTGTGCACCGCTGTCGGGACCCCGCAGCGGATCTGCTGCGGTCCCGACAGCTAATCCCACCGCAATTTTAATTAAATAATTTAATTTAATATAAAAATAAATTCAATTAATTAATAATTAATAAAATCCTAATTATTCTAAATTCAATTTACGGCTAAATGAGCTCCAAAAATTCCCAAAAATTCACTCTTAGCTAATTTGGGTATGATGAATTCAAAAATGAAATCAGATTTTAATTTGGAGATCAAAATAATTTATGTATTTTTCAAGGCATAGAAATAGCCAAAAATACCAAATTTTCCAATTTAGCTCCGATTGATTTCAAACTTCTAGGTTTAGGTTTAAATGACCCATTGAATCCAATGGAATCAAAATCAAACCTTGGTTTAGCTTAATTAATCTAGTTTTAGCTAGGGTAACAACCTAGGGTTGTTATAGACTCCCCCACTTAAGAATGATGTCGTCCCCGACATCACCTAAGTGAAGAAATATCTTACTGCGATAATATGAGTTTAGATACAATTGACAGAAAAGAAATGAATAGTACCTGAGTTTGCAAAGAGCTGGGGATATTTATTGCGCATATCCACCTCTTAAATTCTGATAGTCTCTTCGGCATAAGAAAGATTAAGTTGAATTTTTATTGCTAGAAGTTGAACGAGATGAGAAGGGTCTCGAAGACATCTTCTCAATGAGGATATATGAAATACATTGTGAATAGCTGCAAAGCCATCAGGTAGTCCTAGCCGATAAGCAGATGACCCTACCTTGGCCAATACTTTAAAAGGTCCAACATAGCGGGGACTGAGTTTCCCAGCTACACCAAATCTGAAAACACCCTTCATTAGGCCGACCTTCAGATAAGCAGAATCTCCCATGTTGAATTCTAAGAGACGGTGGTGAGAGTCATGGTACTTATTCTGACGATCTTGAGCTGAACAAATTCTCTGCTGAATTAACTTGATCATGCTGCTGATTTCTTCTACCAATTCTGAACCAAACAGTTGAACACTTCCTGTTTCAGACCAGGCTAGTGGAGTACAGTATTTTCTACCATATAAAGCTTCATATGGAGCCATCTTAATACTGGCTTGAAAGCTGTTGTTGTAGGAAAATTCCATTAACGGGATGTGATCTTCCCAGGAACTAGCAAAATCAAGTATACAGAGTCTAAGCAAATCTTCCAAAACTTGATTTACTCTCTCAGTCTGACCATCCGTCTGAGGATGAAAAGCTGTACTCATAGCTAGAGTCGTTCCTAGATCTTGATGCACGGCTTGCCAAAACTTGTAAGTAAATCTGCTGTCTCTATCGGATACAATTGACTTTAGAATTCCATGCAGTCTAACAATCTCCTTGATGTGAGCTTTGCCAACTTCTCTACTGAATCAGTTTGATGATAGGAAGGAAATGCACTGATTTAGTTAATCGATCAACAATAACCCAGATTGCGTCGGCACTAGATTTAGCACGAGGCAATCCCATGACAAAGTCCATGGATATATCAAACCATTTCCATTCAGGAATATCTAGCGGATGCAGAAGACCACTAGGTCTTTGGTGTTCAGCCTTTACTAGATTACATGCATGACATTTGGCCACAAAATCAGCTACATCTTTCTTCATACCTGGCCACTAAAATGATTGCTTCAAATCTTGATACATCTTAGTATTGCCTGGGTGAATATGATACCCAGAATTATGGCCTTCTACTAAAACCTCTTGATGCATGGACTTAGGTATCCACAATCTATTACCCTAATAAATTACGCCATTCTACAACTGCAAATCCTAACGACGACCACCTTCGATATCTGCTTTAAATTTCAAATAATCATCATCTTTGGTTTGCGAGATGGAGACATCTCGGTGGAAAGTGGGTTCCACATTAATATTTGCTAATAGCGAACTCAGCATATCGCCATTAACTGGAGAAATCTTGAGCTTATGAAATTCAGGTTCCAGGAAACTGGAGGAAATCATAGAGGTTAGAGTAGCACGATGACTAAGAGCATCGGCCACAACATTAGTCTTCCCCGGATGATATTGAATGTTGAGATCATAATCGCTAATGAGTTCCAACCATCTTCTCTGACGGCAATTCAATTCTCTCTGGGTGAAGATGTACTTCAAACTTTGATGATCAATGAAAATTGAACATTGTACTCCATACAAATAGTGACGCCATATTTTCAAGGCAAATATTACGGCTGCAAGTTCAAGGTCATGAACTGGATAGTTTCTCTCGTGGGGTTTTAGTTGACGAGAGGCGTAAGAAATTACCTTAACCTTTTGCATCAAAACACATCCTAGACCGATTCCTGAGGCATCGGTATACACCTGATAGTTCAAACCTTCCTTTAGTTGAACAAGAACTGGAGCGGTAGATAGAGCATCCTTAAGGGTTTGAAATGCTTCCTCGCATTCTTGGCTCCAAATGAATTGGACAACCTTTTGGGTTAGTTTAGTTAATGGCGAAGCAATCTGAGAAAAGCCCTTAACAAACTTCCTGTAGTATCCTGCTAATCCCAGAAAACTCCTAATGTCGGTGACAGACTTAGGTTGAGCCCAATCTTGAATAGCTCTTACTTTGCTCTGGTCTACTCGAATTCCCTGAGCATCGACTACGTGCCCCAAAAATGCAATAGACTTAAGCCAGAACTCCCACTTGGAGAACTTGGCATAAAGTTGATGCTCACGCAAGCTTTCCAACACTGACCTCAGATGTTTTTCATGGTCTCTCAGAGTTTTGGAGTAAAGAAGGATATCGTCAATAAAGATGATCACAAATTTATCCAGATATGGTTTTAGCACGCGCTGCATTAAATCCATAAAGATTGATGGTGCATTGGTGAGTCCGAATGACATCACCAAAAACTCGAAGTGTCCATAACGAGTACGGAACGCAGTCTTCCCTACGTCATCTTCTTTTACCCGCAACTGATGGTATCCAGATCTTAAATCGATTTTAGAAAATATCACGGCTCCGGATAATTGATCGAATAGATCATCAATTCTAGGCAGTGGATATTTGTTCTTTATGGTGACCTTGTTCAGTTCACGATAGTCTATACACATACGCATAGATCCATCCTTCTTCTTCACAAATAAAACTGGCGCTCCCCAAGGAGACATGCTTGGCCTAATAAAACCTTTATTCAGGAGCTCTTGCAACTGCTCGTTGAGTTCCTGAAGCTCCATAGGTGCCATCCTATATGGTGCTTTGGATATTGGCTGTGTACCAGGAATCAATTCAATGGAGAATTCCACTTCTCTGGAAGGAGGTACAACAGGCAAATCTTCTGGGAATATATCGACGAATTCTTTGACTACCTTATAATCATCAAGGTAGATATTTTCTTTTGTTTCGCCCATCATGGTGACTAAGTAGGCGGTACAACCTTTGACAATCAACTGTTCTGCTTTAATGGCATTTATTAAAGACAACTGCGTGCTAGTTGTTCCTACAAATGTTTCAGGCTTACCCTGAGAATGGAGAGTGACTCACTTTTTATGGCAGTTAATCACAGCATTATTGTCACTGAGCCAATTCATCCCGAGGATGATGTCAAAGTTAGCTATCGGTAGGATGATTAGCTTAGCCTAAAATTCTTGATCGTTTATCGGGACTTTGATATTGAAAAATTATGAGCACTTAGTTGGATTCCTGATGGAAGTCCAATACTCAATTTTTGCGCTAGGTTGCGTGCGTGTAGTTTAAGATTATTAGCAAATCTTTCTAAGATGAATGAGTGACTGGCACCCGTATCGAACAATACGTTACAAGGCTGGTTATTGAAATAAAGGGTGCCTAAATTACACAGTTTTGCATTAACAACTTGAAAATATTTAACATACAGAAAGACAATGTAACAAGAGAGGTTTAAGAGAGTGTACCTGAAACCACGTTGTTATTTTCCGCAGCTTCCATAGGAGTTAAAGCATATACTCGGGCAGGTCCAGCAGGACGATTGTTATTTTGCCGTCGCTGGAAATTCTGAGAATTGGGAGCTGGTGGCTGTGTGGGAGCCACTTCAGGAGCAGGGGCTGGCATTATGGCCAAATTTGGTTCCCTCCGATTCAGTGGAGTTGCTCAGAACACCTTCTTCTTATGGTACGACTTTATTTGAACTTCGTCTACTGCTTCCGTGTGGTCGCACTGATAGAATCGATGGCCTGTGCATCCACAATTAAAACATCTCTGGCCAAAGTGATAACACTTGCCATACGGATGTGGTTTGGCGCAGTTCTGAATTTGTTCAGCTGTAGGTGCAGCTTCCAGCTGATATACTTTCGTGGGGTTGGGTCCGTGTCTTTTGAAATTTCCTCGCTGGTTCAGATTGGTTTGCGCCTTTCGTTTATGATCTTCCTCGGATTGGTGATGCTCAATCACCTTAGCCGTTTCCACTAGTTTGAAGAAACTAGTTAGACAGAGTGGCACTATTTGATTCTTCAACAAACTTCTGAGTCCACAAAGGAAACGATGACACTTTGCTGACTCAGAATGTGTGACTTTTGGTGCAAAATGGATTAACCTACGGAACTCTGTCTCATATTCCGCCACTGAGCGACTCCATTGAGTCAACCTCATGATCGTATCTGTAATCATGTTTTGTGCGGATGGGGGAATAAACTCAGTCTTGAAGGCTTCAACAAATGCATCCCAAGGAATGTCGTCTAATTCATAATCGATGAACTGGGTGTTCCTGACTTCTTCCCACCAATATTCTGCCTCGGATTGAAACAGATGGGTGGCGAGACGGACAACTTCAGAGTTTGGAATCTTCAGACTGACTAGATCCTTCTCCACGGCCTTCAGCCAATCGGCCGTATCCATCAGGGCCAAGTTCCCGCCAAAAGTTGGAGGCCTTAACCTCAGGAAATTATGGAGGAGATTATCTGTTGTATGGAGTGAAGACAAAGCAACTTGTGGAGCATGGACTGTTGGAGCAGCGACAATTGTTGGAGTTACGCAATCATTCAATAACTTCTGCATGACCAGTGCCTGTTGAGCTTGGTTTTCTAAGAGGTTGCCACAATGGCTCGCAGATGAGCCACCTCATCGTTAGAACTACTGGAGGCCACAGTGTTCTTGATAGGAGTACAGTGGGTGGTGATCCAGAATCCATTCTAGTTTAATTAAGAAAAGAACAACTCAGAATTTACTCTAAGGAAGGAAATCAAAATTTCTCATTAATTATAAAATTTTGAAATTACAATGCCAAACTATAAATCAAATGAAGTTTCCTGAAATTGAAATAACATTTAACCTAACTATCGTTTAAATTTTATCAATGTACTCTGCCCTAAAGGCTACACAAAAATCCTCAAAGGTGACTTCTCGCCGCTTCCTATTACGCTTCTTCTCGAGCTTTGCCATAGTCTCGTACCACCATACTCCGGCGTAGTCCACCATCAGGTCAGTCACAATATCTATGTAAAGTGACTCGGGACACTCTATGTGCTCCAAAAGAGACTCTACTCGGCTCAGCATTTCTTGCGCATATACGAGAAAGTTGAGCCCTCTATATCCAGTTTGTCATAGCAGCTTTTCCAGGACCAAAATTCCTCTTGATGAAACTCCTTCAATTTGCCAGTTGCTTTCCTGCCTCCATTTAAAGCTACTGTTCCAAGCACTCCTGAAGATACACTGATAGTAGTCTATATCGGACTCTTCAGATCCCATCTGACTCTGGGGGCAAAATTTTACTATATTTGTGTTAGATCCTAAATGAATAAATTTATTGGGTTGGGAGTATTCTCCTCTTTCATTGTGCATAGAGTTACTGGCACTACTATGTTATGGATGTCACTTATATTGATGCGTGTATTTCAAAAGAACGATCCATTAGGTTGAAAGGAATCATAGATCCCATTCTGACACCTTATGGTGTTCCCTTATACCAACTGTGGGGCCTACGTACTGGTAAAAAGAAAGTACGGTGCTCCAACTGTGGCAAATCCCCAACTTAAGTAAAGTTAGGCGAACCCAACCTGTCTTAAGTCAAGGACTTGTCACCAAGTGCTATAACATCCATCAATATAAATATCAAAGTGGCAGAAGCAGTACAAAATAAAGTAACATCCACAAGCATACATAGTAGAAAAAGGTAAATGCAATATAGTAACTCATCAAAATGCAAAAAGTAGAGTACATCCAGAAAGTTAATTATTACAAACTAAAATGAATGACTGAAAAATGAAAGACTCTCGTCCTCACTGAAATGAACAAGGCAAAACTATCTAAACAGCAGCTGGATGGTCCTCCTCCCGAACTGGCTCCTCCTCTGCCACACTGCCCATGAACACGTCTGATTCTGACATTTGTCGGTATCACAAATGCCAGTGCCCCAGCCAACAAAATAAAAATGTTACAGTTAGATAATTATCTAAGTACATTTTAGGCTATTTAAATGAACTAAATATTAAAAGATATCACATTTAATTTAACTATATATGCAAGCAGTAAAAGGTGAAGCAACCTATGAAAGAATTAGAATACTATAAACTATCTATTTATAGCATGCAACATGTATGTGAAGTAACATACAAAACACTAAATAAGCAAGGTAAGGCTAAATGCAAAATAACTACAACTGCTGAATAAACATGATCCTAACATGATTATGATCGAAGTAAAACATGCTGATTATAAAAGAACACAAGTACTGAATACGATAAAATTCTAACATCCTAAACATGCCATTCAAACATATATCTAAGCCATTAAATATACATACAACATGCAGATTAACATGTAAAGAAAGGCCACTGAGACATGTGGCAAAAGCAAAGCAATGTATGAAATATAAAACCACTGAGACATGTAGCAAAGCGAGCAAATACTGAAAATGAGGCCATTAAAGCATGTGGTAAAGCAAATTAGAAAATAATAAAATTCAGCTAAAGTAGCAATAAGCCTAAGTCCTAGTACTGCCATACCAGCCAATAGGCCATACAGGGCCTATAATATCAATCAATGAATCCCCAGCCTAGCCATCCAAATATGTTAGGTCTGAGTCCAGTCTATACAATACTACTACTGAAGAGGCAGACTAAGCTAGGTCATATTCTACTAACTGCAAACAAAATAAAACTAAATGATATGCAACTCAAATACTAACTTAGGATGTATCATTCATATCCTAAGTTTTTTCCTATTATGCTCAAGGGCTAAAGCTCAAAACCCAAGGTATGCAAAGCAATCTATTCAAAGTAAGCAAGAGACTCAATCTAGACTTATATGATATCTGTTGTTGTCTAATTACCAAATCTAACTATTCTGAGAAGGTACAAGCTTAGGATCTCTAATATCCAGCTATCGAGTAGAATCTCATATTTACGTCCTTAAAGTTAAATATTAGAACTTAACAAGTTCTAATCAAAAAATCATGTGATGACTATATAGTTTAAATGAGCAAATCAACGACCTGATTTTATGAATATTTTACTCTCTTACCCAAATCTTGATCAAATAAATCAACATTTAAGAATTTAGAATTTAAACCCTATGTTGAGTTCAAATTCCAAATCCAAGGTGATACTCAAATAGGATCTAGGTTTCTCACTTAATCCCAAAGGTAAAGAATTCAATAAGTTGAAAGATTTAGGAAGTAAGATCTTAGTGAAAGGTTATTCTACTAATATAAGATAAAATAATCAATTAAGAACTTGAGAATCTAAGATTTATATTCAATTCTTAAGATAATTTCATTATCTTATTGATTGAATCATCCTATACCCACATGGAAGGTTTCAAAAGGTTAAATAATCAATCATTAAAGAATTTCAATTGGAGGTGGTTTAATTCAAATTGAAGATAAGTCTAAGATCTAAGGTCTAAAGATCTGAAGTTTGATCACTTTAGACTTCTAATTAGAGTTTTGACTTAAGGGTTTCCATTTATGATTTTCTTTAGATCTAATTTCATAATTAACTATAAGGAGTTTATTAAGGTTAAAAATTTACAATTCCAAGGGTTAGATTAATATTAAACCCATTTTAACCTTCTTAGTTTAGAGATCTTTAGACTTTAAGCTAAGATTTTACTTAGACATTTCCAATTACTTTTCCTTTAACACTTAATTCTTAAATTATGCTTACTGAACTTATTAATAAGATAGCTGACCATTTTCAATATTAAATTAAATAAGTTTAAAGCCAAATGATCTTTTTAAGAAATGTTTAAGATTTAAGTATCTTATTTAAGGACTAAATGAAGATTTCATGTATTAATGATCACATTATCACTATACTTGTCCTAGGACTTCAGAGAACATTTCCAATCTATGTTATAGTGGCTTACTGAAATTTTCAATCCTTAGAGAACACTAAATCACATTTTGGCCAAAATGACTAAAATGCCCCTCTTAAGGCTAAAATTGGGATTTTAGGGTTTTATTGTCCAAATTTGTTCTAATCTATTTTAAAACATTTCATATGACTAAATGAAGTGGGAAACACCGTTGTCTTAGGTGTTGGTGACCTAAATGATCTTGATTAGCACTAATCACCTAATTAAGGCACTTAGGGTGATTATTGAATTTAAGGCACTTTAGGGCAATCCAACCTTACACTTATGTTTTACTAGGTTTAATATGATATTAGGAACCATCCCTACCCAAATCAGAGGCTTAATTAGGGTTTAATTTACTAACCCTTGATTAGGGTGATTAAGGAGTGATTAAGAAAATTAATTATCCAAAATTAATTTTTAAGGGTCTGGAATTGTTCCTTAGGGTACAAGGAGCAATCAGAGCCCTTAAACTCATAGATTAGGTATTTAGATGATTTTATATAATTTACTTAAGAATAGAGAAGTTTTAGCCAATATTTTTAAATCCAACCATTGGATCTAGAATTTTATTTTATATTCAGATTCCTTGAATTTTTTTGATTCAAATGGTATATTAGATCATACCATTTGGATCTGTATAACTAAAGTTATTTAATTAATTTAATCTATATTTTTATTTACATTAGAACTTTAGGTTTTGATTTATTAAATGAAAAACTATTAAAATTGTTAATTAATAATTCGATAATAATCCGCGGTCCAAATTAAAAAGACGCGGGTCGGGGGTCGACCCGGCCCAAAATCGCCTTCGTCTTCCTCCCCGACGCATCCGCAACCCTAATTTCTGAGACGGGTTTCCAGCATGAAATTCACCGCGCTCCGGCCATGCCCTGTCGCGATTTTGACGGCTACACGTTCAGGCTTCAAAGGCGCGTCGAATGAACCATAAACCCCTATATGGGGGGCTCTGGATGGCTGGATGCCTACTCGGCTGAGATCCTTCAGTTGGCGCACCTGTTAGGACATAATTCTCGTCACATAGTCCACGAGTCGCCGATGTCTCGATCCCTACACGTTCAGGGATCGAAGAGGGAGCGATAGGGCGCAAAGAGAGATCCTGAGGTAGTCTAGATCGTTGGAGTGCTACTCCGCAATTTTTGTCGCCTGGGCTCGCGACTGGATCGATCGATTATAGTCGAATGGATCGATTTGGTCGAGCCCACCCATCGATACCAGATTACAATTATCGCCCAGAGGAATCTAATACTAGTTAGACAGTTAATTCCTACTGGAGACGCCGAATTTGGCGAAACCAGTATTTCGTCTGGCGGTGCGCCCAGATGATGGATTCGTCGTCTGGGTCACTGCCAGACTATGTTTTCCGACTCGCTCGAACGCAAAGGAGCTAAAGTACGGTCCTACTCAGCATCTAGGGTTTGAGGAGAGGCGAATCGAGCTGGATTCAGCTCAACAGAGAGGAGGAAGGAAGCTGTACCTTAGTTTGAAGAAACGCAGAGACAGAAGACGATGCAGCTGGGCTAGATTGTTCCAGAAGGTTGCAGAAGCTCGTCAAGGGGGTCTGAACGCCAGACCACGCCCTCTATCAGCAAACGTGGCAGGATCAGTCGTCACCATCGTCGAGAGCTTCAATGACTTTAGCTGGGGACTGGAGGGAATTTCAGTGAGCAAAGGAGCTCACTGAGCTTGGAAGGTAATTATAGGCCGGGAGAGACCTGGGGAGTGGGTGCCAGAGCTCTGGTTTGGAACTTGGCTCAGCCCGGGGTTCGCTCGCCGTTGCCTCTTAGGGAAAGGCTCAGCCATCCCTGCGGCTCGGCCACAACGGGAAAGACCTCTAATGGTCCAGCTGACCTGGCGGGAGGGTGGCAGACAGGATCGACGTGGCTGGGTACGGAGAATTTCCCGCTGTCGGGTAGGATCGTCGTGAGAACGACGATCCACAGTGGCTGGAATCGCCTCCGCCATCTGATGCCAAAGCCTTTGATTTAAACGGTCTGATGCGGGGGTTAAAAAAACAGAAACGTGGATTAAATCTTACGCGTCTAATTTTTGATGTCGATCGCACGGCTATGATTCAATCCTGGCAGGGAAAGATCGCGCCGTTGGAAAGGCCACGCCGAGATGCGTGCTATGCATCCCACAGGTGCATCTCTGTGCACCGCTGTTGGGACCCCGCAGCGGATCTGCCGCGGTCCCGACAGCAAATCCCACCGCAATTTTAATTAAATAATTTAATTTAATATAAAAATAAATTCAATTAATTAATAATTAATAAAATCCTAATTATTCTAAATTCAATTTAGGGCTAAATGAGCTCCAAAAATTCCCAAAAATTCACCCTTAGCTAATTTTGATATGAGGAATTTAAAAATAAAATCAGATTTTAATTTGGAGATCAAAATAATTTAGGTATTTTTTAGGGCTTAAAAATAGCCAAAAATACCAAATTTTCTAATTTAGCTCCGATTGATTTCAAACTTCTAGGTTTAGGTTTAAATGACCATTGAATCCAATGGAATCAAAATCAAACCTTGGTTTAGCCTAATTAATCTAGTTTTAGCTAGGGTAACAACCTAGTGTTGTTATAGTCTCGGGTGAGGGACCATCAGGGCATACTGCGACATACCACAGGGTGCTGCAGTGCCTATGTTGTTCCTGAATTTCTTTGGAACATCTCGAAAGCTCATAGGAGCACAATTAGCATCTCTGTGATGGACTAAATGGTCTCCACAGCACAATATTTTTCCACTTTGATACCTTCAGGAAATCACCCCCTCTTCCTTCTTTAACTCTTCATTATCTTATTCGATTCTTATCATGAATGTGGTGTGTCTCACCCCCGCTCTATTTTCACATACCAAGAACAACTGCTGCTGCACATAGCTTTAGCTTCTCCATTGTTACTATTTTAAAAGCATAACTGCTGGATTATTAGAAGTGTGTATCTTCTACAATCCAAGTTATCCTTCTTCAAATAGTGTCCTGATAAAATGGTAACAGAGTTAAAAGTTCTTTGTCCTGGCATGAAATGTTGCATTCTTTGTTAGGTGAATAGAGCCCATACAATCACTATAGAGCTTCACATCCTCCTACTTCTCGCATAATTCTACCATAAAACTCTTTAACCAAATCATCTCCTTACTTGCCTCTATAATAAGAATATATTTCACCTCAGTGGTAGATAGCGACATGATGTTTTGTAACTTAGAGATCCATCTCACAGCCGTACTTTCCAATGTATACACATAACCTATAGTTATTATCCTGTTATCAACATCTCTTGCAAGATCTGAGTCAACATAGCCCTATAAAATAATGTCAGATCTTCCAAAGCATAAGACTTTGTCTGCTATTCCTTTCAAATACCTTAGGATTCACTTGACTACATCCTAATGGTGCTTTCCTAAGTTCCCATAAATCATCTAACCACTCCCACTGCATGGGCAATATTCAATCTCATGCAAAACATTATGTACATCAAGCTCCCAACCGCTGAAGCATAAGGAACATTCAGCATAATACTTCTTTTCTTCATCAGATTTCGGCATCTATTCCATTGATAAGCTAAAGTTGCTTGCTAGAGGAGTGCCCACTGGCTTTGCATCACTCATGTTGAATCTTTTAGCACCATTTCAACATATTCTTTCTATGACACCTTCAGAATTCTTGCACTACATTCCCTATTGATTCTCATTCCAAGAATCTACTTGGTCGGCGACAAGTTCTTCATGTCAAACTCCTTTGACATTAATTCTTTTAGCATTCTTATCTCCTCTATGTCCGATCCTACGATCAACATATCATTCACATACACAACATAATGATATAGGAGAACTTACACTATTTTATGTAACAATAATGATCCGCTTAGCATCTCTTATACCTTGATTCTAACATAAACATGTTGAATCCCTTGTACCACTACCTTGGCACTTGCTTCATACCATAGAAACTCTTCTTGAGCTTGCATGCTAGCTCAGCTTTTTCTTCTCTTGAGCCATGTACCCTTTAAGCTATTTCATGTATAACTCCTCCTCTGGCTCTCTATGAAGGAATGCAATTTTAACATCAATTTGCTCCAGATGCAAATCCTCAGCTGCAACAATGTTCAACACAACCCTGATAGTTGCCATCTTTACAACTGGGGTGAAGATCTCACTGTAGTTGACCCCATGTTTTTGCTGGAAATCTTTTACTACAAGTCTTGCCTTGTAGAGCTTGCTCTCATTTGGTTCTTCCTTCACCCGGTAAACCCAATTGTTCTAAAGGGTCTTCTTTCCAAGTGGTAGAGGTTCCAACTTCCATGCTCCATTTGACATGAGTGATGCCATTTTATTATTCATGGTAGCCTCCCACTTGATTGAATCTTCAAATTGAAGTACATTCCAAGCTTTCTAGTTTACCACCATCCGTAAGTAACAGGTAAAATAAGGAAAGATTGTACCTTTGTGGCGGTCTTATAACTCTTGTGGATCTTCTTAACATGGGTGTTTGTGATTCAACATTTATACCCTCCTGAGCTTCTTCTTGTACTCCAACATCTAGCTCAACACTGTCATCAATTTCTATGTGCAGGGGCTCTCCATTGGAAACATCCTTGAAATTAGTCTTGACTCCAATGCAATCCTTGTACATTTCACTTTCATTGAAAGTGACATCCCTGTTTAGGATGACTTTTTCATTCTAATTATCCTAGAATTTGTAACCGAATTTGCCCACACCATATCCAACGAATGTGCACTTGATTGCCTTAGTGTCAAGTTTGCTCATGGATACTGCATCAATATACACATATGATGAGCAGCGAAATACCTTGAGGTGGTTCAATTTCACCTCCTTTCTGCTCCAAGTTTCCTCGTGAATCCTTTCATTCAAGGGTCGGAAGGTCCCCAATTTATCAAATAAACAACTGTGTTAACAACTTCAACCCAGAACTATTTTGGGAGACCCGTATGCAATCTCATGCTCCTGGATCTTTCTATGATCATTTTGTTCATCCATTCTGCAACACCATTTTGCTGTGATGTTCTCAGGACAATAAAATCCTTCTTGAAGCCTCTAAAGGCACAGAACACTCTCAACTCCTTATCACAATACACACAGTCATTATTAGACCTCAAGTAGTCAGCTTTAATCATGTTTTGTCTCCACTAAAGCTAACCAATTTCCAAGCACATCAAATACATCAAATTTAAGTTTTAGAAAGTAAAGCCATACCTTCACCTTATGGTCATCAATGAAGGTGACAAAATATGTGGCTCCACCTATGGAAGAAGTAGAATTTGGTCCCCGTGCATTTGTATGTACCAAGTTTCTTGTCTTTTAGCTCTCTTACAACTTTGGAGAATGAAACCTTCTTCAATTTTATTAGCACACACTCTTCACAGAAATCCAAGTCTACAAACTTTAGTCCTCGGAGCTTTCCCTTTGACAGTAGAGATTTCAATCCCCTCTCGCTTATATGGCCAAGCCTCTGGTGCCATAGATCTGCATCTATCTCTTCGGTAACTACAATAGAATTAAACACTTTATTGAACAGGTAATGTGTACCTTCCATTACCTCGTGCAATAATAAGTGCACCCTAGGTGACCTTCCATGAGTCTCTAATAAAATAAGTGTTGTAGCCCTCTATAGCTAACTAGCTCATAGAAATCAGATTTCTCTTTAGACATGGCACATGTCAAACATATTTGAGCCTCCAAACTGCACCGCTTGGTAGCAGAACATTCACATCGCCTTTACTAATGATGTCTCCAAGGTATACTTTCCCCAAGTCACTCTTGGTGTAATTTTTGAAGGCACTCCTTGACGGAGTCGCATGAAAGGATGTGCCTAAGTCCACTACCCAGGACTCCATGTTGACAAGTGAGAGGATCAATGCATCCTAATCCTTCTCAGCTGAATCATTCACAATGGGGTTCATCAATTTACCTCCATCGCTTGGATTCTTCAAGTTAGGGCAGTCCTTCTTGAAGTGACTTGCCTTCCCAAAGTTCCAGCAATCTAGCTTTGCTTTTCCAATTCATTATTTTATACATTGAGATATTGACCTATTTCTATTATGTCTCCTTTTAGTGTGTCTTCCCCAGCTTTTATCATTCAATGTTGAGGTGGATGCCTTCCCATGAGATTTCTTCTGCACCTTCTCATTCAGCACATGCTCGACAATATCGTCGAGTCTCAATGATGCATTTCTTGATGAATTGCTGATGGCTGTAACTAGCCCACCCAACTGTTTGACAATGAAGAGAGTAACAATAAAGCTCATACCTAGTCATCAAAACTGATGCCCACCAAACTTAATTGGCTCATCACCATGTTGAACCCATTGAGGTGTTCAGTCATTAAATAGCCATCCATTATCTTCAAATTAAACAATCTAATCATCAAGAAATCTTTATTCACTGTCAACGACTTCTCCTACATTCTCGTCAGGGCATACATGAGATGTACAGTTATTTTCACATTAATAATGTTAAATGCAATAGAAGAAGATAATGATAAATGAATAAAACCTAGTGTAGTTCTAACAAGAACTTCCCACTCTTCACCATTCATTGTTATAGGTTTTCTGTCGACTCCTTTCAATAGAGGATATAACTTCTTTTGGTAAAGCAGATCCTCCATCTACATTTTCCAAAATGTAAAGTTCGTTCTGTTGAATTTCTCTATCTTGTGTCTCATCTCATCGACCATTGCTCCCACTCAAACATCAAGCCCGTGGACCAACAAGGTAACCTCTCTCTGATACCACTTGTTGGAGTTAAATCTCAGTACCACCGAGTCCATAGTTTGCAGCGAAAGTAGTTTGATTAGTGGGCTCAATGGAGGGCTGGGGTTGCGTTAACAGTTACCAAGAAAGTCTAATATCATAAAATTGCAAGTATAAAATCACACAACACATGCATGTTAGAGGAACATAAACATACAGACATCCAAACACATAAAATTAGGTGGAAAACTCAAGAACAAGAAAAACTACAGACCCACAATATAGAAAATATCACTATGAGAACATGAAGATTACAGAGTTATAAAGAGCTTATCCTTGACTGGAAATACACAAGCTCTTTCTCTAATATAGAGAGGAGAATAAGTAACCACCACTTGAAGTGTCTTCTCCAACATGCAAGAGGTTTCTTGCACTATAGCTTCCTTAGAGTTTAACCTAGGGATCTTCTTTTCAAAATAGAAATCAGCCTCCAATCTAAAATGCCAAACTTATAAACTACTACCAACTTGTTTTCTTAAGTATCCAGCTCAATTTTGGACCCTGAAAGGCCCAAATTGACCTCCAATTTACTTAAGGCGTAACCTGAACTGGAGTAGAACTTCGCCAGGTGTAACGGCACGCCGTGGCACTCATGTTTTGAATAGGAATCTGCTGCGGTGCGGTAGCCCCCGCATCAAGGGATGGAACCTGCTGCGACACATGGTAGCATCCGTGTTTCAAATTGCCTGCATCTTGGGTTGGATTCGCTGCGGTGTACAGCAATGCCAATTTCCCTACAGCGCACTGCAGCACCAATTTTTGCAACGGCATGCTGCAGTGCCAATTTCTACAACGGCACGCTGCAGCACCAATTTCCACTGTGGCATGATGAAATGCCAGCTTCTCTATCAGCAAATTGCTAAGGCAAGCGATAGCGCCTCCATCTCGAGTGAGAGACCACCAGGGCACGCTGCGGCACCACATGACCCGCTGCAACACCTATGTTGTTCTTGTAATTTTCACCTTGATCTGAATTTTCTTGGAACCTCCCAATAACTCACTAGAACATCATTGGCATCCCCATGATGGACTAAATGGTCTCTACAACATAATAATCTGTGGGATTGATCCAATGATGGATCAACGCTCTTGCAAAACTAAAGTCAAGTTGTATGATCAGATAGAGCGATGGTAAGATGGAGCGGGCCTCCACTATAGTGCGACCTGGTTCTGCAGCGGATCTCCTGTGATTTACACAGCAGATCCCAGATGATTAATTTAGTTAATGATATGTTTGTAAATATGAATTGTTATGAACCCTTATATGCAATTTTTCTAATTTAAATTAAATTATGGCCTAAATGACTTCTAAAAATTCCCAAACTTGCACCCCTATCTAATTTAGGGTGAATAATTTAAAAATGCAATCAGATTTTGGATTAGATATCAAACCAATTTGGCCATTAAAATGCAATAAGAAATTGGGCTCCATAACGCGCTGCAACGGAGCACTTTGTGAAGCACTAGCGCCACAGCACACTGCAGCGAACCAATTTGTAAATTCGGGCGCCACAGCGTGCTGCAGTGGTCCAACTTACGAAATCACTAGCGTTATAGCGCACTGCAGCGCACTACAGCGTGCTGCAGCGGCCCTTCATTATATGAGCCAAAAACGCCCCAGCGCGCCACAACGGCCCACTTTGCAAAACTTTCTGCTATAGCGCGCTGCAGCGGCCCGCCGAAAAATATTTTGAGCAGAGCATTAAATGCGGCTAGGATAAGACCCCCAACTATCACCTTGTCTCCAGCCATCATTCCCTCTGCAGCAGCTACATTTTTTTTGGGGAAAATGGTCTTCTTTAGGTGATGTGGAGAATTATCAATGGAAAAGTAATAGTCTTTTTATCCCTCAAGTGGATTTTATCATCATTGCACCAAAATTTTTAAGAGGCAAATGCAAATTTTGATATGAGAAGATGAAGAAGTAGCCCACTAACAGACTATAAATACACGTTTACACTTGCACGCAAGTGTACGTGGTCTAAAGTAATAAATGAAAAGTTTAAGTTTTCGGGATTTATCGAACCACAGAGAATTGGATGTTTTATTACTAAGGTGTATTAATTATCACTAATGTTTAAGCTATGAGTGTGTTGTTTGAGTTGGTTCCAGAACAAGCACAACAATCACTTAGTAGAAAATAGTTAAATAGAAGGAAGAGGAGAGTTGGGTGTCTCCCACATGACATGATAGATTACTTAGATATGGTGTCTCCTCAAACATTCATCTTTCATTCACTTTGATTTTAATCAAGTGCACATTATTTTTCTTTGAGGTTTATCTCAAGGATTCACAAGTTCAAATCTTGTGCACAAAATGAACACATAGTCGGTTCTATTTCAGCACAAAGATTCTTATAAGATTATAGGTTTATAGTTTTCATCTTATCTATTGATCAAGGAGATGAGGATTATTACTTTTTAAGATCTTATAAGCATTGATTCCACTAAGAGCGTCACTCGCATCACACATAATTGAGATGATGGATTAAATATATTGGGCTCAATGACTATGTCACCTCGTTCATGAGCACACAACTATTTCCTTCCATACCTCACCTATGTTAAGCAAAGGAACTCAATTAGTGGGTCTTAGCATCACATGCACCAACACTTTAGTTGAGCTTCGAGTAAGGTGCACTAAGCTCAAAAACTTTCTCACATAGTTCTAAGCTCTCATGCACTCATAAATCTAGCATCTAAACCAAAGTGAGTTATGGAGCATAAGACACTTTAGTCCTTGAGTTCATTAGTCCATTTTCCTTAGGTTCACAATCAAGACTATAGTAATATTTCACATTTTTTGAGCAAGGCATTAAGTTTATTAATTTTATCAATACTTGAGAAAAACTTCATACAAATTAAAGTACTATCATACATATGGGATTACCCCAACCCTCCCCAAGAGAGGTTTAGCTCTCCATTACAAAAGAGATGAAAAAGAACACATACATGGATAAAGACCATTTCATGATCAACTAAAAAGAGAAATTACACAATAAGAGTTTAAAAAATACTAGGAACATTCCTTGGGAAGTTCTCCGAACTCTTCTTCTCCTTGCTTGAAGTGCCTCTCTTAGTTCCCTAGTGCTACCTTTCTCCTTCATTTCCTTAGCAAGTAGAGCTTCTCCACCCTTGGGAAGTTCTTCTTCTCTTCTATGCAGCCCCTCTCTTTACTTAAGTGAAATGAGCAAATTTTGGAACCATTCTCTAGTCAAGAGGGAGGGTATTTATAAATGAGGGGCTACTCCTTCCTTTTTCATTTCAAAATCTAGCAAATGCCTCTTACAAATTTGAGCAATGATGGAAAAATCTACTTGATGGATGAGGTGACATATTCTTTCTATTATTTTAGCCATTACATCACCTCAAAAGATCATTTTCTCAATTAAAAATGGAGCTGCAGCAGGAGGAATGATGGGTGCAGACAAGAGGCTGGTTAGGTGTCTTGTCCCAGCCGCAATTAATGCTTCTGCCAGATAAAATTGTGGCGGGCCGCTGCAGCGCGCTATGCCGGAAACAATTTTGCAAAGAGGCCCGCTGCAGCCCGCGATCGTGTCCATTTTTTACCAAATGACTCACTGCAGCACAATGTGGTGCTAGTGTTTTGAAAAGCGCTCCACTGCAGCGCGCTGTAACTGCCAGCATTTCACAAAATGCCCCACTGCAGCGCGCTACTGCGCCCGCGTCCATTTTTCACCAAATGACTCACTGCAGCACACTATGGTTCTAGTGCTATGAAAAGTGCTCCGCTGCAGCGCGCTTTTGTAACGCCAGCATTTCGCAAAATGCCCCACTGTAGCGTGCTACCGCGATCGCAGTTTGCAAAATGACTCGCTGCAGCGCACGATCGCACCCGTTTTTCACAAGGCGCTCTGCTGTAGCGTGCTGTTGTACAGTATTTCGTAAAATAAACCACTGCAGTGCGCGATCGCGCCTGCGGTTCGCAAACTGAACCGTTGCAGTGCGCAACAATGCCCATTTTTGCAAAATGACTCGCTACAGCGCGCGGGTAGCGGTTTCCTTTGTAAAATTTGGAAAATTGCACAAATGACTCAAAATGACTTGGATAGGCCTTTTTCTTGAAAAGATAAATAGAATTTGATTAAGGAAGTAGTTTTAAGATAAAAAATGAATGAAATTTTCCTTTATTTTGAGATATAATTTATGGATTCATCACCCACCTCTATAAATACCACTTCTCTTAACTTAAGAGAGGTTCCCAACTTGGCTCACTACAACCTAAGTAAAGAGAGGGCTGCATAGAGGAGAAGGAGAACTCTCCAATGGTGGAAGAGATCATCTTACTAAGGAGAAGGAGAAGAAAGGCAGCACTAGGGACCTAAGAGAAGCAACTTCCAGCAAGAAGAAGATGAGTTCGGAGAACTTCCCAAAGGAACGTTCCTAGTATTTTCTAAGCTCTTGCTTTATGTTTTTTTTAGTTGATCATGAAAGGGTCTTTATTCATGTACATATTCTTTTTCATCTCTTTTGTAATGGAGAGCTAAACCTCCCATGGGGAGGGTTGGGGCAATCCCACATATATTGATAGATATTATAATTATATGAAGTTTTCATCAAGTTTTAATAAAAACCATGAACTAAATGCCTTGTTAAAGAAAAAAAAGGACTATTGTGGACTTGAATGTGGACCAAAGGACAAAGGACTAATTGAACTCAAGGACTATCTTGTCTTGTGCTCTATAGCTCACCTTAGTTTTGATGCCAGATTTATGAGTGCATGAGAGCTTAGAACTATATGAGAAAGTTCTTAAGCTTAGTGCACCTTAATCTATGCTCAACTAATAAGTTGAAGCATGTGATGCTAAGACCCACTAATTGAGCTCCGTTGCTCAGCATACTTGAGAGAGGGAATGGATTCATTAAGTGCTCATGAATGAGGTGATAGAGTTATTGAGCCCAATGAAATCACTCACTCATCTAAACTATGCTTGAGGTGTGTGAAGCTCTTAGTTGAATCAAAGCTTATAAGATCTTAAACTTTATAACCCTCATCTCCATGATCAAGAGATGAGATAAGAACTATAAATCTAAAATCTTATAAGGGTTTATATGTTGAAATAGAACTGACTGTGTGTTCATTTCATGCATGAGACTTGAACTTGTAATTCTTTGAATTAAAACTTTAAGAAGAACAATGTGAACTTGAATAAAGAACTAATGAACGCTTGAGGAATCATTATATATAAGTTATCTATCATATCATGTGGGAGAAACCCAACTCTCCTCTTCCTTTTATCAAAAGTATTATCTTCTAAGTGTTCTGGTGCTTGTTCAGGAACCAATACTAGTCAATACACATATAGCTTAAACATTAGTGATCATAAATATACCTTAGTAACAAAACATCTAATTCTTTGTGGTTCGATAAATCCCAAAAATTCAAACTTTTCGCTAATTACTTTATACCACGTACACTTGCATGAAAGCGCAGACGTATTTTAGGTCTGTCACTCACCAAGCTCACCCAAAAGGCTGTGTTGTTTGAGTGGTCGATAGCTTGTGAAGAATCTTTCCAAGCACTAAAAGATGCGCTTTCATTTGCCCCAGCCCTAGTTCTCCCTAAAGAAGGTGTAAGCTACCAGGTCTATACTGACGCCTCTAGTATAGGCTTAGGTGTCGTGCTAATACAAGAAGGAAAGGTCATCGCATATGCTTCTTGCTAGTTGAAGCCTCATGAAATGAACTATGTAGTTCATGACCTCGAACTAGCTGCTGTAGTGTTCACATTAAAAATCTGGCATCACTATCTATATGGAATTTAGTGCTCAATATTCACAGATCATCAAAGTTTGAAGTATATATTCACTCAAAGGGAGTTGAACTACCGACAAAAAAGATGGCTAAAACTGATCAGCGACTATGACCTAGACATCCAGTATCAACCAGGAAAGGCGAATGTTGTAGCTGATGCGCTTAGTCATCATGCTACTTTGAGCGCCCACATCTCTAAGAGTCCTGTGGAAGAAGAATTTTGTAAATTAGACCTCAAGTCAGCACGTAGTGACCAAGTGAGTACGATGCTCTCAATGATTAATGTCGAACCCACATTCCACAAAGACATATCTATTACTCAGACCGCGCTACATCGCCAAAATCTGCTAGAGCGCGCCGTAGCGTCCAGAAAATTCATTTGATCATATCTTAGTCATTTAAATTCTAAATCCAAAAATTTAAAGTGCTAGATAGTTTAAAATTTTAGTACCAATAATAATTTAAAATAATATTTAGGTTTTGAAACTTAGAAAAATCAAAAATGACCAAAATACCCCTAACTTTAATTAGGTCATAACTTGACCAATTGAGGTCCAATTTGGGGCTACTCCCAGTTAAAGTACTCAGTGTGGTATAAAAAAGCTATAGCCACTAAGTTTGCTAAATTTGGACACCAAATGGAAAAGTTAGCTTTATGATCTCTCTTAACTTAGAAAATTACCAAATTGCCCTTAGAAATTAAAATGGCTATAACTATTTCATTAGACATCAAAATTTAGTGTTCTTGGACTCTATGGAACCTTGAACAACAACCAACAATAAACTATATAAAAATTTAGATTTCATTAAGTGAAATTTACTAAAATATCACATTAGCTCAAAAACCTTAGTTTGGACCTATAGGACCCATTTCTTATCCAAATTTTGTGTACTTACTATCTATCTTCATATTAGATAGTAAGGTAACATTTGGGAATAAGAAATCCTAATTTAGAGCTTTAAATCAAAAAGTAGCTTTTTAGACCCTTAAGTAGGGACAAAATAGTTATTTTGCCCAAAATTTAGGTTAAGTATCCTTAACCCTTAAAATAACTTTTAAATTAATGAAGTTAATAGTAAAACTGATTTAGGATCAATTTAAATCATAAATCTCTCAATTGGGATAATTTGTAAAATATCTCAATTTTAGGCTTAAAAATCCATAAGTAAGATTATATGCTTTGCTTAGCCAAAATCCATCCTTAACTTCCATAATTAAATAAAATCAACAAGTGTAAAGAAATTTAATCAGAATAATTAAATTCTCTAAATTTCTCTAAGTCATTTTCTTTGGATATTTTACTTCATATTAGGACTATTCCTAAGACTAAGGCTAGATTATAGGGTAGATTTAATTTATTAAATAACGGGATTATTCAATGAATGAATCATTGGTTTTATTAATTTTTAGATTTTACAATTTAATTTTGATTATTTTGTCTTTCAACCTTAGATTCAGGATAGAAGAATTATCTTATTAAGTTTGATTTTGCTTAATATGATTTCCCTTAATCATTAGATCACATTTAGATTGAAACCCTAGATTTCTTAGACTATACCTTTGGGTTATGTGCTTAAATCCAATCTTACAGTGTTAAAATCATAATCCCTAGTTTAGTAGATCTTGATCAATCTAAGTAAGAATGTCTCAATTCATCAAACTAGGATGTTGTGATTTATTTCTTAACTTATAGTCAAACTTAATTAAATTAGATTAAAACCTGATCAGTTCTAATCTTTTTAACTTGTAAGGTCGTACTTCTAAGTTACACTCGATAGCAAAAATTGGAGATCCTTAACTTGTGTAATTTGAAATAGTTAAAATATTTAAATTATACAACAAATAATATCACTGTATTTAGTAGAGTCCCTTATTTACTACTTGGTTTTGTGCTACGCATTCCTTGAGCTTTGTGCTTAGTTTTCCTCGAACATGTCATATAATAAAAACATTATTGCATGAAAATAAAAACTTAGAATATTAGTAAAATATTTGCATTTGGGTTCAATTTATGGCGGATTATGGTGCACATTTACTCCAATGGACAGGGGTAAGGAGAGATCAGGATGATTAACATTACACATTGAGGAATGTGTGTTAAGCTTGGAACCCGCTCAATCTTGCAGATGTGCTTGACTCCTTGGTTGTTTCTGAAATTGTCCACGAAAACAAAAGTAAATAACTAAGAGACATTTGCATAGTATTATCTGCCTCTTCAGTTTTATCTTATTATTATATCTGCCCTAGTCCAAAAAGACTATGGGAATTTATGTCTGCCCTAGCCCTGAAAGGCTATAGGAATATACTGGGCCGGATTGACCAATTCTTTCTGATATAATAGTTATACACTTTTTTAGTTTTTAGCTTACTATATATTATGATGATGATGCATGTTATTTTAGTTAGCTGTATTTTTCCTGTTTACCTTCTTGCTTATGTAGATACATATATAGAATGCTAGACTTTACTGCTTATTATATGTACCACTCTCAGATTTTTGTTTTGAACTAGCATATGTCGTATGATGATCAGCATGTATAGGATTAGATTTTCTTTCAGTACTTTCACTTACTGTATTATATATGTATGTCTGTTCCTTATTTAATTGCTTGAGGCGTGCTTTTGCCTCACTTGTTGTTTAGTTATAAATGCTATGTTTATAACTTATCTTGTTTTTCTTGTATGCTTACCTACTCCTATACTAAATAGATGTTTGGTTTTGTATAGAGTAAAATGGTGGTATTAATAAATATTTAATAAATATTCTGCCTAAAATGTACTTAAAAAATTTATCTAATAAGATTTTTTTTATTGGCTGGGGCCCTGGCATTGTGAAACTGACAATATCAGATCTTGTTCAGTTTGAGGAGCCAGTACCTGAGGGGGAGCCTTATTTAGAAGAGGTGCAGTACCTTGTGCAGAAGACCTCTAGTTGCCTTTTTATAAATTTTAGGATCAGCTGAAGAAGCTAATGAATTATATGTAACAACTGTTGAGATAAATGGGCCTGTTAAGTCCTGCACAGTTAGTGAGCTTGACGATGGCAATAACAAAGAGTATCGTGTCACATACAATCATATGTAGAATGAGATATGATGCATTAGCAAACTTTTACAATCAAAAGGCATAATATGTTACCACATTTTGTGTGTTTGGCAGCAAGAACATATAATAGTCATCCCAGATAGTTACATTACAAATCGTTGGAGAAAAGATTTTAAGAGATTATATGCATCTACATTTAAGCAGCCAATCTATCAGGGTAGGAGCTTTTCATCATATGATACTTCGTATAACACAGCCCATCATTTCTTTAGTGATATTATTGAGCTTGGTTCAGTATCTGAAAAATATTCGGAATACGCTTTAAAGCCTTTAACCGAGGCTTAGGAAAAACTTGTTAACTTTGATGCCATTAATCGTTTCGATAATGAAGAGGGATTTTTAAGTGCACAAGATAATGTAATACAAAATCCTTTGCTTGCTCATCCTAATGGGAGATCTCCAAGCAAAAGAAAGTTAAGCCACCTCGAGAAGGGAACAACTCGAAAACGTACAAAAAAGATGTGATGAATTCATTATTGTATTGTTCGACAATGAAGGTAAGAAGTTCCTTTTTTTATGTTCTCATCTTATATTGTTTTATCATATATATTGTTTTTTCTAACATGTGCATATGTGGTGGAGCAATTAACTCTTTTTTTATGTTCAGTGACTTCCATTTATGTAGTCTAAGCTTTTCCTATGATAGGCAAACATGGGTGCAGCGTAGGAAACATCATATATGCCTTCTGGATTGCCCTCACCCGGGTATGTTTATTTTTCAGAATTAAAGAAGTATATATGCCGACATATAAATCTCATCAATTTGTCTATTATGTTTCTCAATTTCTCGGCCAATTAATGCTGAAAGCAGTTGACATGGTTCCCTTTCATCCTTTATAATGCTGACTGGATGGGCCTTGAGATCTACCATGGAAATTCATCTGGAACAAAGCAAGAAATCCCTGTTCAACCGCTTTCAGTTAGCTTTATCTCATCTCCTCACAAGCATGTTCTTAATAATTAGATCATTCTGGGAATAAGCTCAATGCTGCTTGAGCTTATGTGTCGCAAATTCACTTCGAGAGTCGTGTGGGTTGTCGGCAACTTCACCTTCTTCCTGGCGATAGCTGTTGTGACAGTCGTCAGTCTAATATCCAATAACAAGTACAATTCCAGCATCGACTCTGTGGTTGGAGCAGACGAGGGCATCAGGATTGGCATTTTTTTTACAGTTGAAGAGCTACTTGTATGCTGAGAACTTTTAAATCTACACCAATACTTGTTTAAGATAGCGCTACTTTAAAATAATCTGAAGTTAATTTTCACTCCCTTTTTGTATTCTAAGGTTCACTTGAAAAGTTTTGCTTCATTTCCACTTCATTGCTTGAGTTTTGATTAATAACTGATGCTGAATTTTTTTCTGTCGGTCTGCCAAACGCAAAGTTGCATTCTATTATATGGTGATATTTTTGATGATATTATTGATCCTCAATATAGCTTCTTGAAGAAACTTTTTAGCTGCAAGATTGTATAATTGACATGTTTTTCAGCTATTATATTAGTTCTCTAGTGCATTACCAAAAAGGGCGATGTTTCCATAGTTTCAGAACCTGGATTTGGAATGTCGAATGAGGATCAGATTATGCATGACTTCGCCCCAATTTTTTTTTTCTTCTTTTTCGATTATTGTAATGAGATGATCATATTTTTTTCTTCTTCCTTTTAGATGCATATACATAACTTTTTGTAACCAAACAAATATTTTTGATTAATTTAGATATTCTTTTTTTCAACTTTATTTATGGTTTCTTTTTTTAATTTTATTTTTCAATGTATAGAGTGTTGTAATACATTCTTTTTTGGTTATTGTAATGAGATGATCAAATTTTTCAATTTGTACTTTTTTCTATTTATGATTCTGCTTAGTCATTTTTTCAAGCTATGATGATATGTCCCCTCATGACCAAGTGTAGATTGCTAAATGATTGGATTATAGAGGGGGTGTAAGCGGTGTGCATTTGGCCAAGGTTTAGTAAAATTCTATGACATTTGAGTTTGCACATCAGATTTTATAAGATGTTCCAATTATGCATTGAGTTATGAGGAGTATGAAGGAAAAGAGGGGGCTCAACGATTATCTTGCAAGAATTGCTAGGGGGTAATGCTGTAATGAGAAAGAATAGGGCAATACCCCAAGCATGATAATAACGACTGCAGATCAATTTTCATTGAGCATTGTAAAGATTCAATGGTGAGAACTGGGAATCAATTTCAGCCATAAACTAATTGTAACAACCCTAGTTGTTACTCTAGCTAAATCCAGATTAATTAAGCTAAATCATGCTCTAATTTTGATTCCATTAGACTCAATGGGTCATTTAAATCTAACCCTAGAAGTTTGAAATCAATCGGAGCTAGATTGATAATTTTAGTATTTTTGCCTATTTTTGAGCCCTAGAAAATACCTAAATTAAATTAATCTCCAAATTAAAATCTAATTTTATTTTTAAATTTCTCATGCCCTAATTAGCTAAGGGTAAATTTTTGAGAATTTTTGGAGCACATTTAAGCCTAATTTAGATAATGGAATTAAGAAAAAATTAATTAATTATTAAATTAATTAATATTAATTAAATTATTTATATTTATATTTTTTTAATTCTCAGGATTTGCTGTCGGGACCGCGGCAGATCCGCTGCGGGGTCCCGACAACGGTGCATAGGTTTGAACCACCCGATGCGATAGCACGCATCTCAGCGCCTCCATCTAACGGGCCGTATCCCACGCACCGTGATCTAATTCTATCCGCTCGATCTGCATCTTCCATCCAATGCACGAGATCTTCTCCGCGGTTCTATTAATTGGGAGCCGCATCAGACCGTTGATCCTCCACGATCCCGTAATCAGACAATGGAGACGGACCCCACCATTGTGGATCGTCGTCTTCGCCCGATCACAAGCCCGACAGAAAAATTTGCTCGTACGATGCCACGCCAGCATTGTCCCCCACTCCCTCCTACCTTGTCCCCTAGGCTGTTAGGACCCTTCTAGTTGTGGCTGAGCCTAGTAGGGTGACCCAGAGGCTTGGACCCTCCCAATTGTGGAAGAAGGAGAGAGCCCTCTCGGCACAAGCCTAAGACCATGGCTCCTGACCTAAACCTCTCTAGAGCCTATAAATACCTCCCAAGAATCACAGTGAGACCATTTGATCACTGTGATCCCCTCAATTCCTTGCTGGTTATCTTGAAGGTCTCGGTGACCCCGGCGTCTGAACCTGCTATGTACAGCTGAAAGAGGGCTAGGTCTGGCGTTCAGACCCCCTTGCTAAAGCTTCTGCAATCGCCTAGAGTACTCGGAGCTTCCTGCATTGCCTCAGTCGCCTCAGCCATCCTCAGGTATAGCCTTTGATCCCATTCTTCTATCGAGTTGGTTTCAGCTCGACTCGCACTCAATTGACTTTAGATGCTGTGATAGGACCTCACCTTACTTCCCTAGTAAGCGTCTAAGCTCTCTGATGGGAACTGGCAATGGATGGCGTTATCCCGTCTGAATGTGCGCTGCTAGCTGAACTTTATGGCACTAAATGTCGGCATCTACCCAAGGTTTTAAGCCCTACCTTCAATCCCTAAGGCCACCTGAGGTGGTTGCAAACCAATTGCAATCATTGGGCTAGATCTGGTCGATCGATACAACTGGGATCGATCGACTCAGAGCGAGCCTATGTTCGTGAAATGCCATGAGTAGCACTTCAGTGATCCACCCATCCCCAAGGCTTGTTGAGTGGACCAATCGAATCCCCTTCAGCCTCTGATCGTGTATGTATAGAGCTTGGCTCGTATGGTCAGCTCTGTGAGGAGAATTTGATCCTCACAAATGCGCCATAGGTGACGCCTCGGTCGAGTAACACCCCGACGATCTTGTGCATCCCTGATGGGGGTTTGTAGTCCAATCGATGTGTCTCAACTTCAGGAATGTATAGGGATTGGTTTGAGCCGTCATCGCCATCAAGGTGCCGAGGATTTCAACGCTAAAAGACCATTAGGGCAGAGCCCGTAGCTAGGAAGAAGACGAAGTCACAGGTCGGGCCGACCCGTGACCCGTGCATTTTGCAATTGGGCCGGCTATTAATAAAATGAATTTTTGAATTAATTTTCCTTAAGGAAATTAATTAAAAAATCAAACCTATGGTATTTATTTAAATAAAAATATAGATTAAATAATTTAAATAACTTTGTCTATACTCATCCAAATGGTATGAACCAATATACTATTTTAATTAGAAAAATACAAGGAACCTAAATATAAAATAAAATCACAGATCTAATGGTTAGATTTTAAATAATTGACCAATTTTTTTCTGTTCTTATTTAAATCATACTAAATTCAATAAATAACCAAATAAGTTGATTAAGGGCTCTGATTGCTCATGAGACCCTAAAGGACCTTTGTAGACCCTTAAAAGTGATTTAAGAATCTTAACTTTATTAATCACCTCTTAATTACCCTAATTAGGTATTAGTAAATTTAATTATGATTAAGCCTCTAATTTTGGAAAAATAAGTCCCTAATGCCTTTTTAAGTATATTAGAGCCTAGAATGATGTTGGATCACTCTAGAATGCTCTAGTTTTCTTAATCAGCTTAATTGGCTTAAATATGTGATTAGTGTTAATTAAACTAATTAGGTTTCCAAAAACCTAAGATAAGTGTATTTCCTACGTCATTAACCATGTTGGAACTCATTAAAACAAATTTTAATCAAGTTGGATAATTAAATCATAAAATCTCATTTTTAGCCTTAAGAGGGGTATTTTGATCATTTTGATCAAAATGTATTTAAGCACCCCTTAAGTCTTAAAATTTCAGTAAAATATTTCTAATTAGAATATTAGCATCCTTCTGAAATCTCATGTAATAATATAGTTGTTAAGTAAAGAAATCTTAAGTTAGTTCTTATTAAGACCTTAAGACCTTAAGTGTTCTTAAAGGAATCACCTTATCTTAAGAATTAAGTCTAACTATCTTAAAATGCTAAATCCATAGTTAATGACTTAATTAAGTTGATCCATAGGCTTGGATTCTATGAGAAACACCTTGGTAAAATTCTAAGTTCAAACCTAGCTTAAGTCTAAAGTGATCTAATATAAGATCTAGATCTTAGATCTTAGATCTTAGACATTAGATCTTCTAATTGAATTGAACTACCTCCATTTAGAATTCCTTAAGTGATTTATTATTTAATCCTTTTGAAGCCTTCCATGCGGGTGTAGGATTGATTTAGTCCATAGGATAATGTAACTATCCTAAATGATTGAATATAGATCTTAGATTCTTAGTTCTTATTGATTATTTTATCTTATAACCAGCATAGTAATCTTTCATTAAGATCATAGTTTCTAAATTCTTCAGCTTATAAGATTCTTATCTTTAATCTAGGTTTTAAAGTGTGAACCCTAAATCCTTACTAAGGATACTACATTGGATTCAGGATTTGAACACCAATTGGGGTTTGGATCCAGAATCCTTAATCTTGATTCACTTAAATCAAGATTTGGGTTAAGAGAGGAAAATAATAATAATTAAGTTGTTGATTCATTTACTTTAAATCTTTATAGTCATCATATGATTATGAATTAAAACTTATTAAGTTCTAATATTAACATTAAGGTCATAAATTTGAGATCTTACTCGATAGCTGGATATTGGAGATCCTAAACTTGTATCCTCTTAGAATAGTTAGATTTGGATAAAGTAGACAACAACGGATATCACATAAGTCTAGATTAAGTCTCTTGCTTACTTGACTTGATTGCTCTGCACACCTTGAATACTGAGCCTTATTCCTTGAGCATGATAGGTAAACTTAGGATATGGAAGATACATCCCAAGTTAGTATTTGAAAAGCATAGCATTCATTCAATTCTTTCAGTGCTTTCAATTAGTATAGTATATCCTAGCATAGTCTGCCTCTTCAGTTCTAGTTTTGTTATAGAATAGACTCGGACCTAGCTCGACGGATGTCTAGGATAGATACATGTCTTATTCTATAAGTTTAACTTGGACCTAGCTCTGCGGATGCCTAGGATGGATACATGTTGAACCTTCATTTCAGAGGCCTTGTTTGGCTTCTTCTGTTATGGCAGCACTATGTCTTAGGCTTACTGCTACTTTAGTTTAGTTGTCAGTATTTTTCTTACTTTGCCACATGCTTTAGTGGCCTTTTTTTAGTACTTGAATTGCTTTGCCATTTGTCCCAGTAGCTTTACTTTTGTTCATATATGTGCTTAGTTTACTTTTGCCACATGTCTCAGTGGCCTTTTTATGTCAATTTGCATGCTTGTATATATGCTCTCATTGATTACTACTAAGATATTTGCATTTTTAGGATGCTGGAATTGTATGTCTATTTTCAGTACTTGTGTTCTTATTGTTCTCAACATGTCTCCATGTGATCATAAGTATGTTAGGTATATACTTTTAATTTTTGATTTTTGTTATAAGTACTAATAATATACTTTTCTGCTTTCTTTTCTCATTACTGAATCTTTGAACTTATTGCTATATTTGTTCTTGATATCCTAATTGTTGTTGTGCATGAGTAGAAGAGTTTGCACAGATTACCTTTTCGACCCTGAAATTGAGAGAACTTACTTGTAGGCTAGGAGAGAATAAAATATTTTGTTAAGCCAACAAGCTATTATGGAGAATAATAATGAAAATCTTGGAGAGCCATTAGGAGCGCCTAGGGGGAAAGCACTAAGAGATTGCACACTTCCCACTGTTAGAGGAATCCCCTGTGCAATTATAAGGCCTAATATATAAGCCAATAACTTTGAGATCAAACCTTCCACTCTGAGTACAATTCAGAATAACCAGTTTGGGGGATTAGCCACTGAAGATCCAAATTCACGTATTTCAACTTTCTTGAAATATGTGACACCTACAGATTTAATGGCGTCTCTGAAGACGCGGTTAAATTATAGGCTTTTCTCATTTCCTTTATGAGATAGAGCCAAGAGTTGGACCAGCTCTCTTCCATGTGATTCGATTCGGACATGGGATGATTTGGCTAAGAAATTCTTAGCCAAATATTTCCCTCCGGCAAAAACTACTCAGTTGAGAATTGAGATAACCAATTTTACTCAGTTGGAAGGTGAGACACTCTATGACGGATGGGACCGATTTAAGGAATGCTTAAGGTGTTGCCCACATCATGGGTTTCCCTTGTGGATGCAAGTTCAAACATTTTACAATGGTTTGAATGCTCCTACAAGGACCCTCATTGATGCAGCCGCTAGCAGTTCTATTAGTAGTAAAACCCAAGAGGAGGCTTATGACCTCTAGGAAGAAATGGCTAACAACGTATACCAATGCTTCTAAAAGGCTAAAAAAGGAATTTATGAAGGTAAATGAATCCAATCAAATAACGGCTTTACAACAAGAACTCCATGCCCTGAATGAGAAATTAAGAGAATAAATGTTTACACTATTCTTGAAATTCAATGTGAGTTGTGTGAAGGGAGACACAATAGTGAGAGCTGCAATTGGAACAACGAATACCGAACAAGTGAATTACTTAAGAAACAATAACACAATGAATAACCCTTACTCTAATACCTACAATCCAGGGTCAAAAAAACACCCTAATATTTTATGGAGTAACAATAACAACAATGGAAATCAATATGGAGGGAGTTCATCAAACCAGTTGGGAGTAAATAATGAAATTAATCATAACAATCACCACCCAAATTTAGAAGGAGCTTTCAACCCCTTCAAGTCTGAAACTATCCAATTCATGCATCGCACCGAAGCCACTATCACTCGCCACGATGCCTCTATCCAAGGGACATAGAAACCCAACTGGGGCAGATCTCCAAGCAACTAACCGTTCAGCAGCAAGGAGCTCTACCCAGTTCCACTGAAGTGAACCCAAGGGAGCTGGTTAGTGTAATTCATACGAAAGAGGCGTATGGGGGAATTAATACTGATAAAATGAGTGCCATAGAAGAAGAGCTAGAGGCTCGGGAAGGAGAAAGGGGCACAAAATTTGAGAAGCTCACAGCTTCAAAATGTGAAGACCTCGGGAGGTTGAGCATTCCGTGCATAATTATAAATGAAGTATTTTTAGATCTCTTGTGTGATCTTGGTGCTTCAGTCAATGTTATGCCCTTCTCATTTACGAATATCTAAAGGTAGGAGGAATGGAGTGCACCTCCATGATTCTAAAGTTTGCAAATCTAGAATCCCTTACCCCTCTAGGTATCATTAAGAATATTGTAGTTGAATTGGGGAGTTTTATCGTTCCTATTGATTTTGTGGTGTGTGAGTGGGATAGATGGAATAAGAATTCCACAATCATTTTCAGGCAACCTTTTCTTATGAATATAAAAGCTAATATTGACATAGGCCGCGGGATGATGAGTATAAAAATCAAGGGGAAATCTGAATTAATCGATCATAAACCTACCATCTTTAAATAAAGAGAGATGGAAGAAGAACTGAGGAAGAAAATGAGAGAAGAAAGAATTTGGGTAGATGATGTTCTTGAAAATCTTATGTTAGAAGAAAAAAATTCAGATATTAGCTCAACTCCTTCCTCAGAGAAGGGGAGCAAGGAAGGAGTGAGAAAAAAAAAACAAGAAGGGGTAAAAGAAAAAAGAAGACCCCCCCTAAGTTAGAACTCGAAGGAGTGGATTTGATGAGGGAAGAAAGAGAGGGTGAGGGTTTGAGCCACCTTAAGGGTTGTGCTCACTCTAGCACCCTTAGTATATGGAAGAAGAAACCTCCAGATCTGATTATTCGATCATTAGCGAGTCTAGCTAAAGACATTAAATTAAGCGCTTCTTGGGAGGCAACCCAAGAATAAAATATATATATATATATATTTTGTAGCAGTGCTACAGTGCGCTGTAGCAGAAATACTGCGTCGCAGCAGAAATTCCGCAATAGTACGCTGCAACGGTTTGCTCCAGCTGCTAAAATTTTGACTGCCTCAGAATCGTTGCAGTCAAAAAGTTTTGAAATTTGGGTTTCCCATGCTGTCAAAAGGTGGGCAGAAAAAGCTGCCCCGCCCCTTTCACATGGATCATCACATTTATGGCATGGGAAGACCCATTGACCATACACTCTCTTACCTTAGATTTCCTTGGCTATTTAAGGGAGGCAAAGGGGTTTGGGGGGGTTATCCTTGCACCTTTTAAGTTTCTCACTTCCTCACAAACTCTTGCTCTCCTCTAATTTCTTCATCATGTTTTCCGGCACAAAGGTGATTCCTAACAAGGAGGCCGAAGCTTCTTCATCCAGGTAACCTTTAATAAAAAAAGGTTCTCTTTTGCTGAAGCTGAGCACCGATTCTTATCCTTAACTTCTCAGCAGAAGTTAATTCCGGAGAAGAGCTTTAGCGGCTACTTGCCTGTACCAGTGGAGCAAATTGACCCTCAGGGATGGAGGGAGATGGTGACCTAAAAATCTCCCACGTACCCATCTATAGTCCAAGAGATTTATGCCAATGCTATTAATGTGGCCGGACAGAGGATCTTTTGTAGAGGTAAGGGTGTCACCCTTGGGATTGCTCAAATCGAGTAATTCTATGAGCTTGGGGAGGTAAGTGTGTTCTCTTACCTTGAACTCTTTGAGTCTCACCAAGACCCCCTTGATCACATTACGGAACTCATCCACGAAAACACCGACTGGGAGGGAGGATTAGCCAATATTCCTCATTCCATATTAACGGATATGAATAGTGCATTACTGGTTTTCATTTCTAGCTTTGTCATGCCTATGAGTCACTTGACTAAAATGACCCATGCCAGGGCACTCTTCTTGTGCTCATTGATTAGGCCGGGCAAGATTTGCAGCTCGAGTATTATATTTGAGCAGCTCTGGAAGGCTCTCAAGGGACCCTGCGTTGCATTGGCCTTCGGAACATTGATATCAGGGATTTGTGAGGCCCAAGGGGTCAAAATCATCTCCTCCGACACCGTCGTTTCCCCTGGCAGTGCCCTTACACCTTTAAATCTGAATGTCCGGGCTAGTGAACGAAAGCTGCCCAAGAAAAAGAGGGGCGTGCAAGGGGAAACATCCGCTCCGTCCGACCAAACTCTCACCAACAAGCTATTGCTACATCACCACAATCAGCAGGCTGATCTTAGAAAGGCCTTGGCCACCGATATGCAGTTCATTAAATAATAACTCATCCAGCGACGGCCATTTTCAGTCTGAAATTCATGAAGCCCTTGGGCTGATGTTCGAGGACTAGAGCTTGCAAGATGGATCGGACCCTTTCGTGTTGCAAAGATCGCCTGTTGGTGCCCCCATTCCGGACTCGCGCTACCCATGCGAATTTGCATACGTGGGAGAGGAAGAAGAGGAGCAGAAAACCCATTAATAAATAGGTTGTATCCTTTCTTTTTATTTGTATTAGTTGTTTTTGTACTTTTCCCTCTAGTGTGTTTTATTTTGTTTTTGAGGAATGAAATTTTAGATTCACATAGTCCCAAATTTTTTTAGTATTTGAAAAGGACAAATTTTTCTGAATTTTGCAAGAAATTAAAGTTACAAAAATATCAATAAAGAAAATGATATGAAATAAAAGGGTGCTTAACAAAAAGTGATCAAATGCATTGATCGCATTAAAACTTTTTAACTAAGGAATGAATTAAGGTAAATCTAATCAACAAAAAATTAAATCAATTCTATGAACTAAGTGTGGGGGAAAGCATTAGACAAATGACTAGAGATTATGGTGAGTACCCTAAAAGAGTGTGCTAGGCTCCTATAGGACTTCATGATCACAAATATGTGAATTGGGGATGAAGAAAAGTATCTCTACCTAAGAATGAAAAGAGAAAAACATAAAAAGGGATGATGAAAAATACCTTTCCCAAATGAAAGCAATGAAAACGAATGATGAAAAATATCTCTCCTTTAATCTATTCATCTTTGTGATTTATAAGATGGAGCACATATGGCAAAAAAAAAAAAACTCTTGAGTATTTCACTACCTCTCTAGTCTAGGTATCCATGGAACTTTCCTCATTACCTAGTAATAAGCATAAAAATCAAATACTTGGAGATTAACTGATTAATCTTGCTTCATATCCAAGGTTAGAATATATAATACCAAATGGTTTGGATCATTTCAGTTAATGCCTTGAATTACAAATCAAAATCTAAATTAGTATCTTTTGTTAACTATCATACAAAAAAATTTCATTTTGAGCTTACTTGAGGACGAGCAAGAATTTAAGTGTTGGGGTATGATGAATCCATAATTTATACCCTAAATAAAAGAAAATTTCATTTATTTCTCATATTAAAATTGCTCCTTAATCCAATTATGTCTATCTGTTTCAGGAAAAATGCCTATCCAACGAATTCTGTGCAATTTGGAGAATTTTCCAAAATTTCTAAACGAAAACCGCTGCCGCGCACTGCAGCGGTTCAGTTGGCGAACAACGGGCGCGATCGCGAGCTGCAGCATTTCAGTTTGCGAAACGCGGGCACGATCGCGCGCTGCAGCGGTTCAGTTTGCGAACCGCGGGTGCGATCGCGCGTTGTAGCGATTCATTTTGCGAAACGCAGGTGTGATCGCGCGCTGCAGTGGGCCTCTTTGCAAATACTGGCGCTACAGTGCACTACGGCAGCGCATTTTGCAAAATGCTGGCGCAATCGCGTGCTGCAACTGGCCTCTTTGCAATTTGATTCCGTCATAGTGCACGCAGCGCACCACTACGCGCTGCAGCGGCCGCCGATTTTTCAGTCTGACAAATGTATTAATTGGCTCTGGGACAAGACCCCCAACTAGCCTCTTGTCTCCAACCATCATTCTTTCTGCTGTAGCTCCATTTTTAAATGGAAAAAAAGTCTCTTTGATGTGATTAGAAGGATAAATAATAGAAAATATTGGTCACCTGACCCATCAATTGGAATTTACCATCATGACTCAGAATTCTTAAAAGGCATTGCTGGTTTTGATCATGAGTAATAGGATGCAACCCCTCATCTATAAATACCTCCCCTCTTAACTAGAGGAGGGTTCCAAAAATTGCTAACTACAGCTAAGTAAAGAGCGGGGCTGCATAGAAGAGAAAAAGAACTCCCTAATGGTGGAGGAGATCAACTTGCTAAGGATAAGGAGGAGAAAGGAAGCACTAGGGACCTAAGAGAGGCACTTCAAGCAAGGAGAAGAAAAATCCGAAGAACTTTCCAAGGAACGTTCCTAGTATTTTCTAAGCTCTTGTTTTGTAATTTCTCTTCTTAGTTGATCATGAAAAGGTCTTTGTCCATGTATGTATTCTTTTTCATCTCTTTGGTAATGGAGAGCTAAACCTCCCTTAGGGAGGGTTGGGGTAATCCCACATGTTTTGATAGTAACTATGAAATGTATGAAGTTTTTCTCAAGTGTTAATAAAAATTGTGAACTTAATGACTTGCTAAAGAAATGTATAAGACTCTTGTGAACTTGAATGTGGACCAAAGGAAAAAGACTACTTAACTCAAGAACTAAGTTGTCTTATGCTCCAAAGCTCACCTTGGTTTGATGCTAGATTTATGAGTGCATGAGAGCTTAGAACTATGTGAGAAAGTTCTTGAGCTTAGTGCACCTTTATCTAAGCTCAACTAAAGAGTTGATGCGTGTGATGCTAAGATCTACTAATTGAGCTTCGTTGCTCAACATAATTGAGGGAAGGAATGGAATAATTGTGTGCTTGTGAACGAGGTGACATGGTCATTGAGCCTAATGAAATCAATCCCTCATCTAAACTATGTGTGATGCGCGTGACGCTCTTAGTGGAACCAATGCTTATAAAATCTTAAGAATTAACAACCCTCATCTCCATGATCAAGAGATGAGGTAAAATCTATAAACCTGAAATCTTATAAGGATCTTTGTGCTGAAATAGAACCGAATATGTGTTCATTTCGTGCACAAGATTTGAACTTGTAATTCTTCGAAGATAAAACTCAAGGAAAGACAATGTGCACTTGATTAAGATCTAGAAAAAATGAAAGATAAATGCTTGAGGAATCATCATATTTAAGGTATCTATCATGTCATGTGAGAGAAACCCAACTCTCCTCTTCCTTTTATTAGACTTATTTTCTACTACTGTGATTGTCGTGTTTGTACTAGAACCAACTTAAACAAGACATCGATACCTTAAACATTAGTGATAATAGATACACCTTAGTAACAAAACATCCAATTATCTGTGGTTTGATAAATCCTAGAAACTCAAACTTTCCACTTATTACTTCAGACCACGTACACTTGCATGAAAGTGCAGACGCATATTTTAGGTCTGTCAGATACTTGTCTTATTCTATAAGTTCAACTTGGACCTAGCTCTGTGGATGCCTAGGATGGATACATGTTGAACTTTCAGTTCAGAGGACTAGTATGGTCTGTTCTGTTATGGCAGCACTATGTCTTAGGCTTACTGCTACTTTAGTTCAGTTGTCAATGTTTACTTTACTTTGCCACATGCTTCAGTGGCCTTTTTTTTAGTGCTTGAATTGCTTTGCCACATGTCTCGTTGGCTTTACTTTTGTTCATATATGTGCTTAGTTTATTTTTGCCACATGTCTCAATGGCCTTTTTATGTCAATTTTGCATGCTTGTATATATGCTCTTATTGATTACTACTAAGATATTGGCATATTTAGGATGCTAGAATTGTATGTCTATTTTCAGTACTTGTGTTCTTATTGTTCTTAGCATATCTCCATATGATCATAAGTATGTTAGGATCAAATTGATTCCAATAGTTGCAGTTACTTTTTCTTTTAGCCTCACCATGTTTAGTTGATGTTTTTAGATATTATTTTACATACCTGTTGATTAGCTATAAATAATTTGTTTATAGCTGTGGGGCCCCCGTACTGACAATAAGGAAGTACAGTGCTCCAAATGTGGCAAATCCCCAACTTAAGTAAAGTTAGCCGAACCCAACTTGCCTTAAGGCAAGGACTTGTCACCAAGTGCTATAACATTCATCAATATAAATATCAAAGTGGTGGAAGCAATATAAAATAGAGTAACATCCACAAGCATACATAGTAGGAAAAGAAAATGCAATATAGTAACTCATCATAATGCAGAAAGTTAATTATTACAAACTGAAATGAATAACTGAAAATGAAAGACTCTCATCCTCACTGGAATCAACAAGACAAAACTAGCTAGACAGCAGCTGGAAGGTCCTCCTCCTGAACTGGCTCCTCCTCAGTGACACTACCTACGAACACGTCTGAATCTAACATTTATCGGTATCACAAATGCCAGGGCCCTAGCCAACAAAATAAAAAGGTTACAGTTAGACAATTGTCTAAGTACATTTTAGGCTATTTAAATGAACTGAATATTAAAAGATATCACATTTAATTTAACTACACATGCAAGCAGTAAAGGGTGCAACAAGCTATGAAAGAACTGGAATACTATAAACTATCTATTTATAGCACGCAATATGTATGTGAAGTAACATACAAAACACTAAATAAGCAAGGTAAGGCTAAAAGCAAAAATAACTGCAACTACTGAATAAACATGATCCTAACATGATTATTATCGAAGTAAAACATACTGAGTATAAAAGAACACAAGTACTGAATATGATAAAATTCTAGCATCCTAAACATGTCATTCATACATATATCTAAGCTATGAAAGTGTACATACAATATGCAGATTAATATGAACAGGAAGGCCACTGAGACATGTGGCAAAAGCAAAGCAATATATGAAATATAAAACCACTGAGACATGTGGCAAAGCAAGAAAATACTGAAAATAAGGCCACTGAATCATGTGGCAAAGCAAATCAGAAACAAACAATTCAGCTAAAGTAGTAATAATAAGCCTAAGTCCTAGTACTGCCATACCAGCCAATAGGCTATACAGGGCCTCCAATATCAATCAATCAATCCCCAGCCGAGCCATCCAAATATGATAGGTCTGAGTCCAGTCTATACAATACTACTACTGAAGAGGCAGACTAAGTTAGGACATATTCTACCAACTGTAAGCAAAATAAAACTGAATGATATGCAATTTCAATACTAGCTTAGGATGTATCATCTATATCCTAAGTTTTTCCTATTATGCTCAAGGAATAAAGCTCAAATACAAGGTGTGCAAGGCAATCTAGTCAAAGTAAGCAAGATACTCAATCTAGATTTATGTGATATCTATTGTTGTCTAATTACCAAATCTAACTACTCTGAGAAGGTACAAGCTTAGGATCTCCAATATCCAGTTATCGAGTAAAATCTTAGATTTTCGTCCTTAAAGTTAAATATTAGAACTTAACAGGTTCTAATCCAGAATTAAGCGATGACTATATAGTTTAAGTAAGCAAATCAATGCCTAATTTTATGAATATTTTACTCTCTTACCCAAATCTTGATTAAATAAATTAAGATTTAAGAATTTAGAACGTAAACCCTATGTTGAGTTCAAATCCCAAATCCTAGGTGATATTCTAAATAGGATCTAGGTTTCTCACTTATTACCTAATTTGATTGTAAAGAATCCTATAAGTTGAAAGATTCAAGAACTAAGATCTTAGTGAAAGGCTATTCTACTGATTATAAGATAAAATAATCAATTAAAAACTTGAGAATCTAAGATCTATATTCAATCCTTAAGATAATTTCATTATCTTATTGATTGAATCATCCTATACCCACATGGAAGGTTTTAAGGGATTAAACAATCAATCATTGAAGATTTTCAATTGGAGGTGGTTTAATTCAAATGGAAGATCTAAGTCTAAGATCTAAGATCTAAAGATCTGAAGTTTGATCACTTTAGACTTCTAATTAGAGATTTGACTTAAGAGTTCCCATTCGTGATTTTCTTTAGAACCAAATTTCATAATTAACTATAAGGAGCTTATTAAGGTTAGAATTGACAATTTTAAGTATTAAATTAACATTAAACCCATTTTGACCTTCTTAGGTTACTTTAAGATCTAAGGGTCTGAGTTTTGATCACTTTAGATTTTAAGCTAAGATTTTACTTAAACTCTTTCTAATTACTTTTCCTTTAACATTTAATTCTTAAATTATGCTTACTGAACTTATTAATAAGATAGCTGACCATTTTCATTATTAAATTAAATAGGTTTAAGGTCAAATGATCTTTATAAGGAATGCTTAAGATTTAAGTATCTCTATCAAGGACTAAATGAAGATTTCATGGATTAATGATCACATTATCACTATCCTTGTCCTAGGACTTCAGAGGACATTTCCAATCCATTTTATAGTGGTTCACTGAAATTTTCAGTCCTTAAGGAACATTAAATCACACTTTGGTCAAAATGACCAAAATACCCCTCTTACGGCTAAAATTGGGATTTTAGGGTTTTATTGTCCAAATTTGTTCTAATCTGTTTTAAAGTATTTCATATGACTAATTGAAGTGGGAAACACCCTTATCTTAGGTTTTGATGACCTAAATGATCTTGATTAGCACTAATCACCTAATTAAGGCACTTAGGGTGATTGGTGAATTTAAGACACTTTAGGCCAATCCAGTCTTGCACTTAGGTTCTAATGAACTTAATGTGAGGTTAGGAACAATCCTCACCCAAAATAGAGGCTTAATTAGGGTTTAACTCACTAATCCTTGATTAGGGTGATAAAGGAGTGATTAAGAAAATTAATTATCCAAAATTAATTTTAAGGGTCTGGAATTGTCCATTAGGGTACAAGGAGCAATCAGAGCCCTTAAACTCACAATTTGGATATTTAGCTGATTTTATATGATTTATTTAAGAGCAGAGAAGGTTTGGCAAATAATTTTTAATCCAACCATTGGATTTGGGATTTTATTTTATATTTAGATTCCTTGAATTTTTCTGATTCAAATGGTATATTGGATCATACCATTTGGATCTGTATAACAAAAGTTATTTAATTAATTTATTCTAAATGTTTATTTAAATTAAAACTATAGGGTTTAATTAATTAATTTTGCAATCATAAAAAATGCTATCCAATAATTATTAATTAGGCGTGACCCAAAATCAGAACTGCGCGGGTCCCAGGTCGGCCCGGCCTAGAACCCGCGACTTCATCTTCTACCTCTCGACGGGTCCCGAGCCCGTCGAATTTCAAAGCGAAAATTCTCGGCGCTTCATTGATGGTAGGGGCTCAAATCAATCCCTACACGTTCCTTGAGTTGTGACGCGTCGATTGGACCAAGAACCACCATCTGGATCCCTCTGGATCGATGGGGTCTAGCTCACCCGAGACGTCCTTCTGCGAGACGTCTCAGGTCGCCTGTGAGGGGGAAATTCTCCTCACAGGGACCTTGATTTGACTGGATTTTGATCTCTACATGTTCAGGGAGACTAGACGCGTCGAAACCCCAACCTATCTTAACCCAAGGCGCAGCCAATCGCTAGGTCCTTACTCGGACCCAGCCATTGGCTTGATGGCTAGCTCAGTCGATCGATACGATCGACTCGAGCTAGCTTAGCCCTAGGCAACAATCACAGGAGTTTCCTAGGTGGCTAAGGCTGCTTAAACGACATTCAGAGCTCATTCCAGAAGACAGCAATGAAAGGAGCTTCAGAAAATTTTTAATGGAGGAAGTTGTACCTGACTTCGGGTTTACTGGCCTAACTGAGGAGAATTGGAGTGTCCTTGAGCTTCCTGGTCAGTAGATGAAGCTCCACAGGGGGTCTGAACACCAGACGGACCCTCTATCAGCGGTTATAGCCTTCAGAAATTGCTGGGAATTCACCGAGGAAGGTGAGAGCTCTACGGGGTTTTAGCCGCCAATTGAGGGATCACAGTGAGCAAAGAGGCTCACTGTTATTCACTCAGGGTATTTATAGGCCCAGGGGCCATGGGGAGTGGCTCCTAGAGCTTGGGTTGGGAAGAATGGCTCGGCCCGAGGGGGTCCTTCATTTTTCTCGAATTGGGGATGGACCGGGCTTCGGGCTTGGCTGGGACTACTCGGGAAGCAAGGGCAAGGCCACAACGGTCTTTCTGACGTGGCACGGGAGTGGCAGACCAGCTGGAGGACGTGGCAGTACAGGGAGGATACGGCTGTCGGGCGCGGGCTGAGGGAAGGAGACGATCCACAGTAGCGGGAGCTACCGGAGCTGTCTGCTGGATCGTTGGCTGATGCGGAACGGTCCAGATCATCCGACATCTAACGAACGATCGAGGATAAAAGATCAGCCGTTGGATCCAATTGGGGAATCTAACGGTTGATTGAAGGTATTTACGGCGGATCGCTTAGATGCCGTCGGATCGGGATCTTGAAACCACGGAACGGCGGAGATTAGATGGATTCATCCAACGGTGCGGGCCGTTGGATCAAGACCACGGAACGGACGGCCCAGATTGCGCCCGCTGTTTGGGAGGGAGTCGACCATTGGGGAAGGGTAGATTTGCAATTTGGAATTGTCTAAAACCCTAATTTGCAATTAAACCAATTTAAATTAAATCCAAAATGTGACTAAATGACCTCCAAAAATTCCCAAAATTTTACCCTTAGCTAATTTGGGGGTGGGGAACCCAAAAATGAAATCAAATTTCAATTTGGAGATCAAAATAATTTAGGTATTTTTCAGGGCTTAAAAATAGCCAAAAATACCAAATTTTCCAATTTAGCTCCAATTGATTTCAAACTTCTAGGTTTAGATTTAAATAACCCATTGAATCCAATAGAATCAAAATAAAACCTTGGTTTAGCTTAATTAATCTAGTTTTAGCTAGGGTAACAACCTATGGTTGTTATAATAGCTACCCCAATCTTGTAGCTTGTTGCACCTTTATAATGCTTATATATTTAAAACTTTTAAATATGATATCTTAAATACTTGGTTCACTTAAATAGCCTAAAATATACTTAGACAATTGTCTAATTATAACCTTTTTCTTTTGTTGGCTGGGGCATTTGTGATACCGATAAATATCAGATTCAATGTTGTTCTTCGGTAGTGCTGTAGGATCGGAGTCGGTGCAGGAGGAGGATCTTCCTACTGCTGCTTAGATAGATTTTCTCTTTTTGCAGTGAGATTGAGAGATCTTTATTTCTATTAAATTCTATTTGTAATTATTAAATTGTGGATGTATTTAATTTTCTGCATTTGATCTGAGTTACTGTTTCTTTTACTCGCTTATACTACATTAATGCCTATGGATGTTATCTTATACTGTTTCTTGCTTCTGCCACTTTGATATGTATTGATGTATGTTCATAGTTCTCCTACAGGGTGACAAGTTCTTGGTTTAAGGTGAGTTGGGTCCTACCTGACTCTACTTGAGTTGGAGATTTGCCACCACAATTGGAGCACCGTACTCCCCGTAATTATGCTAATATCAGAGAACATCATAAGGTGTCAGAATAGAATCTATGATTCCTTTCTACCTAATGGACCATTCTTCTGAGGTGCAAACATCAATATGTAACATCCATAACATAGTATTATCGGTAACTCTTTGAATAATTATAGAATGAAAATGCTTATATCTTAAAAATCTCATTTTCTCTAGTTTATCAAAATTTAGTAACTTCTCCTCTTAGAGTCAAATGGATTCTAGAGAGTTGGACGTGGACTATTATCTGCACACCTTCAAGTTGGCTAGGAGCAATAGTTTCAAATGGAGACAATAGAGTAATTGGTAGATTAAAGGAGTCTCAACAAGAGGAACCTTAGTCTTGGACAAACTTTTATATCAAGTAGTGTACCGAGGGCTTGACTTTCCTATATACGCAATGGAATGGTTAAGCTGAGTGGAGTTAATCTTAACACATATAGACTGTCCCGAGTCACTCTACGTGGACATTGTGATGGATCTGATGCTGGATTACGCAGGAGTCTGGTGGTACGACACCATTAGAAAGCTCGAAAGGAAGCGTAAGAGGAAGCGTCAAGAAGTGACTTTTGAGGAATTTTGTGTAGCCTTTAGGGCTGAGTATATTAAGGATGTCTGAGTGTTAGTTAGAACAACTGTCATCTTTTGACTTACATGATTGTAGTAGAGTTATGCTTTTGACATTTTCAAAAATCTTATGTAATCCCTTATTTCAGCAAGTAATGAAAATTTTTGGATATCTATCATAACTTTAAATTTTTGTCTTCCTGTAAGAAAATTTTAAAATACAGTTTGCATTATTTAATTAGAATGAATCCTGGATCACCACTTGCTGTCACTCCTATCAAGAATACTATCATATCCAGTAGTTCTACCAATGAAGTGGTTCATCTGCGGGCCATGGTAGCAATCTTGCTGGAAAACCAAGCCCAACAAGCGATAGTCATGCACAAGATGCTGAGTGATCATTCCGTTCCAGCTACTATTGCTATTCCTGCTGCCCGGTTTTGCAACATGCATTCCCTTCCCATCACTCGATCGATAGTCTTCTGCATAATTTCTTAAGGCTGAGGCCTTCCACCTTCGGTGGAAACCTATCGCCAATGGACACAGCCGACTGGCTGAAAGTAGTGGAAAAGGATCTGATAAGTCTAAAGATCCCAAACTCTGAAGCCGTCTGTCTCACTACACATCTGTTTTATGCGAAGGTAGAGTATAGGTGGGAGGAGGTCAGGAATACTAAGTTCGTCGACTATGAGTTAGAGGACATCCCTTGGGATGAGTTCATTGAAGTATTCAAGACTGAATTCATTCCCCCATCTGCACAAAACATTATCACAGACATAATTATAATATTGACTCAAGGGATTTGTTCCATTGCTGACTATGAAAGGGAATTTTGTAGGTTGATTTCCTTTGCTCTAGAAGTTACTCATTCTGAACCGGCTAAGTGTCACCGCTATCTTTGTGGACTCTGAGATTCATTGAAGGGTCAGATCGTTCCACTCCGCCTAACTAGCTTCTTTGAGTTAGTGGAGACAACCAAAGTGATTGAACATCATCAATCGGAAAAGGATCTCAAGAGGAAGGTGCAATCAACTTCTAACCAGCATGAAACCTTTAAGAGGCACATGCCTAATTCTGCAAAAGTTTATCAACTAGAAGCTGCACCAACTACTGAACCCATTCAAGGCTGTGATAAGCCTCATCCTTATGGCAAGTATTATCACTTTGGCCATAAGTGCTACAATTGTGGATGAATAGGCCACAAGTTCTACCACCATGCTCATACAGAAATAGTGGATGGAATTCCAATAAAATCATATCAGAAGAACTAGGTGTTCAGGGCTACTCCACTAAACAGGAGAGGGCCGAATTTGGCCATAATGCCAGCCCCTACACCTGAAGCTACTCCAGCACAGCCATCTGCTCCTAAGTCCCAGAATAACCTCAGGAGGCAGACAAACAACTATCCTACCGGTCTTGCATGAGTCTATGCTTTAACACCTCTTGAAGCTGTGGAGGACAATAATGTGGCTGTAGGTACACATTTCTGAACTCTCCCTTGATAATTTCATTCCTTACTTAAATTACTGCAATCTGTTAATGCGATTTGTAAGAATAATTAGGCACACTTTACTTTAATGACCAGCCCTGCAACATGTTATTTGACACCGGTGCTAGTCATTTATTTTTTTCTGAATGATTTGCCAACATCCTTAAACCACAACTGTACAACTTAGCAAAATCTTTAAGCGTTGGACTTCCATCTGGAGCCCAACTAAGTGCCAATAAGTTTTGTAACATCAAAATTCCATTAAATTGTCAGGAATTTAACTCTGAATTGATCATCCCGCTGTTAACAAATTTTGATATCATCCTTGGAATGAACTGGCTCAGTGATAATAACGGTGTGATAAACTGCTTAAAAAAAAAGTCATTCTTCACTCCCAGGGCAAGTCTAAGAGTTTTATAGGAAAGACTACTGCACAGTTATCATTAATAAATACTATCAAAGCCAAAAAATTGATCAGTAAGGGTTGTGATGCTTATGTAGTCACTATGATAGGTAAAGAAAAGGAAAGTATCTCTCTCTCTCTAATTGTAAAATAGTTAAGGAATTTGCCGACATATTCCTAGAAGATCTGCCTGGTGTACCACCTTCCAAAGAAGTTGAGTTCTCTATTGAACTAGTTCTAGGTACCCAGCCTATATCTAAAGCAACATACAAAATGGCACCTAAGGAATTGCAAGAACTTAACAAACAGCTGCAGAAGCTCTTGAATAAAGGCTTTATTAGGCTCAGTATGTCTCCTTGGGGAGTACCTGTTCTATTTATAAAGAAAAAGGATAGATCTATGCGAATGTGCATAGATTATCGTAAACTAAATAAAGTCACCATAAAGAATAAGTACCCATTACCTAGAACTGATGATTTATTCAACTAGTTATGTGATGATCCACTTAAGTAGTAATAAGTGAAACTTTTAAACATCGAGCCGCCTTTTCAGATAACGGTGGAGTTCCTGATAAGAATTTCAAAGTTAAGCGTGCTCAGGTGGGAGCACTCCCAGGATGGGTGACCTGCTGGGAAGTTATCTTCTGAGCGCAAAACTGTGAGGCTTTTCTGGCCAAAGCGGACAATACCTTGGTGCTTAAGAGTTTGGGCTGTTACAAATGGTATCAGAGCAAACCATAGGGTGTCAGATAGGAGCTAAGTGCCATACAGGGCAAAGTACCACTTTATGTGAGCAGCCTCTTAAACCCATGATGGTTAAGGTGATACATGGTTATGGGTACCTCTTGTGCCTGTAGGGGTCACCTCTAGTCCTATCTACCCAATGGATGGTTCTTGGATCTGTGTGTGGATACTGACGAAGATGTCAGTTACTTAAGTTGGGGAGATTGTGATGATCCACTTAAGTAGTAATAAGTGAAACTCTTTAACATCGAGGCACCTTTTCAGATAACGGTGGAGTTCCTGATAAGAACTCCAAAGTTAAGCGTGCTCAGGTGGGAGCACTCTCAGGATGAGTGACCTTCTGGGAAGTTATCTTCTGAGGGCAAACCATGAGGCCTTTCTGGCCAAAGCGGACAATACCTTGGTGCTTAAGAGTTTGGGCTGTTACAAGTTATCTGGAGCTATCATATTCTCTAAGATTGACTTAAGGTCTGGATATCATCAATTGTGCATAAGAGAAGATGATATAGAAAAGACCACTTTCCATACTCACTATGGTCATTTTGAATTCCTAGTGATGTCTTTTGGACTCACTAATGCGCTATCTTCATGGATTTGATGCAGCGAGTTTTGAAACCATACTTAGACAAGTTCGTGATCGTCTTTATCGATGATATACTCATTTATTTTAAAACCCTAAAAGATCATGAAGAATACTTAAGACTAGTGTTAGAAACTCTGCGTGAACATCAGTTGTACGCCAAGTTCTCCAAGTGTGAGTTTTGGCTTAAATTCATTGCGTTCTTGGGACATGTAGTCGATGCCCAGAGTATTCGTGTAGATCAGAGTAAAGTGAGCGCTATTCAAGATTGGGTTCGGCCTAAGTCAGTCACCAATATTAGAAGTTTCTTGGGATTATCTAGATATTACAGAAAGTTTGTTAAGGGCTTTTCCTAGATCACTTCGCCCTTGACTAAGTTAACCTAGAAAGCCATTTCGTTCGTTTGGAGCACTGAATATGAGGAAGCATTTCAAACTCTCAAGAATGCACTATCTACCGCTCCAGTTCTTGTCCTACCAAAAGAAGGTTTGGACTATCAGGTATATACCAATGCCTTTGGAATCAGTTTAGGTTGTGTATTTCTACAAAAGGGTAAGGTAATCGCTTATGCCTCTCATCAGTTAAAACCACACAAAAGAAATTATCCAGTCCATGATCTCGAACTTGCCGCTGTAATCTTTGCCTTGAAGATATGGCGTTACTATTTATATGGAGTGCAGTGTTCGATTTTCACTGATCATCAAAGCTTGAAGTATATCTTCACTCAAAGAGAATTGAATTATCATGAAAGAATATGGTTAGAACTCATCAGTGATTATAACCTCAGTATTCAATACCACCCATAAAAAGCAAATATAGTAGCTGATGCTCTTAGTCGTCGTGCTACTTTATCATCTATGATCACCTCCAGTTCCGTAGAACAAGAATTTTGTAAGCTTGAAATTTCTCCAGTTAGTGGCGATATGCTAAGTTCGCTTTTGGTAGATATCAATGTGGAACCTACCTTTCATAGAGATGTCTTTATCTCACAGACCAAAGATGATGATTATCTGAAGTTCAAGACAGATATTGAAGGTGGTATTCGTCATGATCTGTAGTTGCATAATGGCATAATTTATCAAGGTAATCGTTTATGGATTCCTAAGTCCATGCATCATGAAGTGTAAATTGAAGGCCATAATTCTGGGTATCATATTCACCCAGGCAGTAGTAAGAAGTACCAGGATCTTAAGTAATCATTTTGGTGGCCCAGTATGAAAAAGGATGTGGCCAATATTGTGGCCAAGTGTCATTCCTGTAATTTGGTAAAGGCCGAGCACCAAAGACCTGGTGGTATTCTGCACCAATTAGAAATTCTGGAATGGAAATGGTTCGATATATTTATGGATTTTGTTATGGGATTGCCTCATGCTAAATCTGGTGCTGATGTAATCTGGGTTATAGTAGACCACTTAACCAAATCAGTGCACTTCCTTCCTATCCTTCAAACTAACTCAGTAGAGAAGCTAGCAAGGCTTTATATCAAAGAAGTTGTCAGGCTGCATGGGATTCTGAAATAAATTATATCCGATAGAGATAGTAGATTTACTTCTAAGTTTTGGCAAGCTGTGCATCAAGATCTGGGTACTACTTTAGCCATGAGTATAGCTTTTTATTCTTAAATGGATGGTCAAACTGAAAGAGTGAATCAAGTTCTGGAAGATTTGCTTAGACTTTGTGTTCTTGATATTGCCAGCTCCTAGCAAGATCATATTCCATTAATGGAGTTTGCCTACAATAATAGTTTTTAAATCAGTTTTAAAATGGCTCCTTATGATGCATTATATGGTAAAAAATGTAGTGCTCCACTAGCCTGGTGAGAGACAGGAAGCATTCAACTTTTTGGTTCAGAGTTAGTTGAGGAAACTAACAAGAAGATCTAGCTAATTCAATAGAGAATTCGTTCAGCTCAAGATCGTCAGAGCAAGTACCACGATACTCACCATCATCTCCTGGAATTCAATGTGGGGGATTCTGCTTATTTGAAAGTTTGTCCAATGAAGGGTGCCTATAGATTTGGTGTAGCAGGGAAACTTAGTCCCCGCTATGTTGGACCTTTTGAGATTCTGGCCAAAGTAAGATCATCTGCCTACTAGTTAAATCATCTTGATGACTTTGCAGCTATCCATAATGTGTTTCATGTATCATCATTAAGAAGATGTCACAGAGACCCTTCTCATCCCATTCAACTTTTGTCAGTAGAAATCCAACCTGATCTTTCTTATGCCGAAGAACCAATCAGAATCTTGGCTCATGATCAGAAGCAGCTAAGGAATCGCTCAATTCCCATGGTCAAAATCCAGTGGAGGAATTGATCCTTAGAAGAGTATACTTGGGAGAAAGAGGTGGATATGCGCAATAAAAATCCACAACTCTTTGCAAATCCAGGTACTATTCTTTTCCTTTCTGTCTGTTTCATTTAAATTTTCAGTTCCAACAGTACTTTCTTCACTAAGTGATGTCAGGGACAACATCATTCTTAAGTGGGGGAGTCTATAATAACCCTAGTTATTACCCTAGCTAAATCTTGATTAATTAAGCTAAACTAAGCTCTAATTTTGATTCCATTGGACTCAATGGGTCACTTAAACCTAACCCTAGAAGTTTGTAATCAATCAGAGCTAGATTGAGAATTTTGATATTTTTGCCAATTTTGAGCCCTAGAAAATACCTAAATTAAATTGATCTCTAAATTAAATTCTGATTTCATTTTTGAATTCCTCATGCCCTAATTAGCTAAGGGTAAATTTTTGGGAATTTTTGGAGCTCATTTAAGCCTAATTTGGATGATGGAATTAATTAGAATTTAATTAATTATTAAATAAATTAATATTAATTAAAATTATTATATTTATATATTTTTTTTAATTCTCAGGACTTGCTGTCGGGACCATGGCAGATCCGCTGCGGGGTCCCGACAGCGACGCATAAGTTTGAACCACCCGATGCGATAGCATGCATCTCCGCGCCTCCATCTAACGATCCGTATCCCACGTGCTATGATCTAATCATATCCGCTCGATATGCATCTTCCATCCAACACACGAGATCTTCTCCGTGGTTCTGTTAATCGGGAGCCGCATCAGACCGTCGATCCTCAACGGTCTCACAATCAGATGACGGAGACGGACCCCGCCACCGTGGATCATCGTCTTCGCCCGATCACAAGCCCGATAGAAAATTTTGCTCGTACGATGCCACGCCAGCGCTGTCCCCCACTCCCTCTTGCCTTGTCCCCTAGGCCATTAGGACCCTTCTGGTTATGGCTGAGCCTAGTAGGGTGACCCGAAGGCTTGGACCCTCCCAATTGTGGAAGAAGGAGAGAGCCCTCTCGGCCCAAGCCTAAGACCATGGCTCCTGACCTAAACCTCTCTAAAGCCTATAAATACCTCCTAGGAATCACAGTGAGACCCTTTGCTCACTGTGTAACAACCCAGGTTGTTACTTTGCTCAATTAAGACTAATCTAAGTCTTAATTAAGGTTCTAAGTCACTAATTAAGTAATTTAGAACTCATCTCTGAAACCTAGGTCAAACCAGAAGTCAACAAAGCCAAATTTGAAATTCTAGAAAATCCCAAACCCTAGAAATTGACTTTTTATTTAGACCTCAGATTGAAAATCTGACTTCGCCATTGCATTCAGAACACCCAAATTAGCTAGGGGTGAAATTTTGGAGGCATTTGGAAGTCGTTGGATTTTCGTCGAATATTTTAATAATATTTAAATACCTGAAAATTTAAATAATTAAATACTCATCGAAATAAAAATCCAAGTGCGCCGTTGCGTTCCTCACCCCTCAATTGGCTAAGGGTGATTTATTAGAAATTGTCTAGATTTATTTGAATACTTAATTTTAATTAATAAAGTCAATAAATATATATACTAATTTAATATTAATATTAATTATTTAAGATAGACGGTTTCCGTTAATCTGCTTATGATGCCGTTCCATTCCGCTTACGCCATCATCTATTGCCCGTTTGCTGGCAAGATTGGATCTAGGCCGTCTGATCTAAGATCAGACGCCCGAGCTGTGTCTTCCCCGATCTCCCATCCGCGTGTCTAGGGCTCGCCACGCGTTGCTGTCCCGCTCGAAGCAAGTGGCAGCCACCGCTCTAGAGCCCGTTAGAACCCCATTAAGTATGCATTTCTTCATTCAAATGGGAGCTGGGGGCAATCAATGAAGGGTAGGATCTTATTCTTCTCTTCTTGAGGTTGGACGCAAAACCCTAATCAGGTACCTCCCTACCTTTCTTATGTCATTCTTTCGTTCATTATTGCGAATCAATATGTTGATGCATGCATATTTGGGCTTCGATCGATCAAAAATCGATCGATCGAAATTAAGCCAAAAACCCTAATCGCAATTTTTCTGAGGGAGATGAAGCGCCGCTCTGTGATCCGCCGTTGGATTGTTTAATCAAATCCAACCGACGGATCAAAATGGAATCGATCTCAACCGTCGATCAAGCGGCCCATCTCAGTCGAATTCATGGGCCAGTTCACGTCGCTCAAACCCGCCGATTCGGGTGAACCGCGACTGAGCTGGCATTGGTTGGAGTGATGGTGGGACCCGCGTGTACTGCCCGGCGCGTATATGGGTGACGCGCGGCAGTGGGACCCACGGGTTCTGTCTTCACACGACAGAATTAATGGGTGGGGCCCACATCTCAACCCTCACCCAATCACGCGTTGCCGCGTGGCCCGATCCTTCTGCCATTTGTGCAGTGGGGCCCGCCGTAGTCTCCTCAGCCACCGAATGAACGCCACGTGTACCTGCATTTTAATTTATAAAATAGACATATATAAATATATACAAAACAGATATATTAATTAATCAAAAATTATATAACAGTTATATTAATTGAAATTATTAAATAGATTAATACTAAAACTTTAGACCCTAATAACTCCTAAATTATACATCCAAATAATACAAAATTATATACCTTTGGATTCAACAAAAATAGAGGAATATTATGGCACTGATAATTTTGTATTTGGACATGTATTTAGCAAAATGATATTTAGGGTTTAATTGAGTTCAAATTTATGTCACAAAATTTCATTTAACCATAACTTTGTGTAGGTTAATCCAAACATACCCAATATGGGTCTTAAAGTGATCAAAAAACCCTAAGGATTAATTTGATAGTGTTTATTTTGCTATTTGGATTAGTAATTGCTTAATGACATTTAGAACCTAACCCTAATTACCCTAATTAACCCTAGAACTTCAATTGACCATAACTTGGTCAATTGAGCTCCAAATTGGATGATCCAAATATCAATTTAGATCAGAAAAACCTAATTAATAGTAATCTATAAAAATATTTAGGATCTAACAGTTAGATTTGCTAATTACCCTTAATTACTCAAAATATTGATTAGTAAATTTTAGCAAATCTAGTAACCCAAATTGATGATTTAATATTTCAAAGGACTCATAGAACCATTTAAAATCAATCTAAAAGGTTGGATTAGTGTTTGAGTGATTAATTTTGCTAATCACCCACTAATCACCCTAAACCCTAATTAGATTTTAACTTAGTCAAATTAGGTCCAAATTGAGCCTACCATATGTCATTGTAATCAGTGAACTATTTGTAAACCATAGCCACTGATTTTACTCAATTTGGACACTAATTGGCAAAGTTAGGATTTTTGACCCATAATTAAGGATTCCTTAATCACCTTTTAACCCTAGATCTTGTATTGGCCATAACTTGGCCAATACTTATCAGAATTTAGCAAATTTAGATTCTATGGAAATCTTAGGCAGTAAAGAACAATAATCTGAAAGAAAATTTAACTTTCACTTAGTCAAATTACTAATTTGCCCTTATGAGTCAAATTCACTAATTTTGATCTCATTTGGCATAATAATAACTCAAAATTAATTTAGTTGATGTCTAATCTTATATTAGACAGTAAGAAACACTTTCCAAAAGAAAATTTTAGAATTCAAGTCTTAGATCAAAATTTGATCTTTTGAACCCTTAAGTAGGGACAAAATGGTCATTTTGCCCAAATTTAGGGTATAACCTTTAAAAGCCCTAAATTAAGCTTCTAATCACTAAAATCAGTAAATAGAATGATTTAGAACTGAAATTAATCAAATACAAGTCTAAATTAGATTTTTGATTAAAATCTCAAAATTTGCTCCTTAAGAAAATTCCTAAGAAAATTGTGAGTGTTTCTTCTTCCTAAAATAATTCTTAGATCTTTCCTTAGGTTCTTATAATAATAGTTAGGATGTGTGTTTTGAGAGATACTCTTAGAAATTAAGAGCCTTAATTCTTAAGATTAGGAATAGATCTTAAGTTAGAATTCATCTATTGAGTAAATTGGGTTACTCAATAGGTAAAACCTTGAGTTTTCTAGTTTCTAGATTTTTCTTAGTTTATTTAATGATTATTTGATGTTTAAACTTTAGAACTAAGAATAGAGATCTATCATAATGAATTTGATTTATCATTAGGATTTACCCTAACTTAATCTGTGAGATGGGATTTTAAACTTTAGATCCTTAGTTTTACTATTAGATTAAGTGATTAGACCCCATTATCTGGAGTCTAATTCTTAATCTTTTCATCTTGATTTGGCTAATCAAGATGAGGCTGGGATGAATTAAATTACAAAATTAGGTCGATGATTTATTCATTTTAACCAAATAGTCCTCTTTTGATTTAGTTATAATTAGGACTTGGCCAGTCCTAATTATCTTCAACTAGTAGTATTCGTGATTCTAAGTTACAGAATGTGTAAGAATTGATGATTCTAAAACTTATGTAACTTAGAGTAGATAGAACACATAAAGTAGATAACAATGGATATCACCTGTGTTTTAGATAGAGTTTCTTGCACTTTGATTTTGATGCATCGCATTCCTTGATTTTGAGCCTTATACCTTGAACATGTATTATGTACTTAAGATATTTGATAAATATCTTATGTTAATTTGGAACATTCATAAGCAGCATTATGTTTCCATTTCACAAATGGTTTGTACGGTGTAGCTTGATTAGTATACCTCTTCGATCAACTCGTTCGGGGTCGGCAACCTTTCGAGGGTTTAATGTTCGACAGTCTATTGGCCATTCCTAGTCCGAGTAATAGGATGGATAGACTCTCGTCCTACTGACTATATAGTCAGGATTCTGATATGGATATACTAATTTAAGTACACTTACATTCAGATCTGTCTTAGCTCATCAGGCTAAGAGTTTTTTGTGATGTTCATTTCAGAGTTTCTTAGCTCATCAGGCTAAGATTTGCTGAGTATATTTTCAGTTTGGGTGACTTAGAAGGTCACTGCAGTTTCCATTTTCAGTTACTGTTTTACTTATATATTTTACATTTTAGCACTGTTTTACTTACAGTTTTCTTGCACGTGTTATATATATAGAATGCTAGTTTTATTTACTGTTTTCTTATGCTCACCTAGGATGCTAGTTATTTTCAATTTTATACTGTTCAAATTATGTATGTCACCTAGCATATTCTATTTGATCATAAACATGTTTAGGTTATACCTTTTCTTACAGTTTTGTTTAGTCTTTTGCTTACCTGTCTTTGTTGCAGTTGCTTGGAGGAGGTATGTATTACTTCCTAGTTGCTTTAGTTATAAATTGTTTATTTATAACTCATTACTGTTCTTTTTGTACACTTTTTTGCACCTATTTTGCTTAGTTCTATTTTTATGGTGATATCTATTTAACTTAATAAAATTGTCTGCCCTAAAATGTACTTAGACATATTGTTTAACTAGTTTTTCTTTTGTTAGCTGGGGCCCTACCATTATGAAACTAATAATGGTAGGTTTTGAGTTTGTTGGAGCAGCAGATCCAGTAGAGAGCTTGCCAGTGGAGGAGGAGCCCACTTCTGAAGATCTGTAGTTTTAGTCTTCTTTCTTCCAGTGAGATTGAGAGTTTCCTTTCAGTTCTTTTAAACTTATTAAATATTGTAATAATACAGGTTTATATTTCTCTTTCAGTACTTTACTTATTCTGTATTGTTGTATTTATACTGTATTGGATGGATGTTATATTTATGCTTCCGCACTCTGAGTTCTTGTATGATCATTTAGTGATAAATTCTGGGCTGAATGGCAAAGTCCTTATTTAAGTTGGATTAGAACATGTGTCTAATTCAATTCTAAGTGGGGACCTTGTCATTTGGTGACCCCTCCACCGTAATCATGTTAACTTAAGGGTTAACAGGACCACGGTGGGGCAGGGCCGCCATAGTTGGTATCAGAGAATTCCATAAGGTGTCAGATTGGAATTTGCATTCCTTTCTACCTAATGGACTGTTCTTCTGCCACTTGATCACTAAATGAATACTTGAATTGACATCCATCACATTATGAGTATAACTCAGAATAAGTTAAGTTATTAAATAACTATAAAAGATGATAAATATCAAATTATGTATATATATATATGCTCAACAAATCTAAGTAGAATGTTATAATTGTAGGAATAAAAGATCATCTAGGAATGACATTCATGACTTACTTAAAAGAGTTCGAGACTATTTGGAAATATGAACATAAATTAGGTAAGAAGCAAGGAAGAATGATTGAAGGAGTATCAGAACAAGGATTACAAGTAATAAATAAATAACTGAAAGAAGGCGTCTATAGAGGCCTTGATTTTCCAGTACTAGCAAAGGAGTGGCTTGTGAGAGTTGACCATATATTTGGTGTTATGGAGTGGCCTAGTCACATCAAACTAGAAGTGGTGCTATGTCTTCTGTGCATGCAAGCAAAAGAATGGTGGATTATGTCATACGGAGAATTGTTTTGTAAAGCACAAGAGGAGCATCGTGAAGTAACTTATAAAGACTTTCGTAGAGCATTTTTCACTAAGTATATATGGTGGGAATAATATGTAATTCATGATGTAATAAGTATGATATATGTCACTATTATAATAAAAGTTTAATGATGAATAAATAAGGAATTTAATTTTAGTCATATGATTCATATTAAGTAAGCTAAGTATACATGTTTTGATTTCAGGAAAATAAATCCTGCTACTTCTCCAAATAATACTCCCCTCAACCCTCAACCGTCTGTGAGCAACGCTCCAAACAATACTGTGGCTGCTTCTAATACTATAGATGAAATAACCTCTCTGAGAAATATGGTTACTGCAATGCTAGAGAATCAAAATCAGCATGCTCTAGCTATTCAAAAGTTAGTATCAGTAATACCCGCCACTAATGCCAGCACCTCTTCAGCATCTCCTGCTCCTCAAGTTCCCAATACCTATCGACAGTCTGCAGATGGGATACTTCACAGTTTCCTAAGGTTAAGACCGCCTACCTTTGAAGGATCTGAATCCCAGATGGATACTTTAGCATGGCTGAAATCTATAGAGAAAAACATCACTAGTCTTGGTTGTTCAAGCAACCAATCTGTAAGACTAGCTACTCATCTTCTACAAGGAGAGGCAGAACATTGGTGGGAACAAGAAAGGAACATACATTTTGAGGAATTCGAATTAGATTAAATAGAATGGAGCTGGTTTGTCCAAGCATTCAAGGAATCATTTATTCCACCATCCACTAAAAACATAATTGGCGAATCATTATTGAAATTAACCCAAGGAAATCGAACAGTAGCTGAATATACCTCAGAATTTAGAAAGCTCATACGATTTTCACCTCACTTGGTTCCTACTAAAGCAGATAGATGTTTCAGATTCTAGAATGGACTTCGAGAATCCATTAAAGATCACGTAATTCTCTTACAACACACCTAGTTCGAGAAATTGGTTGAAACAGCACGAGTTGTAGAGCATCATCAATCAGTCAAGGACATGAAGAGAAAGGCTTTCAACATGAACAAATACCCTCAGAACTTCAAGCAACAAAGAACAAACCAAGGAAGGGTTTATCAGATAGAGACTACTGAAACATCAAGCCAAACTGCCGCCTGTAATAGGCCACATCCTTATGGAAAATGTTATCATTTTGGCAGAGTATGTTTTACTTGTGGAAGGCAAGGTCATGCGTATAGGGATTGTCGATCAAATAAAACGATTGATGGAGTAACTATTGAACAGAATCGTACGAATAAAGTATTCCGTGCCACTCCCATCAATTTCAGAGAGCCTAAGAGGACTCTTATGCCACCTCCTGTTTAAGAGCGAACCCTTACAAAGGTTCAATATTCTGCAAAGCCTTCAAATTCAAATCAATCAACAGCCCAGACATCTGACAGCAGACTTACTGGAAAGGCAAGGGTGTATAATCTCACTCCTGTTGAAGCAGCAGAAGACAATAACGTAGTCTCAGGTACGATTCGCAACTTTTGTTTACTTACTGAATTAGAACTTCCTAAAATTTATATTTTTATTAGGCACCCTATACTTTAAAGATGAGCCCTGCAGTATATTATTTGATACTGGGGCTAGTCATTCATTTATCTCTGAAAATTTTGCTAAGAGATTAGGACTATCATGCTACAAACTTGCAAAGATCTTAATTGTTGGACTTCCATCTGGAGCCCAACTTAGTGCAAACAAATTATGTGACGTTCAAATACCAATCAATAACCATACCTTCCAAGCCAAGTTAATTATGCTACCTATAGTAAATTTTGATATCATACTAGGCATGAATTGGCTTAATATACATAACGCTACTATTAACTGTCAAAAGAAGAAGGTTGTTTTGCAAACTCTAGGAGCTTCAATAATGTTTATTGGGAAATTCAGCACTAGTAGCTCCTTAATCAATGCAATTCAAGCAGAGAAAATGGTGTGCAAAGGTTATAGTTGTATTCTGATGGTAATGATGGGTAGTAGCAAAGAAATAACCCCAATCTCTAAAATAAAAGTTGCTAGAGATTTTGAAGATGTTTTCCCTGAAGATCTGCCTGGTTTACCACCAACCAAAGAAGTAGAATTTGAAATAAATATAGTTCCGGGGACACAACCTCTACCAAAAGTACCATATAGAATGGCCCCGAAAGAACTGCAAGAGTTAAATGAGCAATTACAAGAATTGCTAAATAAAGGGTTTATTAAACCAAGTATGTCCCTGTGGGGAGCTCCAGTATTATTTGTAAAGAAGAAAGATGGGTCTATGAGAATGCGCATAGACTACAGAGAGCTGAATAAAGTCACTATTAAAAATAGATACCCACTTCCTCGTATCGATGATCTGTTCGATCAACTTGCCGATGCTGTAGTGTTCTCTAAAATTGATTTAAGGTCAGGATATCATCAAGTGAAGGTAAAGGACTCAGATGTAGAGAAGACAGCATTCAGAATGCGATATGGGCATTTCGAGTTTCTTGTAATGTCATTTGGTCTCACTAATGCCCCATCTCTGTTCATGGACTTAATACAGAGAGTTTTGAAACCTTATCTAGATAAATTTATTATAGTATTCATTGATGATATCTTAATTTACTCCAAGACAGTAAAGAATCATGAAGAACACTTGAGATTGGTTCTGGAGAAGCTTAGAGAGCATGAGTTATATGCTAAATACTCTAAGTGTGAATTTTGGCTGGATTCTGTATCATTTCTTGGACATGTGGTTGATGCTCGTGGAATCCAAGTAGACCAGAGTAAGATTAGTGCTATTCAGGATTGGGTTCAGCCCAAGACAGTTACTGAAATTTGTAGTTTTCTGGGTCTAGCTGGATACTACAGAAGGTTTGTTAAAGGCTTCTCCCAGGTTGCCGCACCTCTTACAAAATTAACCCAGAAGGCAGTTCCATTTGTTTGGTCAGAAGAATGTGAAATTACATTTCAGTCTATAAAGGACGCATTAACTTCTGCTCCAGTTTTAGTTCTTCCAAAAGAAGGAGTTAATTATCAGGTGTATACAGATGCATCTGGAATTGGGTTAGGATGCGTATTAATGCAAGAAGGCAAAGTTATAGCATACGCATCTCGCCAGCTTAAAACTCATGAAAGGAACTATGCTGTACATGATTTAGAATTGGCAGCATTAGTTTTTGCATTAAAAATATGGCGCCATTATTTGTATGGAGTTCAATGCTCTATATTCACAGACCACCAAAGTCTGAAGTACATCTTTACCCAAAGAGAATTGAACTGTATGCAAAGAAGATGGCTGGAATTAATTAGTGATTATGACTTAGATATCCAGTACCATCCAGGAAAAGCTAATGTGGTAGCTGATGCGTTAAGCCGTCACACTGTTCTTAACTGCTTAATTTCAGAAAGTTCGTTGATGAATGAGTTTCATAAGATGGAAATTTCTCTTGCTAAGAGAAATTCAGTCAGTACCATGATATCCATGAATAATATAGAACCCATATTCCATAGAGATGTTTCAATCTCTCAAAGTAAGAATGATGAATATTTAAATCTTAAAGTGGCAATAGAAAGTGGTCGTCGTCCAAAATTGCAGTTTAAGAAAGGTGCTATTTATATGGATAATCGTCTATGGATTCCTAAATCCATGCAGAAGGAGATCTTGATTGAAAGTCACAATTCAGGATATCAAATTCATCCAGGGAATTCTAAAATGTATCAAGACCTAAAATAATCATTCTGATCGCCAGGGATGAAGAAAAGTATTGCAGAATTTGTTACAAAATGCCACGCTTGTTGCTTAATAAAAGCAGAGCATCAAAAGCTTGGTGGCTTATTGCACCCACTAGAAATCCCAGAATGGAAATGGACTGATGTATCCATGGATTTTGTCATGGGTTTGCCCCGTGCTAGATCTGGAGCTGATTCAATATGGGTTATAGTAGATCGTCTTACAAAATCTGCTCATTTTATTCCAATCCGTCAAACTGACTCAGTGGAGAAGTTGGCCAAATTATATATTAAAAAAATAGTCATATTGCACGGAATTCCTAAAACAATTGTATCTGATAGAGACAGTCGTTTTACTTCTAAATTTTGGCAGGCTGTCCATCAAGATTTAGGCACAACTCTAGCCATGAGTATAGCATTTCATCCACAAACAGATGGCCAAACAGAGCGAGTAAATCAAGTCTTAGAAGATCTCCTGCGTTTATGTATGTTGGATTTTTCAGGATCTTGGGAAGAGCATATCCCTTTAGTGGAATTTGCATACAATAACAATTTTCAATCAAGCATAAAAATGGCACCATATGAAGCATTATATGGGAGAAAATATTCATCCCCATTAGCATGGTCTGAAATAGGAGATACCCAATTATATGGATCTGAGCTAGTAGAAGAAACAAATAAGAAAGTCAAACTCATTCAGCAAAGAATCAGAACAGCTCAAGATAGGTAGAGTAAATATCATAATAATCGTCATCGTCCTCTAGAATTCAATGAAGGGGATTCTGTATATTTAAAAGTGAGCCCGATGAAAGGAGTCTTATCATTTTGGAGTTTCTGGAAAGCTCAGTCCAAGATATATTGGACCTTTTAAAATTTTGCAGAAAATTGGTTCAGCAGTTTATAAATTAGAGCTATCAGAAGGTTTTGCTGCTGTTCATAATATATTTCATGTTTCATCACTAAGGAAGTGTCTTCGAGATCCTTCTCATCTTATTAAACATCCTGCAATTGAAATTCAACCTGATCTTTCCTACACTGAAGAACCAATTAAAATCTTAGATCGTGATCTGAAGAAGTTAAGGAATCGATCTATTCCAATGATAAAGATTTAGTGGAAGAACCGGTCTTGTAATGAAGCCACCTGGGAGAAAGAGGTGGATATGCGTCAAAAGTACCCAAACCTTTTTAATCAAGGTGATTCTTCAATTCTATCTTATTTCATTTCATTTCTTTTTATATCAGCTTAAATTCATTTTCTCACTTGAGTGATGTCGAGGACGACATCATTCTTAAGTGGGGGAGTTTGTAACAACCCAGGTTGTTACTTTGCTCAATTAAGACTAATCTAAGTCTTAATTAAGGTTCTAAGTCACTAATTAAGTAATTTAGAACTCATCTCTGAAACCTAGGTCAAATCAGAAGTCAACAAAGCCAAATCTGAAATTCTAGAAAATCCCAAACCCTAGAAATTGACTTTTTATTTAGACCTCAGATTGAAAATCTGACTTCGCTATTGCATTCAGAACACCCAAATTAGCTAGGGGTGAAATTTTGGAGGCATTTGGAAGTCGTTGGATTTTCGTCGAATATTTTAATAATATTTAAATACCTAAAAATTTAAATAATTAAATACTCGTCGAAATAAAAATCCAAGTGCGCCGTTGCGTTCCTCACCCCTCAATTGGCTAAGGGTGATTTATTAGAAATTGTCTAGATTTATTTGAATACTTATTTTTAATTAATAAAGTCAATAAATATATATACTAATTTAATATTAATATTAATTATTTAAGATAGACGGTTTCCGTCAATCTGCTTATGATGCCGTTCCATTCCGCTTACGCCATCATCTATTGCCCGTTTGCTGGCAAGATTGGATCTAGGCCGTCTGATCTAAGATCAGACGGCCGAGCTGCGTCTTCCCCGATCTCCCATCCGCGTGTCTAGGGCTCGCCACGCGTTGTTGTCCTGCTCGAAGCAAGTGGCAGCCACCGCTCTAGAGCCCGTTAGAACCCCATTAAGTATGCATTTCTTCATTCAAATGGGAGCTGGGGGCAATCAATGAAGGGTAGGATCTTATTCTTCTCTTCTTGAGGTTGGACACAAAACCCTAATCAGGTACCTCCCTACCTTTCTTATGTCATTCTTTCGTTCATTATTGCGAATCTATATGTTGATGCATGCATATTTGGGCTTCGATCGATCAAAAATCGATCGATCGAAATTAAGCCAAAAACCCTAATCGCAATTTTTCTGAGGGAGATGAAGCGTCGCTCTGTGATCCGCCGTTGGATTGATTAAATCAATTCCAACCAACGGATCAAAATGGAATCGATCTCAACCGTCGATCAAGCGGCCCATCTCAGTCGAATTCATGGGCCGGTTCACGTCGCTCAAACCCGCCGGTTCGGGTGAACCGCGACTGAGCTGGCATTGGTTGGAGTGATGGTGGGACCCGCGTGTACTGCCCGGCGCGTATATGGGTGACGCGCGGCAGTGGGACCCACGGGTTCTGTCTTCACACGGCAGAATTAATGGGTGGGGCCCACATCTCAACCCTCACCCAATCACGCGTTGCCGCGTGGCCCGATCCTTCTGCCATTTGTGCAGTGGGGCCCGCCGTAGTCTCCTCAGCCACCGGATGAATGCCACGTGTACCTGCATTTTAATTTATAAAACAGACATATATAAATATATACAAAACAGATATATTAATTAATCAAAAATTATATAACAGTTATATTAATTGAAATTATTAAATAGATTAATACTAAAACTTTAGACCCTAATAACTCCTAAATTATACATCCAAATAATACAAAATTATATACCTTTGGATTCAGCAAAAATAGAGGAATATTATGGCACTGATAATTTTGTATTTGGACCTGTATTTAGCAAAATGATATTTAGAGTTTAATTGAGTTCAAATTTATGTCACAAAATTTCATTTAACCATAATTTTGTGTAGGTTAATCCAAACATACCCAATATGGGTCTTAAAGTGATCAAAAAACCCTAAGGATTAATTTGATAGTATTTATTTTGCTATTTGGATTAGTAATTGCTTAATAACATTTAGAACCTAACCCTAATTACCCTAATTAACCCTGGAACTTCAATTGACCATAACTTGGTCAATTGAGCTCCAAATTGGATGATCCAAATATCAATTTAGATCAGAAAAACCTAATTAATAGTAATCTATAAAAATATTTAGGATCTAACAGTTAGATTTGCTAATTACCCTTAATTACTCAAATATTGATTAGTAAATTTTAGCAAATCTAGTAACCCAAATTGATGATTTAATATTTCAAAGGACTCATAGAACCATTTAGAATCAATCTAAAAGGTTGGATTAGTGTTTGAGTGATTAATTTTGCTAATCACCCACTAATCACCCTAAACCCTAATTAGGTCTTAACTTAGTCAAATTAGGTCCAAATTGAGCCTACCATATGTCATTGTAATCAGTGGACTATTTGTAAACCATAGCCACTGATTTTACTCAATTTGGACACTAATTGGCAAAGTTAGGATTTTTGACCCATAATTAAGGATTCCTTAATCACCTGTTAACCCTAGATCTTGTATTGGCCATAACTTGGCCAATACTTATCAGAATTTAGCAAATTTAGATTCTATGGAAAGCTTAGGCAGTAAAGAACAATAATCTGAAAGAAAATTTAACTTTCACTTAGTCAAATTACTAATTTGCTCTTATGAGTCAGATTCACTAATTTTGATCTCATTTGGCATAATAATAACTCAAAATTAATTTAGTTGATGTCTAATCTTATATTAGACAGTAAGAAACACTTTCCAAAAGAAAATTTCAGAATTTAAGTCTTAGATCAAAATTTGATCTTTTGAACCCTTAAGTAGGGGCAAAATGGTCATTTTGCCCAAATTTAGGGTATAACCTTTAAAAGCCCTAAATTCAGCTTCTAATCACTAAAATCAGTAAATAGAATGATTTAGAACTGAAATTAATCAAATTCAAGTCTAAATTAGATTTTTGATTAAAATCTCAAAATTTGCTCCTTAAGAAAATTCCTAAGTAAATTGTGAGTGTTTCTTCTTCCTAAAATAATTCTTAGATCTTTCCTTAGGTTCTTATAATAATAGTTAGGATGTGTGTCTTGAGAGATACTCTTAGAAATTAAGAGCCTTAATTCTTAAGATTAGGAATAGATCTTAAGTTAGAATTCATCTATTGAGTAAATTGGGTTACTCAATAGGTAAAACCTTGAGTTTTCTAGTTTCTAGATTTTTCTTAGTTTATTTAATGATTATTTGATCATTAAACTTTAGAACTAAGAATAGAGATCTATCCTAATAAATTTGATTTATCATTAGGATTTACCCTAACTTAATTTGTGAGGTGGGATTTTAAACCTTAGATCCTTAGTTTTACTTTTAGATTAAGTGATTAGACCCCATTATCTGGAGTCTAATTCTTAATCTTTTCATCTTGATTTGGCTAATCAAGATGAGGCTGGGATGAATTAAATTACAAAATTAGGTCGATGATTTATTCATTTTAACCAAATAGTCGTCTTTTGATTAAGTTATAATTAGGACTTGGCCAGTCCTAATTATCTTCAACTAGTAGTATTCGTGATTCTAAGTTACAGAATGTGTAAGAATTGATGATTCTAAAACTTATGTAACTTAGAGTAGATAGAACGCATAAAGTAGATAATAACGGATATCACCTGTATTTTAGATAGAGTTTCTTGCACTTTGATTTTGATGCTTCGCATTCCTTGATTTTGAGCCTTATACCTTGAACATGTATTATGTACTTAAGATATTTGATAAATATCTTATGTTAATTTGGAACATTCATAAATAGCATTATGTTTCCGTTTCACAAATGGTTTGTAAGGTGTAGCTTGATTAGTATACCTCTTCGATCAACTCGTTCGGGGTCGGCAACCTTTCGAGGGTTTAATGTTCGACAGTCTATTGGCCATTCCTAGTCCGAGTGATAGGATGGATAGACTCTCGTCCTACTGACTATATAGTCAGGATTCTGATATGGATATACTAATTTAAGTACACTTACATTCAGATCTGTCTTAGCTCATCAGGCTAAGAGTTTTCAGTGATGTTTATTTCAGAGTTTCTTAGCTCATCAGGCTAAGATTTGCTGAGTATGTTTTCAGTTTGGGTGACTTAGAAGGTCACTGCAGTTTCTGTTTTCAGTTACTATTTTACTTATATATTTTACATTTTAGCACTGTTTTACTTACAGTTTTCTTGCACGTGTTATATATATAGGATGCTAGTTTTATTTACTGTTTTCTTATGCTCACCTAGGATGCTAGTTGTTTTCAATTTTATACTGTTCAAATTATGTATGTCACCTAGCATATTCTATTTGATCATAAGCATGTTTAGGTTGTACCTTTTCTTATAGTTTTGTTTAGTCTTTTGCTTACCTGTCTTTGTTGCAGTTGCTTGGAGGAGGTATGTATTACTTCTTAGTTGCTTTAGTTATAAATTATTTATTTATAACTCATTACTGTTCTTTTTGTACACTTTTTTGCACCTATTTTGCTTAGTTCTATTTTTATGGTGATATCTATTTAACTTAATAAAATTGTCTGCCCTAAAATGTACTTAGACATATTATTTAACCAGTTTTTCTTTTGTTGGCTGGGGCCCTACCATTATGAAACTGATAATGGTAGGTTCTGAGTTTGTTGGAGCAGCAGATCCAGTAGAGAGCTTGCCATTGGAGGAGGAGCCCGCTTCTGAAGATCTGTAGTTTTAGTCTTCTTTCTTCCAGTGAGATTGAGAGTTTCCTTTCAGTTCTTTTAAACTTAATAAATATTGTAATAATACAGGTTTATATTTCTCTTTCAGTACTTTACTTATTCTGTATTGTTGTATTTATACTGTATTGGATGGATGTTATATTTATGCTTCCGCACTCTGAGTTCTTGTATGATCATTTAGTTATAAATTCTAGGATGAATGGCAAAGTCCTTATTTAAGTTGGATTAGAACATGTGTCTAATTCAATTCTAAGTGGGGATCTAGTCATTTGGTGACCCCTCCACCATAATCATGTTAACTTAAGGGTTAACAGGACCACGGCGGGGCAGGGCCGCCACACACTGTGATCCCCTCAATTTCTTGCTGGTTGCCTTAAAGCTCTCGGTGACCCCAGCGTCTGGACCTGATGCGTACAGCTGATAAAGAGCAAGGTCTGGCGTTCAGACCCCCTTGCTGAAGCTTTTGCAATCGCCTTGAGTACTCAGAGCTGCCTGCATTGCCTCAGTCGCCTAGGCCATCCTCAGGTACAGCCTTTGATATTATTCCTCTGTCGAGCTGGTTTCAGCTGGACTCACACTCAAATGACCTTAGATGCTGTGATAAGACCTCACCTTAGCTCCTTAGTAAGCGTTTAATCCCTCTGGTGGGAACTGGCAACGAACCAGATGGCGTAATCTTGTATGAATGTGTGCTGCTAGCTGAACCTTATGGTACTAAATGTTGGCATCTACCCAAGGTTTCAAGCCCTACCTTTAATCCCTAAGGCCTTTTGAGGTGATTGCAAATCAATTGCAATCATTGGGCTCGATCTGATCGATCGATATGATTGGGATCAATTGACTTAGAGCGAGCCTATGTCCGTGAAATGCCATGAGTAGCACTTCAGTGATCCACCCATCACCAAGGCTTGCTGAGTGCACCAATCGAATCCCCTTCAGCCTCTGATCATGTATGTATAGATCCCGGCTCGTATGGTCAACTCTATGAGTAGAATTTGATCATCACAAATGTGCCATAGGTGACGCCTCGGTCGAGTAGCACCCAGCGATCCGATGCATCCTTGATAAGGATTCGTAGTCCAATCGATGCGTCTCAACTTCAGGAATGTGTAGGGATTGGTTTGAGCTGCCATCGTCATCGAGGTGCCGAGGATTTCAGCACTGAAAGTCCATTCGGGTGGAGCCCATAGCGAGGAAGAAGACAAAGTCACGGGTCAGGCCGACCCATGACCCGTGCCTTTCGCAATTGGGTCGACTATTAATAAAATGAATTTCTGAATTAATTTTCCTTAAGGAAATTAATTCAAAAAAATCAAACATATGATTTTTATTTAAATAAAAATACATATTAAATTATTTAAATAATTTTAGCTATACTCATCTAAATGGTATGATCCAAAATACCATTTTAATCAAAAAAATGCAAGGAATCTGAATATAAAATAAAATCATATAACTAATAGTTATATTTTAAATAATTGACTAATGCTTTTTTGTTCTTATTTAAATCATATTAAATTCAATAAATAACCAAATATATTGATTAAGGGCTCTGATTACTCATGAGACCCTAAAGGACCTTTATAGACTTTTAAAAGTGATTTAGGAACCCTAACTTTATTAATCACCTCTTAATTACCCTAATTTAATTATGATTAAGCCTTTGATTTTGGTAAAATAAGTCCCTAATGCCTTCTTAAGTATATTAGAGCCTATGAATGAGGTTAGATCACTCTAGAATGCCCTAGTTTCCTTAATCACCTTAATTGGCTTAAATATATAATTAGGGTTAATTAAATAAATTAGGTTGCTAAAAACCTAAGATAAGTGTATTTCCTACATCATTAACCATGTTGGAACTCATTAAAATAGATTTGAATCAAGTTGGATAATTAAATCCTAAAATCTCATTTTTAGCCTTATGAGAGGTATTTTGGTCATTGTGACCAAATTGTGTTTAAGCACCCCTTAAGTCTTAGAATATTAGCATCATTCTGAAATCTCATGTAATAATATGGTTGTTAAGTAAAGAAATCTTAAGTTAATTCTTATTAAGCCCTTAAGACCTTAAGTGTTCTTAAAGGAATCACCTTGTCTTAAGAATTAAGTCTAACTATCTTAAAATGCTAAATCCTTAGTTAATGACTTAATTAAGTTGATCCATAGGCTTGGATTCTAAGAGAAACACCTTGGTAAAATTCTAAGTCCAAACCTAGCTTAATTCTAAAGTGATTAAATATTAGATCAAGATCTTAGATCTTAGACTTAAGATCTTCTAATTGAATTGAACTACCTTCATTTGGAATTCCTTAAGTAATTTATTATTTAATCCTTTTGAAGCCTTCCATGTGGGTGTAGGATTGATTCAGTCCATAGGATAATGTAATTATCCTAAGAAATTAAATATAGATCTTAGATTCTTTGTTCTTATTGATTATTTTATCTTATAATCAGTAGAGTAACCTTTTATTAAGATCATAATTTCTAAATTCTTCAGCTTATAAGATTCTTATCCTTAATCTGGGTTTTAAAGTGTGTACCCTAGATCCTTACTAAGGATACTACCTTGGATTCAAGATTTGAACACCAAGTGGGGTTTGGATCTAGAATCCTTAATCTTGATTCACTTAAATCAAGATTTAGGTTAAAGGAGGAAAATAATAATAATTAAGTCATTGATTTATTTACTTTAAATCTTTATAGTCATCATATGATTATGAATTAGAAATTTTTAAGTTCTAACATTAATATTAAAGTCATAGATCTGAGATCTTACTCGATAGTTGGATATTGGAGATCCTAAACTTGTATCTTCTCAGAATAATTAGATTTAGATAAAGTAGACAACAATGGATATCACATAAGTCTAAATTGAGTCTCTTGCTTACTTGACTTGATTGCTCTGCACACCTTGAATATTGAGCCTTATTCCTTGAGCATGATAGGAACACTTAGGATATGGAAGATACATCCTAAGTTAGTATTTGAAAAGCATAACATTCATTCAGTTCTTTCAATACTTTAAGTTAGTAGAGTATGTCCTAGCATAGTCTACCTCTTCAGTTCTAGTTTTGTTATAGAATAGACTCGGACCTATCTCGACGGATGTCTAAGATGGATACATGTCTTATTCTAATAGTTCAACTCGGACCAAGCTCTGCGGATGCCTAGGATGGATACATGTTGAACTTTCAGTTCACAGGCCCTGTATGGCTTGTTATGTTATGGCAGCACTATGTCTTAGGCTTACTACTACTTTAGTTCAGTTATCAGTGTTTATTTTACTTTGCCACATGCTTTAGTGGCCTTTTTTTTAGTGCTTGAATTACTTTGGCACATGTCTCAGTGGCTTTACTTTTGTTCATATATGTGCTTAGTTTACTTTTGCCCCATGTCTTAGTTGCCTTTTTATGTCAATTTGCATGCTTGTATATACGCTCTCATTGATTACTACTAAGATATTGGCATGTTTAGGATGCTAGAATTGTATGTCTATTTTCAGTACTTGTGTTCTTATTATTCTCAACATGTCTCCATGTGATCATAAGGCATGTTAGGATAAAATTTATTCCAATAGTTGCAGTTACTTTTACTCTTAGACTCACCATATTTAGTTGATATTTTTGTATGTTATGTTATATACCTGTTGATTAGCTATAAATGATTAGTTTGTAATAATCCCGTTCTTGTAGCTTGTTGCACCTTTATAATGCTTGTATATTTAAAAACCTTTAAATGTGATATCTTTAATACTCAGTTCACTTAAATAGTCTAAAATGTACTTAGACAATTGTCTAACTGTAATATTTTTCTTTTTTTGCCTGGGGCCCTGGCATTTGTGATACCGACAAATGTCAGATTCAGAGTTGTTCATCGGCAGTGCTGCAGGATCAGAGCCGATGCAGGAGGAGGATCTTCCTACTACTGCTTAGATAGATTTTCTTTTTTTGCATTGAGATTAAGAGATTTTTATTTCTATTAAATTCCATTTATAATAATTAAATTATGTATGTATTTACTTTTCTGCATTTGATCTGATTTACTGTTTCTTTTACTCGCTTATACTATGTTAATTCCTGTGGATGATATATTTTACTGTTTCTTGCTTCCGCCACTTTGATATGTATTGATGTATGTTCACAGTTCTCCTACAGGGTGACAAGTCCTTGGCTTAAGATGAGTTGGGTCCTACCTGACTCTACTTAAATTGGGGATTTGCCACCACAGTTGGAGCACCGTACTCCCCACAGTTATGCTAATATTAGTATTTGCATAATTGCAGGAAAGTGCGGGGCCCCACACTAATGCTGGAAGTCTTTATGATTTAAAAGCTCATGTCACAACTAAATAACTTTAAAAGCAATTAGATCGCTGATAAGTGATGGGTTTTATTCTGAGATTTTTTAGTAAGTTCATATGCCTGAGACTGATTTCCCCAGGGCATGTACTTTTGCTTGATGTTATCTTAAAACAACATAAATCCTTATTCTTTCTGAAGCACATTAAATTAAATTCAATGCCCTCTTTTATTTGGCACTACGACTTCCCTTGTCTAGTAGCCAATGATGTTTCTCTTCTAGTTTTGCGATTGGTTCTTACACGCTCTCTAAGTTCAGAACATGGTGATGCCAGGAGTCAAACCATGAACCTCTCGCATACAATATGAGCACTCTTCTATTTGAGCTACATCACAATCAAATTAGCTAGTCTAACTGCAATTTAGTACAAAAAGATAATCTCTAACCAAAATCAGAATAATCTTCAACACAAGAGAATAGCAAAAATTCTAAGGTTCGCCATTGACAATTAAATAATGTTGCATAAAACAACACCAAAACATCAATTGATGCGACGAAATTGACTACCAAAACTAGAAAAGTCAGTTGCTTAAGCACACAATTCAGCTACCCAACTGCCAGTTTTGCTGTGTGCAAGCAATGGTTTGAGCAATGTTTTGTTGTGAGATATAGAAGAACAAAATGATAAATATAGAGTGCTGTGATGAAACAAACAACTTGAAGCAAAAGCACAAAAAGTTTGTAAAACTTAAATGATAATGATAAACCGTAAATTGATTGGTTCAATCTGACATTTCAATTTAATTCCTATCTAATTGATACATCAAATAAATCAAAATTTTAAACATTTTAGTAAAAGTTAAAGATAGACAATTCATTCTATTTTAAAGAAAATTTAAGCAATTAAATCTGTTAAATGAATCAATCATGATCCATCTGTTCTCATCATTGCAAGAGATAGAGCAAGAACCAAGTTTTAGAACAGGAGAATTTCTATCAACCGAACTCATCAAACCAGCATTATCATGTAACCAGTTCGCAATTCAAGCAGTTGACACCTCAACTATTCAAGTTTTCAAAACTGATAAAATCGAAGAAAGTAATAAAATAGGATATCACAAGTTGTAGAAAATATTTTATCTTGCAACAATATATACTTTTGATTTGATAATATCTGGTAAACAAAATTTGAACAATTGCATTGGGCCTGAATGCCACCTGTGCTGCTGCTTCATGTAAGCTTCATAAGACTCTGGCAATTGCAAAGGCACTGCAACACATGCCACATATTAAAGCAAAGATCAAAATTAGTTTTTGAAACGCTTGAAATGAACCAAAGAAAAAAAAAATGCCAACAGCGAGGACTTGTTTGTCATGCAGCAACGCACGAGGCGAGCGATTTTTGTAAAAAAAATGTGAATAGCAAGGAACAATCGTTTTTGTAAAAAAGAATCGAGCCAACAATATTTCCAGATCAAAGCCAGTTGAAGGCGCGTGATTTGGAGATGCGCAGCTAGGGTTCCTTTGCATGATTTGGAGATGGGCAGCTATGGCAACTTCCGGCCGTAACGCACTAGGCAAGCGGGGCAAGTGGGACCAGCTCGCCTGTCAGTCGGTAGAAAGGTCGAGGCTTGCGAGCCTTTTGAGCTGCTAGGGGCATCGAAAAAATGGAGGCTTCGTTCGATTAGGGTTTTAGGCCGAAGTGGGCGATCTTAAGTCGAAAAAGCAGGTTGACACGTCACAATCATACTAGACTTTTTTTGAGCTAAATGGGAGATAAGTAGCAGCATCATCATCTTATTGTTTATTTTAATGATAAGCTGAACAAAAAAAAGAACCTATTCCATTTCACTTAAATATTGGAGGCCTTACTTAATACATCAAGATATCATCTTGGGAAAGTTTCTCGTAATACTCTTCAGAATTCTATAGAATAACACTACATACCTCGAAATCAATAATTACCTAAATGAATGCCCTATATTAGTTAAGACGCCGTAATTAAACAGCATACATTATATTGGCACACTGTTGTGCCAAGGAGGCTGACAATGGCATGCATTCAAGTTGAAGGAATGTTCAAATTGTGAAATTGCAGTGATGTTGTTGCTTCGGTGTAAAACTCCTCATCACCTGAAAGCAGCAGTTGAACGACAGATTGCATGGTCGGCCTCCTGTTCCTCTCTTCTTCAATACAAAAAACGGCAACCTTGAGCATTCTCACTGCTTGCCTGGAATCGTACACTCCCTTCAATCTAGAATCAACAAAACTCCCAAGCCAAGACTCACCCATGGTTTCAACGTTATCCCTGATCATCGTCCACATACTTTTCATATCCCTGACCTCCTTCTCTTTCACCAGATCGGATACCCGGCTCCCGCTCACGAGCTCTAGCAGCACAACCCCATAGCTGTAGACATCAATCTTGCCTGTGATCGGCAGATTCGAAGCCCATTCGGGCGCAATGTAGCCTCTCGTCCCTCGAATCTTGGACACGTTGGACCCCATGACTCCCCTATTGAGCAGCTTCGCAAGCCCGAAATCGGCGATCTTGGGCTCATAGCTGCAGTCGAGGAGTATGTTTTCAGGCTTGACATCACAGTGAATCACCCACTCAAGGCACTCATGGTGGAGGTAAGCTAACCCTCTAGCCATCCCAACCGCAATCTGAAATCTCTCTTTCCATCCAAGAAGCGCATTTCTGCCAAACAGAGCCTTATCAAGGGAGCCGTTCTCCACGAACTCACACACAAGAAGCCTGTGGGAGCCTTGGGAGCAGAAGCCGTAGGTCCTCACGAGATTCATATGATAGATTCTCCCAATAACGCTGACCTCTCCCCAGAACTCTTCTTCCCCCTGGCTCACATCCTCAAGCTTCTTCACAGCCACAACCATGCCGTTTTCCAGCACTCCTTTGAACACTGCTCCAGATCCGCCTCTTCCGAGCTCCTCCTTGAAGTTCCTCGTCGCCTTATCCAGCTCCTTGTAGGAAAATTTTCTGAACTGGCTCGAAATCGCCTTGTAGCCTTCCTCCATCAATATTCGATCATCCTCCTTTCTGAAAATAAAAAACCACCCAGTCGCGATGAACAAACCCTCCACCACAAAAATCGCGGCCAGGAAGCTGTACAGGTAGATCCAAACGGTACTCCCCGATCTCTGGAGCAGCTCCTGCGAAGAGCCCATATTGGGAACCACTTGCTTGGGATCGCAAATCGGCCCCTTCAACTGCAGATTTGAGTTGTTCAAAGAAGAAGAAGAAGAAGGCTTCAGAATTTTTACATAGATGTCGGTGAAAGGGGTCATCCTTCCATTATACAGCACGCTCTTGGGGTAGCAGAATCCGGTGCCCAACTTGTAAGAAAAGCCTTGGCAGTTGCAGTCATTCATGCACCGGCTCTTGCATTCCTCCAAGCCCACCATGTTCGTAGCATTGAAATCGAATCCCCAATAATCAGTGTAAGGCAAATACATGAAATCCATCTCCTCCGGTTTCATGGAGCAGGTGAGATTAAGCTCCGACTTGCATCCCATGCTCCAGTTGCTGGGATCGGCCATCTGGAAACCAGGCGGGCACACGCATTCCAGTTTCGGGTACGTCCTGCATATTCCGTGCTTCCCGCACAACCCGTGGATCTGGCACGTCTCCAGAATCGCCTGCCAGGTGATGGACCATAACCCGGTTTTGTTATCCAGGCTGTAAAGCCTGAGATTCCCGTCGTAATCAAGAGTCAGCCTCCTCTTGATCCACGCCTTCCCATCATCCGCAGCCCTGAAATTGAAATGATCGCTGGCGAGGAACTCCCCCAACGAATTGAGCACGCCGAATCTGCTGCCGTTGTATATTGTTCTTCCGTTTTGCCAGACGTTCTGGTCGGGGTCAGGCCAGTAGACGCTGGAGATCTCCGGGCCGTTGTATGTCAGGCGGAGGACATTGATATCATCGAAATAAAACTCGAAGTAGCCGGAAGAGAGGGCGCCTCTTCCGATGGACGAAACGAGCTTGGTGTTCTTGGTGATCGGCTGTGAAGGGAGAAGGGTGTCTGTGGGACAGTCGAAGCTCTGCCATATAATCTGGCCGTTCAAGTCCATGATGACGAGGTTTCCGGTGTTGAGCAGTTTGGCGAGCACGGCCGCAGAGGAAACTTTGCGGGAGGTCCTCCAGGCGACCTTGCCGCCTACATCGTAAAGCACCAGGGAACCGTCATTGCTGAGCGTTAGGCGAGAGCCTTGGCCGTTGACTGGCTGGTCGCGGTTCGCCGTCCAGACCACCGTTTTGTTTGCAGAGTGGGTGAACCAGATGGAGAATGTATATGCGTTGGTGCCCACTTTATAGAAGCCCGCAGTGAATGAATTGTCTTCCGATGTGAGAACGCTTTTTGAGCTGCCCTCGAGGGACAGGAACGAGTTCCTGAGGAGATGGGATTGAGCAGTGGAGGAAGTGGAGGCGGAGATACGGGCCAGGAGGAGGAGCAGAGGAAGCAGCAGTTCCGGTTTCGGGATTGAATTGAAGGAATGGGATAACAGCCAAGCGATCATTTTTTATTGAGGAAATTAATAGCTTTGCGTTCTCGTAGCAAAATTAAGTTGCTGATTAATACTAACCTCTATGTAATCCGTACTTAATCAACAAAAATTATTTTTATTTTTTTCGAAATCGGATTAAATTGAAGGAAAGGAAATCTGTTTCAAAATAAATTGATAGAATGGGAATCTGCGCAATAAAATTAATTAAGAGTGACGTTGCTCGCATTCTTTGATGCTGGAATTCAGAAAATTTCATCTTTTATTAAATATTTATTTTATTATAAGCTTATTTTTCGCTAAACGAATTTTCTTTCATTAATTAAAAATAGATATACAGTTAAATCTGTATATATATATATTATTTTATTTTTATTTACATATGTTTTAAAAATAAATATATATTTAATGATGAAATTTAAACTATGTCAATTCTTCCAAAAAAAAATTTAAATTCTTCCAAAATTAATTTTAAATTCTTCCAAAAAAAAAAAAAAATTTTAACTATGTCAGACAAATTTTCTTTAGAAAAAGACAGTTTATTTAAAAAGATATAAATAATACGAGTATGCCGGTTGCTTCAAACAAAAATTGAAAAATTATGCTCAGAAAGAACGAATCAAACCGGAGGCGGTAAGAATCTCATAGTCGCTCGCACATTATTGGGTAATTATATTTTTCCGGCGGCACCTTTGGTGTGAGTTACGCAATTTTATTTTTATTCCCAGCAGCTCTTATTTTCTATAGGATTGATGCATTAATTAAATTTTATTCAAAAAATATCAAATTTAATTTAAGAATAAAATATGATTTCTATATTTTATTTATCTTAGACCTTTTATATTGGAACTTATAATGGTATCAAAAAAATAGCAAAACTAAACCCACAAACCAAGCAAGAAATAATTTTGAATGGAAAAATATTATTTAGATTTGTTGAGTGTCACCCAAAAAATGTTTTTTTTTTAGTACTACATCAACAGGTCTAAATAGCATATTTCTTTTGAAGGAGACTATATTCTGCTAAGAATCTTGCCTTTGAGTACCTTAGACACTATCTACAATGACTAAAATCTAAGAGAATAGTGTTCAAAATCGTATAATGTGATCCCTAATAATATCATGATCATTCATTGTCCCGCAATTAGAGCAAAGCAATCACCGTAGTTGAGAGTATTATATTTCAATCGGGCTTTCAATCAGTCTCCATGTATCAAAAAAGCCTATAAGATTGATTGAAAGCCCGAGCATTATGTTCTATCTAGACCCCATTAATGAAAGTACCAAGACATAATAACAAAGCACCCTTTTGCCAATTACCTAATGATATCCCCAAACAACTGAAGTAGAGAGTGCAAAAAAACAAAGTCATATACGGGGTATTTAAAATCTCATAAGAATAGTGATTAGCAGGGAAAAGATGATTTTGAAATTCAGCCTCCTCTTGACAGAACAAACAACAAGTATCACAACCAATTCCCGAGTAGAGAGTAAATCCTTTATTTTTAAATCATAGTCTTCCAAAAAATGCACTTATATTTCAATTTATTACCATTGGCCTAAATAATGGGAACCCCCCCCCCACACATTGTGAACATGGGAGAAAATTAAATTTTGAGCATCTCTAAATGTGAATGCATGATTCTCTTTAAAACAAGAATTGCCATCACTATCAATTTAGAGATTGGACTAAAGAAGACATGTGACTATAATAAGTTTTTTCCAATGTTTGTTGGCTCTAAAAGAAGAATCATAAAATTGAAATGATGAGATTTCCACCATTCCGTTAAAAGTGACTTATCACAAAGAAAATACAAATAGAGATCTAGTTTGCAACTTATAAGAAGTTTATTGGGGCACGTCAACCCAATCTCCCCTTTAGCCTTGGAGGTCGCAACTGTATCACATCCCAAAGTAAGTAGTTTCTTTTCATTCGAACTAAGATCTAGGAATCTAGCCCACTTACTCTTGATTATTTTAATTATAGTAAGAGGAACATGACTATCTCTGAGCAATTGTAGCAAAAGCACTAAAATAGAAAATTTTAAAAATTGAAGCCTACCCTGGCAAACATGAGATGTTTCTGAGCCCAACCAGAAGTCCGAGTACGAATTTTATCCACAAGAGCCTTATAGTGCCTAAGTTAAATACTTCATGGCATAATTGGTAGGACTAAGTATCTCAAAGGAAAAGAAGTAATTCTTAAATTCAGAATAATAGTCAAATCAACACCATTGTCAACATATTTAGAGAAGTATATAAAATATTTATTAGCAGTAAGATATTATTTTGATAGTTTTAAAAATAAATCCAGAACCCCTTTAAAGATAACAATTATGTTGAAAAACGTTTCACCAAATAATAAAATATCATTGACAAATGATAAATGAGAGTAATTAAATTCACCATGAGACATGGATGTTTTTCTTTTTGTTTAATAGCATCCTCAATATGAAAAGAAAGCTCATCCATAGCCAGGATGAGAAGAATGTGACATAGAGAATAGTCTTATCCAAGACTAATGCAAGAGGAACAATAACTTGATATATTCCCATTAATATTAATAAAAAAGTGAACTTGATCGATGCAAGCCCGAATCCACTCTACAAATTGACTTGAAAATTTGATCTTAATTAATGCATTGATGATAATTTGTCAATTCAGGTTATCGAAGGCCTTGTGAAGGTCAGTTTTTGCACAAAAGTGCTTTTCCTCAAAGGGTTGAACATATGAATAACCTAATTAGCTAAGAAAACATGATGATTTAAATTTCTCCCATGAGCAAAGGCCGCGTTAGTTGGGTGAATCAAATCAAACATGAAATAGGAAAACCTCCCACATAATTTAGATAGTATTATATATAGTGTTATAAAGCCAAATAGGCCAGAAATCATAAATTGAGTTTTCATCCCTTGATTTAGGAATTATGGTAATAGGAGAGTGATTGAGCCATCTAGGCATTTTCCATGAATTAAGAAAAATAAAGGATAACCGTACATACAGAGTTGCCTACATTTCTCTAGAATGTTTATAAAAGTAAGAATTAAATCTTCTAGGGCCAGGTAAAGCATTATTACTTATATCAATAAGCGCCTTTTCGATCTCCAATTTAAAAACTTGCCTGCACATGTCTGTACACAAAGAAGAGTCCACCATCAAAAATAACAAAAAATTATAACACCCGCTACCGCAGTTCCTATTAGGCAAGGTAGAAAAGAAGGAGATCGCATCATCACCAATAGTATTAGTATTGCAAGCAATTTGTCCATTCTAATTTTTCCTTAAAGCCATTTGAGTATAAAAAAATTGAGATTATCTTCCTCTAAAGCTAGCCAATGCAACTTGGAATATTGTTTAGCTCAAGAAACATGTCTTGCAATGGCATCTTGTTGAACTTTAGAAATAGAATAGTAATGAGGTTATGAGAATCGCAGTGGGGTTCCTTATTTAAATGATCAAACATGACATTTTGGTCCTACTTATGTTGATACTCCTCAATATTCCAATTTTCCAACCAATATTCATTAGTTTTAAGAGCTTCAAAGTTTAGCACAGCTTTCTTTAAGTGAAGATAGAATCACCTCCATACGACTCAGCCCAAGTGGCTTCTAACATACTGGCATACGCTTGATATGATGTCCTAAAATTGTTAAAATAAATCAATTAGGATTCAAAACTAAATAAGGAGTGTGGAAAAATACGGGCTGTGATTAGAGGTTTAAAGCATCAAAACTTAACAAAACAAAGTACAAAAATTGAGAAAGCCAAGCTTATTACAAAAGGCATGGTCAAGCTTCGCTTTAATATTAGCCTCAGCTTTATGATAATTCCAAACAAATTTGCTTCCCAATGTACTCACTTCCACTAGAGCCACATTTAGGATGAAATCATTTAATGATATGGACTTCTTGGGAGACGGGAGAGAAATACCCACTTTTATTAAATGAATCTTATGAGGTTAAAATCACCAATCACAAGCTAGGCACCATTGGTACTTGCCCTCATGTCAACTAAAAATCCTAAAGATTTTTTTTATGCTGCTCAAATTTTGAAGAATTAGTAGAGTTCCAGCACAAATAGTTAGCAGATAAAACAAACCAATGAATGCATTGGGAATTGATGTTAACAAGGCTAAATTCAATTCATTCAAATCTTATTTAATCCAAATTCTATGTACTACATAACAAATAAAGTTATGATAATTCCCTTCATCTTTATAAAATTGAACTTAGAGGCTGAGAAAATATTAACAAATTTAGAGACCAAAGTCTTGGGCTCTAGGTTTCCAACTTGGGCTCCAGGATTTTAACAATATCGATTTTAACCGATCAATTTTGATTATTTAAATCATGCAGATGAGTGTTAGAGAGAAGACCTTTGATGTTCCAAACAAAAATATTGGGATTAACATATGACATAATGATTATATGAAGAAAATATTGCAACAAATGACAATGGAAGAAACATGCCATAGACAAGACTCCCAATGACAAAATTAAAAAAACAAAATCATTTAGATCAAGCCCTTAACAAACAACTATGACCACTAACATCCACGGACTTAGAAGTATTACAAACTTTGTGAGTACTATTATCTTTAGTACTCCCATTGTCTGGCAACAGAGAAATAGAAGAAGCCAAAGTGAGACAAAAAGCTAATGGAAAAAAACTCTCCCTTGGAGAGTGAGGTCAAAATGAGATAGCCATTAATTGAGGGGATTCTAATTCAGGCACCTTATTTAATTCTAGAAGAGAAGGAAGGTCTACATGTGAATGAAGAGAATTAAAGACAAGATTAGGAGCAGCTCCCCCTTATTAGGCACATAAGATGAAGGAGAAGAAGATATAACAATTGACTCTTTGACAAACATTTCAAAAATTGCAAGTAATGAGGTGGGTCAAGAAGGTCGACGTCTTGGGCTACAAGACAGACTTCTCCCCCTTATATTAGTAGTATGAGATGATTTAGGGGTAGTATACAAACATCCATCATTTGGAAAATGATTGTAATTCACACAGACTTTGGGAGTCCAATCATACTCCACACATTGAGTAACCAATTTTTCTTTCGGTCGAACTCACACAACATCAAAGACAGTGGAACAAGTAAAAAATTCAATGCAAACTCAATATTAGGTGAGCGTTGATTGAGAAACAGTTAATTAACATGCTATAATTAGTGTGCCAACAACATGGGACATTTTAGAAATCACAATATCTATCAACCAATGAAGAGGGAGACTGAAAAATTTTATCCAAATTATAGGGTGGAGAAGGTCTCTACCGAGGCTATAAGTCTTGTGTTCAAGGCTTAACAAGAGATGGGGTGCTAAGAAAAACAATGGACCCTTTGGAGCACAAATTGAACATCCTCATGACAACTTAAATAAATAACAACTTTTAAATATTGAAAATAAGGAATTTGAACCTTTCAAATGCCAAACCTTCTCATAGTCTCAATAAGAGCTTTATATATGTGATTATGTAACAACTCAAGTTATTATCCTAGTCAATTAGGACTAATCTCAGTTTTAATCTTGATCTTAAGTGCTAATCAAGACATTATGAGTCTTCCACCAAGACTCCGTCCAAATCAGGAGTCAAATGGATCAAATCCTAATTTTTGGAAAATCCAGAAACCCTAGAATTTGACATGTCTAAATTGACCCCAAATCAAAAATCAGACTTAGCCATTGTGTTCATTGCCCCAAATTAGCTAGGGGTGATATTTTGGTGTAAATCGGAAGTCGTCAAAATTTCGTCGAATATTTTAATAATATTTAAATATTTGGAAAATGAGAAAAAAATAATTATTCGTCAAAATCGAAATCCGACTTCGCCGTTGCGTTCATCACCCTTCAATTAGCTAGGAGTGAATAATTGCTGATTTTTGAAAATTATTTAATCAATTAATAAAAGTTAGAAAATTTAATTATTAAACTAATGTTATTTTAAAAAGTATAAATAAAATCTTTATTTCCTAATTTTTTAAAAGTATAAATAAAATCTGTATTTCCTAATCTCTATTTCTTCTCCCTAAACCGCACGCTGCCCTAATCCCTCATTCGACCGCACGCGTTCGGCCCCCTCCCCTCTCGAGCACTCGAGCGGCCTCTCCTTCCCCTCGTTCTTGCGACACGTGTCTCCTCCGCCGAGGAGTCTCCGTCGCCTCGCCTTCTCGCTACCTCCGCCTTCATGCCCGATAAAAGCCGAAGGCTTTATGGTTCGCGCCGCTTCCTCTCGGATGGAATCTCCATGGCCGAACCCTCCAATTGCAGCCGTCTCCTTCTATGGTGGTCGCCGGCGAGGTACTTCACTACAACCATTGATTCTTTATTTTCAAATTCTTTCTCATATTTTATTCACTTTACTTCAAATTTTAGATTTGTTGTATGCCCTCTTGTGGATGGCTGTCGAGAATTGTACCTCTTTCGATTTTATTTTTTTTGATGTTAATGAGAAGTAGTTTCATATAACCCATGACTAAGGAAGTTGTTAAGATTGGAAATAAATAAATTGCGACTAGATCTGTTTGGAATAATGTTTTCTGTACATATTTATGGATTATTCATAATTTGTTCTTTCAAATCCTTTAAACCTGCGAGTTTTTAATTAGAGATATATCTCTTGCATTTCTTTTCGAATTTATTGTCTTTATGTATCTATATGTATTAGTTAAAGTTACTTTGATTAGGAAAATCTCCTTTTCTCCTAAAGTAAAGCTCTTCATTTAAATTATTATTCTCCACTTATTGTTGCAATCGGACTGAGAAGATTATTGAAAAATCAAGTGAGCTAAACAATGTTCATTGTAATCAACTCAATCAAGGTACTGTCTCTCCCTAATTTTGCATTCAGCTCAGCCTTTTTATTATGAAGTTCCTATTCTATCAATTACTTTGTAATATGAATTTATTGATTTTAAAAGAATTGTTTGAATCCTCTCATATCCCATTTTATTTTTCGGCATGTAGATAGGATCTTTGCTCCTTTAGCCCTAGGATTTTTGGGTCATCTTCTTGTTGAGCTTGTGAGCGTCGATAAGGCTGAGTCTTTGGCTAGCCTGCACTCTCCTCCGACTGGGACCTCCGATCACCACTTTAGGAAATGCTATAACTATCAATTTGATGCTTTTTTTTTTAAAATTGTTAGAGTTACTACACAACTGTATAAGAATAGAAATTTCTTGCATGGCACCCAAGGCTTTGATATTTAGATATGTAGCAACCTTATCATTATATTTATAAAAGTAACTCCTAATTTGATGACAACAGGATGGTAGTTTTGTAATAATATAATGTGAGCGTTAAGTGCCTCAATTAGAGAATTTGATGGCATTAGTAATCTAGATTAGCTTATGCTTAGCTCTAAAGATAAGTCCAATCTAACTCAGCTAATAGAAGTGATGTTGAGTCAAACTCTTTTTTTTTATTTAATTCAAGAGGAAAAATTGGTTCAGCAGCCTTAAAGGTGATCCAGCCATTGGGGGCATTCAGCAGCTTTAATATAAAAGTTCAGCTTAGAAAACGTGGTAAAATAATTGTGAGATATTCTCGAAACAAAATCTTGTGGAAGTACTTATAAAGCCAGTACTATCAACTCCAAATATTCTTCTCATCATAATATAAAAAAAAAAAATAGATTCATGCAGTTCGGCTTTGAATCTGCACATACATTGATAAGGACATCATAAATAATAAAAGATGTTGGAAGAAAAACTGCATTGATTCAAGTGATTCGGGTCTAAATCAATAATATAGTTCACCAATAAAATCATGAAAAGGGAAAGATGAAAAAAAACAAACAAACTTTTTACACCCCTACTAATAATAAAGAGGAGGTTAAGAAAATAAGTTTAAGAAAACAAAAAGAATGAATTGAGGATAAAGATTTTAGATTTTTTTTATACTTTCCAAGCTTTGAACACAGCAAGATCTGTGATGTTCTTTTTTGGTATTGTAGCACTTAAAATAATCAAAACACTCATAACTTAAAATTCATACATTCGAATATATCAAAATTATAGGTCATTTCGATCAGTAAAATTAGGAGAACATTATAGTGATGCTAAATTTCTAGTAAGAGGAATTTTTAACCTAGTGACATCTTTGACCCCTAAGAAAATTACATAAATGCCCCCAAAACTTAAAATATTCATAACTTAGCCATTAGACCTCAAAAATTAATGTTCTTAGACTCTATGGAATCATTGAACAGTAACCAACAGTAAATTGCATAAAAATTTATATTTCATTAAAAGTAAATTACTAAAATGCCCCTTAAGTCAAAAACTTTAGTTTGGACCTATAGGACCCATTTTTTATCCAAATTAGGTATACTTATGATCTATCTTTATGTTAGACAGTAAAGAACCATTTGACAATAAGAAATTCTAATTTGGAACAATAATTCAAAAAGTAGCTCTTTGAACCCTTTAGTAGGGGCAAAATGGTCATCTTGCCCAAAATTTAAGTTAAGCATCATTAAATTCTAAATTATCTTCTAAGTCGATAAAACTAATATTATGGTTGTATTAGAATCTTCTAAGTAAGTAAAATCAACTATTATGTCAAATTATTAGAATTCCTAAAAATCTCTCTAAATCTTTTCCTTAGGATCTTTTCACCGCACATTAAAACTACTCCTAAGATTATGACTAGACCATAGGTTAGATTTCATTTATTAGATTAGTGGGTTATTTAATAAATGAATCCTTAGTTTTATTAGTTTCTAGATTTTTTAACTTATTTTAATTATTTGGTCTTTTAACCTTAGATTCAGGATAGGAGATTCATCATATTAAGTTTAATTTTCTTAGTAGGATTTACCTAAATCAATAGATCACTTTTAGACTAAAGCCTAAATCTTATGTCTTATCCTTTTGGATTATGTGATTATGCCCAATCTCATGATGTTTAATCCATAATCTATAGTTTAGTAGATCTTGATCAAATCTTAGGTAGAATGTCTAAATTCATCAAATGAGAATGTTGCGATTTATTAATTTAACATGTAGTTGTACTCGATTGAATTAGATTAGAACCTGATCAGTTCTATTCCTTTTAATTTATAAGGTCGTGCTTCTAAGTTTTACTCGATAGTAAGAATTGGAGATCCTAAACTTGTATAGCTTAGAATAATTAGAATGGTTAAATTAGATAACAAATGATATCACCATATTTAGTAGAATCATTTGCTTACTATTTGTTGTTGTGCTATGCATTCCTTAAATTTTGTGCTCATTTTTCCTTGAACATGTCATATAAGGAAAATATTATTGCATACAAATGAAAACTTAGAATATGTGGAAAATATTTGCATTTTGGTTCAGTCTATGGTAGATTATGATGCACATTTAATCTAATAGACAGGGGTAAGGAGAGATCAGGATGCTTAACATCACTCACTGAGGAGAGTATGTTAAGCTTGAGACCTATTTAGTCTTGCAGACGTGCTTGACTCCTCAGTTGTTTCTAAAATTGTCCACAGAAATAAAAGTAATATAACTAAAAGATATTTGCATAGTATTATCTACCGCTTCAGTCATATTGTATTATATTATTATATTATATCTGCCCTAGCCCATAAAAGCTATGGGAATATTACTAGGCTGGATTGGCTAATTCTTTCTGATATGGTAGTTATATGTTCCTTTTAGTTCAGCTTATTATTTTCTATGTTGTTGATGCATTTTATTTCAGTTAGCTATATTTTTCCTATGTTACCTGCTTACTTGAGTAGATGCATATATAGGATGCTAGACTTTATTACTTATTATATGTACCACTTTCAAAATAAAGTTTCAAATTAGCATATATTATATGATCATCAGTATGTTTAGGTTTATATTTTTCTTATAGTACTTTTACTTACTATATTACATATGTATACCTTACCTTATTTAGTTTACTTGAGGTGTGCTTCTGCCTCAATTCTTGCTTAGTTATAAATATTACATTTATAACTTATCATCATTCCTTTATATGCTTACTTGCTTCTATGCTAGATAGATGTTTCATATTATTTAGAGTAAAATAGTGATAACAAATGCTTAATAAATTACTTGCCTAAAATATACTTAGACATTTTGTCTAATAAGATTTTTCTTTATTAGCTGGGGCCCTTGCATTGTGAAACTAACAATGTCAAATCTAGATTAGTTTGAGGAGCCAGTGCTCGAGGAGGAGCCTTACATAGAAGAGGCGCAGCAGCTTAAATCAGAGGCTATTTAGTTCCCTTTTCATTTCATAGTAAGGATGAGAGTTATTTATTTCATTTTGTAAACTTTAATTAAAATATTGTAATAATATAGGTTCTGCGACTATATTTACTTTTCTGCACTTTATTAATTGCTGAGCTATATTACTGCTTTCTGACTTAATGTATGGTGAATGGATGTAATGTTTAATTCATTTTTTGCTTCCACACTCTGTATATATGATAGATTTAGTAACTAATTCTTATATTCATTATGTGCACATCCTTCCCTTATTGGTGGATTGTGGATCTTACCTAATCTAATGATAAGTGAGGGATTTATCAGAGTAGCACACCACCCCTGGTGCACTAATCCTGCTGATCAGGGGGTGGGGCGCCACAGATTATTACTTAAGCTTATGCCAATAAGGTAGTTGTAGATCCCCATCCCCACCATGGCCATGTTACAAGTATATTAATATGATTATAGTGGAGTGGTCACCGATTGATTCCCCATTCCAAGCCAGATTAGGTTTTCACCTTAACCTAATCTATCACTTGACTGGAATGAATCTTACTAAATGTAGATACAAGAATTTCAAAGTGCGGAAGCAAGTAAATGATACATTTATTAACCATAATATAGACATGTAAGAAACATTCATCCAAATTAGAATTAAAGTGCAGTAAAAGAACAATACACTCAGAATCTTGAATTATTACAACATTTAATGAAAGTTCAATTAAGAGATATGATAAACTCTCATCCTCACATAGAAAGAAAATATTATAATCTAAGTAGTAGTAGCTGAAAAGTCCTATTCCTGATCAAGCTCCTCAATTGAAGCTATTTCCACAAACAACTCTAAATTTGACATTGGCAGTTTCACAATGTCAGGACCCTAGCTAAGAAAAGAAAATTTTTGCATTAGGCAATTGTCCAATACATTTTAATCTAATTTAATGAATACTACACTTTTAAGATATCACATTAATACTTTATCAGCAACAATAGCAAATAGGAGCAATAATCTACAAATAAATAGGGAAAGCTATAAATTATGCATTTATAACTTATCAAAGGAAGTATATAAAAGAAACATACCCCAAACTTGAAGCCGTAACAAAATTAGACAATATATATGTATAAGACTGTAATAACTATAACTATTGAAAGAAAAGCACATACTAATATGCTTATGATCATATGAAAGTATGCAGATTAATAGAAAGTAAACTAAATTGAGATACATATAAGTAAACTAGGTCAAATAATAAATCATAGCTAGTATCCAAGCATGTATATAATAAGCAAGTATTGTACAAAAGTTGAACTATAATAAAGTCAGTAAAAAATATAAAAGTAACATATAAAACTGTCATATCAAAAGAAGTGGCTAATCAAGCCACTAAAGCCATAATTGAACTGATATGTATTATGTCATGTCATGTCACATCATTTAGTTTCTCAAAGCTAAAGTAAAAAATTATACAGGACTGAAGAGGCAAGAATATATATTCAATTTATTTTAGTTAATTTACTTTACTTTTGTGGATACATCTAGAAGTAGCTAATGAGTCAAGCACGTCTGCAAGATTAAAATGGGTTCCTGAACTATACACAACTTTCCTCAATGAATACGTATCAAGTATCCTTATTTCTCTTTACCGCCTATCCATTAGCAGTAATGTGTAAACTCAATCACCCATCTTGATATGAGCCCAATGTAAATGTTATCTTAATTTTCCATATTTTCATTTTAGGCATCAACTTTATCTTGTATGATATGTTTAAAGTAACAAGGCACAAAAATTAAGGAATGCAAAGCAACAAAGTCCAGAGTAAGCAAGGCTCTAGTAAAACACATGATATTTGTTGCTATCTAGTTTATTCGTTCTATCTATTTTGAGAGAATATAAGATCAGAATCTCCAATATTCTACTATTGAGTAAAATCTCAGAGTCACAACCTTACAAAGTTGATCATCAAAACTGAACAAGTTCTAATTCAAAACTAGAAATGTTGTCTATAAAAGTTACATAAATAATCAATCATCCTATTTTTATATATTTATTATTCCAAACCAATCTTGATTATGATAATCAAGATTAAGGGGGTTAAAGTTAAAAACCAAACTTGGGGTTAAAGCTCTAAATCCCAAGGTGGTAACATCTAATGGTCTAAGGTTTCTTACAAATCCATTGTAATGACTTAAGAATATTTAAGGAATGAATTCTAATTTTCATTAAGATAGAAATTTACAATTTTCAAGAAAGGTTGCAAATAATCTATAGTCAAATGATAATAATCAGATTTGAACTTATAATTGAAAATCTTAAACATAAACAAGGTTTATTCCATTGCATAATTCCATTACTCAATATAATGAATACTACACTAGGAAGGAAACACTAATGCTAAGCACTTAGGAAAAATTTACTAAGAAATGCTTAAGATTTAAATAGAAGATTCTTCTTAGGAAAACTTAGGAAAAGTCTAATAATAATCTAAATTGATTATTACTGATTACAAATATTGATCCAACATTTAATGAGATGGCTAATGTTTAAGTCCATATTAGAAGTTCAAAGTCTTTCTTAGCTAACTTAAGGAATTTAGGGTTTTAACATATAAAGTTTACAAGTCTAAAGGATATTTGGGTAACAAGACCCAATGACCCTTCATAAGGGTCAAAAATAAGATTTTAAGTTCTAGGGTTCCAAATTGATTCCACTCAATTCTAAGAGTTTCCTTACTACCTAATGAGAGGATTAACATCTTAATTATCAAGTTTGGACTTAAGATAAGCTTAATGAGCACTAATCACTATTTAAGCCATAAATTGGTGATTAATAAAATTTTAACTATAAAAATGGATTCTAAGCTTACCAATGAGTTCTATATGGTATATAGATTTCATTGACACATTAAGTTCACTAAAATCAAAGCTTAATTAAGCTAATTATTTAATAATCAAGGTTTAGGGTAATTAAGAGGTGATTAGTGAAATTAAACCTCAAGAAATATTTCTAAACATATAATTAAGTTATTTTCTGTTTAAGAAAGATTTATAGACCTTAATAATATAATTTGGCTAAGAAATGAGATTAATTATAGTTTATTGTTTCATGAATTTTTTTGATCAAAATGATTTACTAGATCATACCATTTGGATTAGTGTTGACAAAGTCATTCAATTAATGCATTTGGAATTATTTCAATTATTAAATTATAGCTTGGTACAATAGTTATTTTAATCACATAAACTTAAATCTTATTGCAAATTAGCATTCTACACATTCTCCTAGTCAAATGATATATATACTTGCTAAAATTGGAATGGAATTGATCAGAAAAATTCATTTATTCAATTCAAATGAATTTTACCTAAGTTCAAATCATAGGAAAAATTCATTTATGCAAATATTCCGTTAATCCAGCCTCTGGGCCCTGTCGGGTTAGCCGGGACCTGATAAGTCTAGGAACTATTGAACCACGCAAGTCCTGAGCCGACTTGACCCAGGATAGTTCATCTCCTTTATCTGTGGGAATCGGGAGGTGGACAGTTGGGGTTTTATTGAAACCCTAAATTCTCTCAAACCAGATAAAATTAGAAGGTGCATAAGCTATCAAAATGATCATAGGGACGAGGGCCTTGCAATAAAACCAAGATCCCTAATCTTAGATGCCTAGATCACAAAAACCCTAAATGAAATTTTTATACCCTAGGGTTTACTGTGGAGGAGGAATTTTCCCTTGTAGCAGTATCCCTTCCCTTCGCCGCGCACCACCGAGGTATTTTTATGGAACAAAGACAAATGATGGCAAAATGGTGCATTACTCGGAAAGGATTATTGAACCTCCCCAAGTACAAGTGATTAGAAAGCTCTACTCAAGATAGAACTGAGGTCTAATTCTTAAGATAAAAGTGAAATTCTTATCTTAAGTATTAAATAAAGTACTTACATACATTGAATTATAAGAAATAGAAGTAATAAGAACCCAATGTGTATAAGTATTTGCAAAGTTTTCATGCTGATCACATCACAATCTAACTATAAGAAGTAATAATAATAGAGTACGGAAGCTATAGCATTCATCTATATCATTCACTACTAGAGCTAAGTAAGAAAACATTCATCTAAGAAAAAAGAGAAAATACATCCAGAGTTACGTTATTACAAACATTTGCTTAAAATAATAAGATAGTAAGTGTCTCTCACTCACAACAGAATCTAAAATAAAATAGTAAGTAAAAATTGAGCTAGCTAGTGCTCCACAAACTCCTCTTGGGCCTCCTGGGAAGCATTCAAAGCTTGCCCTATAAACTACTTTGGATTTGACAAATTGTTGAATCCCAAAATGCCAGTTTCCTAGATAAAATAAAGAAAAAAAGCACCTCATGTTAGACAATAAGTCTAACACATCAAAAGTTACTAAATACATATACATTTTAAAAATATTCACCATTTAAGTAAGCAAAACATTATTATGAAAAAGACTCTAAAATAGCTGAAAGAGTATAAAATTGTATAGAAGTGAATGTGAAGTAAAATAGTAATTGATAAACTGGGTGCTTAGAATAGTAAATTGTAATGAAAATGTAACTAAACAAAATGTTAAGATAAAACTTTATTGTATGTCACTGAATATGTATATATATATTTATATAAATATGCCACATAATTTTTTGCCTTGAATATGCTTAACTTAGATGTCACATGACATCCCACATAATCTTAGGTAAGCGGCAGGCTTCGCTAACTGATCCTAGGTGAGCACAACGCTCTGCTAACAGATCCTAAATGAGCATAATACTCCACTAATACAGTGATATACTTATGCAATCCATGATATGACAAGGCTTTAATAATTGCATACTTCTTAAAACATTAAAACTAGAAAATGATCAAATCAAGTAAGTAATCCATTTGTCTCCATGCTTCAAAAATTAATTAAATGAACTACATAATTTTATTCTAATTCCATGGAAGTTAATATTTATTCCATAAGAACATCTTAATTTATCATGTGTGAAAGGTACATATACATGATTAGTATGTCCTAAGAAATGTGACTTTAACACTTAGTTTGTTTAACTGCACTTATCGATGTGCACAAGGATAAGGGACATAATCCTCTTATAATTTATTCTCTCAAAATAAGTTGCTAAGTGCCCAAACTGTATCACACTTTGAACTTGGGATGTTTATCCTGAACTGTACTGTACTTATCTAATTACTTAAGATAAGACCAAGACTTTATAATTTTATTCAAAACAAGTCAACCAATTTCATATTCTATTGAATAAATCAGTTCAATGGATATGCACTACTGTGGCACCCCACCCCCAAATCCTTAATCATTAGACTAAGGGCGGTGTGCCACTCTGGCAAATCCCTCACTTATTACTGGATTAGATGAAATCCATAATCCACATAATAAAGGAAGGATGAGCTTAGAATGCATACATAAGATCAGTCACTAAATGAAGTACAAGTACAGAATGCAAAAGCTAATAAAGTAAACATCACATCCAATCAACCATACATCAAATGAAAGGCAATATGAGATAGCTCAGAAATAATAGTATAGTAAAGAAAACATAGTAAGGATACATATATTATTATATTATTAATTAAAGTCTTTAAATGAAAAGGAAACATCACTCATCCTTATAAATAAAATAAAAAATCTAGATATCTTCAGCTCCTCCTTGCTCCTCCTCCTCAAGATAAGGCTCCTCCTCAGGCACCAAGTCTCCAAATTGATCAGAATCTGACATTGTCGATTTCACAATGTCAGGGCCTTAGCCAAAAACAAAAAAATCTTATTAGACAAATTATCTAAGTATATTTTAAGCTGATTAATTTTCATACATTTATTAATATCACCATTTTCCTAAATTTTAAGCAAAATAAATTAAAATGGGAGCAACAAGCATACAATGGAAAGACGGAAGCTATAAATAATAGTATTTATAACTTAAGCAACAGTGAAGCAAAAGACATACCTCAAATGTAAGCTAAAATAGGACTAGGTAATACATATGTAAATATAGTAAAAATACTAAAAGAAAATCTAACCCTAAATATGCTGATGATCATATAAATTATGCAAAATTAAAATAACCAATCCAACAATGATATGTATATAAGCAATAATGGTCTAGCATCCTATAAATAAGCGAGTAAGTAAAATAGGTGACTGAAATAAGAAGTTAACCATAAAGCATAGGCTGTAAGCATAAACTAGTAAAAGTAAAACAATGAAAGTTGTGTAATGATAGCCATATCAGAAGAGCTGACATCAAAAGGATTCTTAGTGACATAATTGGCAAAGGCGACAAAATTTCTTAGCGTCATAAGAGGCTTGGGCTACAAAGATCTTAGCGACATAAGTTGTTAAGGCGCAAATTTTCTTAGCGTCATAAGAGGCTAGGGAAAAATAACAAAAGTGAGTGGTAGTAAATACACATGCATTTAAGATTTTAGTTATTTACTTTACTTTTGTGGACACTTTCAGAAGCAGTTGAGGAGTCAAGCACATCTGCAAGACTATTCGCGTTCAACTTAACAACACACTCCTCAATGATTAATGTTAAGTAATCCTTATCTCTACTATGTACAAAAATCAACCAATAACTGAGCCCAATATAAAGTTATCCTTTCTTTTCCATATTGTTACCTCATAAAATAATACTCTTGTATGATATGTTTAAGGATTAAGCATAGAATACAAAGAATGCAAAAGCAATAAAAGTTCAATAATATGCAAGGGACTCTACTACACACAGTGACATCATTATTTTCAAATTAAACCATTCTAGCTAATCCTAGTTATACTACTTAGAAGCATGACCTTTTAAGTTGAAAATAATCAGAACTATTCAGGTTCTAATTTAGTTCAATCAGATACGACTATAAGTTAAGTAATAAATCACGACATTCTAATTGATGAATTTAGAGGCTCTAATCTAAGATCTATTCAAGATCTCCTAAACTAGGGATTATGAATTAAATACCATGAGTAGGAGTTAATTACATAATCCAAAGGTCAACTATAAGATATAAGGTTTAAATCTAAATGTAAACTAATGATTAAGGCAAATCCTATTAAGCAAAATCAAGATTAATCAAATAATTCTCCTACTCTTAATCTAAGATTGAAAGATAAAATAGTCATAATTAAATTATAAAAATTTAGAAACTATAAAACTAAGGTTTCATTCATTGAATAACCCACTTTATCCACTGAATAAAGTCTAACCAAAGATCTATTCCTAGTCTTAGAAAAAGGTCCTAATATGAGGTGAAGAGTTTTAATGAGGTGTCTTAAGGAAAACTTCATAATTTTATAGAATTCAATTTTATTTGCTGTTCTACTCGTTCTTGCTAAGTAAAGGACATTTTACTTACTAAGGGGTTTTAAGCTTTAAAATTGTGATTTAAATTAAGTTACTCAAATTAAGAATTTGAGGACTTAGATTGATACTAAATCAATTTTATTACTGCTTTGGGGTTAAGAACATTTAACTTAAATTTTGAGCAAAATGACCATTTGGCCCTACTTAAGGGTCTAAAAAGCTACATTTTGATTTAGGATTCCAAATTGAATTTTCTTGATGCTTAATGGTTCCTTACTATCTAACATGAAGATAGATAGTAAGTACACTCAATTTGGATAAGAATTGAGTCATATATATTCAAACTAAGGTTTTTGACCTAAGGGGCAATTTAGTAATTTTAACCTAATAAAATCTAAAAATTTGTGTAGTTTACTATTGGTTATTGTTTGAGGATTCCATAGAGTCCAAGAACAGGGAATTCTGAGGTCTATTGGTTAAGCTATGGCCATTTCAATTCTAGGGGCATTTATGTAATTTCTAAGGCTAAGAGGGGTCAAAAACTTAAATTTTTCATTTAAGATCTTAATTCAATAAAATTAGTAGTTGTACATTCCCTATAATATACTAAATAATTTAATTGGGAATAAACCAAAATTGGACATCAGTTGGTCAAATTATGACCTAATTAGGGTTAGGGATAGTTTGATGAACTTAGTATTTTTATGGTTCAAAAACCTAAATTATATTTCAGTTTATAGTTGGCACTGAATTTCTAACCTAGTTAGTATTTTAAATTTCCTCATTTGGGGTTCAAATGACTAAGTTATGGACATGTTAATTTCTAAGGTTTTAGGATCCTCAATGAGGGCCCTGAAAGTGATTATTCATCATAACAATCAAATAACAAAACTAATATTATTAAAGTGTTCATGATGCTCTCATGATTATTTTAAGACCCATATTGACTATATTTGGGTTACTAGGCACAAAGTTATGGCTATTTGAGGCCTTAAAGGTATTTTGGTTAGATGTCCTAAAATGTCATTATATTGTCTAGGCACCATATGGGAAAGCTAACAGTACCATTAAATTCCTCTCATTTTTCTAATTAAAATGAGATATATATTCAATATATTTAGATTATTATATTTAAAGTTACATCTTCCTAAATTTTCATTTAATTTGAATTAATTGATTTTAACATTAAATAACACAGATTTTAGTTAATTAAATAGCTTACTATTTTGATAATTCTTAACTAAATTAAATTAAATTAATTTATAAATTAACTAAATTAATTAAATTTACAACTTACTATTTATAATTAATTAATCAATATGCATATATATATTTATATATATATATATATGTTAACTATTTATAATTAATTAAATTAAATTAATATATATATATACTTATTATATTAATTTGATCAATTAGACTAAATTAATTAATTACTATTAAATTATTTAATTATGACTAATATTAATTAATTAACTACTAATTATACTTAATATTAATTAATTAACTACTATTTAATTAATTAATTATCTTAATTTAATTAATCTAATATAATACATATATTATATAATAATGAATATAGATGTATCCATATACTAATTATATACTAACTAATTATATATTAACTATATACATATATATATATATATATTCTAATCAATTGCTACAGGATTTGATTGTAGCGGGACCCACCACTGCCACGTGGTAGCTCAGGAGAGGCCACAAGACCACGGAGCGGGATCCACAGCTATGGCCGAAGCGACCACAGCTCAGCAATGGGCCCCACTCTGAGCCAACCCATGCGACAAACGAGGGTGTGGACCCCACTGACACGCGGATAGCACTGAGAGGCGCCAGCGCACGATACGGGACGCATTGCACAGCGACGTGGCCCAACGTGTCATCGGGTCTTCAGTACGTGCTGACCATAGCCTGCAAAAGAGCCACAGATCGGGCGAGTCAGATGCATCAGGCGAGTTGGATCTTGAACTGACGAAATAGATCGATCCAATTCTGACGGATCGGATCCGTCATGAAGAGACGGATCGTCTCCTTCGCCTGAATGGCGATTAGAGTTTAGGGTAGCGGTGAGAACTGACGATCGGACATGATCAAACTCGATCAGGTCCAATCAAAGCTTAAACTATCGCAAGTAATCGACAATTATACCTAGATCTAGGAAATCAACCGGGTAGATGAGAGTGTAGGAGGTACCTGAGGTTGACGGATATGGATGAGATCAGGGAGCTCGGCTCTCTACGCGATTGTTAGGGCTCCAATCTTCGCAAAACGAATGGCTCTAGGTGCAGCAGAGGTCTTATGGAGGATTTAGGCGGACCTACTGAAGTCGGGTATGGCCCTGGTTGGTAGTGCGGGGTGGCGAGCTGCCACGTGGACGCGATCGAGAAGACGAGGATGGCAAAGCGAAAACCGTTCGATCAATTCGATGGAACGGACGGGTCCTGCCATTCCATCGAACGGCAGGCAGACAACAAGCATGCGAAACCTAACGGCACAGCTGATGACGCTGTCAATTTATTTTAAAATATTAATTTTATTTTAATAAATTTCATTAAACTTCTATTTAAAAGTTAAACATAAATTGAATTTAGAAAAATTCTAAATATTCACTCCATCTAATTGAGGGGTGAGGAATGCAACGATGATGTTGGATCTTGATTTCAACAAGTATTTTATTTTCATAATTTTTGGGTTATTTAAATATTATTAAAATATTCGACAAAATTTTGACGACTTCCGATTGCCACCACTACATCACCGATAGCTAATTTAGGGGCAATGAGCGCAATGGCGAAGTTCGATTTTTGAACTGAGGTTATTTTAATTAGGTCAAATTCTAGGGTTTCTGAAATTTCCAAAAATCAGGATTTGATCTATTTGACTCTTGATTTGGACTAAGTCTTGGTGGTGAACTCCTAATGACTAAATTAGTGGAATGAGATCATAATTAGGGCTTAATTAGTTCTAACAGACTATGTGGGGCCCCGTACTGACAGTAGGGAGTACAATGCTCCATCAGTGGCAAATCCCCAACTTAAGTAAAGTCAGATAAGACCCAACTTGCCTTAAGCTCAGGACTTGTCACTTGAATACTATAAACATCCATCAATACATATGTATATCAAAGTGGCAGAAGTAGAAAGTGTAAAGTAACATCCACAAGCACCACATAGTAGAAGAGAAAGGAACAACAACTCATCACAAGTGCATAATAGTAAAATACATCTATAATTTAATTATAACAAACTGAATTAAATGAAAATATAAAAGTCTTTCAATCTCACTGAAAGAAAATGCAAAAAGCCTATCTAAGCGATCCTCCTCCTGAACTGGCTCCTCTCCTACAGCACTGCCCACAAACAAGTCTTAATCTGACATTTATCGGTATCACAAATGCCAAGGCCCTAGCCAACAAAATAAAAAGGTTACAATTAGACAATTGTCTAAGTACATTTTAGGCTATTTTAATTGAACTGATTAATTAAAGATATCACATTTGTTTAATCTAACATGCAAGCAATTATGGGGTGCAACAAGCTATACAAAAAATGGGGTAACTATAAATTATCCATTTATAGCAATCAACAAGTATGTGAAATAACATACAAACCACAAAAGTAAGCATGGTGAAGCTAAAAGTAAAAGTAACTGCATTTAGTGTGATAAATCTGATCCTAATATGCTTATGTTAACATTGAAATATGCTGAGTATAAGAGAACGCAAGTGCTGAAAATAACATACAATTCTAGCATCCTAAACATGCCAATATATATATAGTAAATCCATATGAGTATACATACAATATGCAGATAAATATGAAAAGGGAAGACCACTGAGACATGTGGTAAAGAGCAAGACAATCAATGCACCGTAAAGCCACTAAGACATGTGCAAGGTAAGTAAGTACTATAAGTAAGACCATTGAAACATGTGGCACAACAAGCAAAATTAAAAACTAGACTAGAGTAGTAGTACACCTAAGACATAGTACTATCATACCAGATAATAGGCCATACAGGGCCTGTGAACTGAGAGTTTAACTATAACCATCCTAGACATCCAATATGCTAGGCCTGAGTTGAACTCATAGAATAAGACTATAACCATCCTAAACATCCAATACGCTAGGCCTGAGACTATTCTATAATAATACAAGAATTGAAGAGGTAGACTAAGCTAGGACATACTCTACTAACTGAAAGCACTAAAAGAACTAGATGAATGATATACTTTATAAACACTAAGTTAGGATGTATCATCCATATCCTAAGTTCTCCTATTATGCTCAAAAAATAAGGCTCAATATCCAAGGTATGCCAAGCTATCAAGTCAATGTAAGCAAGAGACTCAATCTAGACTTATGTGATATTTGTTGTTATCTAATTTATCCAATCTAACTATTTTGGAAAATACAAGTTTAGGATCCCCAATATCCAGCAATCAAGTAAAATCTCAAAATTACGATCTTAAAGCTAATATAAGAACTTAACAAGTTCTAATTCAAAATCATATGATGACTATAAGGTTTAAACAAATGAATTACAACCTAATTATTAATATTTTTCTCTCTTACCCAAATCTTGATTAAGTAAATCAAGATTTAAGGATTTTGGACTTAAACTCCACCTTGGTGTTCAAATCCTAAATCCAAGGTGATGTCCTAATAAGGATCTAGGGTTCATACTTAATACCCAAGCTACAGATAAAGAATTCTATAAGCTGAAAGATCCAAGAGCTAAGAACTTAGTGAAAGGCTACTCTACTGGTTATAAGATAAAATAATCAATTAAGAACATAAAAATTTAAGATCTATATCCAATCTTTTAGGATAATCTCATTATCCTATAGATTGAATCAATCCTATACCCACATGGAAGGTTTCAAAAGAGTTAAACAATAAATCATCGAGAGAATTTCAATTGGAGAAAGTTTAATTCAAGTAGAAGATCTAAAGTCTAAGATCTAAGATCTAAGATCTAAGGTTTGCTCACTTTAGACTTAAATTAGGTTTTCAACTTAGACTTTCTAAATGTGTTTCTTTTAGAATTTCAGCTCATAAGCTAACTTAATTGAACTTATGAATTTGAGATTTAACATCTAAAATTATTAGATTCAATTATTAAGGCAAAGTGATCCTTATTATGATCATTAAAGATCTAAATGTCTTAATTAAGGCTAAATGAAGATTTCTTAACTTAACATGAATATTTTTAACCTAAGAATTTAGAGAGATGCTAATAATCTAACTAGGGATAATCTACTGAATTTTCCAAGGTTTAAGGGGCACTTAAACACATTTTGGTCAAAATGACTAAAATACCCCCCCCCTTAATGCTAAATATGAGATTTTATGATTTAATTATCCAAATTACTTCTAATCTATTTTAATGTGTTTCATATTAGTTAATGAAGTGGGGAACACACTTAAATTAGGTTTTGACAACTTAATTAAGCTAATTAGCACTAATCCCTATTTAAGCCAATTAAGGTGATTGAGGAATTTAGGGCATTCTAGGGCAATCCAACCTTACCCATAGGTTCTAATATACTTAAGATAGCATTTGGAATTAACTTACCCTAAAATTAGAGGCTTAAACATGACTTAGTTTACTAATCCCTAATTAGGGTGATTAATGAGTGATTAAGAAAATTAATTACTTTTAATTGGTTTTAAGGGTCTATAATTATTCTCTAGGGTTATATGAGTAATCAGTGCCCTTCTTTTCCATACTTGGGCATTTATTTAATTTAATATAATTTAATTAAGAATAGAAAAGGATTGGGTAATTAATTTAAATCTAACCATTAGATCTATGATTTTATTTTAGATTTAGATTCCTTGTATTTTTCTGATTCAAATGGTATATTGGATCATACCATTTGGATTAGTATTGCTAAAGTTATTAAGTTAATTTATTCTGTATTTTTATTTAAATAGAAATCATAGGATTTAATTTCTAAATTAATTTCCTTAAGGAAATTAAATCCAAAAATTCTAATATTATCTGCCGGCCCTAATCCAAAATGCATGGGTCACGGGTCGGCCTGACCCATGACTTCGTCTCCTTCCTTTCGATGACACCCGATGCCCGAACCACAGGGTGGCCTTCCATCGCCAAATTCTATGCACTCTGGCCATGCCACGCCTAGCTCTCAACGACTACACCTTCAGGGCTTGAAGACGCGTCGATTGAACGAAGAAGCCCTGTCTGGGAGGCGCCGGATCGCTGGAGTGCTACTCAGCTGAAGGTGTCTCCCCAGGCGCACCTGTGATGAGTAAATTCTCCTCACAGATGCCATGCCCTAGGCTCGCGTCTATCCATACACGTTCAAGGACTTAAGGAAAAGTGATAGGGTGAGTCAAGAGGTTCTGGGATGGTCTAGATCACCGTAGTGCTACTCGATGATTTTTGCAGGCTCGGGCTCACTCCAAACCGATGGATACGAGTCTAATCGATTGATCAGACCGAACCTAATAATTGAAATTTATCTTCAATCACTCAAGGAAGAGTCTAGGACTCGAATGAAGTTCAATTGCCTAATAGGGACGCTGGTGTCCAATGCCTTGGGGATTGGCTACCAATGCACATTCAGATGGCCTGCTGCCATCTGGTCCACTAGCAGTTCCCCAACTAAAAGCCTTAGGTTTTATTTAGGAAACCAGGGGAAGAACCTAACACAACATCTAGGGTTAGATAGGCAGCGAGCCGAGCTGAAACCAGCTCGACAGAGGCTGTACCTTAGTTTGAAGAGTTGCAGTGACGGAGATAAGGCAGATAGCCTAGATTGCACCAGAGGGTTGCAGGAGCTCGGCAAGGGGGTCTGAACTCCAGACCTCACCCTCTATCAGCTGTACGCAGCAGTCCAGTCGTCGGGATCACCGAGAGCTCTAGAAACTTTAGCTGGGAGAATTAGTGAGTCTCAATGAGCAAAAGGGGTTCACTGAGATGTGCTGAGGGTTTTTATAGGTGAGGGGGAGGTCCAGGGGGGACACCGTCGATAGAGGCCATGGTTCAGGCTCGGACAGGCGTGGTGCCACGAACCTCCACAATTGGGGCTAGTAGGGCCTTGTGACCCATCGAGCTTTGTCTTACCAGAATCGGGAAGATCTTAACGATTGGGAGGACGTGGCAGAGGGAGTGGGAGACAGGGTCAATGTGGATGGTACGAGCGAATTTTTACTGTCGGGTCAGGGATCTCTCCGAGACGAAGGTGAACAAGGCGGGGTGTTTGATAGTCGTTTGATGGCGGTCAGCTAGATGTGGATACTGATTAATGAAAATGCAGATTAAATCCTAAACTTCAGAAGGATGATGCCGATTCGAGCGTCTGAAATTAGATCACAGGGCGCGGTAACGCGAGCCGTTGAATTACACGCTAAGATGCATGCTAATGCAGTGAGCGGCGTAACTCGGTGCGCCGCTGTCGGGACCCTGAAGCAGATCTGCCGCGGTCCCGACAGCAAATCTCGCTGCTTAAATTAATTAATAACTTAATTTAAATATAATAAAACTTAATTAAATAATATTCAATTAATCCTAATTATTCTAAATCCAATTTAGGACCAAATAAGCTCCAAAATTTCCTAAAATTTCACCCTTAGCTAATTAGGGTATGAGGGATTCAAAACTAAAATCAGATTTTAATTTGGATCAATTCAATTTAAGTATTTTCTAGGGCTCAAAAATAGCCAAAAATACCAAAATTCTTGATTTAGCTCCAATTGATTCCAAACTTCTTGGGTTAGGTTTAATTGACCCATAGAGTCTATTGGAATCAAAATCAAAGTTTGGTTTAGATTAATTAATCCAGATCTAACCAGGGTAACAACTAGGGTTGTTACAGACTCCCCCACTTAGGAACGATGTCGTCCCCGACATCACTTAGGTGAAGAAAATCCTACTGGGACAGAACAAGTTTTAAATGCAGAAGATGGAAAAGAGAAGAACAATACCTGGGCTTGCAAAGAGCTATGGATATTTATTACGCATATCTACCTCTTTCTCCTAAGTAGATTCTTCTAAGGTTTGATTCTTCCACTGAATTTTGACCACAGGAATTGAACGATTCCTTAGCTACTTCTGATCACAAGCTAAGATTCTGATAGATTCTTCGGCATAAGAAAGATCGGGTTGGATCTCTACTACTGGAAGTTGAACGAGGTGAGAAGGGTCTTTGAAACATCTTCTTAATGACGATAGTTAAAATATGTTGTGAACAGCTGCAAAGTCATCAGGAAGATTTAACCGGTAGGCAGATGATCCTACTTTGGCCAAAACCTTAAAAGGCCCAATATAGCGGGGACTGAGCTTCCCTGCTACTCCAAATCTATAGACACCTTTCATTAGGCTGACCTTTAAATAAGCAGAATCTCCCACATTGAATTTTAGGAGACGATGATGAGAATCATGATATTTGCTCTGACTATCCTGAGCTGAGCGAATTCTCTGCTGACTTAATTGAATCTTACTGTTGGTCTCTTCAACTAACTCTGATCCAAAAAGTTGAACGCTTCATATTTCTGACCAAGCTAGTGGAGTACTGCATCTTCTACCATATAATGCTTCATAAGAAGCCATTTTAATACTGGCTTAAGAACTATTATTATAGGCAAACACCACTAACGGAATGTGATCTTCCTAGGAACTGGCAAAATCAAGAACACAGAGTCTAAGCAAATCTTCCAAGACTTGATTCACTCTTTCAGTCTGGCCATCCATTTGAGGATGAAAAGCTGTACTCATGGCTAGAGTAGTACCCATATCTTGATGCACAGCTTGCCAAAACATAAAAGTAAATCTACAATCTTTATCAGATATGATTGATTTCGAAATCCCATGCAATCTAACAATTTCCTTGATATAGAGTTTTGCTAACTTCTCTACAGAATCAGTTTGACGAATAGGAAGAAAATGCACTGATTTAGTCAAACGATCTACTATCACCCAGATTGCATCGGCACCAGATTTAGTGTAAGGCAATCCCATGATGAAATCCATAGATATATCGAACCACTTCCATTCAGGAATTTTTAGCATATACAGAAGACCACCAGGTCTTTGGTGCTCAGCCTTTACTAGATTACAAAAATGGCATTTAACCACAAAGTCGGCTACATCTTTCTTCATATCGGGCCACCAAAATGATTGCTTTAGATCCTGGTACATCTTTGAGCTGCCTGGGTGAATATGATACCCATAATTATGGCCTTCAATTAACACTTCATGATGCATGGACTTAGGAATCAACAATCAATTACTTTGATAAATTACAGTATTCCACAACTGCAGATCATGACGAAGACCACCTTCAATATCTGTCTTAAACTTTAGATAATCATCATCTTTAGTCTGTGAGATAGAGACATCTCTGTGGAAAGTGGGTTCCACATTGATATTTACTAAAAGCGAACTTAGCATATCACCACTAATTGGAGAAATTTCAAGCTTATGAAATTCATGTTCTAAAGGCCTAGATGAGATCATAGATGATAAAGTAGCACGACGACTAAGAGTATTGGCCACCACATTTGCTTTTCCTTGGTGATATTGAATACTAAGATCATAATCGCTAATGAGTTCTAACCATCTTCTTTGGTGACAATTCAATTCTCTTTGAGTAAAGATGTACTTCAAGATTTGATGGTCAGTGAAAATTGAACACTGCACTCCATATAAATAGTGACACCAAATCTTTAAAGCAAAGATCACAGCAGCAACTGCAAGATCATGAACTGGATGATTTTTCTCATGGGGTTTTAACTGATAGGAGGCATAAGCGATTACCTTACCCTCTTGCATTAATACACAGCCTAGACCAATTCTAGAGGTATTTGTGTATACCTGATAATTTAAACCTTCCTTGGGCAGAACAAGAACTGGAGCGGTGGAGAGTGCATCTTTCAGTGTTTGAAATGCATCCTCACATTCAGTACTCCAAATGAACGGAATGACATTCTGGATTAACTTAGTCAAAGGAGAAGCAATCCTGGAAAAGCCCTTAACAGATTTCCTATAATATCTAGCTAATCCTAAGAAACTTCTAATATTGGTAACAGACTTAGGTTGAACCCAGTCCTGAATAGCGCTCACTTTACTATGATCTACACGAATACCTTGGGCATCCACTACATGTCCCAAGAACACAATGGACTTAAGCCAAAACTCACACTTAGAGAACTTGGCATACAATTGATGTTCACACAGAGTTTCTAACACCAATCTCAAGTGTTCTTCATGATCTTCCAAGGTTTTAGAATAAATAAGGATATCATCGATAAAGACGATCACGAATTTGTCTAAGTATGGCTTAAGAATTCGCTGCATCAAATCCATGAAGATTTATTGCGCATTAGTGAATCCAAAAGACATCACTAAGAATTCAAAGTGACAATAACGAGTGCGGAAAGTGGTCTTTCCTACATCGCCTTCTTTTACACGCAATTGGTGATATCCAGACCTTAAGTCAAACTTGGAGAATATGACAGCTCCGGATAGCTGGTCGAATAAATCATTAATTCTAGGCAATTGGTATTTATTCTTTATAGTGACTTTGTTTAGTTTATGATAATCTATACACATACGCATAGATCCATCCTTCTTTTTCACAAATAAAACTAGTGCGCCCAAAGGAGACATACTTGGCCTAATAAAGCCCTTACTCAAGAGCTCTTGCAATTTCTCATTGAGCTCTTGAAGTTCCTTAGGTGCCATTCTATAAGGTGCTTTGGATATAGGCTGGGTACCAGGGATTAAATGAATAGAGAACTCCACTTCTCTGGAAGGAGGTACCCCAAGTAGATCTTCTGGGAATCAGCGAATTCTTTAACTACTTTACAGTCAGAGAGAGGGATACTTTCTTTTGTTTCACCCATCATAGTGACTAAATAAGCATCACAACCCTTACTGATCAATTGTTTGGCTTTAATTACATTTATTAATGAGAACTATGTACTGGTTCTTCCTACAAATGTTTTAGACTTGCCCTGGGAATGGAGAGTGACCTTCTTCTTAAGGCAGTTTATCACGACGTTATTGTCACTGAGCCAATTCATCCCAAAGATGATATCAAAGTTTGCTAATGGCAGGATGATTAATTTAGAGTGAAATTCCTAACCATTTATTGGTATTTGGATGTTACAAAACTTCTGAGCACTTAGTTGGGCCCCAAATGGAAGTTCAACACTCAAAAATTTGGCTAAGTTATATGAGCATAGCTTAAGGATATTGGCAAATCATTCAGAGATAAATGAATGACTAGCACCGGTATCGAATAATATGTTACAAGGCTAGTTATTGAAATAGAGAGTGCTTAATTCATATGGATTATATTAACGACTGCAAGAATTAAAGTACATAAATACAATTGTCGAAAGAGGAGTTTAGAGATGTGTACCTGCAACCACAATATTATCCTCTGCAGCTTCGATAGGTGTTAAGGCATAGACTCGCGCAAGACTAGCCAGACCATTGTTGGTTTGCCTCCTGAGATATTTCTGAGAGTTAGGAGCTGGTGATTATGCTGGAGCAACTTTAGATGCAGGTGATAAGCCAGATTTGGTTCTCTCCGGTTTAGCAGGGTTGCTCTGAACACTTGCTTCTTCTGATAGGGTTTCATTAGAACTCCATCCACTATTTCTGTGTGGTCATAGTGATAGAACCAGTGGCCTGTGCGCCCATAATTATAGCACTTCTGGCCAAAGTGGTAACACTTGCCATATGGATGAGGCTTGGTACAGCTTTGAATTTGTTCGGCAGTCGATGTAGCTTCTAGCTGAGAGACCTTCGCTGGATTAGATCCATGTCTCTTGAAGTTTCCTTGCAGGTTCAGAGTCATTTGTGCTTTTCGTTTGAGATCCCCTTCAGATTGGTGATGCTCAATCAGTTTAGCCGTTTCCACTAGCTTGGAGAAGCTAGTCAGGCAGAGCGGCACTTTCTGATTCTTCAGTGAATTTCAGAGTCCACAGAGAAAGCGGTGGCACTTAGCTAACTCGGAATGAGTAACTTCTGGCACAACGCGAATCAATCTATGAAATTCCCTGTCATATTCAGCAACCGAATGACTCCCTTGAGTCAACCCTATGATCGTGTCTGCAATAATGTTTTGTCCATATGGGGGAATGAATTTAGTTTTGAAGGCTTCGATGAACTCATCCCATGGGATGTCCTCCAATTCGTAGTCAACAAACTTGGTGTTTCGGACCTCTTCCCACCAATATTCTGCTTCCGCATGAAATAGACGTGTAGCGAGATGGACAGCTTCTGAGTTTGGGATCTTCAGACTAATGAGATCCCTTTCCACGGCCTTCAGCCAGTCGGCTGTATCCATTGGTGACAGATTCCCACCAAAGGTTGGAGGCCTTAACCTCAAGAAATTGTGAAGGAGATTATCCATCGAGTGATGGAAAGAAGAAGTAGGTTGTGGGGCAGGGGAAGCAATAGTGGCTGGAATAGAACAATCACTTAGCATCTTCTACATGATGATTGCTTGTTGGGCTTGGTTCTCGAGCAAGGTTGCCACCATTGCTCGCAGGTTAGCTACTTCATCGGTAGAACTACTGGATGCGGCATTGTTCTTAATAGGAGTAACGGTAGGTGGTGATCCAGGATTCATTCTATTTAAGTAATACAAACCATGTCTTAGAATTTTATTGAATGAAAATAGTCGATAGATATCAAAAATTTTCATTACTTGTTGAAATAAAGGATTATATAAGATTTAGAAAATGTCAAAAAGCATATTCTACTAGAATTACGAAAGCCAAAAGATAACAATTTTCCTAACTAACACTCAGATATCCTTAATATACTCAGCCCTAAAGGTCATACAAAAGTCCTCAAAAGTCACTTCCAGATGCTTCCTCTCGAGCCTCCTCATGGTGTCGTACCACCAGGCTCCTGCGTAATCCAGCATCAGATCCATCACAATGTCCACGTAGAGTGACTCAAGACACTCTATATGTATCAAGATTGACTCCACTCAGTTCAACCATTCCTTTGTGTATATAGGAAAGTCAAGCCCTCAGTACATTGCTTGATGTAGAAGCTTATCAAAGACCAAGGCCCTCTTGTCAAAACTCCTTCAATCTGCCAGTTACTCTCCTATCTTCATTTGAAACTACTATCCCAAGCTAACTTGAAGGGATGCAGATAATAGTCCACATCAGACTCTCCAAAATCCATTTGACTCTAAGGAAAGAATTATATTAGGTTTTTATTAGACTAATTATGACTTGATTGTTAGGATGTGAGTATTCTCCTTCTACATTGTTCTCTTATACCAACTGTGGGGCCCTCATACTGACAGTAGGGAGTATGGTCCTCCATCTGTGGTAAATCCCCAACTTAAGTAAAACCCAACTTGCCTTAAGCTCAGGACTTGTCACCTGAATACTATAAACATCCATCAATACATATGTATATAAAAGTGGCGGAAGCATAAAGTGCAAAGTAACATCCACAACCACAACATAGTAGAAGAGAAAGGAATAGCAACTCATCACAAGTGCAAAAAATTAAAAAAAACATCTAGAATTTAATTATTATAAACTAAATTAAATGAAAATATAAAAGTCTCTCAATCTCACTGAAAGAAAATGCAAAAAGCCTATCTAAGCCGCAGAGCGATCCTCCTCCTGAACTGGTTCCTCTCCTGCAGCACTGCCCATGAACAAGTCTGAATCTGACATTTGTCAGTATCACAAAAGTCAGGTCCCCAGCCAACAAAAAAAAAAGGTTACAGTTAGATAATTATCTAAGTATATTTTAGGCTATTTTAAATAAACTAATTAATTAAAGATATCACATTTGTTTAATCTAACATGCAAGCAATTATGGGGTGCAACAAGTTATACAAGAAATGGGGTAACTATAAACTATCCATTTATAGTAATCCATAAGTATGTGAAATAGCATACAAACCATGAAAGTAAGCAAGGTAAATCTAAAAGCAAAAGTAAGTGCATTTAATGTGATAAATCTGATCCTAACATGCTTATGTTCACATTGAAATATGCTGAGTATAAGAGAACACAAGTGCTGAAAATAACATACAATTCTAGCATCCTAAACATGCCAATATATATATAGTAAATCCATAAGAGTATACATACAATATACAGATAAATATGAAAAGGGAAGACCACTGAGACATGTGGTAAAGAGCAAGACAATCAAAGCACCGTAAAGCCACTGAGACATGTTGCAAGGTAAGCAAGTACTGTAAGTAAGACCACTGAAATATGTAGCACAACAAGCAAAATTGAAAACTAGACTAGAGTAACAGTAAGCCTAAGATATAGTACTGCTATACCAGACAATAGGCCAAACAGGGCCTCTGAACTGAGAGTTCAACTATAACCATCCTAGACATACAATATGCTAGACCTGAGTTAAACTCATAAAATAAGTCTATAACCATCCTAAACATCCAATACGCTAAGCCTGAGACTATTCTATAATAATACAATAACTGAAGAGGCAGACTAAGCTAAGACATACTCTACTAACTAAAAGCACTGCAAGAACTAGATGAATGATATGCTTTACAAACACTAACTTAGGATGTATCATCCATATCCTAAGTTCTCCTATTATGCTCAAGGAATAAGGCTCAATATCCAAGGTATGCCAAGCTATCAAGTCAAAGTAAGCAAGAGACTCAATCTAGACTTATGTCATATCTGTTGTTGTCTAATTTGTCCAATCTAACTATTCTGAGAAGATAAAAGTTTAGGATCCTCAATATCTACCTATCTAGTAAAATCTCAAATTTACAATCTTAAAGCTAATATTAGAACTTAACAAGTTCTAATTCAAAATTATATAATGACTATAAGGTTTAAAGAAAAGAATTACGACCTAATTATTAATATTTTTCTCTCTTACCCAAATCCTGATTAAGTAAATCAAGATTTAAGGATTTTGGACTTAAAATCCACCTTGGTGTATAAATCCTAAATCCAAGGTGATGTCCTAATAAGGATTTAGGATTCATACTTAATACCCAAGTTATAGATAAAGAATCCTATAAGCTGAAAGATCCAAGAACTAAGAACTTAGTGAAAGGCTACTCTATTGGTTATAAGATAAAATAATCAATTAAGAACTTGAAAATTTAAGATCTATATCCAATCTTTTAGGATAATCTCATTATCCTATAGATTGAATTAATCATATACCCACATGGAAGGTTTCAAAAGAGTTAAACAATAAACCATCTAGAGAATTTCAATTGGAGATAGTTTAATTCAAGTAGAAGAACTAAAGTCTAAGATCTAAGATTTAAGATCTAAGATCTAAGATCTAAGGTTTGATCTCTTTAAACTTAAATTAGGTTTTCAACTTAGACTTTCTAAATGTGTTTCTTTTAGAATTTAAGCTCATAAGCTAACTTAAGATATAAATATCTTAATTAAGGCTAAATGAAGATTTCTTAACTTAATATGAATATTTTTAACCTAAGTATTCAGAGAGATGCTGATAATCTAACTAGGGATAATCTACTAAATTTTCCAAGGTTTAAGGGGCACTTAAACACATTTTGGTCAAAATGACCCAAACCCCCCCCCTTAAGGCTAAATATGGGATTTTAGGATTTAATTATCCAAACTACTTCTAATCTATTTTAATGTGTTTCATATTAGTTAATGAAGTGGGGAACACAATTAACTTAGGTTTTGATAACTTAATTAAGCTAATTAGCACTAATCACCTATTTTAGCTAATTAGGGTGATTAAGGAATTTAGGGCATTCTAGGGCAATCCAACTTTACCCATAGGTTATAATATACTTAAGATAGCATTAGGAATTAACTTACCCCAAAATTAGAGGCTTAAATATGACTTTGCTCACTAATCCCTAATTAGGGTGATTAAGGAGTGATTAGGAAAATTAATTACTTTTAATTGGTTTTAACGGTCTATAATTATTCTCTAGGGTTATATGAGTAATCAGAGCCCTTCTTTTCCATACTTGGGCATTTATTTAATTTAATACGATTTAATTAAGAGCAAAAAAGGATTGGGCAATTAATTTAAATCCAATCATTAGATTTGTGATTTTATTTTAGATTTAGATTCATTGTATTCTTTTGATTCAAATGGTATACTGGATCATACCATTTGGATCAGTATAGCTAAAGTTATTAAGTTAATTTATTCTATATTTTTATTTAAATAGAAATCATAGAATTTAGTTTCCAAATTAATTTCCTTAAAGAAATTAAATCCAGAAATTCTAATATTATCTGCCGACACAAATCGAAAACGCGCGAGTCACAGATTGGCCCGTCCCGTGACTTCGTCTCCTTCCTTTCGACGACACCCGACGCCCGAACCCTAGGGCGGCCTTCCATCGCTGAATTCTCTGCACTCTGGCCGCCCACGCCTAGCTCTTGACGGCTACACCTTCAGGGCCTGAAGACGCGTCGATTGAACCAAGAAGCCCTGTCTGGGAGGCACCGGATCGCTGGAGTGCTACTCGGCCGAAGGTGTCTCCTCAGGCGCACCTGTGAGGAGTGAATTCTCCTCACAGATGCCATGCCCTGGGTTTGCGTCTATCCCTACACGTTCAGGGACTTAAGGAAAAGTGATAGGGCGAGTCAAGAGGTTCTGGGATGGTCTGGATAGCCGTAGTGCTACACTATGATTTTCGCAGGCTCGGGCTCACGCCAAATCGATCGAGACCAGTCAAATCGATTGATCAGACCGAGCCTAATAATTGCAATTTATCTTTGATCACTCAAGGAAGAGTCTAGGACTCGAATGAAGTTTAATTACATAATACAGACGCTGGAGTCCAATGCCTCGGGGATCGACTGCCAATGCACATTCAGATGGCCTGCTGCCGTCTGGTCCACTGGCAGTTCCCCAACTAAAAGCCTTAGGTTTCAATTAAGAAACCAAGGGAAGGACCTAACATAGCATCTAGGGTTAGATAGGCAACAAGCTGAGCTGAAACCAGCTCGACTGAGGAGATAGGGCAGAGGTTTGTACCTTGGTTTGAAGAGTTGCAGCAACGAAGAGAATGCAGATAGCATAGATTGCACCAGAGGGCTGTTGGAGCTCGGCAAGGGGGTCTGAACTCCAGACCTCACCCTCTATCAGCTGTACGCAGCAGTCCAGTCGCTGAGATCGCCGAGAGCTCCAAAAATTTTAGCTGGGAGAATTAGTGAGTCTCAGTGAGTAAAAGGGGTTCATTGAGATGCGCTGAGGGTTTTTAAAGGTGAGGGGGAGGTCCAGGGGTGGACACCATAGCGAGAGGCCATGGTTCAGGCTCTTACAGGGGCAGAGCCATGAACCTCCACAATTGGGGCTAGCAGGGCCTTGTGACCCGACGAGCTTCGTCCTACTAGAACTGGGAAGATCTTAACGGTCGGGAGGACATGGCTGAGGGAGTGGGAGATAGGGTCGACGTGGATGGTACGAGCGAATTTTCATTGTCCGGTCGGGGATCTCTCGGTGATGAAGGTGAACAGGGAGGGGTGTTTGGTAGCCGTCTAATGGCGAAGTTGTTGGAGATGGACAGCCTGATGCGGATATTGATTAATGAAAATGCAGATTAAATCCTAAACGTCAGAAGGAAAATGTCTATCGAGCGTCTGAGATCAGATCACGGGGCGAGGTGGCGCGAGCCGTTGGATTACACGCTGAGATGCGTGCTAATGCAGTGAGTGGCTTAACTCAGTGCGCTGCTGTCAGGACCCCACAGCATATCTGCTGCGGTCCCGACAGCAAATCCCACTGCTTAAATTAATTAATAATTTAATTTAAATATAATAAAAATTAATTAAATAATATTCCATTAATCCTAATTATTCTAAATCTAATTTAAGACCAAATGAGCTCCGAAAAAATCCCAAAATTTCACCCTTAGCTAATTAGGGTGTGAGGAATTCAAAAATGAAATCGAATTTTAATTTGGAGATCAATTCAATTTAGGTATTTTTTAGGGCTCAAAAATAGTCAAAAATACCAAAATTCTTGATTTAGCTCCGATTGATTCCAAACTTCTTGGGTTAGGTTTAATTGACCCATGGAGTCTATTGGAATCAAAATCAAAGCTTGGTTTTGCTTAATTAATCCAGATCTAACTAGGTTAATAACTAGGGCTATTACAGATTAGGGTAATAACTAGGTTATTACAACTATGATTCTCAGATGATAACACTAAAGTTCTCATTATAATATTCTATTAAATGAGCAAGGAGTGACATGATAATGAATCCTTTTCCATTTGGGTGAGTTCTACACAAAATGGCTCCAAGGATGTGACATAAAAGCCACTCAATTTAGGATGCTATCATAAGGAATAATCTCAAATCTAGTATCCTTAGGCTATTCTACCACAAGGTTTAGGATCAATTCTCTAAGGTTGTTAAGGCCCATCTAAGGTCCCACCTCAAAATGAGACAAATAAGATATTCCCTACATTAAGAATTAGCTTACTTAAAGGTATAACATTTAATTTAAACTTAGAATTATCTTTATATTTTAAGATCCAAAGTATTAATCATCACTTTAAAAATAGAAGTAGACTTCTATGGTGATGGAACTCCATGTAAGATCATAACTTCAATCACATGATTCAGATGCAAAATAAAGCATGCCAATCTTCTAATTTATATATTAATCGAAGCACATTCGTTGTGGGGTAAAATCACATAATTCATTTGGAATTGATCATTTGTAAATCAAGCATGTCTTATTAAGATTAATTTATGCTAGCTGTCTTGATTAGGAGAAAATCAAGAATCATAAGATTTAAATTAGGACAATTAATCACATGAGTTATTTTAAGATTTAAGAACTTATAACTTACTAGTTTAGAATCAATGGCCAATCAACAAATGTTAAATGAGTTCATGCCAAATCATAAGGAGCAAAATCAGTATATTAATTTTCGTAGGTTTAAATTGCTTATGAACTTAGTTAAGACTTAGTTAGAGTTGAAGTAAATTAAGAGATGATTCAGGTTGCTCATGTAAAATTTTACACCCAAGGTCATCATTAGGTTACTGATTAATCATTGAAGATCAAACCAGCAATAATTTCTTGCTTGATGCATTCAAGCACTCTCTTAACTTAATTAGAGTTTTCTTCCTATTTAAGGCAAATTAAGAAATCTAAAGGTCCAAATCAGAAAGTATATTTTCTAACATGAATGCTACAGTATAAGAAGCACATATAAGTCTAATTAACCAAATTGGAGATCCTTAAGTGACAATTATTCACTAATCAAATCTAAAGGATTAGCACATAAATGCAAGAATAATAATCAAAATTTCATACAATTTGGGATTTAGGTTCTTCTTAACCATATGAATAAATAGAGATTATAAAATGCAAGTTTGACTAATTAAAATCCCTAATTTACACTAATAATGAAAAATAAGGATTAGGTCATAATTATTGAAATAAGAATTAAAAAATTAATACCTTTGGCAATTACATTCTATATGACGTTACTAAGCATTAGAAACCATATACAGAGTTTTTGGATAATTATGCATGCTTATGTTCACTAATTAAGCTGCATAAGTGATTAGAAAAAATTATAAAATATATTCATAAAAACTAAAATAACTTTGTATATTCTTATTCCTTATATTTTCTGAATAAAATAGTGTATTTCATTAGATTTGGACAAGTATTTAAAAAGTTATTCAAATAATGTATTATGAATGTTTTTAACTAAATTTGGATTTTTTGATTTATTTTTTTTAAGGAAAATAAATCCAATTATTCTTTTATTATTGAACAGAGGCGGCCCAAATAAAGAAGGCGTGGGTCGGCCGGGCATGACCGCCTGTCACTGTCACACATCGCGGGCCATGGGTCGGCCCGACCCGCACAGTGAGTCGTCTTCCTCCCATCTTCCTCGATGCATAGAGATTTTGAGTTAGGATTACGAGCGCAATTGCCAGGTTCCCTGACCACGCCACATCCCAAATCCAATCGTTACATGATCATGAGACTGAGGTGCATTGAACGCACCCAAAAGACCTTTGTGAGCAGACCGGAGATGCCTAGATCTAACTCACCTGAAGCCTTCCCTTAGGGTTTATTGTGGGGATCAAATACTCCCCACAGAGCCCATTAAATTGCCAGAACTTGATCCCTACACCTTCATGGAGGTGAGGTGGATCAAACCCTATGGCCATGAGGTACGGTGTGCACCCAGATGTTGGGTCCTTGCTCAGACCCAGCATCCATAGAAAGCCTTAGCCCGATCGATCGCATCACTATATCGGGGCTAACCCAGATCTTGAGAGGGATTACAGTGAGTTCTCCTATCCTAAATATGCAACAATGAGATGATTGGAAGCAATGCTGAGTCTACTCAAATCAGCATGGGAATCAGCATGGGACAGGATGGTACTTGGTTCGATCGGAGAAGCGGCACTCGAGTGACTAGAGCAGATGTAGAAGCCAGCTAGACCTTAGGATAAACAAGGGGACTCAAACTTCAAGTTCACACCTTTAGATTAAAGCTGAATTGAGCTGGGGATACCAAAGTGCTCGTGGAATAGCCAAGTGTGAGAATTGGGGGAGTCAGAAATTCCAAAGAAATTCAGTGAGCAAAAGCCTCACTGATGCTAGGCCGAGGCTATTTATAACCTTAGGGGAAGCCATGGGAGCATCTAGAGTCTTGGCTTGGCCCAGGAGTTTGGGCAGGGCTGAGGTCTCTAAATTTCTTGAAGAGAGGTCTCGGATCAAAGAGGCCCTGGTGGGTTCACCTGGCCACCTAAAAAAATCCCTAACGGTAATGCTAAGGTGGACGTGCGAGTGGGGGACAGGTCTAACAGCTGACGGGGGATCTTCCATGTCGGGGATGAGAGCGAGTGGGAAGACAATCCACAGTGGCAGAGTCTTTGGCAGTTATCTGATCAATTCATCAGAACTGCATAATGATTCTGATGTTCCAGATCCTAACAGTTGATCGTGGAAGTGATCTGGGCCGTGGGAGCCATGTGGTTCGATTCGATGCTCGATCAACGTGCACTTTTGATTGGATATTGGCAGTTGGATATTATAGGGCGATGGCCAGATGAGGGTTGAATCCACTTTCGTAAGATCCGGGAACCGCAACGGATTGCCCTGCGGTCCACACAATAGTTCCCAGACGGGTAAAGCGATTTGAGGTATATTTGCAAATATAAATTGTTTAAAACCATTTTGTGCAATTTTTATATTTATATTAAATTCAATTATAGCCTAAATGACCTCCAAATATTTTAAAACATGCACCCATAGCTAATTTAGGGGTGAGAAATTCAAAAATGCAATTAGAATTTGATTTGTAGATCAAAATATTTTAGCTAATATTTAAGGTTCCTAATTTGGCAAAAATGCTATTTTGACCTAATGAGGTCTGATTGACCCCAAAATTTTAGGGTTAGCTCCTAATGATTATATTAATGTATTCAAATAAATATTAGAGTACGATTAAGCTGGGATTTAGCTTGGTAACAACCTAGGTTTGTTACTACCCTCCACAGTTGACCCCCGGCCTACGATTAACTTGAGGTACGATTCATCGGTTTGTATCGATCACGGGGACCTAAAATTGTGGATTGAGTGAACCGAGATGGTTGGATGACTACTCTTTCAGTAGAACTATACATCACTATGCTAAGCTAGTCAAGACAACCTTGGATCAAGCTCGATCAAAATTTTCAAGCAATCAAATATAATAGGAATTGATAATCCAATATTTAAGAAGGCAATTCAAGGGAGCATTGTCGGTATAGGAGGGTACTTGGGTTCAATGATTTGTGATGGGTCAGAGATGAAGAAGCTTGACTGTGACACTTGGGCTCGCTGATCTTCTTCTTGATAGATTTCATAGACAAAATAGAGCGAATGGGGAGAAATCAGAGCTTAAATGGTAATAGAGGAATTGGGGAGACAACCATTACATACGACTGTTGAAGCGATTGCGAGAGGAGGTGGCCAGTGCAGATGGAAGGATAGGCCCAGTCGACTTGGCCTGACCCATAGCTTGGATCACGTTCAAGTGCAAAATAGTGGCATGGTGATTTAGGACCGTTGGTTCAGATCTAATCCAACGGTCAAGATCATATTTGGCTACGGTTGGAAGCGTGATGTCTAATTCGAATTGGCAGAACCATGACACGGCATAGATCGCCTGATCTGGTTGTCCCGTGTTTGGAAGCTAACACAGGATTGAGCCAAAAAATGGTTAAATCAGTTAGCAGTTAAATAAAAATTAATAAAGACTTAATTATATTAATTTTAATTAATCTAAATGAAATTAAATCTAATTTAGGACCAAATGACCTACAAAAATTCCCAAAAATTCATTCTTAGCTAATTTGGGAGTGAGAAATTCAAAAATGCAATCAGATTTTTATTTGGAGATCAAATTAAATTAGCTAATTTCTTAGGATTCTAAAATTGACAAAATAGCCAATTAATCCAATGGATGTCAAGTTGACCCCAAATTTTTTGGGTTAGATTATCATAACTAGATAAATCTAATGGAATGAGAATTAAGATTTGGTTTAGCTTAGATTAGTTAGGATAACAACCTAGGGTTATTACAGACTCACCCACTTAGGAATGATGTCATCCTTGACATCACTCAAGCGGGAAAATAAGTAACATGAAATAGAGAGTAATGATAAAAAAATTCAAGATTGAATTAGAAAATGTACCAGAATTCTCAAAGAGTTTTGGATATTTTTAACGTATATCTACTTGTTTTTCCTAAGTTGATTGTTCAAAAGAACAGTTCTTCCACTGAACTTTCACCATGGGAATTGAACGATTACTTAGATGCCTTTGATCATGAGATAAGATTTTAGTCGGCTCTTCCACATATCAAAGATCAGGTTGATATTTATTGCTGGAAGTTGGACTAAGTGAGAAGGATTTCTGAGACATCTTCTCAGTGATGAGACATGAAATATGTTATGAACTGCAGATAAATATTCTGAAAGAATTAGCTTGTAGGCTGTAAATCCTACTTTTTCTGATACTTTGAAAGGTATAAGTAATGAGGACTGAGCATCCCTGCTATCCCAAATCTGAAAACTTTATTCATCTAGCAGACTCTTAAGTATTCAAAATCACTGACATTGAAATCCATAGTACAATGTTGAGCATCATATTAGTTGCTATGCCGATCCTGAGCTGTACAAATCCTCTGATGATTGAGCTGAAGCTTTTTATTAGTTTCTTCAACTGATTCAGATTGAAAGAGCTGAATGCTTCTAGTTTTTAACCATGCAAGAGGAGTACTGCACTTCTTTCCATACAAGGATTCATATGGATCCATTTTGATATTTTCCTGAAATATGTTATTATACGTAAGCTCTATATAATAGTCCAAACTCTTAAGAACTAAGGTATTATCCACTTTGGCCTGAAACCCTCACGACTTTGCCGTCAGAACATAATTTTCTAGTAGGTCACCCATCCAAGGAGTGCTCACACCTGTGCACATTTAACTTTAGATATCTTAACAGGAACTCCACCATTTTCTAAAAAGGCACCTTAATGTATAAGAGTTTCACTTATTACTATTAAAATGGGTCCTTATAATCTCCCCAACTTAAGTAACTAACATCCCTGGCAGTATCCACACACATATCTAAGAACCATCAATTGGGTAGATAGGACTAGAGGTGACCCCTACAGGCTCAATAGGTACTCACAACCCTGTACCACCTTAACCATTATGGGTTCAAGATGTTTCTCACATGAAGTGGTACTTTATCCTGTATGGCACTTAGCTCATATTTGACAACTTATGACCTACTATGATACAAATTATAACAATCCAAACTCTTAAGAGCCAAGGTATCATTTTCCTTAACCTGAAAGCCTTACAGTTTTGCCCTCAGAAGATAACTTCCCTGCAAGTCACTCATCCTGGGAGTGCTCCCACCTGAGCACGCATAACTTTGGAGTTCTTATCAAGAACTCCACTGTTATCTAGAAAGGAACTTCGATGTTTAAGACTTTTATTTATTACTACTTAAGTGGGTTTTTACACTCTACTAATGAGATATAATCTTTACAGGAACCAGCATAATCTAAAATATAAAGTCTGGCTAAATCTTTAAGAACTTGATTTACTCTTCAGTCTAGAAATCAGTGTAAGGATGAAAGGCCATGCTCATAGCCAGGGCGGTTCTTAGATCCTGATGTAGTGCCTACCAAAACTTAAAAGTGAATCCATTATTTCGGTTCAAAATGATTGATTTGGGAATACTGTAAAGCCTGACAATTTCCTTGATACACAACTTTGCAAGCTTTTCCACAAGTATTGTTTGACATATTGGAAGAAAGTGCATAGATTTAGTTAGATGATCAACAATGACCCAGATTGCACTAGCAACTGATCTTGTGTGAGGTAATCCCATTATAAGGCTCATAGAGATGTCAAACCATTTCCACTCAAGAAGTTTCAATGAATGTAATAATTCTCCAAGCATCTGATGCTCGTTCATAACTAGATTACATGCATGACACTTTGCAACAAAATCATCTACATTTTTCTTCAAACTAGGCCACCAGAAAGATTTCTTTAAGTCTTGGTACATTTTTGTGCTGTCGGAGTGGATCATGTAACTAAAATTGTGACTTTCAACAAGAATTTCATGATGTATGGATTTGGGAATCCAGAGGTGTTCCCTTGATAAATTACATTTCCTCATAATTACAAATCGTGGTGACCACCACTTTTAATCTCAGCACTAAACTTAAGATAATATTTATCCTTAGTCTGAGCGATAGAGACATCTTTATGAATGGTTGGCTCTACAGAACTTAGCTTTATCAATTGACTAAGCATTTTTACATACCTCAAATATGTAGTTTGCATTTGCACACAAGTGTACATGGTTCAAAGTAATATAGGATGGTAAGACACTGAGATTTATCATCCTCTGGGAATAATGTTTAGATTTGTTACTAGAATATACTTAATTTCAATAACGTTTAACAAATTAAATGGTTTTGGTTGAGTCATAAATTATGATTCTAAGGTTTCTTTGGTATTGAAACTATTTTTGGAAAACTAGGGGAGAGTTGGGTTTAAATATACAAAGTATTATGGGTCAATACAAGTACTTTTCTTCTCAACTTCATATCAAGTTAATTGGATTAGTTTTAATTTTATAATCAAGAGATTTAGTCCTTTATAGTGGACTTACTAAATGTACTAAATCTTATCTAGTATTCTGAGATGAATACTAAGAGGTTCGATCTCATTACAAAGATAATCATGTGATTGTTAGCATATGACTTCATCTTTTACATCTAAGTGAAAAAATTTATATTTTAGGTTATATATCACATGAATTTAATTCCACAAATGGCTCACACACATCGACTCTTGATTTAGCTAAAGAAATGAGCTGCTAGGCTAAATGTGCTTAAGTCACATCACTCATAGCTCATAGCGCTCTAGATCCTCGCATAAACTAAGGGTGAGTTGTGGAGCTCAAATGGTGGTTCTTGGCTCACATGCTGATAGACTGTAACTACACGTCTGCGCTCACACGCAAGTGTACGTGGTCTGAAGTAATAAGTGGAAAGTGTTAATTTCTGGGAATTTATCGATCCTCAGAGAATTGGTTTATTTGGCACTAAGGTGTATCTATTCTCACTAATGTTTAAGCTATATGTATTTGGATGAGTTGGTCTAAAAATTAGCACAATAATCACTAAGCAAAAAAAGCAAGATGAGAGAAAGAGGAGAGTTGGGACCATCCCACATACCATGATATAACAATTATGTATATTAATTTCTCAAGTTTTATTATTCATTTTAATTAAAATCAAGTGCACATTGTTTTCCTTGAGTTTAACTCAAGGTCTTACAAGTTCAAATCTCGTGCACAAAATGAACTCACATTCGGTTCTACTTCGGCACAAATATTCTTGTAAGATTCTTTGGATTTAAATTTTAATCTTATTCTCTTGATCTAGGAGAGCTTGATTATTAAATCTTAGGATCTTACAAGCATTGATTTCCACTACAAGCATCACTCGCATCTCACATAGTTGAGATGAGGGATTCATATGTTGGGCTCAACAACTATGTCACTTAGTTCATGAGTACTCAACATTTCCTTCCTCTACCTCAATTATGTTGAGCTAAGGAGCTCATTTAGTGGGTCTTAGCATCACTTGCATCAACACTTTGGTTGAGCTTAGATTGAGGTGCATTGAGCTCAAGAACTTTGTCACATAGTTCCAAGCTTTCATGCACTCAAAACCTAACATCCAACCTAAGGTGAGCTAAGGAGCACAAGATGATTAGTTCTTGAACCTTTTTTATTCTTTACTCTTATTCCACATTCAAGACTTAATTAGATAAAATATTTCTTAGCAAGACATTAAGATCACAAAATAAATTATGCTTGAGGAAAAACATTTATACATGAATATTATATCATGCACATGGGACTTCACCCCAACCCTTCCCAAGGGAGTTTAGCTACTCATTACAAAAGAAAAGAAGAAAAACACATGCATGGATAAAGACCCTTTCATGATCAACTAAAAAGAAAATACAAGAATAGAGTTTAGAAGATACTAGGAACGCTCCTTTGGAAGTTCTCTGAAATCCTTTTTCTCCTTCTCAATGTTCCCTTCTTAGGTCGCTAGTGCTGCCTTCTTCCTTCTCCTCCAAAGCAAGAGCTTGCTTTGCCACCCTTGGAGAGTTCTTCTCTTCTGTGGCACTCCTCCTTACTTAGTGGATTTTTTTGGCTAAAATTATGAACCCTCCTCAAGTCAAGAGGAGGGGCATTTATAGGAGAGGGGCTACCTTATTCTTCTTCATTTCAAAACCAGCATTTCCTTTTAAAATTCTGAACTCATGATGGCAAAATCCTCCATTGATGGTGAAGTTACAAATATCTTCATTTGTTTACCAAAACATCACCTCAAGACCTTCTTTTTCAAATAAAATGTAGCAGCTGTAGGGAATGATGGCTGGGGACAAAGTGCAGGATATATGCCATATCCCCAGATGCATTAAATGTTGTTTGGAAAAAATTTGCAGCGAGCCGCGGCAGCGCGCTGTGGCGCGCTGCGGCGTGTAATGGTCCTTAGCAAATTCGCCAAGTCATCCGCTGCCATGCGCTACCGCGTTTGAGCTTTGGAGATGTCCCGCTGCAAGCGCGCTGCAACAAGTTATTTTGCAAATCTACTGTTCAATTACTTCACTTTTCATTTTTTTTAAAGTAAAAATATTTCTGCTGCAGACCCCTGCAGCGCGTGACCGCGCTCTGTAGCGGCTTGTTTTGCAAAAAAAAACACTATTCAATTAATCGACTTTCCCCGTTTTATGAAGTTGGAAATATTTTCGCTGTAGCGCGCGACCGCGCGCTGTAGTGGCTTATTTTGCAAAAAACACTGTTCAATTAGTGAGCATCCTATTTATAAAGTTTAAATAATTCCATTGCAGCCCGCTGCGGCGCGCTGTTGTGGATTTCCTTTAATAAATTTTAAATGTTTCAAGAAATGCCTCAGAGCTCCCTTGGATGCCTTTTCTTTGAAAAAGATAAAAAAAATTGATTTAGGAGCATCATAAAGATCTGAAATGAATGAAATTTCCCTTTATTTAGATATAATTTATGGATTTATCACACCCCCACACTTAAATTCTTGCTCATCCTCGAGTAAGTTTAAAATGATATTTTTTCTGTTTTGTAGGGATGAAAGTCAGAACAATGCAATTAAAATATGTATAAGTTAAGATGTGTGCATGACAAAAATGAAATGAATATTTTAGCAATATTAATATTTTTACTTATGGCCATAAGGTGGTTTAATCAAGCAATGTTCAAATTTTTGAATTTTCAATGTTTGATATTAGGTGATGGGTATAGTTCATTGTAAACTTTAGACTAAGGAAGTGGTCAAAGATTCCAAGAGTTGTGCCATATTGCTCTTTTTTATGAATCACAAAGATTTTATAGGAGAGATAATTTTCTTCATCCTTTCTCATTTTGATAAATTAGAAGAGATATTTTTCATTATCCCTTTTTTCATAAATATTTTGTTCTTTTCATCTTTAGGGTGAGATATTTTTTTTCATCCCAAATATACATCTTTGTGATCATGAAGTCCTACGGGAGCCTAGCACACCCTTTTTTAGAATACTTACCACATCTTTTAGTCTAAGTTCTATGCTTTCCCCCACACTTAGCTCAAGCATTTATTTAAATTTTTGAAGATTAGATTATCATCCATTCATTCCTCAATTACAACATTTTCTTGCTTATAATGCATTTAATCATTTTTGTTTACGCATTCTTTTACTTATGTCAAATTCGATTTCTACATTTTTGTGATTTTCATTTTTTTTTTTAAATTCAGAAAAAATATGTCAATTAAGAATATCATAAAAATGAGAGGATAAGAAAAAATCATAAATTAAAATCTCAAAATAAAAACATACAAAAATAAAGATACAAAAGAAAAAACAAAAATTGAAAGAAAAGAACAAATACAACCTATTTAGTTATCCTCTTCTCCTTCTTCATCCTTCTCCTCTACATACGCCGTCTTGGTAGGGTAGCGCATCTCCGGAATGGGTGCTCCAATAGGAGGCCTTGTCAACACGGAGGCATCCGATCCACCTTGCAAGTTCCAATCCTCAAACATCATCCCAAGGGCTTCATGGAATTCAGATTGGAACTTGCGCTATTGGCTGATCTCCTATTTGAAGAACCCCATATTCATTGCAAGAGCCTTGATAAGCTTAGCATGCTGATTGTGGAGGCACACCAAAAGTTGGTTCATGAGGCGCGAGTCGAAAGGTGTGGATGCATCCCCTTTCGGTCCCCTTCTATTCTTGGGCAGCTTTCGTTCGCTTGCCCAGATATTTAAGTTTGGAGGGTTAAGGGCGCAGCTAGGGGGAACAATAGAGTCTGAGGAGAGGATCTTGACCCATTGGGTCTTGCACAACCATGCTATTAAAGACCCGAAGGCCAATGCTGTGCAAGGGCCCTTGAGAGCTTTCCATAGCTACTCAAAGATAATGCTCAAAATACGGATTTTGCCCGCCCTAACCAATGAGCATAAGAGGAGCGCTTGGGCATGGGTCACTTCCATTAAATGACTAGTGGGCATGACATAGCTAGAAATGAACACTAGCCAAGCACTACTCGTCTCCATCAATTTGGAGTGAGGGATGTTGGCTAGTCCTCCTTCCCACTCTGTGTCATCGTTGACAATTTCTGCAATAAGACGACGGGGTCAAAGCGAGATTCCAAGTGGTCCAAGTAAGAGCATGAATGTACCTCATCAAGCCCATATAATTGCTCAATTTGAGCAATCCCTAGGGTGACAACCTTACCCCGGCAGAAGAGCCGCTGCCCGGACGCATCGATTGCGTTTGCATACACCTCCTAGACAATCACCGCGTATGTAGGGGCTCTCTTGGTCACAAACTCTCCTCATCCCCATGGGTTGACTTGCTCATGCGGGACGGGGTAGGCGGTGCTAAAACTTCTCTCCGGAATCAACTTCAGTTGGGAAGTGTTGGAGACGAAGCGGTGCTCAGCTTCCGCCGAAGAGAACCTCTTCTTGTTGAAAGTTCCTCCGGAAGAGGAGGCTTCAACATCCTTTCGAGCAATCGCCTTCTTCCTGGTTGACATGGCAAGGAATGAGGATTAGGAGGATCAAGAACTTAGAGAGAATAGGAGAATTAGAAAGGTGCAAGGATAAGCCCGCCCATTACCTCCCTATTTATAGCCCAAAAAATTCAAGGCAAAGAGAAGATGGTCAAATGGTCTTCCCCATGCCATAAATATGGTGATCCATGTTAGGGGGGGGTCTGCTTTTTCAGTAATTTTTTTTGACTGCCTTGGGAAACCAAAGGGCATGACTTGTTGACTGCATTTTCCCAAGACAGAAAAATTTTTCAAAACCAGGGCAAACCGCTATAGCGTGCGGTAGCGGGTTTTACGCGTTAGCGCGCTGGAGCGGAAGATGATTTCTGCGTGCCGCCGCGATGCTCTACATGTGCGGTTTGCTCGCTGCAGCATAATTTTTTTTTATTTTTTTTAGGGTTGGGTTGCCTCCCATTAAGCACTTAGTTTCACGTCCTTAGCTAGACTCACTAATGATCAATATGTAGGATCCGATGGTTTTCTTTTCCATAAGCTAGAGATGTTTGAATGAGCACAACTCTCATGGTGGCGCGAACTCTCTTCATCTTCAACTTCTAATAGAGGATCCATTTTTTCAATTTCAAAATTGGGGGGAGTCTTTTTCTTTCTCTTCCCGCATCATGTTTTTCTCTTTTTTACTCCTTCCTTGCTCCCCTTTTCAAAGGAAGGAGTAGAGTAGCCATCAGAGTGTTTCTCTTCAATTATGAGGTCTTATAGAACATCATCGACCCATAACCTCTCTTCTATAACTCTTTTTCTCACTTTATCCTCCATCTCTTTCTTTTTAAAGATAGTTGGCTTAAGATCAATCATTCCCATTCTTCCTTTAACACTCATGCTCATTACACCATGACTCACATCGATGACAGCCTTCACACTCATTAAAAAGGGTCTCCCAAAGATAATCGTGGAGTTTTTGTTTTATTGGTCCCATTCACACACCACAAAGTCAATTGGAACTATAAATTTCCCTAATTCAACTGCAACATTCTTTATTATTCTTAGAGGGGTTAGGAATTCTAGATTAGCAAACTCCAAAATCATTGAGATATATTCATCCCTCCTACCTTTAAATGTTCATAGATATGGTAGGGCATAACATTTACTGAAGTACCTAGATCACACAAGGGATCTACAAATACTTCATTTCTTATTATGCACGTGATGCTCAACCTCCCTGGATCTTCGCATTTAGCGGCGGTTAGCTTTTCATGGTCATTCCCTTTCCTTATTTCTGATTCCTCTAGTTTAAAATTTGTTGCACTCTCTTTCTCATTATTTATTCCTTCTGACACATTTTCAGAATGTATCACACTCACTAATTCCCTCGGGTTTACTTTAGTTGAACTGGGTAAAGCCCCTTGCTGCCGAGAGGTCAGCTGCTTGGAGATTTTCCCCAATTGTGTCTCTATATTCCTAAGGGAGGCATCTATTCCTTAGCTAGACTCACTTTGGTTGAGCTTAGATTGAGGTACATTGAGCTCAAGAACTTTGTCACATAGTTTCAAGCTTTCATGCACTCAAAACCTAGCATCCAATAGAGGTCATATCCCCAAACGCATTAAATGCTGTCTGGAAAAAAATTGTGGCGGACCACTGCAGCACGCTGTGGCGCGCTGCGGCGTGCAATGGTCCTTAGTAAATTTGCCAAGTCCCCCGCTGCTACGCGCTACCGCATTTGAACTTTGGAAGATGTCCCGCTGCAGCGCGCTGCAGCGCGTCATTTTGCAAATCTACTGTTCAATTACTTCAGTTTTCATTTTTTTTAAATTAAAAATATTTCCGCTGTAGACCACTGCAGCGCGCGATCGCGCACTGTAGCGGCTTGTTTTGCAAAAAAAAATACTGTTCAATTAATCGACTTTCCCCGTTTTATAAAGTTGGAAATATTTTCGCTGCAGCGCGCGACCGCGCTCTGTAGCGGCTCATTTTGCAAAAATCACTGTTCAATTAGTGAGCATCCTATTTATAAAGTTTAAATAATTCGGCTGTAGCCCACTGCGGGGCACTGTAGCGCGCGGCAGTGCGCTGTAGCGGATTTTCTTTAATAAATTTTAAATGTTTACAGAATGCCTTAGAACTCCCTTGAATGCCTTTTCCTTGAAAAAGATAAACAAAATTAATTTAGGAGCATCATAAAGATCTGAAATGAATGAAATTTCCCTTTATTTTAGATATAATTTATGGATTCATCACATGCGTCTACTCTTAATTTAGTAAAAGAAATATGCTGCGAAGCTAAATGAGCTTGTCACATAGCTCATAGCTTGACATGCTCAATTACTTCGCATATATCAATAGTGAGCTATGGAGATCAGAAAATGTTAACGTTCCTCATGGCTCAAATGATCATGCACTTGTCCAAAGTTGCGCATGGGCTATTTTTGCAAGGCAAATGTTGTCATGATCATTCACAATGTTAATTCTCAAACATGCATAACTTTTTGGTAAGACAATCATTAATCTCTATGAGATTTGCATTTAAATAAATAAATAAAAATTTATATAAAGATTCATCATTCTTCAATTATTTATTCAAATAAACATGCAAATAGTTCAAGCTCTAATTCACATTTAATTAATGAGAAGAGTTCATGCATTACATTCATGGCTTTTACATGCTCTTGCCCAACCTTTCTGAAAAGGGGTTTAGGCTTCCACTAAAATAGAAGCACAAGGAGAAAGACAAGAAATATTGAGCCTTTACATGGCTCTTATAAGGAAATACAAGAAATAAAGTAGAAATACAATACTAAGGAACATCTGTTGCATTCTCCTTATGTTTTTTTTTTTCTTTGATCTCCTTGGCTCCTTGCTCTCTGTGCTTTTCCTTTTCCTATAGCTGCAACCTTCTCCTCCTTTGTGGTGTGGAGCTCTCCTCAATATTTCTTACCACCACAACAATCTAAGACCAAAAGTTGGAACTAAAATAAAGAGAATTTCTTACCACCACATGGCTCTTTAAGTGTATAATTCTCCTTTTTATAAGCCTTGCTTCAGCCTCCTTTTATTCAAAGCAGCCAGCCAAGTTTCTCTTGAAAGTTGGATTCTCATTTATAATTTATTACATCACTCTCTTGTTAATGAAGGAGTTTTCGTGCATGCCATCAATTTATACTGTGAGAAAATAAAGAGAATTAAGTCCATTGGTTTTCCCAATGCTAATTAGGAGACTTTTCCCAAAGCATAATTACGGCAGGTGCTAAGGCACGCTATAGTGATAAGCTTTTTATTTGTCAGGTACTATAGTGATGTAGCACCTAGCTTTCAGGTTAGTATTCTCTACGGAACACCATAGCACCTAACTCTCAGGATAGTGTCCGCTACGGGACACTATAACGCCTGGCTTTTGATAATTTATCTGCCATAGAGAGCTGTAGTGCCTGTTCTCAGAATAGTGGCTACTACGGCGTGCTATAGTGCCTTGCTCTCGGGAGAGTGTTTGCAAAAGTGCACTGTAGTACTCAGCTCTCAGGATTTTTGCCTCTACGACAGGTTGTAGTGTAACAATCCAAGTTGTTACCTTAGTCAATTTGGACTAATCTCAGTCCTAATCTTGATCCTAAGACTTAATCAAGCTATTAGGAGTTAACCCTAAGATCTAGTCCAAATCAGGAGTCAAATGGATCAAATCCTATTTTTTGAAAAAATCTAGAAACCCTAATTTTGACCTATCTAAATTGACCTCAGATCAAAAAACTGGACTTCACCATATCGCTCATTGCCCCCAAATTAACTAGGAGTGATGTTTTCGTGTTAATCGAAAGTCATCAAAATTTTGACGAATATTTTAATAATATTTAAATATCCTGAAAATTGGGAAAATAAAATACTCGTCTAATCAAAAATCTGACCTCGCCGTTGGGTTCCTCGCCCCTCAATTAGCTATGGGTGAGTTTTTGAAAATTTTCGGAGTTGATTATTCTTAATAGGATTAATTATTAATATAATGATTTAAATAAAAATATTAACTATATTATTTATATTATTTAATTTTAATTTCTGCGCGTTCGTTAAGTAGTGACGTCGTTAGGCCGTTTAAAGGCGCGCCGCTTGATTCACCGTCCGGATCAAACGCCGAAACTGAACCGTATGATTTGAGATCAGACGGTCCCAGGCCTTCGTCCCCAACGGGGACTCCGTCGCTTCTAAGCGGCATGCGCCGCCTTGCACCACGAGTCCATGCTCGCGGCACCCTCACACTCTCTGCTTGCCACCTCTTTATCACCCACCTGAGGGCTCGGGGTAAAGGTTTCACAAAAGGATGAGCCAAATCGGACCCGGAGCCCTCTCTCAAACCCTAGCCAGCCCTGTCGTTCCTCCAGGTACCCTCCTCTCCTCTTCTTTTGCTATGCAATTATCTTCATGCAATGATTGTAACAAGTGCGGTGTGAATTGAATGATTGAAAGTAGCCCGAGCCCCCGTATCGACCCGTAGAAGCTCCGCTTAGGGTTAGACCTCGGCGCGACTTCCGGCCACCTCCGGCGACGTTTCACCCCTCAGAAGGTAAAGCTCGGCGAGCTCTACCTGACAGCACTTGAACTAGGCCCGGCATCCCCGAAAGGGCCGGCAAACACTGCACCTAGGCTCCCCCTCACCTCGGTTCAAGGTAGGGAAGGCGAAGAGGCGTGGGGTCAGGCTAGGTCGACCTGGGCCCTTCCCAAGTTACGCGGGTCTGTACGCGATGCGAACGTATGTCCTGAGGTGGGACCGCAGCGCCACGCGGCACCCATCGGGTGCGACGCGTGGCAGTGGGTCCTGCCGCCTGTCCGAGGTCTATCGCGTGGGGCCCGCCCGCTGTGCAGCTGCCATTCAGTCGCTGCCGCATGGTCCTGGTGGGGCCCATGGCCCCGTCCGTCGCCAGGAATGGACCCGCCGCTCTGACTCGACCAGTCAGAGCGCGCCACGTGTCCCTGTGGGTCCTGGCGCCGGTCAATTCCTGCATAAAAGATAACTAATTAAAATTATATAATTAATTATAATTAGATAATTATATTATATAATTATGTTTTAATTTAATTTAGTTATATAGTTATAACTATAATTATTCAAAAATAGAGCTTTAATATGTATTAGTTGTATGATTAGGTTAAGTATATATTATATTAATATCTTCTATCAGTTAATTAGTATTATATAATTAGTTAATAATTAGTTAAGATAATTAATTAAGCTAAGTAATTTCTATTTAATTAGTATTACACAATCAAATTAGATTAATTAATTCCATTAAGCAGCTAATCCTAATTAAAGAGTAAATTAATATTTAAATATAATTAAATTGATAAATAATATATTTAATTAATTAATTAAACTATAAATTAAGTAATAATTAATTAAAATTAATAATAATTAAAAATAAATTTAAGATAATTAATAGTAAATTTAACTATAGGTGTGAATAGTAAATTAATTCAAATTGAATAAATAAATAGTAAAATATATTTATTTAAATCATTTAATTCAAAACTTTAAACTTTAATTACTTTTTGTACAATGATCCAAACAAAGCAAATGTAGGTCTCATTTTACTCAGAAAAATAAAAGAAATCAAATGACGAAATTCAAAAATTCATTTCAGGTTCGTATAACGTAGTGACATTTTAGGTTATAAACAAACCCTCATAGTTTTTAACCTAGTTATCCAAATATAGACAAGATGGGTCTTAGAATACTCAGGAGGACAACCCCAATACTATAAAAGTATTAGTTTCCCTATTTTAAGCTTAGTTTGAAAAGTGACATTTAGGACCCTACCCTAAAAATGACCAAAATGCCCATAGTATTCAATTGGCCATAACTTGGTCAGTTCAACTCCAAATTTAAAAATTCAAGTGCTAATTAGCCTAGAATTTTAGTGTCATCATAAAACTGATATATGATGTATGATTTGAATCATAGAAAACCCAAAATGCCCAAAATACCCTGAACTCTAGTTAGGCCATAGCTTGATAGTTTGAAGTTTAAATTAGGTATACTCCTTGTCAAAGCACTCAGTATACTATAGGGATGCTATAGAAACTGAGTTTGCTGAATTTGGACTTCAAACAGAAAAGTTCAATTTTTGTCCCCTATTGACCGACAAAATTATCGAATTGCCCTTATAAATTGAAATAGCCATAACTTAACCATTTTACCTCAGAATATAGTGTTCTTAGACTCTATGGAATCATTGAACAGTAACCAACAGTAAACTGTATAAAAATTTAGGTTCCAATAAGTGTAAATTACTAAGATGCCCCTTAAGTCAAAATCCTTAGTCGGAACCTATATGACCCATTTCTTATCCAAATTGAGCATACTTACTGTTTATCTTCATGTTAGATAGTAAGGAATCATTTGACAATAAGAAATTTTAGTTTGAAACCCTAATTCAAAAAGTAGCTTTTTGGACTCTGAAGTAGGGGCAAAATGGTCATTTTGCCCAAAATTTAGGTTAAGCATCTTTAACTTTTAAATCAGCTTCTAAATCAGTAAAACCAATGTTAGGACTCTAATATAACCATTTAAGTAATTAAAATCAGTAATTCAATCAACTTAGTAAAATTCTTAATTTTCTATAAGTCTTTTTCCTTAGGATCTTTCACCTCACATTAGGGCTATTTATAAGACTAGGGCTAGATTATAGGTTAGATTTCATTCATTGGATAAATGAGTTACTCAATAGTTGGAATATTAGTTTTATTAGCTTCTAGATTTTTCAATTTAATTTTGATTATTTTTTCTTCCAACCTTAGATTTAGGATAGGAGAACCATCATATTAATTTTGACTTTGCTTAATAGGATTTGCCTCAATTAATATATCACATTTAGATTTAACCTTAGATTCCTTAGATTAAACCTTTAGATTATGTGCTTAACTCCAATCTCAAGGTGTTAAGATCATAATCTCTTATTTAGTAGATCTTGATCAGATCTTAGATAGAACATCTAAAATCATCTAATTAGGATATTGTGATTTATTTCTTAAACCTGTAGTTGTACTGGATTGAATTAAATTAGAACTTGATCAGTTATAATCCTTTTAACTTATAAGGCCGTGCTTCTAAGTTATACTCGATAGTAGGAATTGGAGATATTGAACTTGTGTAACTTAGAATAGTTAGATTGATCAAATTAGATAACGAATAATATCACATGTTTAGTAGAGTCCCTTGCTTACCATTTGATGCTGTGCAACACATTCCTTGAATTTTGTGCTTTTTTTTCTTGAATATGTCATATAAGAAAAATATTATTGCTTGAAAATGAAAACATAGAATATTAGGAAAACATTGCAATTGGGTTCAGTTCATGGTGGATTACGGTGCACATTACTCTAATGGACATGGGTAAAGAGAGATCAGGATGCTTAACTTTACTCATTGAGGAGTGTGTGTTAAGCTTAGAACCCATTTAGTCTTGTAGACGTGCTTGACTCCTCAGCTATTTTTGAAATTGTTCACAGAAATAAAAATAAAATAACTAAAATATTTCTGTATTTGTTAATATTGCCTCTCAGTTTAGTTATATATATTTTTTGCTCATGCCTCTTTGTTAATGCTAAGACAAAATTTTTATATATAATTCTGCATATGCCTCCTTGTTGACACTAGGAGAATTATAATTTTTGTTGCATTAGCCTCCTTGTGGATGCTAATAATACTTTTGATTTTAGCAGGCTAGATGTAGCCCTCTTCTGTATGGCAGTTAATACACAATGGTTTTATTTACTTTACTTTTGATTTCAGTTATATCAATTCACTTTACTTCAATCAGTTATTCCACTTGCCTTACTTATATATGTTAGGATGCTAGACTTATTATTGCTTACTTATATATACCACAGTTAGATTTATCATTTTCAATTTGCATATGTTGTATGATCATCAGCATGTTTAGGCTTAGACTTTTATTTCAGTACTCTTACTTACTATTTTACATATGTATGCCCTACCTTGTTTAGCTTACTTGAGGTGTGCTTTTGCCTCAATTCTTACTTAGTTATAAATAATGCATTTATAACTTATCCTATCTTCCTTTTATGCTTATTTTCTCACATACTAGATAAATGTTTCATTTTATTTAGTGTAAAATGGTGATATTAATAAATGCTTAATTAAATACTTACCTAAAATATACTTAAACATTTTATCTAATAAGAATTTTCTTTTATTGGCTGGGGCCCAGGAATTGTGAAACTGATAACATCAAATCTTGATCAGTTTGAGGAGCCAATGCCTGAGGAGAAGCCTTAGATAGAGGAGGCACAGCAGCTTGGAGTAGAAGATATTTAGCTATTTTTTATTCTTGTGAGGAAGAGAGTTATTTATTTCATTTCTTAAACTTTAATTAAAATGTTCTAATAATATAGGTACTCATGACTATGTTTACTTTTTGCACATTATTATTTGTTGAGCCATATTACTATTACTTACTTGATGTATGGTGAATGGATGTAATATTTACTTTATATTGCTTCTGCACTCTGTATGTATATATAAACTTAGTGACTGATTTTCATAGTTAGTATGTGCATGTGCTTCCCTTATTAGTGGATTGTATATCTTACCTAATCCAATGATAAGTGAGGGATTTTCCAGAAGTGACACACTACCCCTTGGGTCTAATCTTGCTGATTAGGGGGTGGGGCGCCATAGCTGGTATCAGAGAGTTCCATAAGGTGTCAGATTGGAATTTGCATTCCACTCTACCTAATGGATTGTTCTTCTGCCAATCAGTCACTAACTAAATACTAGAGTTACATCCAAGGCACTATACTTATGAGCTCAAAATAGTAATGGTATAGAAATGAAATACAATTACAAGTAAGATAAAATGCTCAATCTAACTAAAACAAATTACTTAATATGTATAGCTAGGAACATTAATATTTGTCCATGTCACTGTATGAATTTTTCACCCACTTTGAATAAAGGTGGGAGTTTGATGTGTACCTAACAAAATGATATGGGAGGGAAGTCCAAGGAGTCTCCCCAGTAGGAGCCAGCGTGCTTGAAAGGATGCTGGAGGATGCCATCTATCGGGGTTTGGATTTTCCCATCCTAGCCAAGGAATGATTACGAAGAGTAACCAAGGTATTCGATGATCTGAGATACCCAGACTGTATTCGACACGACATTGTTGGCATCCTCCTCCAAGACTACATGGAGGAGTGGTGGGCTCACGAAGTATGGGTATTCGAGTATGAATGGGCTCGCTGCCGCTGAGAAATGACCTATGCCGATTTCACCCAGGCTTTCACCGAAGAATACATATGATAGACTTTATGTTATCCATTTGCTATCTTATGTTCTATCTACTGCCTTTGATGGTGTTTTCTCATTTTCTCTATGATTAATAAAAGAGATGAAATGTTATAATCTTTTATTTTCTAGATTTCTAAAAAATGTGTTATTTTTAATTCAGTTTTTAGGAAAACACCATGATTCTTAGATAGAGCCCCTCTTCTGCTCCCTCCAATAGTTCCTCCAGCAAGGTAAATACCTTATTTAAAGCAATCAAACTGATGGTGGAATCCCACCAAAAACAAGCAAAATCCAACAAGAAACAGACTAAGCGAGTCGTTGATGCTCAGGCCAAGCTGGCCGAGAGAATGGAGCGACTATTGGTATCCCATATAAACAAAAACCGCACTATAGATGGGGTAGCCCCGGCATTACATTACTCTTACTAGCATCACCTACAATTCGTAGATGGACTATTGCATAGCTTCCTTCACCTAAGACCCCCTACCTTTAACGGGAGTCTCTCTGTAGTAGATACCGCCACATGCATCAAAATGGTGGAAAAGAATCTAACGAGTATCAAGTGTCCTAGCTCAGACCCATCTTACTACTCACCTCCTGCAAGATAAGGCCGAATATTGGTGGGACACCACCCGCAGCACACAGTTTGCTAATATATCACTCGAGGACATTACCCGGGATGAATTCATCAAAGCATTCCAGGCTCGATTCATTCCCCTGTCCGCCAAGCATAGCTTGGGGGACATGTTCCTGAAACTACAGTAGGGTGATCAATTTGTGTCTGCATACGAAGTAGAATTTCGATGCCTCGCAAGATTTTCTACCAGCTTGGTTCCCACTGAGCCAGACCACTGCCACCGGTTTCAGAGCGGTCTGCGGCCCTCTATCAGAAGCCAGGTGATTCCTCTATGCATATCAAACTTCACTGAACTACTTGAGACTGCCAAAGTAGTAGAGCAAGACCAAGCTAGGGAAGGGCCCAAGAGGAGTCTCAAATCCACCTTATTCCAGTTGAATCCTCCCAAATGATCCAGAGTATATCAGCTCGAGGTTGAAGCTCCCTCTGCCGATCAGTTCAATGGTTACAAGAAACCTCACATGTATGGTAAGTGTTACCATGGGAGTTGTGTCTACTTCACCTGCGGATGGTCAGGCCATGGATTTTATCATTGTACGTCTATAGAAACGATTGACGGTGATCAATTTGACGGCTCTAAGCACCACCAAATCTTTGACTTATTTTAGAAGCCTGCAACAACTCATCATGCACCACCTCCTACTTCAGCTGTAAGGTGTGAGACAGCCAATGACCCTAGCCAAAATGCACCACTGGCCACCTCCACGGTAGACCTATAACAACAGACATGCCGACCCTGCTCGTGTGTACACCCTCACACCAGTTGAGGCTGCTGAAGATAATCATGTGGTATCAGTTACACACTTTTGAACCTCTTTAGTTTTTACTATTATTACTTGCTTAACATAGTTATTAATTATTAATTCTATGATTTGGTTCATTTTGAAAAAATGATAAACCCTATAACATCCTACTCGACACTGGGGCGAGCCATTCCTTTGTGTCTGAAGGTTGGGCAAAAGCACTTAACCTACCCTTGTATCACCTATCAAATCCTCTTAACATTGGGTTACCTTCTGGAGCCCAATTACCAGCTCGCCAATTCTGCAAATTACTAATCCCCATTGAGAATGAAGAATTTGAAGCTAAGTTAGTAGTTCTCCCCATAGCCAACTTCGATGTAATATTGGGCATGAATTGGCTAAGCCAACATAATGCCACTATCAATTGCACAAAAAGAAGATTACCTTAGATAGTGGTGGCAAGGCCAGATCCTTTGTCGGTAATCTTAGCACGAGAGCCTCACTAATCAATGCTATAAAAGTGAAAAGGTTAGTTCAGAAAGGTTGTGATGCCTTCCTAGTAATGATATTGGGAGGAAGGAAAGAAGACGTTTCCTTATCCAAGAACCCCATCATTTGCAAATTTGCCGATATTTTCCCCAAAGATCTACCAGGTCTTCCTCCGACACGGGAAGTAGAATTTGCAATCGACATTGTTCCAAGAATGCAGCCCTTCTCTAAAGCTCCTTATCGAATGGCACCTAAGGAACTGCAAGAAATAAACAAGCAACTGCAAAAACTATTGGAGAAAGGTCTTATCAGGCCTAGTTCATCGCCATGGGGAGCGCCAGTTCTGTTGGTCAAGAAGAAAGATGGATTAATGCGGATGTGCATTGATTATAGGAGTTAAATAAAGTAATGGTAAAGAACAAGTACCCAATACCCCGCATAGATGATATGTTCGACCAATTGGCTGGAGCAAAAGTGTTCTCCAAGATCGATCTGCGATCAGGGTACCATCAACTGTAAGTAAAGGGTTCAGATATAGTGAAGACTGTCATTAGAACAAGATATGGCCATTATGAGTTTATAGAAATGTCGTTTGGATTGAGAAATGCGTCTTTCCTCTTTATGGACCTAATGCAACGTATCTTGAAACCATACCTTGAAAAATTCATCATCATGTTCATAGATAATATTTTAATATAGAAGGAACACAAAGGTCATCTCAAAACAATATTAGGAGAACTGGGAAGCCACCAGCTGTATGCCAAGTATTCAAAGTGTGATTTTTGGCTTGAATCTGTCACCTTCTTGGGACATGTAGTAGACGCTCAAGGGATAAGAGTAGATCAGAACAAATTCATCTCCATCCAAGATTGGGTAAAACCTATGTCAGTGACCGACATTAGAAGCTTCATGGGCTTAGCTGGTTACTATAGGAAGTTTGTGAAGGGCTTCTTCCAGATAGCATCTCCGCTCACCGATCTCACCCAAAAAGCTGTGCCGTTTGAATGGTAGCCAGTTTGTGAAGAAGCTTTCCAAGCACTGAAAGATGCGCTTTTATTTGCCTCAGTCCTAGTTCTCCCTAAAGGTGTAAACAACTAGGTCTATATTGACGCCTCTAGTATAGGCTTAGGAGCTGTGTTAATGCATGAAGGAAAGGTTATCACCTATGCTTCCCATCAGCTAAAGATACACAAAAGAAATTATGCCATTCATGACCTCGAACTAGCTGCTGTAGTGTTCACCTTAATGATCTGGCATCACTATCTATATGGAATTCAATGCTTAATATTCACAGATCATCAGAGTTTGAAGTATATATTCACTCAAAGGGAGTTGAACTATCGATATAGAAGGTGGCTGGAACTAATCAGTGACTATGACCTAGACATCCAGTATCATCCAAGAAAGGTGAATGTGGTAGCTGATGTGCTTAGTTGTCATGCTACTCTGAGCACTCTCATCTCTAAGGGTCCTCTAGAAGAAGAATTCCATAAATTGGATATCAAGTCAGGACGTAGTGACTAGGTGAGTACAATACTCTTAATGATTAATGTGGAGCTAATATTCCACAGAGACGTATCCATTACTCAGATGAAAGATGATAAGTACCTAAATCTTAGACAAGCTATCAAAAGTGGCCATTGTACAGATCTCTGATTTCATAAAGGTGCCATATAATATGAAGATCGTCTATAGATTCCTAAGTCCATGCACCAAGAGGTTCTAATTGAAGGTCATAGCTCCAAATACCAAATCCATCCTAGAAGCTCAAAGATGTATCAAGACTTGAAGCAATCATTCTAGTGGGCAGGAATGAAGAAAAGTGTAGCTGAGTTTACTGCAAAATGCCACGCTTGCAGTCTAGTTAAGGCAGAACACCAAAGGCCTAGTGGTTTACTTCATCCACTGGAGATTCCTAAATGGAAATGGATAGACATATCAATGGATTTTATTATGGGATTTCCTCATGCAAGATCTGGAGCAGACACGATTTGGGTCATAGTCGACCAGTTGATCAAATCTGCTCATTTCATTCCTATCAGGTAGACAGACTCAATTGAGAAGCTAGCCAAGCTGTGTATTAAAAAAAATAATAAGATTACATAGAATTCCCAAGATAATTGTATCTGATAAAGACAGCCAATTCACTTCTAAATTTGGGCAAGCCATGCATCAAGATCTAAGCACAACCCTAGCAATGAGTATAGCTATTCATCCGTAGACAGATGGTCAGATAGAACGAGTGAATCAGGTTCTTGAAGATCTACTTAGACTGTGTATACTTGATTTTGCTGGATCTTGGGAAGATCACCTCCCACTAGTAGAGTTTGCTCACAATAATAGTTTCCAAGCCAGTATAAAGATGGCCCCATATGAAGCTCTGTATGGCAGGAAATATAGTACTCCATTAGCATGTTCAGAAATAGGCAGTGTGCAGTTGTACGGATCTGAAAGGGTAGAAGAAACAAACAAGAAGGTTCAGTTGATTCTACTGTTGATTCAACAGTAGATTCGTATAGCTCAGGACCGTAAGAGTAAATACCACAACCTTCACCATCGTCCTCTGGAATTCAAAGTTGGAAATTTTGTGTACTTAAAGGTCAATCCAATGAAAGGAGTCTTCAGATTCGGCATAACAGGGAAACTCAGCCCCCATTATATTGGTCCATTCGAGGTAGCAGCCAAGATAGGTTCTTTCGCCTACAAACTAATATTGCCAGATAACTTCATAGCGGTCCACTATGTATTCCATGTATTATCTTTAAGAAGATGCCTCAGAGATCCATCCACCTCGTGCAATTCCCAAAAATTCAGATCCAGCCCGATCTGTCATATGCCGAAGAACCAATTCGAATCTTGGCCCATGACTACAAGCAGCTTAGAAATTGTGCCATTAAAATGATCAAAGTTCAGTGGAAGAATCATTCTAAGTTTTTTTTTCTATAAGCAATCTAAGTTTTTTTTTCCCAATTTCATTTCATATTTTTATTCTTGACTTCTTCTTTCCACTTGAGTGATGTCGATGATGATACCATTCTTAAGTGGGGGAGACTGTAACAGCCCAAGTTATTACCTTAGTTAATTAGGACTAATTTCAATCCTAATCTTGATCCTAAGTGTTATTCAAGTCATTAGGAGTCAACTCCTAAGATTTAGTCCAAATCAGGAGTCAAATGGATCAAATCCAGAAACCCTAAAATTTGATCCATCTAAATTGACCTCAGATCGAAAAATGGATTTTGCCATTGCGCTCATTGCCCCCAAATTAACTAGGGGTGATGTTTTCGTGTCAATCGAAAGTCATCGAAATTTTGATGAATATTTAAATAATATTTAAATACCCCAAAAATTGGAAAAATAAAATACTCATCAAATTAAAAATCTAACCTCACCATTACGTTTCGCACCCCTCAATTAGCTAAGGGTGAGTATTTGAAAAATTTGGGAGTTGATTATTTGAAATAGGATTAATTATTAATTTAATTATTTAAGTAAAAATATTAACTAAATTATTTATATTATTTAATCTTAATTTCCGCGCGGGCCATTCAGTAGTGACGCCGTTAGGCTGTTTAAAGACGCACCGCTTGATTCGTTGTCCGGATTGGCAGTGAAACTGAACAGTCTGATCAGAGATTAGACAGTCCCATGCCTTCGTCCCCATCGGGGGATCCGTCTCTTCCAAACGGCAGGTGCCGCCTCGCATCGCTAGTCCTTGCTCGCGGTGCCCTCGCACTGTGGGGCCCCGTACTTTCTCGCAGCAACACAAATACTGATATTAGCATAATTGTGGGAAGTATGGTGCTCCAGCTATGGCAAATTCCCAACTTAAGTAAAGTCAGGTTGGACCCAACCGGCCTTAAGCCAAGGGCTTGTCACCTGAAACTGTGAACATACATCAATACAAATCAAAGTGGTGGAAGCAAGAAACAGTATAATATAACAACCACATCATAATATAGTATAAGAGACTAAGAGAAACAGTAACTCAGATTAAATGCAGAAAATTAAACACATCCATAGCTTAATTATTACAAACTAAATTTAAATGAAAGTAAAGATCTCTCAAAGCCTCACTGCAAGAAAGTAAATTTAACTAAATAGTAGTAGGAAGATCCTCCTCCTGTACCAGCTCCTCTCCTACAGTACTTCCACAAACAGCTCCAAATCTAATATTTGTCAGTATCACAAATGCTAGGGCCCCAGCCAACAAAAGAAAAAGGTTACAGTTAGACAATTGCTAAGTACATTTTAGGCTATTTAAGTGAACTGAATATTTAGGATATCACATTTAAGGGTTTTAAACATGCAAGTATTATAAGGTGCTACAAGCTACATAGAACGAGATAGCCATAAACTAATCATTTATAGCTAATCAATAAGTATATAAAACTAACATACAATGCAGCAATTAAACAAGGCGAGGCAAAAAGCAAAATAACTGCAACTATTGAAATAAATCTGATCCTAACATGCTTATGATCACATAGATACATGCTGAGTATATAAAGAACACAAGTGCTGAAATAACACACAATTCTAGCATCCTAAACAATCCAATATTTAATATTAAATAATAAGAGTATTTATACAAGCATGCAGATTAATATAAAAAAGGCCACTGAGACATGTGGCAAAAGTAAACTAAGTACATGAATGAGCAAAAGTAAAGCCACTGAGACATGTGGCAAAATAAGTCAAGCACTATAAGAAAGGCCACTGGAGCATGTGGCAAAGTAAAACAAATACTAAAAACTGAACTGAAGTAGAAGTAAGCTTAAGACATAGTACTGCCATAATGAAAATAGGCCATACAGAACCTCTGAACTGAAAGTTCAACATGTATCCATCCTAGGCATTCGCAGAGCTAGGTCTGAGTTGAACTTATAGAATAAGACATGTATCCATCCTAGACATCTGCAAAGCTAGGTCCAAGTCTATTCTATAATAAAACTAGAACTGAAGAGGCAGACTAAGCTAGGGCATACTCTACTAACTGAAAGCACTGAAAAAATTGAATGAATGCTATGCTTTTCAAATACTATCTTAGGATGTTCTTTCCATATCCTAAGTTTACCTATTATTCTCAAAGAATGAGGCTCAATATTTAAGGTGTGCAAAGCAATCAAAGTCAAAGTAAGCAGGAGACTCAATCTAGACTTATGTGATATGTGTTGTTGCCTAATTTATCCAACTAACTATTCTAAGAAGAAACAAGTTTAGGATCTCCAATATCCAGCTATCAAGTATAATCCCAGATTCACGACCTTAATGTTAATATTAGAACTTAACAAGTTCTAATTCATAATCATATGACGACTATAAAGATTAAAGTAAATGGATCAACGACTTAATTATTATTATTTTCCTCTCTTAACCTAAATCTTGATTTAAGTAAATCAAGATTAAGGATTCTAGATCCAAACTCCACTCTGGAGTTCAATTACTGAATCCAAGATAATATCCTAATAAGGATTTTGGGTTCACACTTAAACATAATCTAAATGGGCAATACCTTAGAAGCTGAAGGATTTATGAACTACAATCTTAATGAAAGGTTGTTCTAATATTATAAGATAAAATAATAATTAAGAACTAAATTTCTAAGATCTGTATTCAGTTCTTAAAATAATTACATTATCTTATAGATTGAATCTGTGGTGCCTCACTCCTTAATCTACAAGAATTAAGTTAAGGGGTGGTATGTCACTCTAGCTAACCCTTCACTTATAATTGGATTAGGATAAAATCCACAATCCACCTAATGAGGGAAGGAGTAAGAATAAAATCAAACATGTAGCCACAATCTAACTAAATATACAGAGTGCAGAAGCGATTTTCAATACACAACATCCAAGCATCACAACATACATATAAAGAAAAGTATCTCAGAACATAAGTATAAAATCTAAATACGCAGTCACCAGTACCTGCATGTTTACATCATTTTAAAGTTTCAAATAATGAAAATAAAAAGACGCTCATCCTCACTCAGAAATAAATGCTAAACAGCAGCTTCTTCCACGGGCTCCTCCTCTGGGTATGGCTCCACTCCTAACTCCTGCATATCTAACTGAAGAGGGTCTGCCATTGTCTGTTTCACAATGTAGGGCCCCTGTCAAAAAAAGAAAATCTGGTTAGATAATTGTCTAAGTACATTTTAAGCTGATAAGTTTATATGTTATGTAATATCACCATTCTATAACTTCTAAGTAATAATGTGTATAAGGGAGCAGCAAGTAATACAAAAGAAAAGAAAAAGCTATAAATCACCTTTTATAACTTAAGCAAAAATGGAGGCTAAGACATGCCTCACATGTGAGCTAAACAAGGTAAGACATATAAATATACATAACCAAACAAGTGTAGTAAGAAAAATGCTACATCCTAAACATGCTGGTGATCAAAAGAAACATGCCAATCAAAATAAAACAACTCAGCCGTGGTAAGTATAAATAGCGGTAAGATTCTAACATCCTAAATATATATAAGCACAGTACAAGGAAATAGCTGACTGAATAAGAATAATGAAAAGTAACCGAACATCAACTGCATATAAATATACGCGTACAATCTACCATACAGAAAAGAGCTAATCTAGCCCACCAGAAAGGCTGAAGGTTCTTAGCACCAGTATGGCTAGGGCAGATCCTAGCACCAATACGACTAAGGCATCAACAGCATAATCGAAGGATCCTAGCACCAGTATGACTAGGGCTGTTCCTAGCACCAGTATGGCTAAGGCATTAATAGCATAATCGAAGGATCCTAGCACCAGTACAGCTAGGGCAGTTCCTAGCACCAGTATGGCTAGGACACCAACGGTGTGCCCCTAGTGTCAACATGGAGACTAGGCAAACAGCACACAATAAGACAAAGGCCTTCCCCTAGTAACATAAATTGATTAGGCAGTTAGAAGGAAATACTGAGAGGTAGCTCAAACACATCCAATTACTATCTTCATTAATCTCTTTAATATTTTTATAAGGAATCTAAGGAGTCTCCATATTTTTCTAACATTTTATTCATGCATCAAAATCTTGTATGATATGCTCAAGAAAATATGGCACAAAAATCAAGGAATGCGTAGCACAATATCAAAGTAAGTAGGGGACTCTACTAAATATGGTGATATTATTTGTTTTCTACTTAACCATTCTAACTATTCTAAGTTACACAAGTTCAGAATCACCATTTTCTTACTATCGAATGTAACTAAGAAATTTGTCCTTATAAGTTAAAAAGGATTAGAACTGGTCAGGTTCTAATCTAGTTCAATCAGATAGATGACTACGAGTTAAATCAATAAATCATATATGCTAGTTTTGTGAATTTAGACGTTCTAACTAAGATCCGATCAAGATCATCTAAATCTATAGATTATGGATTAAACACCATGAGATTTAGGTTTAATCATATAATCCAAAGAGGATAAGACCTAAGTTCTAGGTTTTATTCTATAAGTGATCTACTAGTTAAGGTAAATCCTATTAAGTAATCAAGCTTAATAGGATGAATCTCCTATCTTAAATCTAAGATTAAAAGACAAAATAATCAGAATGGGTTGTAAAATAAGAGAAAAGTCTAGAAACTAATAAAACCAAGGTTTCACCCATTGGGTAACCCAATTTACCCAATGAATGAATTGTAACCTATGATCTATCCTAATCTCAGGAATGGTCCTTAAGGTGTAGTGTTTAACTTAGAGAGAATTAAAGAATCTGACTTAATGGTTGATTTCACTCACTTAAATGTCACTAATATAATTATAATATTAATTTTAGTATTTTGGAATGTTAATTACAGGTTAGGGGTACTTGACCTAATCTTAGGGCAAAATGACCATTTTGCCCTTACTTTAAGGGTCAAAAGTCAACTTTCCAATTAGGGGTCAAAATTGAATTCTCTCAGTTCCAACTGATTCCTTACTGTCTAACTTGAAGATAGGCAGTAAGTACGTCTAAATTGGACGAGAAACGGTCAAGTTATGCCCAAAATGAGGCTAGGGGTAAATTGGTCATTTACCTAAATTTCTAGGGTTCAAAACCTAAATATTATTTTAGTTTATTGATGAAATTGAAATTCTAAGCTAGTTAGCACCTTGAATTTTCCAATTTGGGGTTGATTTGACTAAGTTATGGCTATTTGAAGTATAGGGGCATTTTGGTCATTTTTCACTAAGAATTCTAGGGTTGACTTTTTGTCCTAATATTCAAATGGGAAAACTAATACTACTACTGTGATGGGGTATCTCTCCTGAGTATTTTAAGACTCATATTGACTATGTTCTGATAATTGGGTAGAAAGTTATGAGGCTCTAAATAGGTCCTAAAATGTTACCTCATTATACGTACCCCAAAATAAATTTTTACAATATGTTATTTGATTCCTTACATTTTTCTGAGTATTTTGAGATATATATTGGCTATGTTTGGATCATCCTATAAAAAGTTATTAAACTTTTCAGATTTACTATTCAAAAATACAATTTGAATTAATTTACTATTCATTTATTTAAATTAAATGATTTTACTGTTCATTCCTAAAGTTTATTTATATGATTTCTGAATTTATTAATCTTTAATTAATCTATGATTTATTAAGCTTAATTACTAATTAGCATTTAATTAATCCATTAATTAATAAATTAAATTATATTTATTATTAGTTTACTATAGCAAAGTCATTAGCACTAATTGCTATTTTATTAATCTTAATTGCCTATTAATATCTAATTAAGAATAATTAATTATATTTTACTATTTAATAATAATTAATTATTCTTAAATTAATATTAAATTAATCATAATTAATCTCATAATTACTAATTACAGTTACTTAATTATATAAATTACTGTTCAAAAGTAATTAACACTAATCCTAATTTAATTAACTACTAACTGTATTTAATTAATCACTAACAGTAATTAACTAATTTTAATCAACAGACAGTGGGCCCCACTGGACACATGGCAGTGTGGGCCCCACGGGAGGGCTGAGTCGGCTCGGGTGATTGGGCAGCGGGCCCCACATGACACGTGGCACTGCCAGAGGCTGCCACGTGGCACTGTGGGCCCCACAGGGAGCCGAAGCGCTACGGGTGACCGGGCAGTGTATCCCACTTGACACATGGCGGTCCCAGAGGCGGCCACGGGGCACGGTGGGCCCCAGAGGGGGAGCCGAAGCGCCGCACGGGCTCGGGCTGTGGGCCCCACGTGACACGTGGCGTGCCGGCTGGCTGCCACGTGGCGCAAGGGCCCCACGGCCGAAGCCGAAGAGGCGCGGTTTCTGCCTGTGGGTCGCACATGACACGTGGCAGGCCAGGATGGCGCCACATGGCGCTGTGGGCCCCACTGGGCTTACGCCGACCCGGCCGAAGGCGGGGCGGGCTCGGGTCTTCCCGGCGCGGCCCGGACTTCATCTTCTCCGCGGAGGGGTCCCGTGGGCACCGGGCTAGGGCACGGCTTTTGGTGGACTTCCTGGTGCCGGACCACCTCGGCCCGCACGGCCGACGGTAGCCCACGTCGGGGACCTACACATCGGTGGGCGGACCTTCGCCGGAGGTGATCGGAGTCGTCAGCAAAACCTAAACCTAATCCTAGGTCTACGGGGCGAGGGGACGAGGTGGAACCTAAGAGGTTCTAGCCGTGATCTGGGTCGATCGGACCTGATCGAACTCGATCAGGTCCGATGGATCGACAATCCAGTCTAAATCCTACAATAATCAAGCGAAACATTGCAAATCTAACAGATGAGAGGGGGAATCGGAGGTACCTGAAATTCGACGGCTGCGGGGGCGCGGCTCGGGTCGGGTCAGTTCCGGCCCCAGGATGTGTAACCGGGGTCGGGGGGTGCGGGGGAGGTTCTTAAGGACCCTCGGACGGACCGGCCGAGGCAGGGGAGGCCGCCGGTTGGCCAGGCGAGCGGCGGGCACGCTGCATGGCTTGCGGGCGACGGGGCCGAGGACGAAGGCCTCGGGCTGTCCGGTCCCGCGACACGCGGACGGCCCGGATCCACCTGGACCGCGCGACGCGGATCACGGTTGGGAGCCGTGGGTTCCTCGCGGATCGGATGGTACGGATGGATCCGTCCGATCGGACGGCGCCGTTAGCGCCGTCCACTTAAGTTTACGGCGCCGTTAATTAATTATTTATTATTATTATTATTATTTTTAAAAAATTTCTAAAAAGTTTGAACATGTTTTTCCTAGCTATTTGAAGGGTGAGGAACGCAATGGCGAGGTCAGATTTTCGATCCGACGAGTATTTCGAATCCTCGATTTTTGGGACATTTTTATTATTAAAATATTCATCGAAATTTCGACGACTTCTGATCGACACGAAAACTTCACCCCAAGCTAATTTGGGGTCAATGAACGCAATGGCAGTGTCAATTTTTCGATCTGAGGTCAATTTAGATAGGTCAAATTTTAGGGTTCTCCGGATTTCCAGAAATCAGGATTCGATCCATTTGACTCCTGATTTGGACTAGGTCTTAAAGGTTGACTCCAAAATAACCTAATTAGCAGTTATAATTATGTTAAGACTTAGGATTAGTCCTAATTAATTACGGTAACAACCCGAGTTGTTACAGACTCCTCCACTTAAGAACGATGTCGTCCTCGACATCACTCAAGTGGAAAGTAAAGGTTACACTAAGCATGACTTGAATTGAAATTAAAGGTTCAGAATGCTGGGAATGGAATTACTTAGATTCTCGAAGAGTTTGGGATGCTTGGATCGCATATCAGATTCTTTTTCCCAGGTGGCTTTGTTGCAAGAACGATTCTTCTACTGAACTTTGATCATGTCGATGGCGCGACTCCTGAGCTGTTTGAGATCACGAGCGAGGATCCTAATTGGTTCCTCGGCATATGCCAGATCGGGTTGGATCTAAACTTCTGGGAGTTGCACGAGGTGAGATGGGTCCCGGAGACACTTCCTTAGGGACGACACATGAAAGACGTTGTGCACTGCGGTGAAATTCATTGGCAATTCTAACTGGTAGGCAGCTGACCCTATCTTCCTCAGGATTTTGAACGGTCCAACATATCTTGGGCTAAGCTTACTGGCAACCCCGAAGTGATAGACTCCTTTTATGGGACTGACTTTTAGGTATACAGAGTCTCCTTCTAGAAACTCCAAGGGTCAACGATGGAGGTCATGATATTTGCTCTGTCTATCCTGGGTCGTTCTGATACGTTGCTGTATGAGCTTTATTTTCTTATTTGTCTCCTCTACTAGCTCGGAGCCGAATAATTGATCATCACTTGTCTCTGCCCAAAACATTGGTGTAGAGCATTTCCTGCCATAAAGTGCTTCATACGGAGCCATCTTGATGCTGGCTTGGAAGCTGTTATTGTACGAGAACTCTACCAAAGGGAGGTGATCTTCCCAAGATCCTGCAAAGTCTAGTATGTAGAGGTGGAGTAGGTCCTCTAGTACCTAATTTACCCTCTCTGTTTGGCCATCCATTTGAGGGTGGAAAGTCGTGCTCATGGCTAGCGTGGTACCTAGGTCTTGATGGACGGCCTGCCAAAACTTTGATGTGAATCGACTATCTCTCTCTGATACGATAGTTTTTGGGATGCCATGAAGCTAAACTATTTCCTTGATATAGAGTTTAGAAAGCCTCTCGACTGAGTCAGTTTGTCGGATCGGGAGAAAGTGTGCAGACTTAGTCAACCGATCAACTATGACCCAAATAGTATCTGCCCCAGATCTCACATGAGGTAGACCCACAATGAAGTCCATCTATATGTCTGGCCATTTCCACTCTGGGATCTCCAGTGGATGTAGCAGACCTCTTGGCCTTTGGTGTTCTACCTTTACTAGGCAACACGCGTGGCATTTAGACACAAAGTTCGCTATGCTCCTCTTCATTCCTGGCCACCAGAACGATGATTTCAGATCCTGATACATTTTTGTACTTCTTGGGTGCACTTGATATCCTGAATTGTGACCTTCAACCAGTATTTCACATTTCATGGATTTAGGGATCCACAAGCAATCTCCTAGATAGATAGCTCCTTTTTGAAAGCGAAGATCAGTGCGGCGGCCATTCTCAATGGCCTGCTTGAAGCCCAAGAATTCCTCGTCTTTGCTTTGTGACATAGATACATCCCTATGAAGGTGGGTTCTACATTGATATTTGCTAGCGTTAAGCTGAGTCTGTCCCCGCTAATAGGCCTAATACCCATTTTGCGAAATTCTTCTATCAACAGGCCCTCTGTTATGATGGCATTTAGGGAGGCTTGACGGCTTAGAGGGTCGGCCACGACGTTGGCTTTCCCAGGATGGTATTGAATGTCCAGGTCATAATCGCTGATCAGCTCCAACCACCTCCTCCGTCTACAATTTAATTCTCGTTGGGTGAATATGTATTTCAGACTTTGATGGTCGGTGAAAATTGAGCATTGAACTCCGTAGAGGTAGTGTCGCCAGATCTTCAGGGCAAACACCACTGCGGCTAGCTCAAGGTTGTGGACTGCATAATTCTTCTCGTGAACCTTCAGTTGTCGCGAGGCGTAAGCGATGACCTTTCCTTCTTGCATTAGTACAGCCCCTAGGCCTATGCCTGAGGCATCCGTATGTACTTGAAAGTTCGCTCCTTCCTTTGGAAGGACCAATACAGGGGAAGAGGTAAGTGCATCCTTAAGTGCTTGAAAGGCCTCTTCGCACGCGGGTGACCACTCAAATGGTACCGCTTTTTGAGTGAGTTTGGTGATAGGAGAGGCGATTTGGGAAAATCCCTTCACAAATTTCCTGTAATAGCCTGCCAGTCCCAGGAAACTTCTGACCTCCGTTACTGTTTTAGGCTGAGCCCATTCCTAGATTGCATGAATCTTATTTTGATCCACTCTGATCCCATGAGCATCCACAATATGGCCTAGGAAGGTAACAGATTCTAGCCAGAATTCACACTTCGAGTACTTGGCGTATAGCTGGTGGTTCCTTAGTTCTTCCAATACAGTCCAGAGGTGTCCTTCATGTTCGCTCTTTGACTTAGAATATATCAGAATATCATCTATGAACACGATGACAAATTTATCTAGGTATGGTTTCAGGATATGTTGCATCAAGTCAATGAATATGGAGGGCGCGTTTGTCAGTCCAAAGGACATTACTAGAAATTCGTAGTGATCGTATCTAGTTCAAAAACCAGTTTTCGCAATATCGGAGTCCTTCACCTGAAGTTGGTGGTAGCCTAATCGTAAGTCAATCTTTGAAAACAGCTTTGCTCCAGCCAATTGAACGAATAGGTCATCAATGCGGGGTAGTGGATATTTGTTCTTGATGGTGATCTTATTCAGCTCCCTATAGTCAATGCACATCCTCATTGACCCGTCCTTCTTTTTTACAAATAGGACTGGAGCTCCCCATGGAGATGAGCTTGGCCTGATAAGACCTTTCTCTAGTAGCTCTTGTAGTTGCTTATGTAACTCTTGCAACTCCTTGGGTGCCATCCTATAGGGTGCCTTCGAGATAGGTTGAGTTTCTGGAATAACGTCGATGGCGAATTCGACTTCCCAGACAGATGGAAGACCGGGTAGATCTTCGGGGAAGACGTCGGTGAATTCGCAGACGACAGGATTTTGGGAGAGAGGAATCCCGTCCTTCTTTTCCCCTAGTATAGTCACTAGGAAAGCACTACAGCCCTTGCTTACAAATTTCTTTGCCTGAATGGCATTAACTAGGGAGGCTCTAGTGCTGAAGTTTCCTACAAAAGACCTTGCCTGTTTGCCGCTGCCTAAGGTAATCTTCTTCTTTTGGTAGTTGATGGTAGCGTCATGTTGGCTTAGCCAATTCATGCCCAGAATAACATCAAAATTGGCTATTGGCAGTACTATCAACTTGGCTTCAACCTTCGCCCCTCCGAAGGGAACTTGCAATTCGCAAAACTGGTTCGTCTAAAGCTGGTCTCCAGATGGTAGCCCCACGCTTAGGGGTGTCGTCAAGCGGTGAACCGGTAAGTTGAGGGATTTCATCCAGTTTTCGGAGACGAAGGAGTGACTTGCCCTGGTGTTAAACAAAATGTTACAGGGCTTACTATTTATATATATCGTACCTAATTATAGATGCAGGATTTACTAGTTACTATTAGGCACATACGAGTAAAAGAATGTTGGATTGATTCAGAAGCATGTACCTGACACCACATGATTATCTTCTGTGGCCTCTGTTGGTGTGAGAGCATATACGCACGCCTGACCTGCAGGCCTATTGTAGAAAGGTTATTTGGTCAGCAGCCTGGAGGTGCTTGGACGAGAAGCAGGGGGCATCTCTCGTCGAGGAGCAGGAGGTGGCAGGGCTGGACGTGCCGTAGTCGTGGTGGGGGCTCGACGGTAGAGATCAAATACAGGCTGACCCTACACCCGCTTGATTGGCATGCCGTCAATCATATCAGTATATTGGCACATGGTATAGTCATGCCCTAGTCTGCCATAGGTGAAGCATACCCGCTGCCCTTGAAAGCATCTGCCATAGGGATGCGGCCTGGTACAGCCGTTGTAAGGATCCGCGGCAGGGGCTTTTGCCTCGATTTGGTACACCCGGGCCCGCTTTGGGTTCCCCTGGCATTGCATGGCAGAGATAGCAAGCCACTTCGCCTCTCCCTGTTGATACCTTTCAGTGACTTTGGCGGTTTCCAGCAGCTCCCGGTAATCGGTCAGACGAAAGGGCACAACCTGGTTCTGTATAGAAGGCCGAAGACCGCTTTGGAACCGATGGCTTCGGTCCTCTTCCGTGGGTACCAAGTTTGAGGAGAATCTGGCAAGTCTCCGGAACTCCGCATCGTATGCAGCCACGGTACGGTCCCCTTGCTGTAACTTAAGGAATTCTTCCGCCATGCTGCGGCGTTCAGACAAGGGAATGTACTCCGCTCGAAACACCTTCTCAAACTCGTCATAGGAGATATCTTCCAAGCTGGTGCCCTCGAATTTGGTGGTGCGGATCTGATGCCACCAGTGTTCGGCTTCCCTGTATAACAGGTGGGTGACCAACCGGATCACCTCTGTCTCTGGGCACTTAATACTGGTCAGATTTTTCTCCATCATATGCAACGAATCTTCAGTGTCCACAGCTGATGATTTCCCATTAAACATGGGGGGCCTCAAATGAAAGAAGTTATGTAACAATGTGTCGGCGAACGGGGTGTATTGCTGGTTGGAGCTCTGGGGTGAGGAGGCGGCTGCTGTTATCAAGCGATTCTGGTTAATTTGTGATACCAAAAGGTGCTCCATGCGCTCTGCCTGGCTGGCCTGGGCCTTTGCGGCCTCCTCCGCTTGTCGCTGGTGGGATTCCACCATCATTTTTATGGCCTCCAGTGAGGCATTAACCTCACCGGATGCGGTGCTGGATGGGGAAACGAAGGACTTTGGCCGGGGTTCATCTTGTCTTGCTAGAATCTGAATTTAAGGACAGCACAGGTTCAGCATCTTAGTAAAAGAAAATAACACAACAACTCATCTTCTCTTTTATTAAACAGAAAATAGATGATACATTATCAGAAATGGAGTACAAGAAGGAAAAGACAGCCAATTGGGAAAAACACGGAATCTATCCTATGTATCTCCTCGTGAAGGCTTGGACAAAGTAAGCGTATGTCAGCGTTCGGCGGCGGCGGGCGTGTCGTCGCTCAAACCTCCATACTTCATGGGCCCACCATTCCTCTGCGTAATCCTGGAGGAGGATCTCCAGGATGTCAAGTCGTGTATCATCGGGGCATTCCAGTTCTTCGAACACTTGGGTCACTCTGTGTAACCATTCTCTAGCTAGGATGGGGAAGTCTTGTCCCTTATATTGCACCTTCTAGCATCCTTTCCAGAATGCTGGCTCCCACTGGAGAGACTTCCTGAACTTCCCTCCCATATCTCCTTGCCAGGAATACGTCATATGCCCACCTGTCCTTAAAATGGGCGAAAAGATCGCATCCCGACATGTTCGCTTGGTATCCTAGACATTCAGATTAGTGATATGAAGAAAATTACTTCTAAATTTCTAAGAAAAATCAGGTTACAGTGAGAATACAATAGCATGTGAATAAAACTAAAACTTCTATTTGATATATCGGGCTGTAAAGGCATGACTGAAATCTTCGTAGGTGATGTCTCGCTGTAACCATTCACACTGATAGGTGAGGGCTCTAAGGGTGACATGCCACCAGTCTCTAGCCCTATCCTGCAGGAGACGTGTTACTAGGGCAGTCTTGACATTGTCCGCAATGTCCATCGCCCCCATTATTTTATCTGTCGTCATTAGCCATCGCCTAGCCAATGTGGGGAGATCATACCCTCTGAATGTGCTTTCTTGGAGCAGTTGGGTCAACATCCTAACTTCTGGATCTAATATCCCTTCTATGTACATGTCGAGTTCTCGGTAGAGTTGAACAATTCTTTCCTAGCTTTCATTGAATCGTCGGTGATGCCTTTCAACCGTCATCCTAGCATATCTAATTATGTTAACATTTAGATTTTTGTTTGATACCACTGCTTGTGTATTCTGATTATCAACTTTATATTCTGAGTGTGATGTTGTGATCTCTTGGATGTGATTCTAATGTATTCTAACATAGTGACTGAATTGGTAGAAGAATCATCCATTAGGTAGATAAGAATGCAAATTCTTATCTGACACCTTATGGGATTCTCTGATACCAACTGTGGCGCCGCACCCCTTAATCCACAAGAATTAAGTTAAGGGGTGGCGTGTCACTCTAGTTAACCCTTCACTTATAATTGGATTAGGATGAAATCCACAATCCACCTAATGAGGGAAGGAGTAAGCATAAAATCAAACATGCAGCCACTATTTAAGTAAACATACAGAGTGCGGAAGCGATTTTCAATACACATCATCCAAGCATCACAACATAAATATAAAGAAAAGTATCTCAGAACATAAGTATAAAATCTAAATATACAGTCACCAGTACCTGTATTATTATATCATTTTAAAGTTTCAAAGAATGAAAATAAAATGACGCTCATCCTCACTCAGAAATAAAGGCTAAACAGCAGCTTCTTCCACGGGCTCCTCCTCCGGGTATCGCTCCACTCCTAACTCCTGCTCATCTAAATGAAGAGGGTCTGCCATTGTCGATTTCACAATGTAGGGCCCCAGCCAAAAAAAGAAAATCTGGTTAGACAATTGTCTAAGTACATTTTAAGCTGATAAGTTTTATGTGTTATGTAATATCACCATTCTATAACTTCTAAGCAATAATGTGTATAAGGGAGCAGCAAGCAATACAGAAGAAAAGGAAAAGCTATAAATCATATTTTATAACTTAAGCAAAAAGGGAGGCTAAGACATGTCTCACATGCGAGCTAAACAAGATAAGGCATATAAATATACATAATCAAACAAGTGCAGTAAGAAAAATGCTACATCCTAAATATGCTGGTGATCAAAAGAAACATGCCAATCAAAATAAAACAACTCAGCAGTGGTAAGTATAAATAGCAGTAAGATTCTAACATCCTAAATATATATAAGAGCAGTACAAGGAAATAGCTGACTGAATAAGAATAATGAAAAGTAACCGAACATCAACTGCATATAAATATACGCGTATAATCTGCCATACAGAAAAGAGCTAATCTAGCCCACCAGAAAGGCTGAAGGCTCTTAGCACCAGTACGGCTAGGGCGGATCCTAGCACCAGTACAGCTAAGGCATCAACAGCATAATCGAAGGATGCTAGCACCAGTACGGCTAAGGCATCAACAGCGTAATCGAAGGATCCTAGCACCAGTACGGCTAGGGCGGTTCCTAGCACTAGTACGGCTAGGGCACCAACAGTGTTCCCCTAGTGTCAATAAGGAGACTAGGCAAACAGCACACAACAAGACAGAGGCCTTCCCCTAGTAACATAAGTAGAATAGGCAGTCAGAAGGCAATACTGAGAGGCAGCTCAAACACATCCAATTACTATCTTCATTAATCTCTTTAATATTTTTACAAGGAATCTAAGGAGTCTCCATATTTTCCTAACATTTTATTCATATATCAAAATCTTGTATGATATGCTCAAGAAAATATGGCACAAAAATCAAGGAATGCGTAGCACAATATCAAAGTAAGCAGGGGACTCTACTAAACATGGTACTATCATTTGTTTTCTACTTAACCATACTAACTATTCTAAGTTACACAAGTTCAGGATCACCATTTTCCTACTATCGAGTGTAACTTAGAAATTTGTCCTTATAAGTTAAAAAGTATTAGAACTGATCAGGTTCTAATCTAGTTCAATCAGATAGACGACTATTAGTTAAATCAATAAATTATACATCCTAGTTTTGTGAATTTTGATGTTCTAACTAAGATCCGATCAAGATCTTCTAAGCCTATAGATTATGGATTAAACACCACAAGATTTAGGTTTAATCACATAATCCAAAGAGGATAAGATCTAAGTTCTAGGTTTTATTCTATAAGTGATCTATTAGTTAAGGCAAATGCTATTAATTATTCAAGCTTAATAGGATGAATCTCCTATCTTAAATCTAAGATTAAAAGACAAAATAATTAAAATGGGTTGTAAAATAAGAGAAAAGTCTAGAAACTAATAAAACCAAGGTTTCACCCATTGGGTAACCCAATTTACCAAATGAATGAATTCTAACTTATGATCTAGTACTAATATCAGGAAAGGTCCTTAAGGTGTAGTATTTAACTTAGAGAGAATTCAGGAATCTGAATTAATGGTTAATTTCACTCACTTAAATGTCACTAATACAATTATAACATTAATTTTAGTGTTTTGGATTGTTAATTATAGGTTAGGGCTACTTGACCTAATCTTAGGCCAAAATGACCATTTTGCCCCTACTTTAAGGGTCAAAAGTCAACTTTCCTCTTAGGGGTCAGAATTAAATTCCTTTAGTTCCAACTGATTCCTTACTGTCTAACTTGAAGATAGGCAGTAAATACGCCTAAATTGGACGAGAAACGGTCAAGTTATGCCCAAAACGAGGCCAGGGGTAAATTAGTCATTTACCTAAATTTCTAGTGTTCAAATCCTAAATATTATTTTAGTTTATTGATGACATTAAAATTCTAAGCTAGTTAGCACCTTGGATTTTCCAATTTGGGGTTGATTTGACTAAGTTATGGCTATTTGAAGTATAGGGGCATTTTGGTCATTTTTCATTTAGAATTCTTAGGTTGACTTTTTGTCCTAATATCCAAATAGGAAAACTAATACTACTACAGTGATGGGGCTACTTTCTTGAGTATTTTAAGACCCATATTGACTATGCTCTGATAATTGAGTAAAAAGTTATGAGGCTCTAAAGAGGTCCTAAAATGTTACCTCACTATACGTACCCCGAAATAAATTTTTACATAATCTTATTTGATTCCTTACATTTTTCTGAGTATTTTGAGACCTATATTGGCTATGTTTGGATCATCCCATAAAAAATTATTAAACTTTTATGATTTACTATTCAAAAATACAATTTGAATTAATTTACTATTCATTTATTTAAATTAAATGATTTTACTGTTCATTCCTAAAGTTTATTTATATGATTTCGGAATTTATTAATCTTTAATTAATCTGTGTTTAATTAGACTAAATTACTAATTAGCATTTAATTAATCCATTAATTAATTAATAAAATTATATTTATTATTATTTTACTGTAGCAAAGTCGTTAACACTAATTACTATTTTATTAATCTTAATTGCCTATTAATATCTAATTAAGAATAATTAATTATAATTTATTGTTTAATAATAATTAATTATTGTTAAATTAATATTAAATTAATCCTAATTAATCTCTTAATTACTAATTACAGTTACTTAATTATAAAATTACTGTTCAAAAGTAATTAATACTAATCCTAATTTAATTAACTACTAACTGCATTTAATTAATCACTAACAGTAATTAACTAATTTTAATCAACAAACAGTGGGCCCCACTAGACACGTGGCACTGCTAGAGGCTGCCATGTGGCACTGTGGGCCCCACGGGAGGGCGAAGTTGGCTCGGGTGACTAGGCAGTGGGCCCCACATGACACATGGCACTGCCAGAGGCTGCCACGTGGCACTGTGGCCCCATAGAGAGCTGAAGCGCCGCGGGGGACTGGGCAGTGGGTCCCACTTTACACGTGGCGGGCCCAGAGGCTGCGACGTGGCACGGTGGGCCCCACAGGGGGAGCCGAAGAGCCACGCGGGCTCGGGCTGTGGGCCCCACGGGACACATGGCGTGCCGGCTTGCTGCCACGTGGCGCAGGGGGCCCCACGGCCGAAGCTGAAGAGGCGCGGTTTCTGCCTGTGCGTCCCACATGACAGGTGGCAGGCCAGGATGGCGCCACGTAGCGCTGTGGGCCCCAGTGGGCTTACGCGGACCCGGCCGAAGGTGGGTCGAGCTCGGGTCGACCTGGCCTGGCCCAGACTTCGTCTTCTCCGCGGAGGGGTCCCGCGGGCACTGGGCTAGGGCACGGCTTTTGCTGGCCTTCCCAGTGCCGGACCACCTCGGCCCACACGGCCGACGGTAGCCCACGTCGGGGCCTACACGTCGGTGGGCGGACCTTCGCCGGGGGTGACCGGAGTCGTCGGCAAATCCTAAACCTAATCCTAGGTCTACGGGGCGAGGGGACGAGGCGGAACCCGAGAGGTTCCAGCCTTGATCTGGGTCGATCGGACCTGATCAAACTCAATCAGGTCCGATGGATCGACAATCCAGCCTAAATCTTACAATAATCAAGCGAAACATTGCAAATCTAACGGACGAGAGGGGGAATCGGAGGGTACCTGAAATTCGACGGCTGCGGGGCTCGGGTCGGGTCGGGTCGGTTCCGGCTCCAGGACGTGTAACCGGGGTCGGGGGGTGCGGGGGAGGTTCTTAAGGACCCTCGGACGGACCGGCCGAGGCGGGGGAAGCCGCTGGTTGGCCAAGTGAGCGACGGGCATGCTGCGTGGCTTGCGAGCGACGGGGCCGTGGACGAAGGCCCCGGGCCGTCCGGTCCCGTGACACGCGAACGGCCCGGATCAGCCCGGACCGCGCGACGCGGATCGCGGTTGGGAGTAGTGGGATCCTCGCAGATCAGACAGTCCGGATGGATCCGTCCGATCGGACGGCGCCGTTAGCGCCGTCTACTTAAGTTGACGGCGCCGTTAGTGCCATCCACTTAAGTTGACGGTGCCGTACGGCGCCGTACGGCGCCGTTATTTAATTATTTATTATTATTATTTTTTTTAATTTTCCAAAAATTTTGAACATGTTTTTCTTAGCTATTTGAAGGGTGAGGAATGCAATGGCGAGGTCGGATTTTCGATCCGATGAGTATTTTGATTCCTCAATTTTCGGGACATTTTTATTATTAAAAAATTCATCGAAATTTCGATGACTTCCGATCGACACGAAAACTTCACCCCAAGCTAATTTGGGGTCAATGAACGCAATGGCGGTGTCCATTTTTGATCCGAGGTCAATTTAGATAGGTCAAATTTTAGGGTTTTCCAGATTTTTATAAATCAGGATTCGATCTATTTGACTCCTGATTTGGACTAGGTCTTAGAGGTTGACTCCATAATGACCTAATTAGCACTTATGATTATGCTTAAGACTTAGGATTAGTCCTAATTAACTACAGTAATAACTTGGGTTGTTACAGAATCAATCCTACACCTACAAGCAAGGTTTCAAGAGGATTAAATAGTTAATCAAGTAAGGAATTCCAAATGAAGGTAGCTCAATTCAATTGAATGATATAAAGTCTAAGATCTAAGATTTGATAACTGTATATCTAAACTAATAAGACTAAGTTTAGGGTTCCTTAAAGCTTTTGCTTATACTTTCATTGAGACTATAATTCATAAACCAGCTTTGGTAGGATAGCTAGGATTTGAAACTTTAACATTAATATTAATTTAAGCTAAGTCTCTTATAAAGGGTCTTAAGATCATTTAAGATCTTAAGAGCTTACTTAAGGATTTTAAGGTTTAACACTAGGATTCATTCAAGAAATGATACTACTTAGCAATTGATGTTAATACATTACATTACTGATTATTATTTCTTTATTTGATAATTCTAGGGTTTAAGGGTACTTAAACATATTTTGGTCAAAATGACCAAAATACCCGTCTTAAGATGGGTCGATCGATTCTAGTCGAGTCGATCGATCTGATCAAGTCCAGCCATCGATATGGGTTTACAATTATTGTCGAGAGGTTCAGGCACTTCTTGGCTAGCCAATTGCTGGGGGGAATGCAGTGATCAGGCGAAACAGAAGCCGACTGGCAGTGCACACTCAGATGGTGAATTCGCCCTCTGGTCCACTGTCGGCTACTCCTACACTCTTTGACTGCCTAGACGTGAAAGCGAGTCGAGCTGAAACCAAGTCGACAGAAGGAGGGACAAAGGTTGTGCCTGAGGACTGAGGAATGGTTGTGATAGAGAGGGTACAACTAGCTCAGGAACTCTCCAAGCAGTCTCAGCAGCTACACAGGGGGGTCTAAATGCCAAGTCTAGCCCTCTATCAGCTGTACGCAGCAGGTTCAGTCGCTGGGAGAACTAGGAGCACTGAGAATAAAGAGCAAAGGGGGAAATTGAGGTTCACAGTGAGCAAAGGAGCTCACTGTGGGATCAATGGAGGTATTTATTGGCTTTAGAGGGGCCTAGATCTGGTGTGCGAGGTTGGGAGCCAGAGGTCCAGGCTTGGGCCGAGGGGCATCTCCCGCCTTCCTGAAATGGGAGGCTCCACTCCACAGGGCCTTTATGCTAGGCTCAGCCATACATGGGAGAATCCCAACTGCCTGAAGAATAAGGTGGAGGCATGGCCGACAATAACGACGTGGCAAATATTGGCGGATCTTCATGGTCGGGTTGGGAGTCGAGCGGGGATGACGATGAACAGCTGGGATTCGCCCTCAGCTATCTGATCACACGACTGTTGAAGATGGATGGATGGATGTGGGCTTCTATTAATCAAACCGCGGATGAGATCTTGATCATTTGATGCGAGATGCTGATCGAGCGGTCAGGATTAGATCACGGTGTGGGGGTAGCATGAGCCGTAGGATTGAGTGCGTTAAGATGCGTGCTGAGGCATCCATGCGACGGGCAGGCTTCCCCGCTGTCGGGACCCCCCAGCGGATCTGCCGCGGTCTCGACAACAAATCCCGGAATATAAAATATATATATATATATATATATTAATTTAATTAATTATAATTCATTTAATTAATTACTTAATTTCTATTAAATAATTAAATCCAAATTAGGACTAGATAAGCTCCAAAATTTCCAAAAATTCACCCATAACTAATTAGGGTATGAAGAATTCAAAAATGAACTTAGATTTTAATTTGGAGATTAAATTAATTTAGGTATTTTTCAAGGCTCAAAAATAGGCAAAAATACCAAAATTTTCAATTTAGTTCTTATTGATTACAAACTTCTAGGGTTATGTTTAAATGACTCATTGAGTCTAATGGAATCTAAATTAGAACTTAGTTTAGCTTAATTAATCTAAACTTTAGCTATGGTAACAACTGGGGTTAAGTCTAATGGAATCAAAATTAGAATTTAGTTTAGCTTAATTAATCTAAATTTTAGCTATGATAACAACTAGGGTTGTTACACACACTCTCCACCTGCCACCTCCTTATCATCTACCTGAGCTCGGGGTGAAGGTTTCACATTAAGACGAGCTGAACCAGACCCAGAGCCCTCTCTCAAACCCTAGCCAGCCCTACCGTTCCTCCAGGTACCCTCCTCTCCTCTTCTTTTGCTATGCAATTATCTTTGTGCAATGATTGTAACAAGTGCTACATGAATCGAATGATTAAAAGTAGCCCGAGCCCCCGTATCGACCCGTAGAAGCTCTGCTTAGGGTTAGACCTCGGCGCGACTTCCGGCCACCTCCGGCAATGTTTCACCCCTCAGAAGGTAGAGCTCGGCGAGCTCTACCCGGTGGCACATGAACCAGACCCCGGCATCACCGGAAGGGCTGGCAAACGCCACGCCTAAGCTCCCCCTCGCCTCGGTGCGAGGTAGGGTAAGCGAAGAGGCGCGGGGCCAGGCTGGGTCGACCAGGGCAGGACTCAAGTTCAGTGGGTCTGTCCGCGGTGTAGACGCGTATCTCGAGTAGGGCCCGCATCACCACGTGGCACCCATTGGGTGGAACGCGTGGCAGTGGGGCTTGCCGCCTATCCGGGGTTTGTCGCATGGGGCCCGCCCGCTGTGCAGCTGCCATTAAAGCGCTACCCCGTGGTCATGGTGAGGCCCACAGCCCCGTCCATCTCCAGTAGTGGGACCCACCGCTCTGACTCGACCAGCCAGAGCGTGCCACGTGTCCCTGTGGGTCCCACCACCGATCAATTCTTCTGAAATGATAATTAATTATAATTATATAATTAATTATAATTAGATAATTATATTATATAATTCTATTTTAATATATTTTAGTTATATAGTTATAATTATAGTTATACAAAAAAAGAGCCTTAATTAATAGGTCTTAGTAGTATGATTAGGTTAAGTATATATTATATTAATAATTCTATCAGTTAATTAGTAATATATAATTAGTTAATAATTAGTTAAGATAATTAATTAAGTTAAGTAAATTCTAATTAATTAGTATTAAACAATCAAATCAGATTAATTAAATCCATTAAATAGTGATTATTGATTAATTAATTGAAATTATTAATCTAATCTTAACTAATTAGTATAATTAAATTAATTAATCAATTTAATCAATTCAAACAGTAAATTAAATAGTATTAATAATAATTAATTAGGATTAATTACACTAATCCTAAAACTAATAAATAAATATTTAAATATTATAATTAATGAATTAATTTAAATTAAATAATATGTTGATTAAAATTAATTAATACTAATGCTATTTAAATAGGAAATTAATATTTAAATATAATTAAATTGATAATTAATATATTTAACTAATTAATTAAACTGTAGAGTAACTAATAATTAATTAAAATTAGAACTGATCAGGTTCTAATTATGCTTTTTCAGATAACGGTGGAGTTTCTGATAACAACACCAAAGTTAAGCGTGATTATGATAGGATGGGTGACCTATTGGGAAGTTATCTTCTGAGGGTAAAATTATGAGACTTTCATGCGAAAGCGGACAATACCTTGATGCTTAAGAGTTTGAGCTCTCACAAATGGTATTAGAGTAGGCCATAGGATGTTAGATAGGAGCTATGTGTCATACAGGGCAAAGTACCAGTTCATATGAGCAGCCACTTGAACCCATAATGGTTAAGGTGCTATATGGTTGTGGGTACTTCTTGAGCCTATAGGGGTCATCACTAGTCCTATCTACCCTATGGATAATTCTTAGATCTGTGTGTAGATACTGATGAGGATGTCAGTTACTTAAGTTGGGGAGATTGTAAAGACCCACTTAAGTAGTAATAAGTGAAACTCTTAAACATTAAGACGCCCTTTTCAGATAATGATAGAGTTCCTGATAACAACTCCAAAGCTAGGCGTGCTCATGTGAGAGCACTCCCAGGATGGGTGACCTACTGGAAAGTTATTTTCTGAGGGAAAAATCGTAAGGCTTTCATGCCAAAGCAGATAATACCTTGGTGCTTAAGTGTTTGGGTTGTCACATGTATTGATTGGCTTTTGGGAATTTATCTGCTTCGACACGCTGTAGCTCATGGCTATTAAGATAGTGTCCATGACGGCGCATTGTAGTGCCTTTCTTTCTGTAGTGTATCCACCATGGTGCGCTATTGTGGCGCACTAGAGCACATTGTGGCACTCTACAGTGCCATCTTTATCTAAAATTCTCTTTCATCTCAAATTGAACCGTTCTTCCTAAATACCACAAAATCACACATCAAAGTACAACTAATTTTACGAAAAACATGGATTCTATCACAAAATTCTCTATAATTATTGTGTTCATCGTACCCCACACTTAATTTCTTGCTCGTCCTCGAGTATTCAATAAATAACTTCTTGAAATAGTGAGAATTACATAATCTTGCTTCAAATTGAAATAGTTATGAAACTTTTCTTTGTAATTTAAAGGACAACCAACAATATGATGATTGATTAAGGGTAACCTTCATTTGTTTGGTCCAGTATTAGACTTCTATTTCCGCTATCCTTTCTCTTTTTTCTTTAAAATAATGTGTGATCACAAGAACAAGTGTTTGGGGAACTTTTTAGCTTCTTATTAAGTAAAATTGAAAGATGATGTCTTTAGAAATTTTCATGCTATATGTGTTTATTCTTATGAAATGCAATGCACACTACCTTTCAGGAGAGAAAATTTTCTTCATCCCTATATATTTTTCTTTTTCAATGTCTCATGGGAGAGACACTTTCTTCATCCCATTTCCTTCCTTTTTATTTTTCTTGTTCAAGGGAGAGATACTTTTCTTTATCCCATCATTCATGCATTGTATTCATTAAGTCCTACAAAAGCCTGATAGATTCCTTATTTTAACCAATCTTTCATTTATCTCATATTAGCCTTATTTTTTCCCCACACTTAATCTCATTGAGTCACAAGTTCTTGATAAAAGATTCCCGACAATGGTTTTAGCAGGTATTACTGAAATCTTAACATATAATGGTTACTGAGTTGCTCAATATCATACATGTTAAAATAAAAGATTCTTGAAGACTTTCTAACACATAAATCAAATTTTAGAGCTTAATTTGTAACGAGACATAGATTATAAAAAAGTAATTACATTAATTTCATTATATTTGAGCAACAAGTTACATAGGTGATGAAACAAACATAAGAAAACTAATCAAGCAAAATATATAAAAAAGGTAACAAGTAAAAGAAAATAAAAATTACAACCTGATTAATATGGGCTGTTTCCCACACAGCGCTTGGTTTAACGTTCTTAGCCTGACAAAAATTTTTTCCTTCTAAATGATCCTTTCCATAGGAACATCGTGTAATTTCATTTCTTCTTTCTCTTATACATTTTTTTGAATGTAATATGGTTCAAGTCGTTGACCATTAACTTAGAAAGATCACTCTTTTGATGCAATTTCATTGGCTCCGTGATGGTGAACCTTATGCATGATGAACGGTTCACTTTAATTTCCCTAGAAATAATTTCATTCAAGAGTTAAATAATAATCCATTGATTCATGGTTCAAAATTATTGAACCTCAACATTTTCATGCTACTTCTTCATTGTTTCTTTGTAAATTCTGGCGCTCTCATAGGCATTCACCCAAAATTCTTCTAGCTCACTAAGCTGCAGAGCTTTTCGCTTCCATGCTTATTTGAAATCAAAATTTAACTTCTTAATAGCCGAAAAGGAGTGAAGCTCAAGCTCAACAGGTAGGTGACATGACTTCTTATAAACAAGTTTGTAAGGTGACATTCTTAAAGGGGTTTTGAAAGCTTTTTTGAAGGCCCATAAAAATCATATAACTTAAAGGGCCAATCTATTATATTATTATTCACTATTTTCTCCAAGATCTACTTCAGTTCCTTGTTTGAAACTTCTACTTGACCACATGTTTGTGGGTGATAGGAAGTTCCACTTTTGTGTTTGACCCCATTGTTCTTAAGTAGGATTTCAAGTTGTCCATTACAAAAATGTTTTCCACCATCACTAATGAGAACTCTCAGGGTGCCAAATCTTACTAAGATGTTTTTCTTATGAAATTTTATGACAGTTTTAGCATCATTATTCACACAAGCAATTTCCTCTACCTATTTAGACCCATACTCGGCAGCCACCAAGATGTAACAGTTCAATTTTGATGCAAGAAAAGAGCCCATGAAATCAATCTCCCATACATTAAAAAGTTCAACTTCAAAATTTTTTTTAAGAGGCAACTCATCTCTCTTGCCAATATTCCCCATTCTTTGACATTTTGCACATTTTTGAACATAGTTAGCAACATCTTTAAAAATAGATTGCCATAAGAAACCTTATTGCAAAACCTTGGCTACCATTCTTTCAATTACATGATGCCCTCCTTACAGAGAGGTGTGACAATGAAAAAGGACCTCATTTACTTTCGCTTTTGGCACAAACTTTCTCATAATTTGATGTGCACAACATTTTTAAGGAATAAGGTCATACCATAAGTAATTCTTAGCATCAAAAATGAATTTTTTCTTTGTTGATATGTCAAATGTTTTGGTATGATAGCTCCCACAAGATAATTAGCAAAGTTAGCAAATGAAGGTGGTGTTAATGAAGTAATGGCGTACAATTATTCATCAATGAATTTTTCACATCTCATTTGTTTCATCTAACTCTAGGTGAGTTAACATTGACAAATGATCGGCAACAATATTATCACTTCCCTTTTTATCTCTAATTTTCAAGTCAAATTCTTAGAGCAATAGAACCCACCTTATCTATCTTGGCTTTGCCTCTTTCTCTTAAAGCAATTACTTAATGACTGCATGATCAGTATAGATGATAGTTTTTGAGCCAATTAAATAAGATTGGAATTTATCAAAATCAAAGACTACATGCAAAAACTCGTAGTTGTTACTTAGTTTAAGACATCCAAATTAGGTTAAAACTATCACCAATAGAATTCTGATGGCATTAGTTTCCTTCACCTGAAATTTGGTGTGATTTGGAGGTCGTTCATCTTTGACGAGTATTTGGAAGTTATTAGAATATCTTAGAAATTATCTAATTTATTTTGACCTCCAAATAAAAATCAGAGTTCGCCATTGTACCGGTCACCCCCAAATTACTTAGGGTGACATTTTAGGAGCTTTTAGAAGTTCTCAAGTTTTTTCCGAATATTATAATATTATCTTAATGTCAAGAAAATTAAGATAATTAAATTGATCTCTGATAAATCTAACTTTATTTTTAAGTTCGTCACCCTCCATTTTATTAAAGGTGAATTTGTCAGATATTTCGGAGCTCGTTTGATAGCCTATTTTTTTTAAATAAAAAGGATATGAATTATTTAGTAAATTATCTAATATTTATTATAATTCTTTTTATTCTTTCCAAATTCTATGGCACACACAGTTCGATCGGGACTTAATCCTATGTGCCCATCCTAGTTAAGTGGAAGTCTGTGAGCTATAAAACGCAAAGCCCGATCCAGTCGTTGGATTGACATTCTGATCCAACAACCTGATCTTCCCCACGGTTAATCAAACCAAGGAATCAATCTGGCGCGTTGGATCACAATCAGATGGGTGAGGGAGTAGCACTGCACGACCCTCCCGATCGCTTGATCGTGCGCTCAGAGCCCATAGATTCTCATAATACGCCCCCCTTTTAACCCCCTTTCTGTGGCAACTAAGCCCCCCGAGGGCTCAATAGGTTCTAAAGGTTGAGGGCCTACTATTGGGAAGGTTGGCGTGGAGTTTGCGCTACTATGGGCGTCACCTTTGTGAACCCAAATTCCTGAGAGGTGATTGAACAGTACCTTCTTTTTTCTCCCTAATTTACTTTGCATTCCTCTCAATTAATATTTGCTTAAGAATTACTTGACCCTCTCATCAATTATAGAGCTCCAACCGAGCTCGGTTGGAGCCCGATTTGTTCACCATCCACAATGTTCAACAGTAGAGTCTTTAGGGATCCATAGGTTTCCACCTAGAGCATCATCTTGTCGGAGATAGGAGTGCTCTTCGGCGAAGCTAAGGCCACCATTCGAAAGGCCTCTCCGTGACCTTTTGATCATTTTATTCGGGTCGGCCTCCTGCGGTTGCCGAAGCTAGGGTGATTTTGCCCTAACTCCCTCCTAGTATATCTTACTGCATCGGATTCGGCTCACGTCGGCCTGACCTGAGCAATCTAATCTGCGGGCCTGACTCGCCTGTGCGCGATTGGTTTTTGCTTGCGGCAAATGGAGAATTAATTAATTAAACTTAATTATTAATAATAATTGTTAAATGCAAATTTTATTTACTATATAAATTTAAAAATAATTATCCAAATTATAAAAATGTATACATCATTTTATTCAAAAAAAATGAGGATCAATAATATGACATTAGATTTAAAGCTTGTGGACTAATTTCACTTATCACTAATTCAATTAATTAATTAAATAATTAATCAACCAAATCTTGTAAATGTAGTATATTAACGAATTCTCATCAAAATTCAAAAATCCAATAGTTCATTTCAATCACAAAGATGTGTAGGTCAATAATATGATGTCAAATTTCTAATTTGATATATAATTTAATAATGACCATTTAAGTGTCATTAAGAGTCATTAAAATCCTGATTAGCCATTTGATGCCTGATTTGACCTTAATGTCATTTTACTCATTGTGTTATACCTAAGCTATAGACACTATGTTTTCATTTGGACATAAAATGGAAAATGTGAGTTTTTGATCATTGAATAAAATGATATTAAATTCTTAAATTTTGAGTTTTGCATGTTTAGGCCATCTAAAGGCTAGGACACCTTAGAAAACATACCATAAGTCATGTAACAACATTTGATGGTGTTTTGAGAAGGAAATTACATAGAATAACCTACTCCTATTTTAGTGTGAGCAAAATAAGCTAGAGCCTTATCTTAGAATTAAATTGACCTTTTATGGTCCTAATGCATGATTTTGTACTTAAGGATTTTAGTAATCATAAACTCTTAGGTGGATTGGACTAGTTAGATACTTATGTTAGTAAGAGCCATTTGTGAACCCCCTTAAATGGTTAGATTGAGATTAACTTAGTTCCATACCTTACTTAAGTATAGGCTTGACCCTAGATACCCAATTAAGTGGCTTAGCACTTTAGTTGTGAGCATAATCACTTTGATAACCCTTAGGACTCTTAGTGTCTTGTAGTGAATTTAAAAAGTTAGTGGTTAGTGAGTCTACACTTAGGAATCCTTACTACTTAAGATATTATTATATTGTAATTAGCCAACTTATTTGGTTGATTTATTTGGATCTTTTATCCGTAAGGTTCCTAAATGAACTTAAGGCTAAAAATCCTTCATGGTAACTATCTAGCTAAGGATCCTAACCACTAGTCTAAGTCTTGTAACTTGATGAGATTAAGAATTTAGTATTGAGTTAAGCTTCCAATCCAACTTAGATTAGCACTTACACCATTATTGCCTTTTATATAACTTTAAGTGAATCTTAACTTATAGGTTAGTATATTGTAGATCATCTTAGATCTTGTGAACCACTTAGAATAATATTAAATAATACTTAATTAAGCCTTGTGGCTAAGAGAGAACTTATAAGTAAAATGAAGACTTCTTAGACAGTTTAGTGCCTTCTACTTAGACTTAAGGAGTGAACTAAGTAGCTATGTGAAACTTTCTTTGGATTGTTTGAGTAGCACATCATGCTTAGAACTTGACCTAAGTAGTATAGTGGCAGCCTTCTTAGTGTAGCATAGTTTGTCATCCCATTCTAAGAAAGATTCCTAGGATCTCTTAGAAAAACTAAATAACTAAAATAAAACTAAAAGTGATCTTAGATAGTAAGTAGGATTAGAACCTTAGTGCTTTGATCAAATAAGCAAGAGTTAGATTTGGATTCCATAAAGTATCAACCATCATAGTAAGATATAGGACTTAATGTGTAGCAACCCGAGTTATTACCTCAGTCAATTAGGTCTGAACCAAATCTTAATTTTGATTCTAATGCACTTAATTAGTCATTAGGACCTCACCCAGAAGTTTGGTCCAAATCAAGAGTCAAACAGATCAAACCTTAATTCCAAAAATTTTAGGAACCCTAGAAATTGACCTAATTTATTTGATCTCAAATCAAAATCAAAGCTCATTGCCCCCAAATTAACTTGGGGTGATATTTTGGAGGCAATGGGAAGTCGTCAGAAATTAGTCGTATATTTTAATATAGTTAAAATACCCCGAAAAATAGGAAAAATAAATACTCATCAAAATAGAAATCTAACATCATCGTTATGTTCCTCACCCCGCAATTAGCTAAGGGTGAATATTTGAAAATTTTTGGAAGCCATAATATTATTTAATTTTGATTAAAAAACTATATATTTATTATTTAATTAATTAATAATTTTAATTAACTGATAACGACAATGTCCCTTGCATGCGCCATTAGGAATCCTCCGTCAGGATCAGACGGTCGATCCGAAGATCCTGATCTGAGAGCGGACGGCTCACGCACCGCCTTCCTCGTGGGCGTCGCCTACAACTCCCAGCAGTCCCACAGCAAAGCTCTGCCAATCACCGATTCCCCGGCCTCGTAGACTCCATATAGAATTGTGGGGCCCCCGTACTGACAACAAGGAAGTACGGTGCTCTAACTGTGGCAAATCGCCAACTTAAGTAAAGTTAGGTAAACCAAACTTGCCTTAAGCTAAGGAATTATCACAAAGCACTATAACATTCATCAATATACAAGTATCAAAGTGGCGAAAGCAACAAACAGTAAGGTAACATCCACAAGCATATATAGTAGAAAGAGGGAAAACAATATAGTAACTCATCACAATGCAGAAACGAAATATATCCAGAATTAATTATTATAGACTGAAATTTAATAGAAAATACAAATGTCTCTCAATCTCACAAAAAAGGAAAAAGTAGAATATAACTAAGCAGCAGCAGCACGATCCTCCTCCAGAGTCTGCTCCTCTCTTACGACTTCACCCACGAACAGGTCCAAATCTGGCATTTGTCGGAATCACAAATGCCAAGACCCCAGCCAACAAAACAAAAATGTTACAGTTTGACAATTGTCTAAGTACATTTTAGGCTATTTTAAGATATCACATTTCAATTTAACTAAACATGCAAGCAGTAATGGGTGCAACAAGTTATGCAGAGATGGGTAACTATAAATTATCCATTTATTGCCAACAACTAGTATGAAAAGTCACATACAATATGAAATAAACAAGGTGAGGCTAAAAGCTAAGAGAAACAACAAATATAATTTTGAACCTAACATGCTTATGATCGTATTAACACATGCTGAGTATATAAAGAACACAAATGCCGAAAACAAACATGAAATTCTAGCATCCTAAATATGCCAATGTACGTAAGTAAGCCATAAGGGTATACATACAACATGCTGATTTAGGAATGAAAGAGAAAAGAAAGCCATTGAGATATGTGGCAAACTAAAAACAAAGCAATCTATGTAAAACCACTGAGACATGTGGCAAAATGGGCAAGTACTGAAAATAAGGCCACTGAAGCGTGTGGCAAAACAAAAAGAAAATGATACTGAACAATCTAATTAAAGTAGAAATAAGCCTAAGACATTGTACTGCCATACCAGCCAATAGGCCATATAGGGCCTCCATAGTATGAGAACAATCAATCAATCCCCAGCATAGCCATCCAAATCTGCTAGGTCTGAGTCCATTCTATAAAATACTACTACTGAAGAGGCAGACTAAGCTAGCACATATTATACCAACTACAATTACTGTAATAACTGAATGGTAAGCAATTCCAACACTAACTTTGGATGTATCATCCTTATCCTAAGTTCTCCTATTATACTCAAGGAATAAGGCTCAATATCCAAGGTATGCCAAGCAATCTAGTCAAAGTAAGCAAGAGACTCAATCTAGACTTATGTGATATCCATGGTTATCTAATTACCCAATCTAACTATTCTGAGAATTTATAAGTTTAAAATCTCCAATATCCAACTATCGAGTAAAATCTCAGAATTACGACCTTAAAGTTAATATTAGAACTTAACAAGTTTTAATCCAAAATCATGTGACGATTATAAGGTTTAAATAATTAAATCAACGACCTAATTTATTAACATTTTGCTATCTTACCAAAATCTTGACTGAATAATCAAGATACAAGGGCTTTGAGTTTAAACTCCACCTTGGTGTTCAAATCCTAAACCCAAGGTCAGTTCCTACTAAGTATCTAGGGTTCACACTGAATACCCATTTGAAGGTGTCGAATCCTAGAAGTTGAAGGATCCAGGAACTAAGAACTTAGTGATGGGTTATTCTACTGATTATAAGATAAATTAATCAATTAAGAACTTGAGAATCTAAGATCTATATTCAATCTTTATGATAATCTCATTATCTTATAGAGTGAATCATCCTATACCCACATGAAGGATTTCAAGATATAAAGTCTAAGGTCTAAGATCTAAGATCTGATTTTTTATCACATTAGACTTAAACTAGGTTTTTAACTTGGACTTCACCAGTTGCATTTCTTTTGGTATTTAAGTTCATAATTTAACTAAATTGAACTTATTAAAGTGATGTTTAACAATTGAAATTATTAAAACTAAGCATTAAACTCAAGTGACTTCCATAGGGCTTAATTGAAGATTTCTTATATTAAGGACCACATTAGCATTATTATTAGTCTAAGAGTTTAGAGAACATTTCTAATCTATCTTAGAGTAGTTTATTGAAATTTCCAAGGTTTAAAGGGTATTTAAGCAGACCAAAATACCTCTCGTAAGGCTAAACTTTGGGAGTTTTGTGTTTAGTTATCCAAATTAGATCTAATCTATTTTAATGTGTTTCCTATTGATTACTGAAGTGGAAACATACTTATTTCAGGTTTTGATAACCTAATTAAGCTTAATTAGCACTAATTACTTAATTGAGCCAATTAGGGTGATTAGTGAGATTAGGGCACTTTAGGGCAATCCAACCTTACATTTAGGTTCTAGTAGACTTAATATGACATTAGGAACTAACTTACCCAAAATCAGAGGTTAACATAGGGTTTAATTCTCTAATCCTTAATTAAGGTAATTAAAGGGTGATTAAGAAAATTAAATGTCCAAAATTCTTTTTAAAGGCCACAATTATTCATTATGATTTAATGAGCAATTAGAGCCCTTAATCAATTAATTTAGTTATTAATTAAATTTATTATGATATAATTAAAAACAGAAAAGGTTTAATCAATTATTTTAAATTCAACCATTAGATCTATGATTTTATTTTATATTTATATTCCTTGCATTTTTCTGATTCAAATGGTATATTGGATCATACCATTTAGATTTGTATAGCCAAATTTATTTATATAATTTATTATGTATTTTTATTTAAATTAAAACTATAGGATTTGATTAATTAAATGCATAACCATTAAAAATGCCTTCTAATAATTAATTAATAGATGTGGCCCAAAATCATAACCGCGCGGGTCGGGGTCAGCCTGGCCCAAAATGGGTCGTCTTCTTCCTCTCGACGGGTCCGTTCTAGGCAAGATTCAGCGCTGAAATTCTCGGTGCTCAGATGACGGCGGCGGCTCAACTTGATCCCTACACATTCCTGGGGTCGATATGCATCGATTGGACTAAGATCCCCATCTGGATCCCTCTGGATCGATGGGGTGCTACTCATCCGGGGCACCTTCGATACGAGAGCTTCAGGCTTACTGTGAGGAGATAATTCTCCTCACAGAGGCCATTAATCTGCCGGGGTTTGATACACCTTCAAGGAGGTGAGGCGTGTCGAACCCTTAAGGTTTCATATCCTGGGGCGCAGCCGATCGCTGGGTCCTTACTCAGACTCAGCCATGGCTCGGTCGTAGACTCAATCGATCGATACGATCGATTCGCGCTAGTGTAGCCCCAGGCGACAATTACAACTAGTTTCCTAACTGGCTCCTTAGGCGACATCCAGAGGCTCAATGCAGAGACAGATGGGGAAATGGATCAAAGGAATCCATGGGAGAAGGCTGTACCTTGGAGACGGGGTTGCAGGTATGGTATGAGAGGAATTGACGGCAGCTGGAGCTTCCAGAAGACTACCACGAGCTCACAAGGGGTCTGAACACCAAACTCGCACCCTCTATCAGCGGCACTTAGCTCTAGAAGTTCCAGGAATCACTGAGAGAAAAAAGGGCTTCAGGCAGGATCTGGCTTGAAATTAAGGGTTTACAGTGAGCAAAGGGACTCACTGTGAGCTCCAGGGGGTATTTATAGGCCTGGGGGAGCTCGGGGGTGGTGACCAGGGCTCACGAATGGGAGGAGGCTCTGGCCAAAGGGAACGGCTCAGGCCAATGGCTATGGGCAATTTGGGGAGAAGGCAGCCGGCAAGAGGAACGTGTGGAGGGCATAAGTCGAAGAACGACACCCTTCTCGTACTGCCACGAGGGCTAGAGGTTGCCAAGTTGTCGGGGGGGGGGGGGGGACCAGCTAGCGACGGGCGAGACGAAGGAGACGATCCACAGCACTTGGACTCGTCCCCGCTGTCTGATGGAACGACCATTGGTCTCGAACGGCTCTGATGCTTTACTTAAGTGAAATGGAGGACAGCCATTAGATGCGAGCGGTGGATCCAACGCTTAGGATTAGATCCTACCACAGAGGAGATCCCGCCGTTGGATGGTTTACGCTAAGATGCGCACTATCGCATCGGGTGGCTTAAATGCATGTGCCATTGTCGGGACCCCGCAGCGGATCTGCCGCGGTCCCGACAGCAAATCCCAGCCTTCATTTTTAATTAAATATTTAAATTAATTAATTAAAAATGTATTTAATTAATAATTTAATTCTTATTAATTTTATAAATTGAATTTAAGCTTAGATGAACTCTAAAAATTCCCAAAAATTCACCCTTAGCTAATTAGGGTGTGAGGAATTCAAAAATGAAATTAGATTTTTATTTGGTGATCAAATTAATTTAGGTAATTTTTAGGGCTCAAAAATAACCAAAAATACCAAAATTTCCAATTTAGCTCCGATTGATTTCAAACTTCTAGGGTTAGGTTTAAATGACCCATTGAATCCAATGGAATCAAAATTAGAGCTTAGTTTGGCTTAATTAATCCAATTTAAGCTAGGGTAACAACTAGGCTTAATTAACCCTATTTAAGAACGATGTCGTCCTTAACATCACCTAAGTGAAGAAAATTCTACTGGGGTTTAACAGATCAAAGAAAATATAGAAGATGGAAAAAAAGAGAAGGATAATACCTGGGTTCGTAAAGAGCTGTGGATATTTATTGTGCATATCTACCTCTTTCTCCAAAGTAGATTCTTCCAAAGTTCGGTTCTTCCACTGAATTTTGACCATAGGAATTGAGCGATTCCTTAGCTGCTTCTGATTACGAGCTAAGATTCTGATAGGTTCTTCGATATAAGAAAGTCTGGTTGGATCTCTATTGCTGGGAGTTGAACGAGATGAGAAGGGTCTCGAAGACATCTTCTCAATGATGATACATGAAAAATATTATGCACAGCTGCAAAGTCATCCTGAAGATTTAACCGATAGGCCGATGATCCTATCTTGGCCAATACCTTGAAAGGTCCAACATAGCGGGGACTGAGTTTCCCAGCTACGCCAAATCTGAAGACACCCTTCATTGGACTGACCTTTAGATAAGCAGAATCTCCCACATTAAATTTTAGGAGACGGTGATGAGAATCATGATACTTGCTCTGATGATCTTGAGTTGAATGAACTCTCTACTGAATTAATTTGATCTTACTACTGGTTTCTTCCACTAATTCTGAACCAAAAAGCTGAATGCTTCCTATTTCTAACCAAGCTAGCGGGGTACTGCATTTTCTGCCATGCAATGCTTCATAAGGAGCCATTTTAATACTGGCTTGGAAATTGTTATTGTAGGCAAACTCTACTAGTGGAATGTGATCTTCCCAGGAACTGGCAAAATCAAGGATACAAAGCCTAAGCAAATCTTCCAAAACTTGGTTTACTCTTTCAATTTGACCATCCATTTGAGGATGAATAGTTGTACTCATGGCTAGAGTAGTACCCAGATCTTGATGCACAGCTTGTCAAAATTTGGAAGTAAATCCACTACCTTTATCGAATACGATTGATTTTGGAATCCCGTGCAACCTGACAATTTCTTTGATGTAGAGTTCTGCTAACTTCTCTATAGAATCAGTTTGATGAATGGGAAGAAAATGCGCTGATTTATTTTAGCAGTCTACTATCACCCAGATTGCATCGGCACTTGGTTTTGCACGAGGCAATCCCATGACAAAATCTATAGATACATCGAACTATTTTCATTCAGGGATATCTAATGGATGCAGAAGGCCATCAGGTCTTTGGTGTTTGGCCTTCACTAAATTGTAGGCATGATATTTGGCCACAAAGTCAGCTACATCTTTCTTCATTCCTAGCTACCAAAATGATTGTTTTAGGTCCTGGTACATCTTAGTACTGCTGGGGTGAATATGATATCCAGAATTATGGCCTTCGACTAACACTTCTTGATGCATGGACTTAGAAATCCACAATCGATTACCCTGATAAATTACACCATTCCACAACTACAAATCATGACGAAGACCACCTTCAATATATGCTTTGAATTTCAGATACCCATCATCTTTGGTTTGCGATATAGAGACATCTCGGTGGAAAGTGGGTTCCACATTAATATTTGTTAATAGCAAACTCAGCATATCGCCACTGACCGAAGAAATTTTGAGCTTACAAAATTCGTGTTCTAAAGAACTGGATGCAATCATAGAGGTTAAAGTAGCACGACAGCTAAGGGCATCGGCCACTACGTTCACTTTTCCTGGGTGATATTGGATACTGAGGTCATAATAGCTGATGAGCTCCAACCTTCTTCTCTGGCAGCAATTCAACTCTCTCTGGGTGAAGATGTACTTCAAACTTTGATGATCAGTGAAAATTGAACACTGCACTCCGTACAGATAGTGACCCCATATTTTCAAGACAAATATCACGGCTGCAAGTTCAAGATCATGAACTGGATAATTTCGCTCATGGGGTTTTAACTGACGAGAGGTGTAGGCAATTACCTTACCCTCTTACCTTAACACATAACCTAGACCGATTCCAGAGGCATCGGCATATACTAATAGTTCAAACCTTCTTTAGGTAAAATAAGAACTGGAGCGGTAGAAAGTGCATCTTTTAGAGTTTGAAATGCTTCCTCGCATTCAGGACTCCAAATGAATGGAATGCCCTTTTGAGTCAATTTAGTCAATGATGAAGCAATCTGGGAAATGCCCTTAACAAACTTCCTGTAATATCCCGCTAATCCCAGGAAACTTCTAATATCAGTGAAAGACTTAGGCTGAGCCTAGTCCTGAATAGCTCTTACTTTACTCTGATCTACTCGAATACCCAGAGCATCGACTACGTGCCCCAAGAATGCAATGGAATTGAGCCAGAACTCGCACTTGGAGAACTTGGCATACAGTTGATGCTCGTGCAAAGTTTCTAGTACTAACCTCAGATGTTCTTCATGATCTCTTAGAGTTTTAGAATAAATGAGGATATCGTTAATGAAGACGATGATCACAAACTTGTCCAAATACGGTTTTAGCACTCATTGTATCAAATCCATAAAGATTCATGGTGCATTGGTGAGTCCGAATGACATCACCAAAAACTCAAAGTGGCCATAACGAGTACGGAAAGCAATATTCCCTACATCATCTTCTTTTACTCGCAGTTGATGGTATCCAGACCTTAAATTGATATTGGAAAATATAATGGATCCGGATAACTGGTCGAATAAATCATCAATTCTAGGCAGTGGGTATTTGTTCTTTATGGTGACCTTATTCAGTTCACGATAGTCTATACACATACGCATAGATCCATCCTTCTTTTTCACAAATAAAACTGGCGCTCCCCAAGGAGACATACTTGGCCTGATGATGCCTTTATTCAAGAGCTCTTACAATTGCTCGCTAAGCTCTTGAAGCTCCTTAGGTGCCATTCTATAAGGTGCTTTGGTTATCTGCTGGGTACCAGGAATTAATTTAATAGAGAATTCTACTTCTCTGAAAGGAGGTACACCAGGCAAATCTTCTGGAAATATATCGGCAAATTCCTTGACTACCTTACAATTAGAAAGATAGATATTCTCTTTTGTTTCGCCCATCATGGTAACTAGGTAAGCATTACAACCCCTAACAATCAACTGTTCAGCTTTAATTGCATTTATTAAGGATAACTGCGTGCTGGTTTTTCCTATAAATGTTTCAGGCTTGCCCTGGGAGTGGAACGTGACTCTTTTTTTATGGCAGTTTATCACGGCATTATTGTCATTGAGCCAATTCATCCCAAGGATGATATCAAAGTTGGCTATTGGCAGAATGATTAGTTTGGCATGGAATTCTTGATCATTTTTTGGGACTTTGGTATTACAAAATTTATGGGCATATAGTTGGATTCCAGATGGAAGTCCAACACTCAACTTTTGGGTTAAGTTGTATGTGTGAAGTTTAAGGACATTGGCAAATCGTTCAGAGATAAATTAGTGGCTAGCGCCAGTATTGAATAACATATTACAAGGTTTGTTGTTGAAATAAAGTGTGCCTAAATTTACACAATTTCACATTATAAAATTATAAGGAAATCAAAGTACAGAAATTAAAAGTGAAGTTTGGGGATGTGTACCTGATACCACGTTATTATCTTTTGAGGCCTCAATAGGAGTAAAGGCATATATTCGTGCAGGACCAGAAGGACGATTGTTGGTCTTCCTTCGGGAATAGTTTTGAGAGTTAGAAACTGGTGACTGTGTGTGAGCAACTTCAGAAGCAGGTGCTGGCATTATAGCCAGATTTGGTTCTCTCCGGTTTAGCGGAGTTGCTCTGAACACTTGCTTCTTCTGGTAGGGTTTCATTGGAACTCCGTCTACCATTTCTGTGTGGCCGCACTAATAGAACATGTGGCTTGTATGCCCACAATTGAAACACCTCTGGCCAAAGTGGTAACACTTGCCATACGCATGGGGCTTAGTACAATTTTGAATTTGTTCGGTAGTAGGTGCAGCTTCTAGCTGATATATCTTTGCAGGGTTAGATCTGTGTCTCTTGAAGTTTCCCCGTGGGTTTAGAGTTGTTTACGCTTTTCGCTTAAGATCCTCTTCAAATTGGTGATGCTCAATCACCTTATCCATTTCCACCAGTTTGAAGAAGCTAGTCAGACAGAGTGGCACGATTTGATTCTTCAGTGAACCTCGGAGTCCCCAAAGAAGGCGGTGGCACTTAGCTGACTCAGAATGAGTAACTTCTAGCGTGAAACGAATCAATCTACAAAATTCCCTTTCATATTCAACTACTGAACGACTCCCTTGAGTCAACCTCATGATCGTGTTTGCAATAATGTTTTGTGCGGATGGGGGAATGAATTCAGTTTTGAAGGCCTGGACGAACTTATCTTTGGGGATGTCCTCTAACTCGTAGTCAGCAAACTTGGTATTTTGGATCTCTTCCCACCAATATTCTGCTTCCGCATGAAATAGACGGGTGGCGAGACGGACAGCTTTCGAGTTCGGGACCTTCAGACTAATAAGATCCCTTTCCACAGCCTTCAGCCAATCGACTGTATCCATTGGTGACAGGTTCCCACCAAAGGTTGGAGGTCTTAACCTCAGGAAATTGTGAAGGAGGTTATCCATTGAGTGATGGGAAGAAAAAGCAATTTGTGGAGTAGGAACTGTTGGAGTAGCAACAGTAATTGGAGTTGTACGATCGTTCAGTAGTTTCTGCATGACGATCGCTTGTTAAGCTTGATTCTCTAACAGAGTTGCTACCATAGCCCGCAAATGAGCCACCGCATCGTTAGAACTACTAGAAGCGATGGTGTTCTTGATAGGAGTAATGGCAGATGGTTATCCGAGATTCATTCTAATTAAATAATTGCAAGCAAAAACTTAGAATTTTTGTTAAGGAAGAAAAATAAAAAATCTTTGATTATTTGTAGACGTAAAGGAGTACAATTTAGAAAATGCCCAAAAAGTGTAGTCATGTAAATTGAAGATAAGATTTATTTAACTATCACTCAAACATCCTTAATGTACTCAGCCCTAAATGCTACACGAAAATCCTCAAAAGTTATTTCTTGACGCTTCCACTTACGCTTCTTCTCGAGTCTTGCAATGGTGTCATACCACCAGACTCTTGCGTAATCCAACATCAGATCTATCACAACATCTACATAAAGTGACTCGGGGCACTCTATGTATATCAAAATGGATTCCACTCGACTTAACCATTCCCTTGCATATATGGGAAAGTCAAGCCCTCGATAAATTGCTTGTTGTAGAAGCTTGTCCAAGACCAAGGTCCCTTTCACTGAAACTCCTTCAATCTACCAGTTGCTTTCCTGCCTCCACTTGAAGCTACAGTTCCAAGCTGTCTTGAAAGCATGCAGATTGTACTGTATATCAGATTCTCCAAAATTCATATGACTCTGAGGACAAAATTTTATGATGTTTTTTTTAGACTCAAGATGACTAACTTATTAGGATGGGAGTATTCTCCATCTACATTTTGCAGAGAGTTACTGATACTACTGTGTTATGGATGTTACCTATATTGATGTCTGTATTTCAAAAGGACAGTCTGTTAGGTATAAAAGAATCACAAATCCCATTATGTCACCTTATGGCGTTCTCTGATACCAACTGTGGGGCTCCCGTACTGACAATAAAGAAGTACGGTGCTCCAACTGTGGCAAATCCCCAACTTAAGTAAAGTTAGATAAGCCCAACCTGCCTTAAGCTAAGGACTTATCACCAAGCACTATAACATTCATCAATATATAAGTATCAAAGTGGCGGAAGCAACAAACAGTAAGGTAACATCCACAAGCATACATAGTAGAAAGAGGGAAAACAATATAGTAACTCATCATAATGTAGAAATGAAATACATTTAGAATTAATTATTACAGAATGAAATTTAATAGAAAATACAAATGTCTCTCAATCACACTAAAAAGGAAAAAGCAAAATCTAACTAAGCAGCAACATCACGATCCTCCTCCGGAGTCTGCTCCTCTTCCGCGACTTCACCCACAAACAGGTCCGAATCTGACATTTGTCGGTATCACAAATGCCAGGGCCTCAGCTAATAAAACAAAAGGGATACAGTTTGACAATTGTCTAAGTACATTTTAGGCTATTTAATAAACTGAATATTAAGATATTACATTTCAATTTAGCTAAACATGCAAGCAGTAATGGGTGCAACAAGCTATGAAGAGACGGGTAACTATAAATTATCCATTTATATCCAGCAACTAATACAAAAAGTCACATACAATATGAAATAAACAAGGAGAGTCTAAAAGCTAAAAGAAATAGCAAATATAATTTTGAACCTAACATGCTTATGATCGTATTAAAACTATGCTGAGTATATAAAGAACACAAATGCTAAAAACAAACATGCAATTCTAGCATCCTAAACATGCCAATGCACGTAAGTAAGCTATAAGGGTATGCATACAAATGCTGATTTTGGAACGAAAAAGAAAAGAAAGCCACTGAGACATGTGGAAAAACAAAAACAAAGCAATCTATGTAAAACTACTGAGACATGTGGCAAAATAGGCAAGTACTGAAAATAAGGCCACTGAAGCATCTGGCAAAGCAAAAAGAAAATGATACTGAACAATCCAGCTAAAGTAGAAATAAGCCTAAGTCATAGTACTGCCATACTAGCCAATAGGCCATATAGGGCCTCCAATATTAGATCAATCAATCAATCCCCAGCCTAGCCATCCAAATCTGCTAGGTCTGAGTCCATTCTATACAATACTACTACTGAAGAGGCAGATTAAGCTATGGCATATTCTACCAACTGCAATTATTGTAATAACTGAATGGTATGCAATTCCAACACTAACTTAGGATGTATTATCCTTATCCAATATTCTCCTATTATGCTCAAGGAATAAGGCTCAATATCCAATGTATGCCAAGCAATCTAGTCAAAGTAAGCAAGAGACTCAATTTAGACTTATGTGATATCCATGGTTATCTAATTACCTAATCTAACTATTTTGTGAATATACACGTTTAGGATCTCCAATATGCAGCTATCAAGTAAAATCTCAGAGTTATGACCTTAAAGTTAATATTAGAACTTAATAAGTTCTAATCCAAAATCATGTGATGACTATAAGGTTAAAATAATTAAATCAATGACCTAATTTATAACATTTTGCTCTCTTACCAAAATCTTGACTGTATAAATCAAGATACAAGGGCTTTGGGTTTAAACTCCACCTTGGTGTTCAAATCCTAAACCCAAGGCTAGGTCCTACAAAGTATCTAGGGTTCACACTGAATACCCATTTGAAGGTGAGGAATCCTAGAAGCTGAAGGATCCAGGAACTAAGAACTTAGTGATGGGTTATTCTGCTGATTATAAGATAAATTAATCAATTAAGAACTTGAGAATCTAAGATCTATATTCAGTCTTTAAGATAATCTCATTATCTTATAGATTGAATCATCCTATACCACATGGAAGATTTCAAGGGATTAAACAATCAATTATTTAAGGAAATTCCAAAGGAGATAATTTAATTCAAGTAGAAAATCTAAAGTCTAAGGTCTAAGATTAAAGATCTGATTTTTGATCACTTTAGACTTAAACTAGGTTTTTAACTTAAACTTCACCAATTGCATTTCTTTTGGTATTTAGTTCATAATTTAACTAAATTGAACTTATTAAAGTGATATTTAACAATTGAAATTATTAGAACTAAGCATTAAACTCAAGTGACTTCCTTAGGGCTTAATTAAGGATTTCTTAAATTAAGGACCACATTAGTATTATTATTATTCTAAGAGTTCAGAGAACATTTCTAATCTATCTTAGGGTAGTTTTCTGAAATTTCCTAGGTTTAAAGGGCATTTAAGCACATTTGGTGTATATGACCAAAATACGCCTCTTAAGGCTAAACTTTGGGATTTTTGTGTTTAGTTATCCAAATTAGATCTAATCTATTTTAATGTGTTTCCTATTGATTACTGAAGTGGGAAACATACTTATTTCAGTTTTTGATAACCTAATTAAGCTTAATTAGCACTAATTATTTAATTGAGCCAATTAGGGTGATTAGTGAGATTAGGGCACTTTAGGGCAATCCAACTTTACATTTAGGTTCTAATAGACTTAACATGACATTAAGAGCTAACTTACCCAAAATCAGAGGTTAATGTAGGGTTTAATTCACTAATTCTTAATTAGGGTAATTCAAGGGTGATTAAAAAAATTAAATGTCCAAAATTATTTTTAAGAGGCCACAGTTATTCTTTAGGGTTTAATGAGCAATCAGAGCCCTTAATCAATTAATTTGGCTATTAATTGAATATATTATGATTTAATTAAAAATAGAAAATGTTTAATCAATTATTTTAAATCCAACTATTGGATCTGTGATTTTATTTTATATTTAGATTCCTTGCATTTTTCTGATTCAAATGGTATATTGGATCATACCATTTGGATTAGTATAGCCAAAGTTATTTAAATAATTTATTCTTTATTTTTATTTAAATTAAAACTATAGGATTTGATTGATTTAATTCATAACCATTAAAAATGCCTTCCGATAATTAATTAAAAGACGCGGCCCAAAATCAGAACCATGCGGGTCGGGGTCGGCCCGACCCAAAATGGGTCGTTTCCTCTCGACGGGTCCGTCCCAAGCAAGATTCAGTGCTGAAATTCTCAGCGCTCAGACGACGGTGGTGGCTCAACTCGATCCCTACACGTTCCTAGGGTCGAGCCGCATCGATTGGACTAAGAACTCCCATCTAGATCCCTCTGGATCGATGGGGTGCTACTCACCCAGGGCACCTTCGATACAGGCGCTTCAGGCTTACTGTGAGGAGACAATTCTCCTCACAGAGGCCATTAATCAGCCGGGGTTTGATACCTACTCCTTCAGGGAGGTGAGGCGAGTTAAACCCCTACAGTTTCATAACCTGGGGCGTAGCCGATCGCTGAGTCCTTACTCGGACTCAACCATGGCTCGGCTGCTGACTCAATCGATTGATACGATCGATTTGAGCTAGTGTAGCCCCAGGAGACAATTATAATTGGTTTCCTAAGTGGCTACAGCTCTTTAGGCAACATCCAGAGGCTCAATGTAGAGACAGATGAGGAAATGGATCGATGGAATCCATGGGAGAAGGCTGTACCTTGGAGATGGGGTTGTAGGTCTGGTCCGAGAGGAATTGAAGGCAGCTGGAGCTTCCAGGAGACTACCATGAGTTCACAGGGGGTCTGAACGCCAGACTCGCACCCTCTATCAGTAGCACTTAGCTCAAGAAGTTCCAGGAATCGCCGAGAGGGAAAGGGGCTTCAGGAGATATCTGGCTAGAAATTAGGGTTCATAGTGAACAAAGGGACTCACTGTGAGTTCTAGGGGGTATTTATAGGCCTGGGGGAGCTTGCAGGTGGTGACTAGGCCTTGGGAATGGGAGGAGGCTCAGGCCAAAGGGAACGCTCGGGCCAACAACTATGGGCAATTTGGGGAGAAGGCAACCGGCAAGATGAATGCGCCGAGGGCAGAAAGGGAAGAATGGCACCCTTCCTGTACTGCCACGAGGGCTGGAGGTTGCCAGGTTGTCAGGGGTGGGGACCAGCTAGCCACAGGCGATACAAAGGAGACGATCCACAATGCTTGAACTCATGCCCGCAGTCTGATGGAACGACTGTTGGTCTCGAACGGCTCTGATGCCTTACTTAAGCGGAATGGAGGGCAGTCGTTAGATGTGAGCGGCAGATCCGACACTTAAGATTAGATCCTACCACGGAGGAGATCCCGTCGTTGGATGGTTTACTCTAAGATGCGCGCTATCGCATCGGGTGGCTTAAACGCATGTGCCGCTGTTGGGACCCCGCAGCGGATCTCCCGCGGTCCCGATAGCAAATCCCAGCCTTCATTTTTAATTAAATATTTAAATGAATTAATTAAAAATATATTTAATTATTAATTTAATTCCTATTAATTTTATAAATCCAATTTAGGCTTAGATGAGCTCTAAAAATTCCCAAAAATTCACCCTTAGCTAATTAGGGTGTGAGGACTTCAAAAATGAAATTAGATTTTGATTTGGTGATCAAATTAATTTAGGTATTTTCCAGGGCTCAAAAATAGTCAAAAACACCAAAATTTCCAATTTAGCTCCGATTGATTTCAAATTTCTAGGGTTAGGTATAAATGACTCATTGAATCCAATAGAATCAAAATTAGAGCTTAGTTTGGCTTAGTTAATCCAATTTAAGCTAGCGTAATAATTAGGGTTGTTACAAGAATTTATTAAGGCTCTAACCCACATGAAAGGCTCACCGTTTGCATGAATTAGAATCATTTGGGCAACTTCATCCATCTTGAACCACTACCGATCGCACATCTAGATACCCTCTGATCTTCCTCTGAAATCAAGCGATCATTGATTTCTATTTTCATTCCCTTATTGCATGCTATGGATTATTAAATATTCGAGGTTAATCGGGTTAATTCAAACCCGATTGATCTAACCTAAGCGAAGGTCACTAGTTGTGAACAGTTTGTCTCGCCCTCATCCCGTAAGAGTAACTTAAGGTTGCATTTTGAATTTGCTCTGGTCTACCTCTGTGCTCGGTTTACCCATCCTTTGGTAGGTATAGTTGTATTCTTTTGAATGGTGTGCAGGCTGGCTATCATCGTTGATGGGGAGTCCTCCAAATGTGATGCCCTAGCCATGCAGTATCATGGCCCATTGCAAAGAAGACTATCCCTGTGGTTCGGGTCTGGTCGAGCCCGACCAGTGAAGATAGTGGGTCCGCATATCCTTCATCAGCGGGTCATGGGGTTTGATAGGGTGCATTTTCAGCCTCTAGAATACATCATGTGGCATCCACATCAGCACTCAGAGACCACGCCTTAGGGCCTAGTGTAGCGCCCCGCCCGTCACCGCGCGCAAAAAGGTATAACAGATCAGCTGCGGAGTGGTGCGCTACTCAGGATGAACAAATAACAACATCTTCTTGAATAAGCTTACTGAAACTAGTCACACTGAAGGGCTGCTAACTCGATCCCAGGAGTAGGTTCGAGAGTCAATACTTAAGATAAGTGCAGAAAAGTTGTCTTAAGTATTAGACTAATATGTACATTAGGTTTAAAGAGATAAATATGAATCCAATATACATTTAACAATATATCAGCATTTCCAGTATGCTGACCACATCACAATACTAAGTATAATAGTAGAATAATAGAGTGTGGAAGCTAAAACAAAACATCGAGAATACATTTATCACATAGCAATAGTAAGCATTCATCTCAGAAAAGAAAAGTAAAATACATCCAGAATTATTACAAACTAATTTAAATGACATAAAAGCAAAGTATATCTAAAGCACTAAAGCAGTAAAGGAAAAGGTAGAAGGCATGTCCACTAAGGCTCCACGTACTTCTCCTGGATCTCTTGGAAGTCCTCCGGTCTTGCCTCAACAAGCTGCTCGGGATCTCGTAAATTACCAGATCCCAAAAGTACCCTGTGTTAGACAAGTAGTCTAACACATGCAACTAAACTAAGCAGTACTAAAGTTAATACACATAAATAGTAAAGTAAACAAAATTGTTGAAAAGTAATAAAACACTAAACCACTAAAAAATGTAAAGACTAATCAAGGTAAAAAGGAACTGAAAGCTAAATGCTGAAAGTAAGTGAAACTTCAAATTCTCAGAAACCAAGGTAAAAAAATCCAATGATGTACTATATGTCACCGGGATAATGCATCTAAATATTCCACAACATGGTATGCCACAGATATGTAACAGAACTATAACTAAGATGTTATGAGTCGTACGGTCCAATGTATACATACACCCGGTTGGGAAGTCAGTACGGTGATGCCGATGCATCCTAAAATTTCCCAGTCAATGTATGTAACATTCTGTTACCCATAATTTGTCATTGATACTCATATGTCACCAATGGATCATTGATCATACTCATGCTCATGTTTATGCCCATGCCGCTATTCTATATGAGGAAGATCCTGAAATCCATAAGAACTTTGAATACCGATAATGAATTCAAGGTCTCCACTGTGCAAAATCCTGCTAAAAGAATTCTGACTCCTAGCTTCTAGAATGATAATTGGTTAAAGTTGAAGATTTTCTTAAAATTATTAGATGGGCTGATTGTATACACATATTTAGTACATTTGCAAGAAAGATGGTTCTTAACACTTATTTTGGTTAAGCCACCCTAAGAAACTTGGCACATAAGTTCTATTTTATCATACAATTAATCAAAGACTAAGTTTGCTAAGATCTAGTAGTTTAAAACCCTAGTTTTCACTAATCATAATTTAACAAGATTAGGGCATAAATTGAATTACAGAGATTAGAATAATAAATCACTTAGTACATTCATTTTACTCTTCATAAGGAAACTATTGGCACCCTAAACCTGCAATTCGGTTAAGTATAATTGCTAATCCATCCTAATCAAGATCTACAATAATTAGGCAAAACTAGAAAATTTGATCATTAGATGTTTAATATTATTTTATATTCAGATCCCTGATGATTTTCTGATTAAATTGATAGATAATTTCATAGGATTTGGACTAGTGGATTGAAAGTTATTCAATTAATACATTTTGCATTTTTATTTAATTAAATCCCTATGATTGGAATAATTGAATTATTTTCCTTAAGGAAAATAATTCAAAACACACGGGTCGCCCGGGGACCGAAGACCCAGGATTGTCGAACCGCGCGGGTCATGGGTCGGCCAGACCCGCACAGGGGCTTCATCCCCGAGCCTTCATCCCGACAGAAGTACTCGATTAGGGGAACCCTAATCAGCCAATTTCGGCACATCCCAACCACATCACGACCAACCGATGATTGCTACACGTTCAACGTGGTAAGGCACGTCAAAGAGGACCCGAAGCCCTCAGTGAGGCAGTCTGGATCGGCTAGACCCTACTAGTAACAACCCTTGGTTAAATTCAATTTTTAGTATCATTGCCTTTAGACCATCAATTTAAGCCTATCTAGAAGATTTGAAGTTCACTGGACTTCTCTAAGTCAAAATTTACAATTTGATCAATTTAGATATCTTAGTCTAGACCCAAAGTATTTTGATCTCAGAATTAAAATCTGATTTTATTTTTGAATTCCTCACCCGCAAATTAGCTAAGGATGAAAATTTAGAGTAATTTGGAATTTATTTGGGCCATAATTCAATTTAAATTAAAATGGTTCATTTGCATAAAAGGGTTCCAAACAATTTGATTTTGCAAATATGCCCATTTACCTAAATTAACAGCCGGGATCCGCTGTGCGGACCGCGGGCGCCCGGGGCACGCGACAGTGGGATCCCACACATCTGACCATTCCTCCTTTTTATTTAACGGTTGAGATTTAATCCTACGGAACCACGGATCAACTGTAGGATCTACCCGACTGATCCAATGGCCCGGATTGCTTCCGCGATCGGCTGTTAGGATCCGAGCGGTCCGCACCGTTCTGCCATCTGATCGATATATCAGACGGCATCCGAAGGACCCGCTACTGTGGACCTTCCTCTTCCTCTCACCCACGCCAAACAGAGGAGATTCCCCGTACTGCCAGCTGCCTCCCCTGTCCCCCACTGGCGCCTCCAGCTCAGCAAACCGTTGCTGGCCTTCCCCTAAATGCCATGAGACCCCAATTAGGGCCTCGTGACCCGACCAAGCTCAAAATAGAATTTCGAGAGCTCAGTCGTGGCTCGACCACTCTGGCCCTCCTCAGCCCAATTAAAGGCTCTGGAAGCTTTACGACACTTCCCTGAGGCTATAAACAACCTCAGCTCTCTTCCATTTGATCCTTGTTGATCAATTAGAGTTGAGCTTTCTTCCACCATTCCCGAGCTCCATTGTTGTCTGTCCAAGCTCCCCAGGCTTCCAGGCGTGCGTACCGCTGATAGGAGAGTCTCCTGGAGTTCAGGAACTCTCAGAAAAAGCTCAAGGAAGCTCAGCCAGCCTAGTATTTGCTCCCGCGACGTCTGCAAACCCCTCGACAAAATCCAGGTATCCCCCTTACTGGATTCGAGCCAATGAGGCTTGAACCCTTCTCCTTTTGATCCGTGTGAGTCCGTATTGTCGTCTCAAACCCACGGGTATCAAGATTAATATCTAGGGTAGCCCCGATCGATCGAATCGATCGATCGAATTAAATTTCTTAAGGGTCGCCTCAGTCGAGCAAGGCCCCGGTGATCCAGACCATCCCAGACCCTCAGACCAGAGAGCTTTGATCCGCCTCACCTCCCTGATGGTGTAGGGATAGAGCCCAGGGTCTAGCATGGCCTCTGTGGGGAGAATTATCTCCCCACAGTAACTCCAATGGAGGAGTCCTCGAGTGAGCAAGGTCGGGCCGATCCAGACCGGCTAACAGGGGGCTTCGAGTCCCAATCCATGCGTCTAACCACGGTGATTGTGTATCGATCAAGTTCTGGCCGAGCCATGGGCTGGATGCACCGAAATTTGGCGATTAGGGTTTCCCTAATCGGTCCCCTCCTTCGGAACGACGGAGCGGGGATGACGGCACTGTGCGGACCGGGTCGACCCACGACCCGCGCTGTGCGACAGTGCCGGGTCTCCTGGGCCCCGGTCGACCCGCGCGTTTTGAATTTGGGCCGAACCGTTTTAATTAAATCAGAGTTTTGGAATTATTTTCCTTAAGGATAATAATTCAATTATTCAAATCATAGGATTTTGATTAAATAAAAATATAGAATGTATTATTTAAATAACTTTTAATCCACAGGTTCAAATCCTATGATATCATATATGCAAATGATCAGAAAAATGTCAGGAACCTGAATATAAAATAAAATCATGCATCTAATGGTTAGATCCTTAATTATTGCCTAATTATAGTGGATATTAATTAGGGCAAATTAGTAATTTTACTTATCCAAATTGCATGTTTAAGGTGCCATTAGTTCACTTATGATAATTAGAATGCATGTGCTAAGTAGATTATTTTTCAGAGTTTTATAATTCTGGTTATTCCCTAATCTTGTTAAATCATGAATTGTAAATCTTAAGGTTTATACTTATTGGATGTTAGCAAGCTTAGGCTCTGATTACTTGTAAGGTTAATTAGAACTTGCATGCCAAATATCATGTAATTTGAATGGTTGGATTTATACTTATGTGCTAATCCTTTTTGATTAGGATTAAGATTTGATTAGCACTAAGTACCCTCTATTTTATAAACTTTGATTGCTAATATGACTTATAACAGTAAGTTAAGTATAGTGAATTTATTTAGATAAGCTTATTAAGTATACTTGAATAAATCCAAAGATTTAGAATCTTAAATATCTTAATTAACTTAAGAAATCTTAAGATTTGGATCAAGCTTTTAAGATGATCTAGGTCTGAAATTGCCACCAATAATACATAATTAATCCACTGATTTGACATTGATCTTTAAATATATAACTTGAGTTTTCTTAAGGCATGAGAAGGGATCAAACCCTAATCTACTTAAGAAGAATCTAAATCCTTAAGAACCCTAACTTAATTGATTTGATTTCAAAACTATGAATTAAACATTTTCCAATAATGCATTTAATTTATTATTGATACTAAACATTTGAATTAGACAAATTAAGGTTAATAACAATTTTGGGTGATTTCACCATCTGAATCAAACCTTAAGATCCCTGATTTTCTCTTAAGTATTAAATTTGCATAAAAGATTATTAATGCTATATTGATTCAACAAGTCATCAAATCCTTAACAATATATTAATTTAGATCCCATATTCTTAGTTCAAGTATGATCAGATGACTTAATCATTTGATCTAATCATCCTAAATCTAATCATAAAACAAAACCTAAGAGCTTAATACCAACATCTAGAAAGGAGATCATGGGTATCTCTTCATAAGATCGTCTTGAATTATTAAGAGATCTAAATTCATATATCATGAGGTAGGAAGCCTTGTATGATTCCTTGAGGTAGAAGTATAGAAGATCCCGTTACCTTAGAAATTGATATACTCTCCTTGTGGTAGTAATCCATTAAGGCACTAGAAAAGATACTTCTCCATGTGGTAGAATCCATATTAAGTGATCCTTGATCACACTAGGTTGGTGAAACCTTGTATAGGACTTGCCTATTAGTTCAAGAATTGTAGTTTTGATAAATCCTTTTTTTATTAATTAGACTTGATTGACCCTTGATCATTGTGTGGTGCAGTATAGTATACCCAAATTACTGGTCCCCAGTAATATTCAGGATTGGTTGAGTCACTCTAAGTGAGATTTGTCTTTGTTGTTATCCTGCGGGCTTAAGCGGATATAACCTCGCTTAGAGTAAATCAATCGATTCTAAGAGTGTATTAAATGGGTACCCATTCCTTAGTTTAATTGAAAGACAAGTTGCCATTGGGCAATGCCTCCTAGCGAAGATCGCTTCAACAGGTATGGCTCAAATAAACTAAGTAATGGGATCCACCTTTTTTTTTAAGACACTAAGTATGATTATGAGTTTAGTGACTTAATACTTGGCTTAAGATACAAAATCATCATCGGATGATGCCTCTTAATGAAGATCGCTTTGTTAGGGTGGCTTAATCAAACTAAGTGATAAGAACTCTATTCTTGCAATATACTTAATATATGTATACAATCACCCCGTCTAGTGATCTTTAAGTAAATAAGCAACTTTAATCAACCCTCGCTTTAGAGATTTGGAGTCAGAATCCTCTTAGCAGGATTCTGCACAGTGGAGACTTAGGATTCATTACAGTTTCTTACTAAATTCTTCATGGATTTCGAGAGTTTTCATTCATTCAATATAATGGCATAAGCATAAGCATAAGCCTGAGTTGAACTCATTCATTCTGTTGTGACACATGGTTATCGGTGATACAGTATGAGATACAGAATGTTATATACATAGACTGGGGAATTTCAGGGCGCATCTCCATCACCATACTGACTTCCTAAATGTTGTGCTTACATTGGACAGTACTACTCATAAACCTTCAGTGATAGTTTTGTGATATACCGTGGTATGGCATATTTGTGAGTCTTATTTCAGTAGCATATAGTGCAGCTTATAGCATCCTTCTATCATAATGTTTGTTTTATGTTCAGTTCTATTTGGTGATAGCTTCACATTTTCGTAGCCTTTTACTATCCTGTTTACTCAGTACTTACAGCTTTCCTCGCTTACATGTTTTTTTTCTTCAGCTCTGTTATGACTTTATTTTACTTGTATATTGTTATGTTTAGTTTAGCTTTGTATAGCTAGTTTCGATGTGTTAGACCTCTTGTCTAACACGGGGTACTTTTGGGATCCGGCAATTTGCTAGATCCTGAGCAGTTTTTGGAGACAGGTCAGGAGGACGTACCAGAGACTCAAGAGAGCATTTGGAGCTATAGTGGATCGAGCATCCACTTTTACTTACTAGTGCTTTTCAGCATTTTAGATAGACTCTTTATATTTCTGCATTTAAATGGTTTGTAATAAAACTCTGGATGTACTTTTACTTTTTTTTTTCTGAGATGGATATTCACTATTGCTTGAGATGAATGTATTCTGGATGTTTTGCTTTTAACTTCTGCACTCTGTTATACTGCTATACTTAGTATTGTGATGCGACCAACATACTTGAAATGCTGATATATTGTATAACATACATGGATTCTTCCCCACTTCATTGAACCTTGTGTACCTACTTGTCTAATACCTAAGATACGTCTTTTATTCTTATCTTAGATATTGGCTCTCGAACCTACTCTTAGGATTCGAGTCAGCAGCCTTCAGTATGGCCCCATCTTTCTAGCCTATTCGGGATGATGGGTTTTGCTTGTATGGCCCACCGTTCCCGAGTAGCGCACCGTTCCGCCGCCGAAACATGTTTTACACTTGTCCTTTTGTGCACGGCAACGGGACAGGGCGTTACAGTTGGTATCAGATAAGTATTATAAAGTGTCAGATAAGGAGTTTGTTCTTATCTACTTTATAATCTATTCTCTATGTCAATACAAGATCACAATTACTATGTGTAGTACAAAGCAATCATCCAAAAGGTTCATTAAGCTGTCTCAGAAATAGAAAGGGAGACTATGTCTACAATACTGACACCTTAGGAATTGAACGCACGTAATAAGATAATTGAAACTGAAAAACTTAAAATGACATCTTAGGATTTAAATGAATTTTGAAAAAATAGATGAATGAAATACTTATGGGTTGAACTATTTTAAGGGATGGAAACTCATCGTTAGCATTTTTGTTCTACCTTAGGAGGTTTGATGATTATTGGATAGACGACCTTCAAGATGGTCAGATCTATGGGAGGACAGTAAATGGAGTATCACCCCGAGGAGTCACAGTACTAGACAAGATCCTGATTCATTCATCATTCGGAGGTACTAGTCTTTCGGCACTCGCCAAAGAGTGGCTGGATCGTGTTACCACGGCGCTTTGAGAGACAGCCTGTCCAGAGAAGTACCGCCTAAAGATTGTAGAGATCCTACTGAGGGGATCAGCGAGTCATTGGTGGTATTGGGTCTATAGGAGATTAGCTCGAAAAGGTCACATAGTCACATATGATGACTTTTGTGCTACCTTCTGGGTAGAGTATTGTAACTAGATCCTAGGAGTTTCTTATGTCATTTCTTGTCATCTCGTTTACATATTTTGATGTATCCATGTATCTTCTCTTTTGAGAAAGAATTTAAGAATGAATGAAATTTTATGTTTCTAAAACTTCATTGTAACTGCAGCTATGAATCCTGGTTCCCCCTCTGCTCCTACTCCTACTGAAAAGACGATCCCATCATCAAGCAGATTTGAGGAGTCAAGCCTTATGGCCAACTTACTAAAGGCTTCAATTGGTAATGCGCAATAAGCGCATGAGACACGATCTCTCATCCTCTTAGTCAAACAACAATCCTCTGGATCCTCTTCTCATAATGCAGGAGATAGAGTCCTACACAATTTTCTTCGTTTCCGTACTCCCACATTCAACGGGGCATTAAACCTCATGGATACAGTGACATTGATAAAGTTGGTAGAGAAGAATCTAGCCTTAATTAAATGCCCTAATTCTGAGGCAATCTGTCTGGTGACCTAATTGTTTTAAGAAGAAGCAGAATATTGGTGGGAAAATGAACGGAATAACAGATTCGTAGACTTCGAGGTGGAGGACATTCCATGGGATATGTTCATGGAAGCATTCCGTGAAGCATTCATCCCGGCTTCAGCATAAGCAATTCTAGAAGATGAACTCCTTCATCTCACACAAGGAAATAAGTCTGTGTCTGATTACGAACAAGAATTTAGGAGACTGTCAAGATTCATTCCAGATCTAGTGAGAATGGAAGAGTTCAAGTGTCACCGCTTCCTGAAGGGTCTGAGAGATTCTATTAGAGCACACCTAGTCTCACGGCAGTTCAAAACTCTAATCAAATTAATCGAGGTTGCCCGTCTGCAAGAAGGATTCCAGGGTCAGTTGGACTGGAAGAGAAAAGCAATAGTCACGCGACCACGAGATGAGCACTTTGGCCATCACAAGACGGCTAGAGTCTACAACATGGAAGCTACACGATCTTAGCCTCAGAATTCTGAATATAAGAGGAGACATCTGTATGGGAAGGCTACCACTTCGGTGGTGTATCTTTCACTTGTGGTCATAAGGGCCATCGCTATGATGAGTGTAAGGAGAAAAATACCATCGATGGTGTGTCCATGCCCTTGAACTAGCGGGAGCCTGCCCCTGCCATAATGCCGGCTCCTACGACAAACTCAAGGGCAAGTGTACCTGTGCAAAGGTCAAATTGCAACCATCAAAATTTAGGGATACAGAACAAGCAACCCTCGGCACCTGCCCGAGTATATATGTTAACTCCAGCTTTTGCTCCTGAAAATAATGACGTGGTGTCAAGTACGCCTTAAATAAATTCTCTTTTCTTGCTGTATTAATAATTGTCCCTTACTATGCCAGTATTTCAATCCTTGAATAATTATCCTTACGCACATTATCACAACTATAGGCACAATAACAATAAATGACATAACTTGTAATGTTTTATTAGATACGGGAGCAAGTCATTCTTTCGTATCGGAAGAGTGGGCTAAAACACTTAAACTACAGACACATCAACTAGCCAGTTTATTAAATATTGGGCTACCTTCTGGAGCTCGTATGCAGTCCCAACAATTCTGCAATCTAGACATTCCTATTGAGGATCAAAACTTCAGAGCTAAGCTAATTTTACTACCAATCACCAACTTCAACATAATCCTAGGTATGAATTGGTTAAGCCAACATGGTGTGTCCATAAACTGCCAAAAGAAGAAAATAACCTTGGGCAGCGGAAGAAACTCCAAATCATTCGTGGGAAAATTTAGCACCCAATCGTCGTTAATCAACGCCATGGTAGCAGAGAAACTAGTCAAGAAAGGATGCAGTGCGTACCTCATAACGATGTTGGGAGAAAGGAAAGAAGTCATACCTCTTTTCGAGAACCCTGTAGTTTGTGAATTTCCTGATGTTTTCCCTGAAGACCTGCCTGGTCTTCCTCCAAACATAGAAGTAGAGTTCACCATAGAAGTAATTCCCGGAACTCAACCACTGTCAAAGGATCCGTACCGCATGGAGCCAAAAGAACTCCAATAGTTGAACAATCAACTTCAAGAATTATTAGAGAAGGGTCTCATCCGTCCAAGTTCATCCCCTTGGGGAGCGCCGGTGTTGTTCGTTAAAAAGAAAGACGGATCGATGAGGATGTGCATCGAATATAGGGAATTAAACAAAGTAACTATTAAGAATAAATACCCTCTGCCGCGTACCGACGATTTGTTTGATCAGTTATCTAGAGCAAAAGTCTTCTCCAAGATAGACTTGCGATCTAGGTATTATCAGTTGCGTGTTAAGGATTATGATATTGAGAAAACAACATTTCGAACTCGTTATGGACATTACGATTTCTTGGTGATGTCTTTTGGATTGACGAATGCACCGTCCATTTTTATGGACTTAATGCAGCGTGTGTTGAAACCACATCTACATAAATTTGTCATCGTCTTCATCGACGACATACTGATTTATTCCAGGAATAAGACCGATCATGAAAAACACCTTCGTATAGTACTTGAAGAACTCAGGAACCACGAACTCTATGTGAAGTATTATAAGTGCAAGTTTTGGCTTGATTCCATCGTCTTTTTGGGTCACGTCATCGACTCTCAAAGAATCATAGTGGACCAAAACAAAGTGAGCGCAGTTCGAGATTGGTCACAACCAAAATTTGTGACGGATATCAGGAGCTTCTTAGGACTGGTAGGCTATTATAGAAAATTTGTCAAAGGTTTCTCACAAATTGCGTCCCCTCTCACCAAGACGACTCAGAAAGCGGTACCTTTTGTCTGGAATCCAAAGTGTGAAAAAGTGTTCCAAACATTGAAGGACGCTCTTTCTTCTGCCCCCGTTCTCTCCTTACCCAAGGAAGGGTTGAATTACCAAGTTTATACTGATGCATTTGGTATAGGTTTGGGATGTGTATTAATGCAGGAAGGGAGAGTCATAGCCTATGCATCTCAGCAGTTGAAACCACATGAGAAGAACTATCCTGTCCACAACCTCCAACTAGCAGCAGTAGTCTTCATTCTAAAGATCTGGCGTCATTATCTGTATGGCGTTCAGTGTTCCATATTCACCGACCATCAGAGCTTGAAGTATATCTTCACCCAATGCGAGTTGAATTGCCAACAGCGAAGATGGCTCGAGTTAATAAGCGATTACGATGTAAGCATTCAGTATCATCCGGGAATAGCAAACGTCATAGCAGATGCACTCAGCCGTCATGCTACGCTATCTTCTATAATTCTCACAAGTGCATTGGAGGAAGAGTTCCGAAGGTTTGAAATCAGGCCAGTGCGTGGAGATATGCTAAGCACACTGATATCCATGAGCTCCGTTGAACCTACCTTTCATCATGATCTTTTCATCTCTCAAACCAAGGATGAAGATTATTTGAAGTTTAAAGTTGATATTGAAAGTAGACGTCGCTTCGACCATCAGCTTCGTGGTAACGTAATCTACCAAGGTGATCGTCTATGGATTTCCAAATCCATGCATCAAGAGATCCTGATCGAAGGCCATAATTCTGGTTACCAAGTGCATCCCGGTAGTACCAAAATGTACCAGGATCTGAAGAAATCATTCTGGTGGCCTGGTATGAAAAAGAGTGCGGCAGAATTTATAGAAAAATGTCATGCTTGTAGTCTAGTCAAAGCTGAGCATCAAAAGCTTGGAGGGCTTCTTCACCCCTAGCAATCCCCGAGTGGAAGTGGTTCGACATTTCTATGGATTTTGTTATGGGTTTGCCTAAAGCAAGATCTGGTGCGGATTCGATTTGGGTCATTGTCGATCGATTGACCAAGTCAGCTCACTTCATTCCTATACGTCAAACAGATTCTGTGGAGAAATTGGCAAAATTGTATATCAAGGAAATTATCAAACTCCATGGAATTCCGAGATCTATTGTATCTGATCGAGATAGCCATTTCACCTCTAAGTTTTGGCAAGCAGTGCATCAAGACTTGGGGACTACTCTAGCTATGAGTACTGCCTTTCATCCTCAGACAGATGGTCAGACTGAAAGAGTCAACCAAGTTATGGAAGATCTTCTTCATCTTAGTATTCTGGACTTTGGAGGTTTTTGGGAGGATCACCTTCCTCTTGTAGAATTAGCATACAATAACAGCTTTCAAGGAAGTATTGATATGGCTCCATATAAAACTCTGTATGGCTGAAAATGCAGTATGCCATTAGCGTGGTCTGAAACTAGCAGTGTTTAACTTTACGGATCAGAATTAGTCGAAGAGACAAATCATAAAATCCAACTAATCCAGTAAAGAATCAAAGCTGCCCAGGATCGACAGAGTAAATATCATGACGCCCATCATCGTACTCTGGATCTTTATATGGGAATGTATGTGTATCTTAAGGTTAGTCCAATGAAAGGTATTTATTATTTTGGTGTAGCTGGGAAGTTAAGTCCTCGCTACGTCGGACCGTTTGAAGTATTAGAAAAGATTGGTTCTGCAGCATATCGATTAAAGCTTCCTAAATATTTCTCTGCAGTTCATAATGTATTCTACATCTCCTCTCTATGGAGATGTCTCCGTGATCCATCTCACTTAATTCAACTTCCAGCCATATCACTATAACCAGATCTTTCTTATGTAGAAGAGCCGATTAAGATCTTAGCTCATGATCAAAAGCAGCTAAGGAATCGCTCAATCCCAATGGTAAAAGTTCAATGGAGAAATTGCTCTTTAGAATTATCTACTTGGGAGAAAGAGGAAGATATGAGAAAGAAATATCCCAGTCTCTTTGAAACACCAGGTACTCTTTAGTTTTAAAGTATTATTCATGTTCTTCATTTTCTCTTGTTTGTCTTCTCTTGAGATGATGTCGAGGATGACATCATTCTTAGGTAGGGGAGTCTGTAACAACCCTAGGCTGTTACCATGCCAAATATGGGTTGCTTAAATTCAATATTTAGTATCATTGCCTTTAGACCATCAATTTAAGCCAATCTAGAAGATTTGAAGTTCACTGGACTTATCTAAGTCAAAATTTGTAATTCGATCAATCTAGATGCCTTAGTCTAGACCCAAAATATTTTGATCTCAGAATTAAAATCTGATTGTATTTTTGAATTTCTCACCCCCAAATTAGTTAAGGGTGAAAATTTGGTGCAATTTGGAATTCATTTGGGCCATAATTCAATTTAAATTAAAATGGTTCAATTGCACAAAAGGTTTCCAAACAATTTGATTTTGCAAATATACCCATTTACCTAAATTAACAGCCAGGATCCGCTGTGCGGACCGCGGGCGATCCACTGCGGAGCCCGGGGCATGTGACAGCGGGATCCTGTGCATCTGACCATTCCGCCTTTTTATTCAATGGTTGAGATTTAATCCTGTGGAACCGCGGATCAACCGTAGGATCTACCCGACCGATCCAACGGCCCGGATCGCTTTCGCGATCGGCCGTTAGGATCCGAGCAATCCGAGCTATTTTGCCATCTGATCGATAGATCAGATGGCATCCGAAGGTCCCGCTACTGTGGACCTTCGTCTTCCTCTCGCCCGCGCCCGACAGAGGAGATCCCCCGTATTGCCAGCTGCCTCCCCTGTCCCCCACTCACGCCTCCAGCTCAGCAAACCGTTGCTGGCCTTCCCTTAAATGCCACGAGACCCAAATTAGGCCTCGTGACCCGGTCGAGCTCAAAATAGAATTTCGAGAGCTCGGCCATGGCTCGACCACTCCGGCTCTCCTCAGCCCAATTAAAGGCTCTGGAAGCTTCACGGCACTTCGTTGAGGCTATAATAAGCCTCAACTCTCCTCCATTTGATCCTTGCTGATCAATTGGAGTCGAGCTTTCTTCTGCCATTCTTGAGCTCCATTGTTGTCTGTTCGAGCTCCCCAGGCATCTAGGCGTGCGTATCGCTGATAGGAGAGTCTCCTGGAGTTTAGGAACTCTCAGAGAAAGCTCAGGGAAGCTCAGCCAGCCCAGTATTTCCTCCCACGATGTCTGCAAATCCCTCGGCAAAATCCAGGTACCCCCTTTACTGGATTCGAGCCAATGAGGCTCGAACCCTTCTCCTTTTGATGCGTGTGAGTCAGTATTGTTGTCTCGTACCCACGGGTATCGAGTTTAAGATCTCGGCTAGCCCCGATCGATCGAATCAATTAATCGGATCAAATTTCTTAAGGGTTGCCTCGGTTGAGCAAGGCCCCGGCGATCCAGACCATCCCAGACCCTCAAACCAGAGGGCTTCAATCCGCCTCACCTCCCTGATGGTGTAGGGATCGAGCCCGGGGTCTGGCATGGCCTCTGTGGGGAGAATTATCTCCCCACAGTAACTTCAATGGAGGAGTCCTCAGGTGAGCAAGGTCTGCCGATCCAGACCAGCTCACAGGGGGCCTCGAGTCCCAATCGATGTGTCTGACCACAGTGATCGTGTATCGATCATGTTATGGCCGTGCCGTGGGCTAGATGCACCGGAATTTGGCGATTACGGTTTCCCTAGTCGGTCCCCTCCTTTGGGACGACGGAGTGGGGACGACGGCACTGTGTGGACCGGGTCGACCCACGACCCACGTTGTGCGACAGTGCCGGGTCTCCCGAGCCCCGGTCGACCCGCGCATTTTGAATTTGGGCCGAGCCATTTTAATTAAATAGGAGTTTTGGAATTATTTTCCTTAAGGAAAATAATTCAATTATTCAAATCATAGGGTTTTGATTAAATAAAAATATAGAATGTATTATTTAAATAACTTTTAATCAACTGGTTCAAATTCTATAATATCATATATGAAAATGATCAGAAAAATCTCAGGAACCTAAATATAAAATAAAATTATACATCTGATGGTTAGATCTTTAATTATTGCCTAATTATAGTGGATCTTAATTAGAGCAAATTAGTAATTTTACTTATCCAAATTGCATGTTTAAGGTGCCATTAGTTCACTTATGATTATTAGAATGCATGTGCTAAGTAGATTATTTTTTAGAGTTTTATAATTCTAGTTATTCCCTAATCTTATTAAATCATGAATTGTAAATTTTAGGGTTTATACTTATTGGATCTTAGCAAACTTAGGCTCTGATTACCTGTATGATTAATTAGAACTTGCATGCCAAATATCATGTAATTTGAATGGTTGGATTTATACTTATGTGCTAATCCTTTTTAATAGGATTAGGATTTGATTAGTACTAAGTACCCTCTATTTTATAAACTTTGATTATTAATCTGACTTATAACAGTAAGTTAAGTATAGTGAATTCATTTAGATAAGCTTATTAAGTATACTTGAATAAATCTAAAGATTTAGAATCTTAAATATCTTAATTAACTTAAGAAATCTTAAGATTTGGATCAAGCTTTTAAGACTTGATCTAGGTCTGCGATTGCCACCAATAATACATAATTAATCCACTAATTTGACATTGAATCTTTAAATACATAACTTGAGTTTTCTTAAGGCATGAGAAGGGATCAAACCCTAATCTACTTAAGAAGAATCTAAATCCTTAAGAACCCTAACTTAATTGATTTGATTTCAAAACTATGAATTAAACATTTTCCAATAATGCATTTGATTTATTGTTGATTTCTAACCATTTGAATTAGACAAATTAAGGTTAATAACAATCCTGGGTGATTTCACCATCTGAATCAAACATTAAGGTCCCTGATTTTCTCTTAAGTAATAAATTTGCATAAAAGATTATTAATGCTATATTGATTCAAGAAGTGATCAAATTCTTAACAATATGTTGATTTAGATCCCATAACCTTAGTTCAAGTGTGATCAGATGACTTAATCATCTGATATAATCATCCTAAATCTAATCATAGAATAGAACCTAAGAGCTTAATACCAATATCTAGAAAGGAGATCATGGGTATCTCTTCATAAGATCATCTTGAATTATTTAACAGACCTAAATTCATATATCATGAGGTAGGAAGCCTTGTATGATTCCTTGAGGTAGAAGTATAGAAGATCCCATCACCTTAGAAATTGATCTACTCTCCTTGTGGTAGTAATCCATTAAGGTACTATAAAAGATACTTCTCCTTATAGTAGAATCCATATTAAGTGATCCTTGATCACGCTGGATTGGTGAAACCTTGTATAGGACTTGTCTATTAGTTCAGGACTTGTACTTTTGATAAATCCTTGTTCTATTAATTAGACTTGATTGACCCCTGATCATTGGGTGGTGTAGTATAGTATACCCATATTACTGGTCCACAGTAACATCCGGGATTGGTTGAGTCACTCTAAGTGAGATTTGTCTTTGTTGCTATCCTGCGGACCTAGGCGGATATAACCTCGCTTAGAGTAAATCAATCAATTCTAAGAGTGTGTTAAATGGATAACCATTCCTTAGTTTAATTGAAAGACAAGTTGCCATCGGGCAATGCCTCCTAGCGAAGATCGCTTCAACAGGTATGGCTCAAATAAACTAAGTAATGGGATCCACCTTTTTTTTAAGAAACTAAGTATGATTATGAGTTTAGTGAGTTAATATTTGGCTTGAGATACAAAATCATCATCGGATGATGCCTCCTAATGAAGATCGCTTTGTTAGGGTGGCTTAATCAAACTAAGTGATAAGAACTCTATTCTTGCAATATACTTAATAGTGTATACAATCACCCGTCTAGTGATCTTTAAGTAAATAAGCAACTTTAATCAATCCTCGCTTTAGAGATTTGGAGTCAGAATCCTCTTAGCAGGATTCTACATAGTGGAGACTTAGGATTCATTACAATTTCTTACTAAATTCTTCATGGATTTCGGGAGTTTTCATTCATTCAATATAATAGCATAAGCATAAGCATAAGCATGAGTTGAACTCATTCCTTCTGTTGTGACACATGGTTATCGGTGATACAGTATGAGATACGGAATGTTATATACACAGACTAGGGAATTTCAGGGTGCATCTGCATCACCATATTGCTTTCCTAACTGTTGTGCTTACATTAGACCGTACTACTCATAAACCTTCAGTAATAGTTCTGTGATATACCGTGGTATGGCATATTTGTGAGTCTTATTTCAGTAGCATATAGTGCAGCTTATAGCATCCTTCTAGCATAATGTTTGTTTTATGTTCAGTTCTATTTGGTGATAGCTTCACATTTTCGTAGCCTTTTACTATCCTGTTTACTCAGTACTTACAGCTTTCCTCGCTTACATGTTTTTTTTCTTTAGCTCTGTTACGACTTTATTTTACTTGTATATTGTTATGTTTAGTTTAGCTTTGTATAGCTAGTTTCGATGTGTTAGACCTCTTGTCTAGCACGGGGTACTTTTGGGATCCGGCAATTTGCTAGATCCTGAGCAGTTTTTGGGGACAGGTCAGGAGGACGTACCAGAGACTCAAGAGAGCATTTGGAGCTGTAGTGGATCGAGCATCCACTTTTACTTACTAGTGCTTTTCAGCATTTTAGATAGACTCTTTATATTTCTGCATTTAAATGGTTTGTAATAAAACTCTGGATGTACTTTTACTTTTCTTTTCTGAGATGGATATTCACTATTGCTTGAGATGAATGTATTCTGGATGTTTTGCTTTTAGCTTCCGCACTCTGTTATACTGCTATACTTAATATTATGATGCGATCAGCATACTGGAAATGCTGATATATTTTATAACATACATGGATTCTTCCCCACTTCCTTGAACCTTGTGTACGTACTAGTCTAATACCTAAGATATGTATTTCATTCTTATCTTAGATATTAGCTATAGAACCTACTCTTAGGATTCGAGTCAGTAGCCTTCAGTATGGCCCCGTCTCTCTAGCCTATTAGGGATGATGGGTTTTGCTTGTATGGCCCACCGTTCCCGAGTAGCGCACCGTTCCGCCGCCGAAACATGTTTTACACTTGTCCTTTTGCGCACGGTGACGGGACGGGGCGTTACACTACTCTCCCATGAGCTCCCGCTATGGAGCTACTATGGGGAGACAATTCTCCCCACTGAGCCATGCCAGACCTAGGGCTCGATCCCTACACCTTTAGGGTGGTGAGACGGATCAAAGCACCTTGGCTGAGAGCCGGAGGTGTGCTGGAACACCAGGGTCTTACTCGACCTGAGGCATCCTTAAGGGGCTTAGCCCGATCGATTGATTTGATCGATTGGGGCTAGCTCACGACTCAATTACGATAGCATTAGGTTTGATTCAACAATATGCAACTATACGCATTAAATGGAGATGAGTCCGAGCCTCAATGGCTCAAGACTTGCAAACGCGGGTACCTGGTTCCTCAGTTGAGCTCGACACGATTGGTAGAGGGTTTGACTGACCTTAGATGAGCCTCCAGACGCTGCAAAGGATCTGAAACTTTAGGTGAGCCTACTATCAGTGGTTCGAGAGCTCCTGGAATTGTATACGCAAGCTCGAACAGATGGTAATGGCGGAAGATGCAGAGAGCTCAATTGATCAGCAAGGATCAAATGGAGCAGTGGTGGGACTATTTATAGCCGCAGCAGAGGGTTGGGAAGCTTCTGGAGGTAATGCCTAGGGTTGGAGAGACCCGAGAGATCGAGCCATGGCTGAGCTCTTGAATTTCCAATTCGAGCTTGTCCAGGTGATGGGCCCAATTAGGGCTCCTTGCCAAGATGGGGGAGGTCGTAATGGTCTGCTTAGTTGGATGCAGGAGTGGGGGATAGGCTCGGCAGCTGGCAGTATGGGGGATCTTCCTTGTCGGGTGCGGGCAAGAGGAAGACAAAGGTCCACAGTAGCGGGACCTTTGGATGCCGTTTGATCTATCGATCAGATGGCGATATGGCTGGGATCGCTCTGGTCCTAACGGCCGATCGCGGGAATGATCATGGCCACATGATTCTTAGTTTCATCTAACAGTGCATCAGTTATCCTACGGAATTAAATCTGGATCATGGGATCTAAGGTCTCGATGGTGGGATCAGCGGCACTCCGCCGTCGCGTGACCCGAACTCCCCAGCGGATTGCCCGCAGTTTGCACAGTGGAGCCCGACTGTTAAATAAGTTTAAAGGGTATATTTGCAGTTTAAAAAAGCTAGGAACCCATTTTTGCAATTAGACCATTTTAATTAAATGTGAATTATGGCCTAAATGATTTCCAAATTGCAGCAAACTTTCATAAACAAGGAAGCCAAATATTCAAATCTCAATGAATAAAATAACACTAAACAATCTTTGTGATATCACTTTGTTTTCTAGTCAAGTCGTTCTATCTAATATAAACTTATACAAGTATAGGATATCCAACATGCAACTATCAAGTATAAATCCAGAATATCGATCCTATAACTTAAAATAAATTAGAACTAAATATGTTCTAACATATATTAATCACATGACACTTATTTAGGTTAAATAAATAAATCGAACGTCCTAATTAATGATTTTATGAATCCCAAGACAATCTTGATTAATATTAATCAATATTGGAGTATTAAGATGTTAAAATCCAAGTATTTGATTTTAACTTCTTAATCCAATAATTTCTAATCATAATGGTATAAAGTTAAACCCAAATTCTCACAAGCCATAATTAAGGCTATCTTATTAAGCAAAATCAAGCTTTAATAAGATGGATATCTAATCTTAAATCTAAGGTTTTAATTCAAAATAATCATAAATAAAAGCTGAAATTCTAGAAAACTATAAAACCAAGTTTTCATCTATTAAGTACCCATTTACTTAATAGATGAACTCTAACCTAAATTTCTAAGCTAGATCCTAAGGAAATAAGATCCTAAAGGTTTGAATTAAAGATGTAAAGAGAATATTTAAGTCTTAATCTTAATCTTACTTGACTATTATTATGGTATAATTAACTTATGGAAGGCATAAGGTTAACAAATTTCACCTTATGAGGCCTAAATTAGGACTTAGGGCAATTTAAAGGATTTTTAGGATATTTTCTTAACATATTATTTTAATGAGTTTAAATATTCTAAAATTATTCCAAATAAATTCTAATATGCATTTTAGAGGTTTAATTATAAATTTAAGGTTTAAAAATGCTTAAACCTAAATTTGGGCAAAATGACTATTTTGCCCATACTTTATAAATTAGGGCTATAATCTAGAATTTATTGAAGTGGAATGATTATTTATTGTCTAATATGAGTTTAGACTATAAGTACATTTATTTTGGATAAGTATTAAGCCTTATAAAGTCAAATTAAAAAAATTGATATATGAGGGCAATTTGGTAATTTGACCTAATGAAACCTAAATTTTCTATTAGTTTATTAAAGATTATTATCTTAAATATCCATAGAGCCAAAAATTATCAAATTCTGATAAGTGTTGGCTAAGTAGCCAATATAAGTTCTAGGTTTAATATTTAGGATTTTAGGGTGATTAGTGAGTGATTAGTGAAATTATCACAGAATCACTAATCCAATCACATGACTAAGTTCTATTCTACTCTAAAACTAATTAAAAATTGAAATTACTCAATTTGGATCATTAAATATGCTAATCTTCACTAATTAAGATTTTGGGTGATTAGTGAGTGATTAGTGAAATTAATCAAAAAATTATTAAATTTACTTCACCATTGTATTCTACACTACACTAGGATAATTAATGAGCTTAATTTTTATTAATCCATTTTTCAGAGTAATTAGGCAAAATTAAGAAATATAATTACAGAAACAAATTTTTTTTTCAAATTAGTATTCTACACATTTTCCTGATCAAAATGATATATTGGATCATATGATTTGAAGCTAAATTGATTAAATTATGAATTAATCAAATTTTAGGATTAAGTGGTTTAATTAGTTTAAATGATAATTAATGAAATCATTCTTTAAACAGAAAAACTAATTGCATAATATTAATCATTGATTTTACTAATCAAAATGGTATATTAGATAACTATGTTTAGAATTGTAATTACAAAGTTATGAAGTTTTGAAAATTTGAAATGGATTGAATAAGTAAGAATTTAAGAACATAAGAAAAAATTTAATTTCTTAAATAATTTCTAACTACTCAAATATTAAAAAAAAAATAAAACTTTAGGATCAGATTTCTCCCTACACAGATCTCCTCACGAGGTGTACCATATATCAATGGAAAGCTCTCATCAAGATATTTTTATTAATACCAAATACGTCTTCTAATTTTGCAGATAAAGTAATAAATTATAAGCCCTAAATCGAGCTTAAAGAAAATAAAAGGGGGTACCCTTAGGATTAGTTTTGAAGCTTTGAGGAAGGAGATAAAAGGATTGCTCTGCTCTATAATAGATCCAGATGATGCTAGTGAGGTTTAAGATTCAAAAGAAGATTAAAATTAAGAGATTTTTGGGGATTAAGCAGTGGGAATTTTTTTTTTAATAATTAATTATTAATTAATTATTAAATATATTTTAATTATTCAAAATTAAATAATTAAAAAACTCTTAAAATTCTCAAAAATTCACTCCTAGCTAATTGGGGATGAGGAACGCAACGACGAAGTTCGATTTTGATTTCGACGAGAACTTATTTTTTATATTTTTCTACTTATTTAAATATATTAAAATATTTGAGAAAATTCGACGACTTCCAAAAATTCCCAAAATTTCACCCTTAGCTAATTCAATGGTAAGGAACGCAAATGTGAAGTCAGATTTTGGTTTCGACGAGTATTTATTTTTCCTAATTTTCAGGGTTTTAAAATATATTAAAATATTTGCCAAAAATTCAATGACTTTCAAATGCTCCCAAAACATCACCCATAGCTAATTTGGGGGTGATGAGCGCAATGGAGAAGTTGGATTTATTATTTTTTGTTAATTTAAATAGGTCAAATTCCAGATTTCCTGAAATTCCAAGAATCATGATTTAATACATTTGACTCCTGATTTGGACTAGGTATTTGTGGTGAACTCCGAATGACTTAATTAATGTACTATAATTATAATCCATGCTTAGTTTAGTCTTAATTGGCCTTAGTAATAACCTGGGTTATTACAAACTCCCACACTTAAGAATGATGTCGTCCTCGACATCACTCAAGTGAAAAGAATAAAGCAGAATTAAGATGATGAATTGGAATGAAAAGGAGTTAAGGATTTACTAGGAACATAAAATGGACTTTGGTATTTTGATCACATAACATACATTTTCTTTCAAATGGTTTTCCTCAGAAGGATGTTTCTTCTAATGGTCTGGATCATATGAATTGGTCGACCATTGTAGTGATTCTGACCTTTACCCATGATTTTGATGGGTATTCCAAGAATGATAGATGTGATTGAATTCCCATTGAAGAGATGGAGATAATATGTTGATGCTCTTTTAAGCACCTCCTGAGTGGGGAAACATAGAATACATTGTGTATTGTGGAGAACTTAATGGGAATATGAGCTTACCTTAGGCAGACCAGAGTTCTCTTGGAATATAAGGGAACGATGGTAAAAGGATAAATATACTCATGTCTGTTAGAAATGATCACTTTTGTAATCATCAAGCAAACTGATAATTTATTTAACATAGAATTTGGCCAACATGAAAATTGGTAAGATTATGCAAAATGAGAAGTGCTAACTAGGTAAGTCAATTACTACATCTCAGAGTGAGTTGGTATTGAATCTTAACTCATGATAAGGTTCACGGAAGTATCAAACTACTTCCATTTAGGAATTGGTAGAAGATGTGGGGTTATTACTCACTCATAAACTTCCAAATTTTAGAATCCAACGTTTAAACTTTAGATTTAAGGCTTAACCCTCATAATCCTATTTTACTAAAATTCTAAGCTTAAGGAAACTAGCCCAACTAAGTGATAACCATCATTCATTAAGGATAGAAATAAAGAATAGCTAACATTCAACCAAGCTAAATATAACATTAAGGGTTTAAGGAGTAACTCCTAAGTCATAACATATGATTTAGCACTATAGGATAAGACTGCTACTTAGCAGGTGGCATCACACACTAAGCGCATGATATTTTAAAGATTAGAGATCCTAAAGGTTCTTATACTTAAGTGATAATCACCACTTAAGAAAGTTTATGTAATTAAGTTAAGCCATTATAAGACGTTACAAAGACTAAAAGATACTAAAGACCCTAATTTAGTAAATAAAAATTATAATTCTAAGGTTTGTCATCAAATAAATAATAAAGTTCTTTAATTACTTAAGCTTTTAGAAATCAAGGTTAGGAATTGGCTAAAGATCCATCCTTAGAATCTAAGTCTAATAATGAATCCAAAGAGATTGGCTAACAATTTCTACTTACAAATAAGATTAGGATGAACTATATATATGAATTAGTCCACGCTAGGTTTGAGCTAACAAAAAGACATTCATATCTTACTAATGAGTTTTGCTAAGTCAAGAAAAACAAAATTCATCTAGGATACATAGTTTCAAAATTAAGAAGAGCTTAGGTCATTAAGTCGCACGTGATGACTTAATACCCAATATTTTAGAGAAATTGTTATTAACACAAGTCATAAACTTTGACTTGGTAATGATAAGGAACTCACTTATCTATATGGATAAGTTTTAGTAAGCTTAATAAGAACTAGGGCTACAATCATAGGTCATATTTTATGACTTATGCCAAAGTTTTTAAAACCAGTTGCTAAAATCTAAGTCACAAGATGTTGCTTAGACCACTAGAAATCTAATGGTTAAGTTTAACTTATCTTAAATGAGAACTCATTCCAAGGGATTGATAAATAAATACTTAAGTCATATCACGACCTAGGCACATATTTAAACATTGAACTTAAACTATTTGGAAAGGAGATTCCCTTATTCAATGGGAATATAATTTTCCACAATTAAGCTATTTACTTAAGTGGCACTCATCACCGAATGAATATTAACATAAGGGAAAGCGAATTTCTATCCAATCCAGATGGACAAAAGAGATACAAAGTTAGGTTACTAAGTCACCACAAGTGACTTAGCTAAAAGTTTTTTTTTTTTAAGGTTAACCATAAATTCTGATTCATAATTTGAATTCATATGCTTGGCACCTTAATGGAAAGTTAAGTTTTCAAAGAACAATGTTTCTTTGATTTAGAAAAAGTTATATAGTTAAAAGCTAGTTAAAATACCATCATTAGACCAAGTCCAATAAGGCAGGATTTATAATAACCTATGTTTATGAGCTTACATACAATGGTTAGAACAGCCTAACCATGATGTAACCTCCCACTAGTAAGGGCTAGGATGAACTAATCATAAGGTTAATCCATTGTAAAGCTTCTTTTATTAACCCGTTATTCATGCTTGGTTAAGGAATGATACTTAGATAAAGAGGGTGATTATTCCACTTGGATACTTAATCCCATGAGAGAGAAAAATTTATTGCACCCAGTCACATAAGGTGATTTAATACATTAAAATTGTAAGAGTCAATAAAATAGATCAAGATAATGGATTGCTCATCAATTAAAATGAGATACAATCATAAGGTTACTACTAAGGGTCATAATTATGACTTAATTAGATGAGATCCTATGGTTATAACTACCCACTCAAAATGATATGGGAATACTCATCCCAAAGGAATGAGGTGCTTAGAATCTAAGAAGTCACAATTGTGACTTTCCAACCATAGATTCAGGGATTTGAATCATTCTAATCGAAGGAATGAAAAGTTTTTCACCCAATTGGATAAGCCAATTCTTCAAAGAAGAATTAATTCTATAAGTCACAAAAGTACGACTTTCACCAAAAGAATCTAATGTTTGATGACTATGATAAGGAAGTGGTAATTGCTAAATCATGGATAAAGAACCTTGAACGTCAGATTAGGCATACAAGAAGTAGATTCAAATGAAAGGGCGACCATAGTTAAGGATTTGTCCTACCAAGATAAGGTAGAATTATCTATACTATAATATTTGTGTTAAGTGAAGATGACCCAACACCAAAGCTTAGAAATGGTTTAGGCAGTAAGAATTAAAGACTAAACTATATGGATTAGCTTTAAATTAGTCTAAAGGGTGAAATTGTCATTCTCATAACATAGAACTATGTTTGACTTGCATGGTTAAAGGTTGCGTACTAATGATAGTCTAAGACTATTTACATAATTCTGAATATTATTGTATTTTAGATTCTATAAGCTCTTCTGAGATTGCTGAGTCTGGCATTTCAAGCCAAACTCCAACCAGATCCATAAGATGTTTGACATCTTCAAGCTATTCAAATAAGCGTCTACATTCTTAAATGGGATCCCTACAACAGTGCAGCAATTTATCAATGAACTGGTGATAAATTTTGGGAGAAGAAATTCAAAATGTCATTGAATGTTATAAATCATAAATGGTAGAATATGATATTATTAAATATGAAAGATACAATTTAGATTATATAGTAATCTATTGTAAAGGATAGAAGCTTATGTTATGCATCTTGTAACTAGATCAAGTCTGAAGTTAGTGTATGTAACACCAAGATGTTTTCTTCTACAATTCTAGGGGAGTTTCTAAGAAATAGTATTCCATTAGTTTCTCACTTCATCTTGTAGAAGAGAAGCTGCAAGTGCAACAAAGATGTTATTGGGATACTCAATTTCAACTAATATAGATTCTACACTCTTTAAACGCACTATTTAGTTAAATGAGAAACATTTAGTCCTCTAGAGATGGTGTTCTGAAGAGGTTTGTTTACCTCAAAATTTTAAATTTCCTATATCTTTGATCTTTTTGATATTAGAAATTGTAATATTAACTCAAATTTCTTAATATAAGGGTCAAGGTTTTGCAGTTCAGTTTCTTTAATACTAAAGGTCTCATGAATATTCCTTCAAGTTATTAAACTATTTATGACTTTCTAAATTAGTCCTTACTTAACTCTTACTAACTATGGAAGTATTTTCCATTTCATGCCTTTTATTCTGAGTATTTGATTATGATAATATGGATGTTATTTCAAGCATTCATTTAGTGACTATGTCGCAGAAGAACAACCCATTAAGTAGAGAGGAATACAAATTCTAAACTGACACCTTATGAAATTCTGTGATGCCAACTGTGGCGGCCCTGCCCCATCGTGGTCCTGTTAACTTCTTAAGTTAACAAGATTACGTTGGAGGGCTCACCAAATGATAAGTCCCTCACTTATGAATAGATTAGGCACACATCCTAATCCATTATAATTAAGGGAATTGCCATTTACAATAGTTATTTACTAAATGATATATATAAGAAAGCAGAGTGTGGAAGCAAAATAGTAACATCCATCCCATCACAATGCAAAAGTAAGAATATACATCCCAGAATAAAAGCAGTAAAAGAAAAATACAATTTAACCTGTATTATTATAGCATTATTAAAGGAAAGAGTTAAAATAAAAAGGACAACACTCATCCTCACAAGTAACAAAAAAAAGAACTAAAGATTTGCAACAGCTTGAACCTTCTCTTGGATCCAGTCTTCAGAAGGCTCCAAAATCTCAAATAGCTCAAAGTCTACCATTGTCAGTTTCACAATGATAGGGCCCCAGCCAACAAAAGAAAAATCTAATTAGACAAAATGTCTAAGTACATTTTACTGCAAATTATTAATTTAAATGATATCACAACTTAACTTAAGCAAATTTAGGAGCAGAAAAGCATCACAGAAAAGTGGCAAGAATTATAATTAACTTAATTATAACTCAAACAAAATGTGAGGTAACCACATACCTCAACTCAAGCTATAAAAAAGGGGTAAACAACAATTAATGAAATCAACTAAGTATAAAAATTTCCTAAGTAATATGATCAATTTAATACATCCTGGCTTACAATATAAAATGAAAGTACTGAGCTGAAAGTAAGGTTCTAACATCTTAATATGCCATCAAGTGAAATCAAGCTGCTGAATAATACAATTTATATGAAAAACTGCAAGTGCTAAAGGAACTGCTGAATATAATCAAAGTGCTGTATAAAGAAGAAATATACTAAAAATGTTTGTAATTAAAGAAGTATACTAAAAATGTAAAGTAAAATAGTCTAACTTATATGAACATATACTTACTTAGTCCTGCCAAAAAGTAAAAGCATAATGATAGAATCCATCTGACAATATCTAGGAGAAACATCCGAGATCCAAAATCACTTATTTCCACTTGGTTCTATCTAAAAATCTAAGAGAAACATCCCAGATCCAATAGTTAATTCCATTTAAATAAAGTACCACTTAACTCTATCTGAAATCTAGGAGAAATATCCCAGATTAAAGTAATGCCACAAAGTACCAGCTGAGCATCTAGGAGAAATATTCCAGAGCAAAAGTAAAGTATCATCTGAGCACCTAGGAGAAACATCCTACTGCAAAAGTAAGGTATCATCTGAGCACATAGGAGAAACATCCTAGTGCAAAAGTAAAATACTATCTGAGCACCTAGGAGAAACATCCAAATCATCTGAGCACATCGGAGAAACTATCTAATGCAAAATTAAAGTATCATCTGAGCACCTAGGAGAAACATCCTAGTGCAAAAGTAAAGTCACACTGTCCAGGCACACTAAGTAAAATATAATCCACTATAAGTTACATAAAATTCATTACCTTAAATTCTTTCTTTCAATTAATAACATGCTTTATGAATGAATCAAATTAACATAGAAATATACTATGTTCCATATAATGTGTCAAAGTATAAAGTTCAAAATAAGGAAGCCAAACAGTCAAATCTCAATGAATAAAATAGCATTAAACAAACTTTGTGATATCACTTTGTTTTCTAATCAAGTCATTCTATCTAATATGAACTTATTTAAGTTTAGGATCTCTATTATCTAGCTATCGAGTATAAACTCAGAATATTGGTCTTATAAGTTAAAAGAAATTAGAACTAATCAAGTTCTAACATATATTAATCACATGACATTTATTTAAGCTAAATAAATAAATCAAATATCATAATTGATGATTTTATGAATCCCAAGCCAATCTTGATTCATATGAATCAAAATTGGAGGATTCAGATATTAAAATCTAAGCATTTGATTTTAACTTCTTAATCCAATAGGTTCTAATTCTAATAGTATAAAGTTAAACCCAAATTCTCACGAGCTATAATTAAGGCTATCTTATTAAGCAAAATCAAGCTTTAATAAGATGGATATCTAATCTTAAATCTAAAGTTTTAATGCAAAAGAATCTTAAATAAAGAATGAAATTCTAGAAAACTATTAAACCAAGGTTTCATCTATTAAGTACCCATTTACTTAATAGATGGACTATAACCTAAATTTCTAAGCTAAATCCTAAGGAAATAAGATCCTAAAGGTTTGAAGTAAAGTCCTAAAGAGAATATTTAAGTCTTAATCTTAGTCTCAATTAACTTATGGAAGGCATAAGGTGAACTAATTTCACCTTATGAGGCCTAAATTAGGACTTAGGGTAATTTAAAGGATTTTTAGGATATTTTTTTAACATATCATTTTAGTGAGTTTAAACATTGTAAAATGATTCTAATTAAATTCTAATACATATTTTAGAGGTTTAATTATAAATCTAAGGCTTAAGAATGCTTAAACCTAACTTTGGGCAAAATGACCATTTTGCCCCTACTTAAGAGTCTAAAATTTAACTTTCTGAATTAGAGCTCTAATCTAGAATTTACAGAAGTGGAATGATTACTCACTGTCTAATATGAGTTTAGATAGTAAGTACATCTATTTTGGATAAGTATTAAGCCTTATAAGGTCAAATTAAGAAATTTGCCTTATGAGGGAAATTTGGTAATGTTTCAGGGCGGTCTTGCCGGTACCCTCCGAGCAAGTAAACCCCTAGGGATGGAGGCAGATGGCGACCACTCTGACAGTCCCTTACCTGATCATTGTTCAGGAAGTATACGCCAATGCCATTAACTCAGCATGGCGTAGAATTTTTGTTCGGGGAAAGGGAGTAGTTTTTGGGCTTGAGCAAATCAAGCAATTTTACAGGTTAAGGGAGGTTGAGAACTGCTCCTACTTGACCCTCATTGATTCTCACTATGACCCTGCTGCACTCGCAAGTGATCTCATTTGCAATGATGCAGATTGGAGAGGAAATCTATCCAACATTCCTCGAGCCCTCCTCACGTACTCGAGTAGTGCTTGGCTGATTTTCATCTCCAGCTTCATCATGCCAATGGGATACCTTAGCGAAGTGACCTGTTCAAGGGCACTGCTCATGTGTGCACTCCAAAGGCCCGGAGAAATTAGTATCTCTGGTATCATTTATGAGCTGCTCTGGAATGCCCTAAATGGGTCCTGTGCTGCGCTTGTGTTCGGGTCACTAAACTCGGGCATCTGTGTGGCCCAAGGGGTCAAGATCCTTTCTTCTGACACCATTGTCCCTCCTAGTGCCCCCCTTGTGCGAACAAATTTAAATGCCTATTCCCAAGTACTGAATTAGGCTAAGAAGAGGAGGCGAGAAGAAGGAGAAGCTTCAGCTTCCACCGGCCATTCATACTCGGACAAATTATTGATGCAGATCTACAATCAACAAACAAACTTGGGTGAGGCTATGGCCACCGACATGTGGTTTTGCAAGAAAGAAATTGCCTAGTAGTGCAAGTACCAATTGGAATTCCATGAATCCCTTAGAATGATGTTTTAAGATTGGAGCTTTCAGGAGGACCGTATGGCTCTTTGCTGCCACAACCACCTGTCGATGACCCTAAGCCGAACACCTATTGGCTGTGTGACTATGCTTGCCAGGACATGGAAGAGGAAGACGAGGAAGAAAGCGAGGATGATGCCTAAATTAGTTTGTTTTTTTTTTTTTTTTTCATTTCTAGGTTTTCTTTTTTGTGTGTGCTTTGTTTGTCTTTAAAGAAGTAACTTATGGATCATCGTATTATCAAATTATTTCTATGATTCGCAAATGACATATTTTTCTAAATTTTTCAAAATTATGAAAGTTACAAGAATCTCAATGAAAAACATGATTATCAACCATAACCAGCTTAACAAAAACATGATTGTCAACCATAACTAGCTTAACAAAAACATGACTAAACTCATTGATAACATTAAATCATCTACACAAGGGAATGATCTCAGGTTGTATCTAGTCTCCAAAAATTTAACAAAATCAATGCTAAGGTCTATGTGTGGGTGAAAGCTTAGAAATCAAAAGTAGTGATTAAATTGAGTAAGGTATAAGAGTGTGCTAGGCTCTTGTAGGACTTTATGATCATAAAGATTTGGAATTTAGATGAAGAAATATATCTTTCCCTAAGGCTGAAAAAGAAAAACAAAGATTAGGATGAAGAAAAATATCTCTCCCAAAGAAAAAAATGAAATAGGATGATGAAAAATATCTCTCCTAAAATTTTAAATATCTTTGAGATTCATAAGAAGGAGCATATATGGCACAAAACTTTTGGTTACTCACTACCTTACTAGTTTGTTGAACTTTAAAGTATCTTTCCCATCATGTAGCATCAAGCATTACAAAACTTAAAAATGGGCACTAGTCCATCAACCATGATTCATAATTGTATTTAGAAAGGTTTCATGGCGGAAAAATTTGATAGTCATTTCAGTTAAGCAAAGATTTGAACTGCAATCAAAGTTCACATTGACATTTCATATTGACTCTCATACCTTAAAAATAGAAAAATTATTTCTTAAGCTTACTCGAGGACGAGCAAGAATCTATGTGTGGGGCTATGATGAATCCATAATTTAAATTATAAATAAGGGAAAAATCTCATTCATGTCGTTATTAGAAACAACCATCCTTGATTAAATTCTGCTTATTTTCATGTAAGAAGTGAGCTCAACAATTTTTGGGCAATTCTGGAGTATTTTTGCAATTCCAGGGGGGAAAACTGCAGCAACACTCCCAAGCACGCCACAGCGCACTCTGGCTACTGGCATGCAGAGGGCACTAATCTATGGGGATTCCTAAAATCTGGAGCCATTCCGCTATGTCACGCCACAACGCGCTATAGCGTGCTGCAGCGAGACAATTTTCGTAACTCGATCACTCTAGCATACTACAACGAGTGAGTTTTTGAAACTCAATCACTACAGCATGCTTGAGGGGCCCCGTACCCTCTACGGCCATGCTAATACTGATATTAGCATATACACGAGGAGTACGGTGCTCCAACTATGACAAATCCCCAACTCAAGTAGAGTCAGGTAAGACCCAATCCGACTAAAGCATACATCAATATATCAAAGTAGCTGAAGTAGGAAATAGTATAGTACAACATTCACATCACAACATAGTATAAAAGAGTAAAGGAAATAGTAACTCATCTTAGTGCGGAAAGTAAATACATCCAGAATTTAATTATTACAGACTGAATTAAAAGAAAGAAAAGATCTCTCAAACTCATTGCAAAAAAAGGATAGAAAATCTAACTAAATGGTAGTAAGAAGATCCTCCTTCTGCACTGGCTCCTCTCCTGCAGAACCACCAATGAACAACTCCAAATCTGACATTTGTTGGTATCACAAATGCCAGGGCCCCAGCCAACAAAAGAAAAAGGTTACAGTTAGACAATTTGTTTAAATACATTTTAGGCTATTTAAGTGAATTGAATATTTAATGATACCACACTAACTATTTTAAATATGCAAGCAATATAGAGTGCATCAGGCTATAAAGAAAAGGATAGCTATAGACTATTCATTTATAACTCAGCAGCATGTATGTAACATAATTTATAAAGTTTGAAACTATGCAAGGTGAGAGTAAAGAGCAAAAATATCTGTAAGTACTAAAATAAATTGATCATAATATGCTTATGATCATATGAAGACATGCTGATTTTATAAAAGTAAACTATATTGAAAGGTGTTGAATGAACATACAAAACTAGCATCCTAAACATGCCAATACTTAACAACTACTCAATAAGAACATATATATAGGCATGTATATTTAATATATAAAAGGCCACTAAAGCATGTGGCAAAAACAAGTTAAGGGCATAAATAAGCTAAAAAGTAAAGCCATTAAAACATGTGGAAAAGCGATTAAAAGCCCCAAAAAGTAAGGCCACTGAAGCATGTGGCAAAAAAAACAAAGCATTAAAACTGAACTGAAGTAAAAGTAAGCTTAAAACATAGTACTGCCATAACAGAAGCAAGCCAAACAGGGCCTCTGAACAGAGAGTTCAACATGTGTCCATCCTAGGCATCATCAGAGCTAGGTCCGAGCTGAACTTATAGAATAAGGCAGGTATCCATCCTAGCCAAGCACTGGACTAGGTCCGAGTCTATTCTATAATTAAACTAAAATTGAGGAAGTAGACTAAGCTAGGACATACCTTACTGGACAGAATGCACTGAAAGAACTGAGTGAATGTTATGCTTTGCAAATACTAACTCAAGATGTACCTTCCATATCTTAAGTTCTCCTATTATGCTCAAGGAATAAGGCTCAATCTTCAAGGTGTGCAAAGAAATCAAAGTCAAAGTAAGCAAGAGACTCAACTAGACTTATGTGATACCTGTTATTATCTAAATTATCCAAATCTAAGTATTTTGAGAAGATACAGGTTTAGGACCTCCAATATCTAGCTATCGAGTATAATCTCAGATTCACGACCTTAATGTTAATATTAGAACTTAACTAGTTCTAATTCATAATCAAATGATGACTATGAAGGTTGAAGTAACTAAATCAACGACCTAATTGTTGTTATTATACTCACTTAGCCCAAATCTTGATCAAGTAAATCAAGATTGAGGATTTTGAACTTAAACTCCACATATGGGGTTCAAATCCTGAATCCAAGGTGATATCCTAAAGAGGTTCTTAGGGTTTACACTCAGACATAGTCTAAAGATACAAAATGATATAAGATGAAGGATTTAGAAACTAAGATCTTAATGAAAGGTTATTCTAGTATTATAAGATAAAAAAATCATTTAAGAACTAAAAATCTAAGATCTATATTCAATCTTTAGAATAATTCTACTATGCTATAGATTGAATAAATCCTACACCCACAAGGAGGTTTCAAAAGGATTAAATAATTAATCACTTAAGGAATTCTAAAGAAGATGATTCAATTCAATTGGATGATTTGAAGTCTAAGATCTAAGATTTGATCACTTTAGATCTAGGCTAAAAATTAGCTTAGAATTTTACAAGTATATTTCTTTTATGTTTTTTGGCTTATGAATCAACATAATAAGGTGATTAAACTAAAGATTTAGTGTTAAAACTAATTAGGTTTGCTCCTATAAGGAAGTGGTTTTGAATACTCTTAAGATCTTAAGATCTTAATAAGAACTAATTTAAGATTTTTTCACTTAATTTCAGCCTTATTAACATGAGATTTCAGAAAGGTGTTAATTAGTTAGTTAGAGATACTCTACTAAAATTTTCAAGGCTTAAGGGGTGCTTAAACCTATTTTTGGTCAAAATACCAAAATACCCCTCTTAAGGTTAAAAATAGGATTTTAAGATTTAATCCTCTAAAATGATCCAAGTTTGTTTTAATGAACTTCATATTGATTAGTGAAGTGAATAAGACACTTAACTTAGGATTTGATAGCATTATTAGCTTAATTCTCATTAATCACACCTTAAGGCCAATTAAAGTGATTAAGGGAATTAAGGTATACTAGGAAAATCCAAACACATTTATAGTCTCTACTATACAAAGTAAGACATTAGGAACTAGATTTACCAAAATCAGGGGTTAATGTAAACCTTAATTCACTAATCACATACTAGGGTAATTAAGAGTGACTAGCAAATTTAGTGTTCTTAAATTTTCTTTAATAGTTTAAATAAGTTCTTTATGGTTTTATGAGCGATCAAAGACCTTAATCAATACTTTAGGGCATTTAATGAATTAATTATAAATTAAATGAAAATAGGGAAAGGTTAGGCAATTATTTAAAATCTAACCATTATATCCTTAATTTTATTTTATATTATTGTTCCTTGCATTTTTTTGATTAAAATGGTATATTGGACCATACCATTTGGTTAAGTATAACTAAAGTTATTTAAATAATTTAATATATAATTTTATTTAAATTAAAACTATAAGGAATGCATTTGACCCGATGTGCCAGTGCGTCGTCCCCGATACCTCTCCTTTGTAGACATCCGCGAGGAGGGGACCTTGGACCGCCAAATTTGTTGCCACTAGGCCATGCCACTACCAGCATTCGATCGCCACACCTTCAGAAGGTCAAGGCGTGCCGATTGAACCTGGAAGCCCTAACTGGGATGGACTGGAATGCTGGATGGCTACTCAACCAAAGCTTCCAATTTCAGATGATTAGGGTTCATTATGAGGGGATAACTCTCCTCACAGAGGCCATTGAACGGATGGGGCTCAATTTCTACACCATCAGTGAGGTGAGGCAACTCGAACCCCCAAGATTTCGCAGCCTGGGGTGCAGCCAATCGCCGGGTCCTTACTCGGACCCAGTCATGGCTCGACTGCTAGCTCGATCAATTGATATGATCGATCAGAGCTAGCTCAATCCTGACGACAATTAGAATAGGTTCCCTAGGTGGCTAAGGTAAGCTAGGCCACATCTAGAGGCTCATCTAGAAGCTTAAATGAAAAATTGAACTTACGAAATTTAGTGGAAGAGGATGTACCTGAAGACGGGGTTGCAAGCACCACTGAGAGGAATTGAGAGGCTTTCGAGCTCACCCAGCATCAGGCACAGGTTCGTAGGGAGTTTGAACACCAGACGGACCCTCTATCAGCGGTACGTAGCTGCGGGGATGCCGGGATTCGCCGAGAGAGACGGGAGCTCCATAGGATTCAATTGGGAGGATTAAGAGATCATAGTGAGCAAAGGGACTCATTATCATACTCTCAGAGTATTTATAGGCTATAAGGGGACTGGGGGTGGGTTCCAGAGCTCAGGATTCATGACATTGGCTCGGACTAAAGGTAAGGCTCGGCTCAACGGGAGACTACTACTGGCAGAAGGTCGCACCGAGGGTAGAAGAGGAAGAACGAGTTCTTTCCCGTACTGCCATGGGGCTGGGAGGGATCAAGCTATCGGGGGGGACCAGCGTGCGATGGGCAAGAGGTAGATGAAGATCCACAGTGCACGGAGTGCTGGGAGCCATCTGATCGCTGAGCTATTGGGATTGGAAGGCTGCGAAGCACTACTTAAACGATTAACCGCGAATTAGATATCAGCTATCAGATGGGCTCGATCGATCTAACGCATAGGATGTAATCACGATGCGAGAGATACGAGACGTTGGATAGATGGCGCTATGATGCGTGCTAGTGTTTCCAATGGAAGGAGAAAGTGTTCCGCTATCAGGATCCCGCAGTGGATCTACCACAGTCCCGACAATAAATCCCATATAAATAAATTTTAATAAATTATATTTAATTAATATTATTCTTTTAAATAATTAAATTAATCCTAAAATTCTTAAATCCACTTTAGGCTTAAATGAGCTCTAAAAATTACCAAAATTTCAACCTTAGCTAATTGAGGCATAAGAAATTCAAAAATAAAATCAGATTTTAATTTGGAGATCAAGTTAATTTAGGTACTTTTCAGGATCCAAAAATCGCTAAAAATACTAGAATTCTTAATTTAGTTCCAATTGATTCCAAACCTCTAGGGTTAGGTTTAAATGACCCATTGAGTATAATGGAGACAAAATTAGAAGTTAGTTTAGCTTAATTAATCTGGATTTAGCTATGGTAAAAACTAGGGTTGTTATAGACTCCCGCACTTAAGAACGATATCATCTCCGACATCACTCAGTGAAGAAGGTATTACAAGGACTGAAAATTTAAATGAAATAGATAGGAAAGAAAAGAACAGTACTTGAACTTTTAAAGAGCTGTGGATATTTATTGCGCATATCCACTTCTTTTTCCCAAGTGGATTCTTCCAAGGATCTATTCTTCCACTTGATCTTGACCATAGGAATTGAACAATTTCTTAGCTGCTTCTGATCATGAGCTAAGACTCTGATTGGATCTTCGGCATAAGAAACATCAGGTTGAATTTTTTCTACCAGAAGTTGAACGAGATGAGAAGGGTCTCTGAGACATCTTCTTAATGACGATACATGGAACACATTATGGACGGCTGCAAAGTCATCAGGAAGATTCAACCTATAGACAGATGATCCTACCTTGGCCAAAATCTCAAAAGGTCCAATATAGCAGGGACTGAGTTTCCCTTCTATGCCAAATCTGTAGACACCCTCGATTGGACTGACTTTCAAATAGGAAGAATCTTCAACATTGAATTCTAGGGGACGATGGTGAGCATCATGATACTTGCTCTGACGATCTTGAGCCAAATTAATTCTCTACTAAATTAAATGATTCTTCTTATTAGTTTCTTCAACTAATTCTGAACCAAAAAGCTGAACGCTTCCTATTTCTGACCAAGCTAGCGGAAGTACTGCATTTTCTACCGTACAATGCCTCATAACGAGCCATTTTAATGCTGGCCTGATAGCTGTTATTGTAAGCAAACTCTACTAACATAATATGATCTTCCCAGGAACCAGTAAAATCAAGAAAACAAAGCCTAAGCAAATCCTCTAAAACTTGATTTACTCTTTCAGTCTGACCATCCGTTTGATGATGAAAAGCTGTACTCATAGCTAGAGTAGTAGCCAGATCTTGGTGCACAGCTTGCCAAAACTTACAAGTAAATCTGCTATCTCTATCGGATACGATTGATTTCAGAATACCGTGCAGCCTAACAATTTCTTTGATATAGAGCTTTGTTAACTTCTCAACAGAGTTAGTCTGGTGGATAGGAAGAAGTGCGTTGATTTAGTCAAATAGTCTACTATAGCCCAGATTGCATCGCCACCATATTTTGCGCGAGATAATCCATAGATATATCAAACCATTTTCATTCAAAAATTTTTAATGGATGCAGAAGACCACCAAAATGATTGCTTTAGATCCTGGTACATCTTAGTACTACCTGGGTGAATGTGATACCCATAATTATGGCCTTCAATCAAAACTTCACAATGCATGGATTTAGGAATCCATAAACGATTTTCTTGATAGATTACACCATTATGCTTTTGCAATTCATGATGATGACCACCTTCAATACCTATTTTGAATTTTAGATAATCATTATCTTTAGTCTGCGAGATAAAGACATCTCTGTGGAAGGTAGGTTTTACATTGATATTTACTAGAATAGAACTCTGCACATCACCGCTGACTGGAGAAATTTCAAGCATACGAAATTCTTATTCTACAGAACAGGAGGCAGATAAAGTAGCACGATGACTACGAGCATCGACCAATACATTTGCTTTCCCTGGATGATACTGAATGCTCAGATCATAATCACTAATAAGCTCTAACCATCTTCTCTGATGGTAGTTCAGTTCTCTTTGAGTGTAAATATATTTTAAGTTTTGATGATCAGTGAACATTAAACACTGAACTCCATATAAATAGTGATGCCAAATTTTTAGAGCAAATATTACGGCGACAAGTTCAAGATCATGAACTGGATAATTCTTCTCATGGGGTTTTCACTGATGAGAGGCGTAAGCCATTACCTTACCCTCTTATATTAAAACACAACCTAGAAAAAGTCTAGAGCCATCTATATACACCTGATAGTTCAAGCCTTCCTTGGGCAGAACAAGTACGTCTCACTCTTGAAGAGCCTTCCCGCACCTCGATAAAGAAGGTCGAGCGAGCGCCCTAGGCGAAATAAGCTCTTTAGCGGTCAACTTTCTCATAGAATCTAATTATTGGTGAAGGAAGGAGCAGTAGAGAGTGCGTCCTTCAGATTTTGAAATGCTTCCTCGTATTCAAGACTCCAAATGAGCAGAATAACTTTTTGAGATAACTTAGTCAAAAGGAAGACAGTCTGGGAAAAGACCTTAACAAACTTCCTGTAATATCCAGCTAATCCCATAAAACTTTTGATATCTATGACTGACTTAGACTGAACCCAGTCCTGAATAGCACTTGCTTTGTTTTGATCTACACGAATACCCTAGGCATCGACTACTTGTCCCAAGAATGCAATGGACTTGAGCCAAAATTCACACTTAGAGAACTTGACATATAATTGATGTTTACACCGAGCTTCTAAGACTAACCTCTGATGATCCTCATGATCCTTTAAGGTTCTAGAATAGATGAGAATATTGTCGATAAAGATGCTTTCAAATTTGTCTAAATATGGCTTAAGAACTCGTTGCATCAAATCCATAAAGATTGATGGCGCATTGGTGAGTCCGAAAGACATCACTAAGAATTCAAAATGACCATAGCGAGTACGGAAAGCGGTCTTTCGTACATCATTTTCTCTTACTCGCAATTGATGATATCCATACCTCAAGTCAATCATAGAGAATATGACAGCTTTCCGTACTCACTATGGTCATCCAAAAAATTCATTTTTAGGGGCTGCATAAAAGAAGAAGTAAGACTCTCCAAGGGGGGTGGAAAGGACCATTGCTAGAGGAGAAAGAAACAAAGGCTACACTAGGGAGTTAAGGGAAAGGAGAACAGGGAGAAGAGGAGATCCAGAGAACGCCATTAAGGGCTGTTCCTAATAAACTCTTAATCTTTCTTTTGATTTCTTTTAGTGGATCATGAAAGGGTCTTCATCCTTGTATGTTTTTCTTCTTTTCTCAGTTGTAATGGAAGGTTAAGCTCCTTGGGGAGGGTTGGGCTGAGCTCATTGTTAAATGTAAAGGACTTTAAGAATGATGTAGAACTTCCTCAAGCATTGAAATAAAAATCTATTTTTGAATGGTTCAATGAAATTATCATAAGATTAAGTTATGGACTAAATGAAAGACTTATGTTAAGAAAATATAATTATAAATATAAACAATCAAAATGAAATTATTGTGCTCCATAGCTCATTGCTTAGTAAGAGTGGGATATGCGTGCATGGGATGCTTAGAACTAAGTGAGAAGTTCTTGAGCCTAATTGCACCATGTTTTAGGCTCAACTAAGTAGTCAAACGTGTGAGCTAAGACCCACTAATGGAGCTCCGTTGCTCAGCACACGTGAAAGGAGGAAGTAGATTCTTTGAGAGCTCATGGATGACGTACATAATTCATAGAGCACAACAAAATCACTTTCTTATCTAATCTATGCATGATGCGTGTGATGCTCATTAGTGGAATCAATGCTCATAAGACCGCCTAATTAAAATTGTTTATTTGGCAACCTAGATGTAGAAAAACTAAGATGCTTTAATTATGATCTCATGTGAATCTATGTGCAGAATTTGAACCCAATTGTGTTCATCTCTTGCACAAGATTTGCACTTGAAGGAAATAGAGGACAGCTCTAAGGAATACAATATGCACTTGATTAATTAGCATAATGATAAAGAATGAAATGTGCCTGAGAAGTAGTATAACATGAGGTCCGTATCATTTGACATGGAAGCAGCCCAAGTCTCCTCTCTAAATCAAACCGTTTCTTAAATCAGAATTACTACCTCTTAACAAAACTAACTCAAACTAACATCATACCATTTAAACATTAATGAATATTGATAACTTAGTAACAAAACATACCGTTGCCTGAGGATAATAAATCTCAGAACTTACCCTCCAAATTATTGCATACCTTAACTAGAAGCTGCACCAAAGTTAGGTAGTAAATATATAAGAACTAAAAATACTCAAAGGAAACTTATCCTAACGTGCTTATGATCATCTAAATGCGTGCTGATTTATAAATCAATCAAACTATACTGAAAAGTGAAAGCAAATTGAAGCTAATTTAGCATCCTAGTATATGCAAGTAATATAACTAAAAAGCACCAAACTGAAATAACTATACTGAAAATGAACTAAAATCATAATATAGTAAATCATATGCATAAATTGAAAATATGTAACTTTCTTAAATGAAGCTACTGAACTGAAAGATATTTTAACTTATATCATCTTAGCCAACCATAAAGCTTAGTCTAGTTAGACTAAAGAATCAAAAAAAAGAAATATGCATAAATTAGTACTGCCATAACAAAAATAGGCTAAATGAAGTAACTGAACAAAAAAGTCTAACATATATCCTATTGGCCAACCATAAAGCCTAGGTCTAGTTAGACTATAGAACCAAACATATATCATCCTGGCCAACCACAGAGCCTAGGCCCAGTCTGTTATATATCAAAAGAACTGAACTAAAGAATCAAACTAATTAGAACACACTCTACTGAACTGAGCACAAAAGAACAGAATGAGCTGAAGAAATTGAATAAATTGATTGAACTGATTTATAATTATGCATTCAAAATGACTTAGAATACTTATCAAGTACCCATGTTCAAGTATTATGTGCAAGGTATAAAGCTCAAAGTACTAGGCATGCTAGGAAACTATAATCAAGATGAGCAAGAGACTCAACTAAATATATGTTATATCTATTGTTGTTTAATTTAATTCATTTAATCAAATCTGGGATAGTATCAACTTAGGATCTCTAATTCTGTAATTAATTTCACTAATCACCCACTAATCACCTTAAACCTTAATTAGGGAATAAGTTAACCAAATAGAGTTCAAATTGTGTTAGCTCAATTTCATTTTTATCAGTGTGCTATATGAAAACTATTGCCATTGATTTTACTTAAATTGGACACCAAATGGAAGAGTTAGGTTCTTGGACCGAATCCTAAATCTTCTCAATTACACATTTAGACCCAACTCTTATTTTGATCAGAACTTGTCGAATGACCTTAGAATTTAGTAATTTTAGATTTTATGTAAAAATTTGGGATTTTCCTAAGTAGTTTAGCTAATCAACCTTTAATGAGCTTAAACCCCAATTTGTACCTATTAGGCTTAATCCTTGGCCAAATTGGGTATTCTTACTGTCTATCATCGTATTGGACAGCACGTAATTAATTGGAATTAATAAATTTCTATTTGGAGCGCTTATTCAAAAGTTGAATTTTAGACCCTTAAGTAGGGCATTATGGTTATTTTGCCCAAAATTAGGTCTAAGTGTTCTTATGTCTTAGAAACCTGAAATATACAATAGAATCAAAGAATCAAGTGATTGAAAATCAATTATAGATCATTTGGGCTTATTAAATTAAATTCTAAGTAAAACCCTAACTCTCCCTTAAGGAAATTCCTAAGTAAATTTATAAGTTTCATAATGTGGAATTAAGACCACATTATTCCTAAGTTCTCAAATCAATAAGAAAATATAGTTAAGACTTAACTAACTCTAATGCTTAATAATTAAATCTTTCATTAAATCCATATTTAAGCAAATTTTCTTAAGTTGTTTCTTCTTAAGCCTTTAAAAATTTTTCTTAAGATTTAGTAGAAGACTTAGGTTATAATTCATTCATTGTGTAAATGGGTTACTCAATAGGATGAAACCTTGGTTTTATTAGTTTTTAGATTTCATCATTTATTATGATTATTTTATATTTAAACTTGTAACAACCCTGGGTCGCTACTTAGCTTAATCTAGGCTTATCCATGCCTTAATTATAGTTCCATAGCATTCATATACCATTTTAAGCTAACTCTGAAAATTTGAGTTCAATCGGACCTCTCTAGGTCAATTTAGCCATTGATCAATCTTGGTACCCTAATTATGAGCTTAAATATTCTGATCTTAGATTCAAAATCTGATTGCAATTTTAAATTCCTCACCCCCAAATTAGTTAGAGGTGAAAGTTTGGGAATTTTGGGAGGTCATTTAGGCATAAATTTAATTTAATTTAAATGGGGAAATTGTAATTTAAAGTTTGGAGTTAATTATTTTTGCACATATGTTCTTCCAACTGTCAGGATTTGCTATCAGGACCGTGGCTAATCTGCTACAGGACCCCAACCGAGGTTCAACATTTGCGTCGTATAGATGACACCACACGAATCTTGCCACCTTAGATATAGCGGTCTAGATCACGCATTTAGGTATAGTCGATTCGCAATTGGTTCCTTCCATAGATCGAATAGGTTTTATTTTCCTTAAGATGCACAGTGTGGGTCGAGTCAGACCACGACCCGTGTAGTTTGTATTTTGGGCCGCCGTTTTAAACATTTAAGAGGAATTTCTCTATTTATTTTGTTTAAGGAAAATAAAAGATAAATTAAATCGTTAAGTAAATTAATACATAATAAATTAATTGCATAACTTTAGATCCACTTATCCAAACCCTATAAATTTATATATCAAATTGTTCTAAAAAACACAAGGAACCTAAATATAAAATAATATTGCACTTTTAATGGTTGGATTTTTTAATTTTTTCTAATTTCTCCAGATATTAATTTGGGCTAATAAGTGTCTATGCTTAGCCAAATTGCATGATTTAGGTGCCATTACATTTCCAATGCCTTATAGAATGCATGTATTCGGAGGCATAATTATCTAATTATTGTATTCTTAATTATTCCCTAATCTTAGAAATGCATAATTAGTGAAAATTATTGTTTATACTAACTAAAATTAGCAAACATAGTCTCTAATTATTCACATGGTTAAATGGAACTTACTTGCCAAATTTCATTAATTTTTAAGGGTTGTATTTGTAATTAAGTGGTAATCCATTTTTGCTTCATTTAGGGTTTGATTAGCCTTAATTACCTTCTACTTTATGTAAATTTATATTCATAGGCTTCAATAAGAATAGAATGTATGTTAGAGAGCTATCATACTTATTTGAACACTTGATTTAATTAATTTGACATTAAGAAATATTTAAATCTAATAACCTTAAAGAAAATAATTAAGTAATTAATACTTAATCCAAATCTTATAATGGACATCAATAATACACTAATAATTCATTGACTTATCACTGATCCATAAATTAAATAAGTGATCTTGATTATGTTAGGTTAGGAGTTAAATCCTAACTTACCTTGATTAAGATCTAAAATACTTAATCACTTTAATTAACATAGCTTAATTGAAAGATAAATCAAATTGCATTATTCCAAGAATATACCCTCATTTTATATTGATCTTAACTCATTAAGTTATAACTATTAAGATCTATAATAAAGTCATGTGATTTAGTTATAAGTACTTGCAAGATGATCAATTCCCTAATAATATTCATTATTAAATCCTAAAATTGTAGTATTGGTGTTGATCATATGGGCTTACCCATCTGACCTGATCAAATTAAATCTAAGAGAGATAATAGTTGTGAAATTAGGGAAATCATAGGACTTAGATTGCCTTTTATATTAGAAGTGCAAGATCATTATGATCTTGCCTTAGTATAAAAAACACAATAATTATTAGGCTTATTAATAAATAATATAATGAGGCAGCAATGGCTTATTATTTAGATCTTGAGGTAGGAATTTAGATTCTCCTTATTAGCCTTAGATGTTTGATCTTAGACACTTGAGGTAGGATCGCCTAAGAACTTTGCATGAGATTTTCCCATGTGGTAGTAACCTAAAATTGAGTGATCTCTTGGCCACATCCTTGGAACCTTATGTAGGATCCATTCCAATAGAGTAAAGATTCATTAGTTTGATAATCCTTCTTTATTAAATAGATTTTTTGAAATCAGTAGATTATTAGTAGGATGTGATAGTGTATATCCATAGTGCTTAATCATTTTAGTAAAACCTTGGATTGGATGAGTCACTCTAAGTAAGATTGTAGACTCTTAGTCTTATCATATCTGATTGGATAAGTATATTTCAACTTAGAGTATTTTTTTGAAGCCTAAGTGTATTATAATTAGGTAACTTGAATACTTAGTTTGAGAGAATAAATAATGATCGGGTTGTACCCCTTATCATCATGTGTTTCAATAAGTGCAATTAAACAGACTAAATATCCCAAGTTTTTCTTCTTAACACACTATGTATGCTTGTAATTAGGGTACTTAACAGCCTATTTTGAGAGAAGTAAAATGTGACCTGGTTCTGCCCTTATCATTGTGCTCTTTGATAAGTGCAATTAAACAAACCAAGTGTTAAATTCACCTTTTTTGGAAATATACCAACTATGTGTATAAACTCCTTCACCTAATAATTCTATATATAATCTTAATTAAGATAATTTAGTGGATTAGAATTAGGAGTCAGAATTCATGTAGGTGAATTTGCACAATGGAGATAAATGGAATCAGTATTTGATATTGAATTGATTTAGGATTTTCAATGATTTAAAGCATACCATCATCAAAGCCTTGGAATATCATAAATGTATAAGTCATGTCAGCATTAGCAAAGCACTCGATTCACTTAAAGATTCTATTAGCGGAGCGTTCGCTCACCTAAGAATCTGAGGGGTGTCTTGAGACACCAAGTCATCATATTAGTGGCATACAGTTCTGTGGCATAAATAGATGCATAAATATGAATTAAGTGGCATACAACATAGTCTTAAATTAGCATTTATTCAGTTTCAAAATGTTTACTATTTTATCTATATTTGAGCAGTTAATTGCAGTTTCAAATTTGTTCACTATTTTCTCTTCATTTAGTATCAGTTTACAGTTTTGGCTTACTTTACTATTAGATTTATATTATTTTGAGCTTTCAGCTATTTTACTATATTTTTTACAGTTTTATTTAAACTATTTAAATGTTGAATAATAGATTATTATTACTATTAGAGTAGCTTTCGATGTATTAGACTTATTGTCTAGCATGTGGTACTTTTGGGATCCAGCAATTTGCTTAATTCTGAGTAGTTTGTGGAACCAGATTAGTGGGTACTCAAGAGATCTAGGAATCATTTGTGGAGCATTAGTGGACTCTCCTCCAGCCTTTAACTTTTGCATAGTTATTTTTAGTTCAGTGCTTAAACTTTATTATGTATTTCAGTAAACTGTTATAATAACTCTGGATGTGTTCTCTTTTCCTTTTTTGGGATCAAAGTTTCATTTTGCTTATGTGATGAATGTTTATGGAGGTATGCTTTAGCTTCTACACTCTATATTTATTTCTACTTATACTTAGTATTATGATATGATCATAATATTCATAAACTGCTAGTATTCCTATAACTTGGATTTTAATTTTATTCATAATCCAATATACACGAATAACTTATCTAATTCTTAAGATAAGGATACTACGCTTATCTTAAGGATTAGAACTCAGCCCTCCTCTCTAGAGGTTGAGTCTCAATAGTTCTTGTGGTCAGCAGGTTTATTCGGGGAAGTTCTGTTTTCTTCCCGAGTAATGCACCGTTCCACCGCCAATTGTATTCCTTAAACAAACTCAGTTGCGCACGATGATGGGATGGGGCATTATAGTGGGTATCATAGAAGTATCATAAAGTGTCTGATAAGGAAAGTGTTCCTATCTACTTTACGATTTGTTCTCAAGAACAATTATGATCACAACCACTAAGTGTAAGATAAGCAGCATCCATTGATTATCCAATTAGGATCTCAAAAATGAAACTAAGAATATTTGGTAAAGACACCTTAGGGATTGAATGAACATTAAAAGGTATTTAAGAGAAAAATACAAACAGTAGAGGGCATCTGAGGATTCTAAATGTACTTTAAAGAAGTAAAATATATAAGTAAAAGTATTTAAAATTAAGACAAGTGTAAAACCAGAACTAACAATTGAATGAAATTTTAGGAAATGAAATATTAATAGTCCGAGTACTAGTATTACCTTAGATTATTTGATGAGTATTGGGTGGATGATTTTCGAGATGGAAAAGTCTATGGAAGGGTCATTGAAGGAGTTATTATAATGACTAGTACTAGACAAGACATTAGTTCACTCAACCCTTAGAAGAACAAGTCTCCTTGTCCTTTCTAAGGAAGGGTTAAACTGAGTGACTACTGCTTTCCGAGAGATTGCTTGTCTTGATGATTATCGCCTTCAATTTCTGGGGACTCTACTTGAAGGTTCAGTTGATAGGTGGTGGTATTGGACTCGAATACTAGTACTACCTTAGATTATTCGATGAGTATTGGGTGGATGATTTCCAAGAAGGAAAAGTCTATGGAAGGGTCATTGAAGGAGTTATTATAGTGACTAGTACTAGACAAGATATTAGTTCGCTCAACCTTTAGAGGAACAAGTCTCCTTGTCCTTTCCAAGGAATGGTTGTACCAAGTGACTACTGCTTTTCGAGAGACTGCTTATCCAGATGATTACTGCCTTCAAATTCTAGGGACTCTACTTGAAGGTTTAGCTGATAGGTGGTGGTGTTGGACTTACAGAAGGCTCTCAAGGAAGCATCGAGTAGTCTCATACGATGATTTTTGTGCTGCTTTTAGGGCAGAATATTGTAGCTGATGTTCTTAAGTCATCTCTTGTATCTTATTTTTGCATTAGATATCTTTTATCTATCGATGTAACTTCTAAATTGAGGAAGTGATTGAATGATTATTGAATTTTCATTTTTTATTAAATTAGTGTTTTTGGATATTATAATCATGAATACGGGTTCCCCCTCAGCTCCTACACCTATCAGGAATATGGTCTCATCCTCAGGCAGACCGGATGAAATTAACTACCTTGCTAGCTTGATGAAGGCATTCATAGAGAGTAATGCACATCAAGCACAAGGGACTCACACTCTGATATTAAACTCCCTTCAACATCCATTTTCTCATATGGGAGCCGCCTCTGCAATGCACTTTTCTGGAGATAAAATTTTCCACAGTTAGGTAAAGTCAGCCGAAAAGAACCTAGCATGAATTAAATACCCAAATTTCTGAGTGGAAATAGCTTGACATTTCCAGGGACTTTATAATGGGTTTGCCCAAGTGTTCCAGTGCTAATTCTGTTTGAGTCAAAGTTGATCAATTGACCAAGTCAGTGCATTTCATTCCAATGCATCAAATTGATTCCATGGAGAAATTAGCAAAGATGTACATTAAGAAAACTGTCAAGCTTCATGGAATTTTAAGATTAATTGTATCCGATCGTGATAGCAAATTCACTTCCAAATTCTGGCAAACTGTGCATTAAGACTTGGGGACTACCCTAGCCATGAACACTGCCATTCAGCCACAAACTGATGGTCAAACTGAGAGAGTCAATCAAATTCTGGAAGATCTTTTGTGTCTATGTATTCTAGATTTTGGAGGTTTTTAGGAAGATCATATTCCTTTGGTAGAAATCGCTTATAATAATAATTTTAAATCAAGTATTGGCATGGCTCCATATGAAGGCTTATACGAAAGAAAATGTAGTAATCCATTAGCATGGTCTAAAACAGGCAAGGTTCAGTTATATGGGTCAGATCTAGTGGAAGATACAAACATGAAAGTGCAATTCATCTAACAACAAATTAAAGCAACGTAGTAAATATCATGATACCATCATTGTTCTTTAGAACTCAATGTTGGAAGTTTAGTGTATCTCTATGTAATCTCGATAAAAGGAGTATTTCATTTTGGTGTAGCTAGGAAGCTCAGTCCTCGCTACGTCGGACCATCTGAAGTGCTAGAGAAGACAGGCTCTGCACCCTATAGATTGAAATTCCAGAAGGATTTCTCTACAGTCAACAATGTATTTCATATTTCATCACTACAGAGATGTCTTTGTAATCCATTTCAATTAATTCAACTCCTAGCAGTATCTCTCCAGCCAGACCTTTCTTGTGCAAAGGAGCTTGACAAAATCTTAGCTCATGACCAAAAGTAACTGATAAATCACTAACCCTATGGTCAAGGTTTAGTGGAGGAATCACTCTCTTGAAGAATCAACTTGGGCAAAAGAGATCGATATGCGAAGAAAATATCTTAGTCTCTTTGAAGTTTTAGATACCTTTAATTTTGAATAATGTTGTTAAATTCAGCATTTTCTTTTCCCTTCTTCGAAAGATGTCAAGGACAACATCATTCTTAAGTGGGGCAGTCTGTAACTACCCAAAGTTGTTACTTAGCTTAATCTAAGCTTATCCATAACTTAATTATAATTCCATAGAATTCATTATACCATTTTAAGCTAACCCTAAAAGTTTGGGTTCAATCGAACCTCTATAGGTTAAATTAGCCACTTGATTAATCTAGATACCATAATTAAGAGCAAAAATATTTTGATCTTTGATTCAAAATCCGATTGCATTTTTGAATTTCTCACCCCCAGATTAGCTAGGGGTGAATGTTTGGGAATTTTTGGAGGCCATTTAAGCTTATATAGAATTGAATTTAGATGGGGAAATTCAAATTTAGGGTTTGGAATTAATTAGATTTGCACATATGCCCTTCTATAGGGACTTCGACTGATCTGTTGCGTGGCCTTGACCATGGTTCAGCATTTGCATCATATAGATGGTGCCACTTGAATCCTGGAACCTTAGATATAGTGGTCTAGATCCCGCGTTTAGGTATAGCTGATCCACTATTGGATCCCACCTTTGATCGAATGACTGACATCCCTCCCGCGGTCGCTTGTTAATAAGAATAAGATCAGACCATTCACTTCCAACTGACTGGCGATCAGACGGTCCTGAGCCTATCCCCTACTATGGATCATCATCCCCAAATTTTTTGAAGGATCCCAACAGCTCCTGCAGTCGATGCTGGCATGGTAGTACGGGATCTTCCAGGTCTGCACTCGCCTAGCCCCAGCCAAAACCCTCAAGTTTCGGGCCAGCCAGATAGGCAACCCAAGCTCCGCACCTTTCTTCCTAGATATAAATAGCCTAGAAACTCCCCACCTTTTCTCCTAGCTATAAATAGCCTGGAAGCTCCCCTGGAGTTTACTTTGCTCACTCAAGATCCCTTCCAGTGCTCAATTGTCCCCCTATCACCTGCTAGCTCTGCTACATTTAGTCGATAAACTAGCTCAATTACCAAACAATTAAAAGGGTCAAGCTTAGTATTTAAGCCTCTAATAGCTTTGTATGGACACGTGGAACTCAACTGTAATAGCTCCAACTCCTGGTTCAACCTCTGTCCACCATAGCTAGCTAGTTTAGTCACCTCAATCTATCCAGGTACCCCTCTCCATTCCACTATGAGTTGAGTGGGCTCACAGTTCTCTTCAGTTTAATTGAATGATTATTTATTGTGCTATAGTAGATCAATAGGGTCAGGTTGACTTGAAAACCCAATAGCTAGCCCTCATTTGAGATGATTCTAAGATTTTCAGAATTTGGTATGACTAAGGACCCATTGACTTAGCCACCCTCAGGACCTTTTGGCAAAGGGTTTTGGTGACTCTACACTACTTGATGGTGTACCCATCTAGTTCTCTACATGGCATGGTCCCTATTAGGAGTATTGACTCCTCATAGTAAACCCTAGTGTTCCCTCCATTGGCTGGTTTGGACGAATATAACTCCAGGATCTCAATCCCTTGAGGTTAGGGCTTTCATGGTGAATTACTACACAATCACTCGTGGATGGTGTAAGGATTGTTTGGGGGCTCTGTCATGCCCTGTGACTCTCCAATTTTGCAATTAAGGTTTTCCGTGATCACTAGGGAGTCGGGGAGAGCGCGGCTCAGAAGATGCACAGTGTGGGTCAGGTCTGACACCAACCTGCGCAGTTTGTATTTTGGGGCACCATTATAAATATATAAAAGGAATTTTTCTATTTATTTTCCTTAAGGAAAATAAAATAGAAATTAAATCCTCAAGTAAATTAATACAGAATAAATTAATTGCATAACTTTTGATCCACTGATCAAAACCCTATGAAACTATATACCAAATTATTCAAAAAAACACAAGGAACCAAAATATAAAATAATATTGCACGTTTAATAGTTAGAATTTTTGATTTTGCCTAATGACTCCATGTCTTAATTAAGGTTGATTAGTGTCTATGCTTAGTTGCATGATTTAGGTTCCATTATATTTCTAATGCATTATAAATTGCATGCATTAGGTGGCTTAATTTATATATATTGTATTCTTAATTATGCCCTAATCTTATAAATGTAGGATTTGTGAAAATTAGGGTTTATACTTAACTAAAATAAGCAAACATAGTCTCAGAATATTCATATGGTTAAATGGAATATACTTGCCATGTTTCATTGATTTTTAATGGTTGGATTTATAATTAAGTGAAAATCCATTTTTGCTTCATTTAGGGTTTGATTAGCCTTAATTACCTTCTATATGTAAATTTATATGCATAGGCTTCAATAACAATAGAATGTAAGTTAGAGAGCTATTATACTTATTTGGACACTTGATTTAACTAATTTGACATTAAGAAATATTTGAATCTAAGAGCCTTAACGAAAATGATTAAGTAACTAATACTTAATCCAAATCTTGAAATAGACATCAATAATACACCAATAATTCATTGATTTGTTATTGATCCATAAATTAAACAAGTGATCTTGATTGGGTCAAGCTAGGAGTTAAATCCTAACTTACCTTGAATAAGATCTAAAATCCTTAATCGCTTTAATTAAAATAGCTTGATTGAAAGATAAATCAATTTGCATAACTCCAATAATATACCCTGATTTGACATTTATCTCAACTCGTTAAATTAGAACTAATTTGATATATATTAAAATCATGTGATTGAAGATCTGAATTCTTATCTTTAAATCCTTGATTTTCTCTTAAATAAGACTCTTAGCAAGTGTTAAATTAGAGTACTTTAATGATTTGCAAGATGATCAATTCTGATGAACCCAAGATTTATTGCATAATAAAGTCGAAAAACATATAAATCTTTCACTTGAACAGCATGCTTTGATGTTATATCCAGCCATTTCTGGGACAAAAAGAGAAAATTGCAATTTTGGAATAGAAGAGAGAATTCAGGGTGAAAACTGCTTTGGCACGCCATAGCGGATAAAGAAAATCTGAGAAACTTGGGAACCATTTGCAAGCCTGGGAGAAGAACTGCTATAACGCGCTCCAGTGTGCCCCAGTGCGCTCATGCATATCAAACTCAAGAGCTCAGTGCTGTCACGTGCCGCAGCAGGTCCAACCCGAGAGCTTGACACTACTGCATGCCACAGCGAGCCAACAGGGAGAAAAAAACTTAGAAGAACATATGTAAATCAACCTGCTGTAGCACGCTCGAATAGAGTCTTCCCGAGAGCTCGGCGCTACCGCACGCCGCAGCGGGCATCCTTGTAAAATGTATTCTGTGGCAAAACTACTGCAGCCCACCTAAACGCGCTGCGGCGCACCGCAGTGCCTCATGTAGAAATTGCCTAGTTCACTGCATTTATGATTGCCTAGGGATTACTAAAAAATCAAAGCATTGTCCATCCCCGGCCATTTAATAACTGAAATCACATTAAAATTTGCTGTCTTCCAAGAAAATAAGAGAATCTAGTTTAAATGCTTATCAGGAAGGAAGGGAAAGAGGAGGCAGAACTTATGCTAAGGGATAGAAAGGATCACTATATAAACTGCCAAATAAGACTATGGCAGGGTTCCCAAATTTGAGTCTCTCACATTTGAATTAAAGGACGTCTGAAAGAAGGAGAAGAAAACTCTCCAAGGAAAAAAGTAGAGTACCGTTGCTTGAAAAAGAAGATGGACATTGCCAAGGAGCTTGAAGGAAAGAAGGGATAGGAAAAAGGAAAATCCAAAGAACCCCAAACAAAGGGTTGTTCCTAGTATTCTCCTCAACCTTATTCTTGATTTCTTACGAGTCGAATCATGAAAAGGTTATTATCTTTATATGTTTCTCTTTGTATTTCTACTGTAATGGAAGGCAAAACCAACCTTGGGGACGGTTGGGCTATAGTTAATTGAAAGTAGAGGACAAATGGTATTGTTTGTATTTTCTTGCAATAAAATAAAAATCTCTTTGAATGTTTATTTAGATCGTTCTTGTAATTGCATGCTGTGCATGAATGAAAATCTATGTACTTAAAATGCTTGTAATTAAAATAATGCTAAGTAAACCAACGCTTAAAGCCTAGAGGGAATGCACATATAGGTCCTTGCTGCGAACAATGTTCACTGAGCGAGGATTCTTGGTGTAAAACACCTCAGGATTGAAGTGAATAGTTTATTTAGTCTTGCGTTCCATGACTCACTAATTGGCGTAAAGCCAGGTATGTGTGAGTTAGTGCTTAGAACTATGTGACAAGTTCTTGA